>CM042836.1:93569563-94769563 GCA_023653725.1 Bungarus multicinctus
CTACCCAATGAATGGGCAGATCACAATCCAATTCAGATAATATGGAAAGGTAGGGAAAAACCTAAGAAAAGATGGACGTTAAATACTCAGTTAATAAGGAAAAAGAATATACTAACAAACTCAAGGAGGAATTAAACTATTTTTAAAAAGAAAGTGATAATGGAACAACTACGAAACAAAACATTTGGGATACAATGAAGGCAGTAATAAGAGGTATAACAATCTCTTATAACGCCAAGAGGAATAAAGAAAAATATGCCCAGCAAAACAAATTACAACAAAAAATTAAGGAATTAGAAACCCAATTACAAAGTACTCCAAAGGATTTAAGATTGCAAAACCAAATGACAATAACCAAACATAAATTAAATTTAATAGAACAAGAGTGAATAATTATAAATCTGAATACAACTAGACAAACTTATTTTGAACATGCCAATAAGCCAGGGAAATGGCTATCATATAGACTTAAAAAAAGGAAAGAAAAAAGATTGATTTATCGGCTAATAGATGGAAAGGGGGATATACAACAAGGGATAGAACAGAAAAAAGAAATTGCTCATAAATATTTTGAAGACTTATATAAAAAGGAAGAAGTTAACGAAGATAGGATAAGAAACTATTTACATAAAATGAAGGATAAAGCAATTGGGGAAAAAATGGAAGAATTATTAAACAAAGACATTACTTGGTCCGAATTGAAATCAGCAATAGAGAACCAGAAAAATAACAAATCCCCGGGACCAGATGGGATCCCAGGGGAGTTGTACAAGGCAACAGTAGAACAAATAGGACCTCTTATGGTAGAAGTTTTTAATGACGTCTTATTGGCAGCCAGGACGCCGGATTCATGGAGGGGGGCATTGATTTCGTTGATCCCGAAGGAGGATTTGGATCCCCGATATATACAAAATTATAGGCCGATTTCTTTGTTAAATACTGATTATAAAATATTTACCTCCATTTTAGCAAACAGACTAAAAAGAATTTTAAATGAGCATATACATGAAGACCAAAATGGATTTCTCCCGATCAGATAAATTAGGAATAATTTAAGAATAATATTAGATATCTTAGAATTTTATGAAGCCCACCCAGAAAAACAAATAGCACTTATGTTTCTAGATGCACAGAAGGCCTTCAACAACTTAAATTGACAGTTTTTGATCCAAAAAATTTATAATATGAATTTAGGCACCAAATTTGAAAACATTATAACAATCATTTATGATACACAACAGGCGAACATTACAATAAATGGGGAATATACCCTGCCCAATAAAAATAGAAAAAAGAGTCAGACAGGACTGCCCACTCTCACCCCTGCTCTCCATATAATCACTAGAAGCACTACTAACATGAATTAGACAGAATTCAGATATAAAAGGATTACAGGTTAAGAAAGAAGAATACAAGTTGTAAGCGTTTGCGGATGTTATGATTTTTTTCATTGAACAACCAATAGAAAGTGGACAAAAACTGATGAATGAGTTAGAACAATTTGTAGTAGTAGCAGGACTAAAAATTAACAAGAAAACAAAATTAATGACCAAAAATTTGACAGGAAAACAGAAGTTAGAACTAGAAGAAGCTATGGGACTACAAGTGATAAAGAAAGTTAAATATTTAGAAATATGGTTGACAGCACATTGCAAGATACTAAAGGAAAACAATTATGATAAATTAATGCAACAGGTAAAGAAGGATTTAGAAACATGGGGCAAACTGCAACTCTCCCTATTAGGTAGGATTGCTGCTATCAAAATGAATATTCTCCCAAAATTCCTCTATATATTTCAGACGATACCAATTAAAGTACATAAAAAGTTTTTTGAAGAACTCAACAAGATAACTGCAAAATAATTAGGCAAGGGAAAAAAACCTAGAATAAATTTAAAGGCAATGCAAAATATGAAGAGCAAGGGAGGGCTAGCACTCCCAAACTGGGAGCTGTATTATAGTGTGGCCTCTCTGGTATGGTTGAACGAATGGATGAATTTAACCAATAAGAGAATATTACTTTTAGAAGGTCACGACTTACAGAGGGGGTGGCATGCTTTTTTATGGGACATTGGGAAAATCACCCAGAAATATTTTCACAGATATCTAATTAGAGATTCATTATTGACCAATTGGAAGAAAATACGAAAAAAACACTATTTAAAGATACCAATCTGGATTTCAACAATGGAGGCAATGATCCACCCAAATAATCTAGATATTATTAAAATGATTAAATATAAGGAGCTATTGGACACGCAAGGAAATCTGAAATTGTGGCAAGACCTTCAAGATCAGGGATTAAAAATCGATTGGTGGGCATATCTTCAAATTCAAAGCAGATACAGACAGGACAAGAAAGAATTTGGAATTAATAATAAACTCCAGCAACTAGATAAAATTTTATTAGAATCAGGGAATAAAATATAACAAAATTTTACAACTATTTATTAGAAGTAAAATTAAAGGGAGAAATTGTTAAAGGGAACATGATAGCCTGGAGCAGGAACACAGGACGTAGTATCATCTTAACAGAATGGGAAAAGGAATAGGGGTAGAAATAACAAAATCACAAAATCGGTAGCATACAAAGAAAATGCCTATAAAATGTTTTACAGGTGGCATCTTCCTCCTTCGAGGTTAGCGAAGATGCACCCCAATATGAGTCCGGACTGCTGGAAATGTAAAAAAATAAGAGGGAACTTTCTTCCATATGTGGTGGTCTTGTACAGAAGCTCAAAAACATTGGCAGAAAATTAGAAATTGGCTTGAGGAAATGACAAAAGAACAAATCGAATTTAAACCAGAGTCCTTTCTATTAGAGATCTTTGATAAACAACTACTCAAAAAAGTGAAATATATAATAATACATATTTTGACAGTGGTAAGACTGGCTTTTGCACAATGTTGGAAACAGCCTCATGTTCCATCAGAGGAAATGATTATTCAAAAAATGTCAAGTTGTGCAGAAATGGACAAATTGACCCTGGCATTAAAAGATAAAGACACTTCAATATACTACGATAGCTGGAACTGCTGGTACAAATGGATAGACCAAAGACAAATGGATAGACCAAAGATCATACACTAAAAGGCAAAAGAAGATATGATAGAATTGTAGTAGTGATATACATATATATGTATATAAGGCATAAAATAAGGATAAAAAGATCTCACAAACTAATGAGGATGAAAATGTTTTTTAATCGTTTTTTTGTCTTTTTCTTTCTACTCTTTTTCCTTATTTACCCTTTTCCCCCTTACATTTATGTATGTGTTGTCTATTTTAATTGTAAAAACAATAAAGTGTATTTAAAAAAAGGGAGGCCATCACTAAGACTTGAGTCTGGGATCCTTGAAAATAACAAGCCTCTCTCTCTGAAGGAAATTTCAATTTGAACAAGGTGGTCATAGAGATATTTAGGCCAGGAGTCATGCAGAGCTTTAAAGGTAAAAGCCAGCATCATCCAGTGCACATGGAAATTAGCTGATAGTTCTATAGTGGTGGTGTTACCTGGATAAATCTCAGTACACCCATATTGTAGTATGCTCACTGCAAGTCAACTGAAGTTTCTGTGTTGACTTCAAAGACAGCTCCAGGAAGAATTCATTGCAAAAATCCACCTATGAAATACAACAGTATAAAACCTCCTGATTCAGGAAAGGCTCACATACAAAATCTAATGCACAGCCTCCACTTGTTTTTAACCACCTGCTATTCCAAATTATCACCCACTCTGTCTGGGAGAGAGGACTGTCCTGTTCAGAGTCATAGATGAGTTCTCTCTGAAGTCAACCATCTTCTGAATTCTCAGCCCTTAAACAGCCCAGTTTAAGCCCATTTTCTCCTGTCCATATCCTCCAGTCAGTAGATTAAGAGATCCATGGCATCTTCTCTCTGCCTGGGAGATATACAAGTGTGTAACATCAGTATACTGAAGATGTCTACCAATGTTGGCAGATGATCTTTCCCAATTGCTTCATATAGATGTTGAAAAGTAGTAGGGAGAACATTTACAACATAAATCCCAAAGGTGCTTTTTCAAGAGACAGCTATATCATTTCTCATCCAAGAAGCTTCTTGGGTGAGAAGCAAAATGTCTTCAAAGAAAAAACAGAAAGTCCAGGTACCTCTTGAAAAAGCACCTTTGGGACAACCATGACCTGGATAACAGAGAATCTCCATAGACATATGCAATGTAACAAGAGTTGTTGAAGGCTTAAACTGTTCTCTCCCAAATGGGAAGATCCCATAGTCAATGATATAAAAGACCACTGAGAGATCCAGCAGAACCCTTCATCCTGGTTCCACCAATGCTCATTAAATACACCAAGTAAATACACCAAGTTTTGATCCCACATGAATCTTCACTAAAAACAATTTAGATAATCCAGTTCATTGAAGGCTTTTTAACTCTAAACGAACAATCTTCCTTGGGAAGTTAACTTAAAGGTAAATGATAGTTGATTAAATTGGCTGCTTGAGGATAGGAATTTCTTGAGGATAGGAAACATCATCACCTATTTCAAGGTAGGAAGTACTACCCCTTCACTTAAGGATGCATTTACAACAGCCTGCATCCAGTTCCGGTCACCTTTCTAGCTGCTTTTACCAACCAGGTAAAGTAGGAATTAGTAATAAATGGCATATCTAACAGCACAAAGGATTATGTTTATTTTTCTCAGAGGATCATGCCAATATTTTACAAAGTTCTTATATTCTGAACATTCAAAAGCTTTTCCCTCCATAAAAGTTGTTTTGGAATCTAGGACAACTTGAGGTTACTTTGTGATTCATATACTTCTTTCCCTTACGTTGGTTAGAAATTCAAAGAGAAGATCTTAACACATTCAAGAAATATTTTTCCAGATGATTTTTGATTAGTTGCTGGGAATATATATCATATTGTCATGTGTTTGACTGTAACATACAAAAACATTGCTGTTTTATTGCTGATGAATGCTGATAAAAGTATTTTCAATTATTTTCATATGAAATTGAAACAGAAACGCTCTCCATACATGCAGCATTACAGTATGTTCCACTGTGCTCTCTGTAACCTGGGCAGAAAATTTAATTTTTATATGTTACAGATGCTTTCAGAACATTATTTGCCAAGAGTGATTTCACACAGACACATACAAACACAAACAGACCACATAGCAGAAAGAAGAGAAGTATTTCTCCTAAGAAGACCATCCATTTGGTTGAATTTGTTTTATGGGATATGTAAGCCATCAAAATCACAGGATAAGCAGTAATTATGTCTATAATCAATCTTAACCTACTTGAATTATAAATTTATTTTTAAATTAAGTTTCTTCCAAAGCCTTTTACTTCCACATTATGTGCTTTAACTGTTCGTATAGTTCTTTCTTCTCCAGTGCCTGAGGCTTCATTTGATCTATATAGGAAACAGAGATATGCCATATGGGAAATATAGAAATTCTATTGCAAGTAAACAACAGCTATGTCTATTGGTTGTTTATCAATTAGTTTGATATCACCACAGAAATTAATAATTAAATGTATGGCTGCTATGAATAAATCTATTAGCCAATTGTCAACTTCAGCTACATATCACAAATAAAGTCCCCTTTGAACAGTCTTTGAACTTCTAGGAACATCTTAGGTATCTTTCTTTGGCAACAATCTGGAACTTACTTTCTCTAGGATGGTTTTATTCCTTCTCATTAATTCAATAGAATAGAATAACAGAGTTGGAAGGGAACTTGGAGATCTTCTAGTCCAACCCTCTGTCTAGGCAGGAAATCCTATACCACTTCAGACAAATGGTTATCCAACATTTTTTTAAAAACTTCCAGTGTTGGCGCATTCACAACTTCTGGAGACAAGTCGCTTCCACTGATTAATTGTTCTAACTGCCAGGAAATTTCTCCTTAGTTCTAAGTTGCTTCTCTCCTTGATTAGTTTCCAATTCATCAGAATATGGAACAGAAATTATGGAAGAAGTTCAAAATGGACAGACATACAGACAGATGGACATCAACAGGATAACTCTTGGTAACCAAACCAGAATAGAATCGTGGTCAGAGAAACTGAGAGTAGAAAATCCAAATTCAAAAATAGATGGATCTGATGGATAATTGCACAGGGGGGAAAATCAACTTATCCATCCTGATTGGAATAGCAGTTGGGTGGGGTCAAATGTAGGATTAGAGATTCAACATGCATATAGCACAAAGACAAACGCAGCATATTAACACAGAAGAAAATATGGACCTCCTGTGCTTCTCCAGATAAGAATGGATTTCAGAAACAAATTTCAGAAGCCAATCCAGTTCAGCTTGCTTCCCTTGCTTTGTTCAATTTCCATGTCTTAGCCAGTATTGTATTTTCTTTTTCCTTTTCATCCAGATAATCCAGAGTTAGGGATACTTAGCTTTGGAAAATCTATCACAGTTGGTTAGGTAATGCCATCTAGCTGGGCTTAATTTTCTATTCAAAAGGATGCTATTAGAATTTGCTTAGACCATCCAGACAGAAAGCTATTTGTTTCGTTGTCTTTTGTTTATATGTGTGTTAGGTTTTTGAGCTGATAAATTGTTTAATTATTTATCAGCTCAAAAACCTAACATACACACACACATATATGCAGATATATATATCTGCAATAGAAAAGGGTGTAGGGTATAATAAGACCACTATTGCATGACAAAATTTAGGGGGGAAATAAAAGTTTTTTAGTGAAGATCTCCTTTTGAGGTAATTTAGTTTCAAAAGCTGACATGAGAAAATACAATTCCCATTTTCTTAAACCTTTGCCATTTACTATGAAAAAGAAAGCACCATAGGAAATCTCCTTGTTGTGGATATATTTACATTGGTTGCCTTTTAAAAATCTAATCAGGGAAGGAAATAACCTTACAAGTATGATTTACGGGCTTGGGTCAATAGCCTTTGTAAGGCAGAAGCTCAGCTGTGTTTCAAAAATATACTTTTCCAGGTTTGTCCTCTAATCAGTTGCTTGTAGCCTGCAACATATATACCATCCTTTAGCAAATGAAGAATATTGGCATTTTATCAAGTTTAATCATTTCAGTTGTGTTTGCTTAATGTGTTCCAGAAAGTCTGAAATAGCAATTTTGTGTTACCTCCTATTTTTCTTCTAGCTGTCCCAAGTTCTTAAAACAAAACAACCACAAAAAGAATATGCTACCTAACTCTCAATAGGAATAATTTTACTGGTTGTGGCTGCCGCTTGATTGCCGCTTATTTATTTATATATTATTTTATAATAATAACAAATTTAATAAATAAAATGTTATTTATTATATAATGTTTTGATAGAAATATTATTTTTAATATTTAATTATAACAGCAAAATCTAATACAAACTGAACTTAAGACAGAACAGAAAGGAGTAAAAAGTGCAAGGAAAAAGAGAAAAGTAAGAATAAAATAAAAGGAAAAGAAATAAAGAAGTGACTTCCAATCTTCATCACAAGTATAAACAAATTTAGTAACTCTTCACCTTTACTAAAATTACAAACATTTATCCCTTCATCCAATATCCCATCTCTTATCTTTAAACAAATCCATAATGTATTATACCTTGTTTGTCCTTGTATCAGATATTCCATAAAGGGTAACCAGAAGTAACAACGTATCTGATTTTAATCTTGATTAAATAAATCAACTTTACTATCCTTCCTAAATTTTAATCTTTAATTCATTCAAATTATGTTGTAGGATTTTATTCTTTTTCCTTTCTTTTTTTTATCCTATTGCAGATTTCTTCAAGGTTTTAACAAGCCTCTTTTGTAAATGCAGTTGGGGAAAAATATGCAGGCCACTGTCCTTTTAAATTTTAAAAACTCAACCAATTTCTTTTGTAGATCCAGTGAAACATCCTTTTCTAAATCATTTTCTTGGTTTGTCAGTTGTAAATCTACTTTTGATATCATATTTATTTTGTCAGATAAAATTTGTCCTATATTTCTTCAACATCTTTTGCACTATCCATAGAAGCATACATCATTAACACTTGATTGTGGTAATTTCTGATTCCATTCTTCAAAACTGTCCTTCAGTAACTTTATTGTCATAATTTTTTTCTACCATCTTCCATCTTTTCTCTACCTAAAACCTTTAGTCCCCTCTAGTGTCCAGTTTTTGAAATCACAAAGTTATTAATCTGTTATGCCTTAAAAAAAAACCAAACAAGCTCTATTTACTACGACTATTACTATTTATTGTATAATTGATTCCAAAATTTTATTATAAGTTGCAATATTTCAATTTTATCTGGACTCTTAAACTGTTCACAACTTTCTAAGATCAAAATCTTATTTAAGTTTGTCCTGTTTATTTGCAGATTTTTAAGTTCCTAAACTTAAAATGAATATTTTATTTCAATATAAAGGTAGAATCACATGGCATTTTTAAATTTTTCATTCCAAAACTTTGTAATATCTTAAGAAACAGTTAATAAGCAATTTCCAAAAGTGGTTAGAAAGTGAAGCTTGCAAATTTAAAGTTCTTTAAAAGTCTCTGGCACAATTGCAAGATGGCCCACTGTCCTGCAGTCTCCTTGTAAGGAGCTGCCATCCAGAGCACATGTGGGCAATCTCCCATCCTCCCTTTTATCTGGAGAAGTTCCAACAAACTGGTCTATTCAATGGGTCCTTCGTCTTGGCCATATTTATCAGCTGTTTTGGCAAATCTGCCTTTTGTTCACTATATCTTCCTCAGAAGCCACCATGTGACTATTTTTTACCACCACCCCCGATACCACCCCAACAGTTCTATCTTAAGATATCCATTCAGGTAACACAGAATGAAAGTACAATACCAGGAAAATACATAGACAAGAATAATCAATTACGAATTAAGTACTAATTAGCTTTGGAGAACATGGCTGTGTAACTCTACTTCTGATATGGAGGTGAAGGGTTTTATTTTCCCAAGAATAGCGTGGTGAAAAATATTTTGCTAATTAAATTGTTATACGGCAGAGTAGGGTTAAAAGCTTGGAACTCAGTCAAGAAAAATAATGGCAACTCTATTGTTTTGACACATCATCAAAGCTTCTGTCTCATTTTTTCTGACTAAAAGAGTTTGACTCATACATTCATGCTTCATAATCAATTTCAGGTTTGAGAAAACACTACCAGTCTGTCGTACACAATCACTGGGTTCCCTCACATTGCCAGTAATGAATAAACTGTTGGTGCAGAATTAAAGAGTGATGCATAAAGAGGCAACAGAATTCCAAACCACCTTGGTGTGGCAGCATTGGGAAAGAAAAAAGGGGTTAAAAGAAATGTGTTGCAGCTGTAATTTTTCGGTAAATTCAGGAGGAAAGAAACGCAAAATGGCTGCTGTTCTGTAAAGCCCTTTCTGCATTTTTAAATAAAAGGAGAAAAAAATCCTTAACCCCAAAATTGTTTACTTATACAAGTAATCCTTGACTTACAACAGTTCATTTGGTGACTCTTCAAAGTTATCACAGTATTGAAAGAAGTGACTTATGACCATTTTTCAGTTACGATCTTTGTAGCATCCCCATAATCATGTGATCAAAATTCAGATCCTTGGCAACTGGTTCATACTTATGACCATTGCTGTGTCCCAAGGTCATGCGATCACCTTTTGCAAACTTCTGACAAGCAAAGTTAATGGGGAAGTCATATTCACTTAACAACCAGGTTACTAGCGTATCAACTGCAGTGATTCACTTAACAAACTGTGGCAAGAAAGGTCATAAAATGGGGCAAAACTCATTCAACAAATGTTTTACTTAACAACAGAAATTTTGGGCTCAATTGAGGTCATAAGGTGAGGACTAACTATTGAATTATACAGAATAAAATGGTTGATATTTATCATATCAAGGGTGTACATTTAAAATCACACAACACACACACTTATCAGTATGTTTACTAGGGATGACTGAAAGGGGCAGCTAATTTAAATTCTACTGTATCTTACAATAAACTTAGTACTTCCCAGTGCAAAGATACAATTTGAATAGATGAATTCTATTTTGCCTGAATTATCTGGCCTTCTGTTATGGAAGAAAAGACTGTAAATATTTTCAAACAACTATAAACCATAAATGCTGGCTGTAAATATGGTCTTACTTGCATGTTCATGGTAAAACTGATCTTTGGATTCAGTCAGAAATCAGTTGTGTTGCCCAGCTACAGAAAGCAAGATAGCAAAACCTAAGGCAAAACAGGATGTGTGAAGCAACTTAAAAATCAAAACCATTTTATGAGAATATATATTGGTATTTGGGATTCTATTGATTTGGAATTCTGAACTTTATGATGTAATATCGTATCTCCGCAAAAGAAAGGCTATTTGTTTTTCTGACATTATTTATGTTTAAAATGGCAAAGTCATCTAGGAATTGTGGACAATGCAACAAAAGAGCACTTTTTTCCTGTCTCTTCTAAAAAGAAAGCTTGTTATTCTCAATTCACAATTGTTTTCCTTTTGGGTAAAGGCAGTAATATATAGTTTCCCCCACCATCAACAACAGGATAAAAATAAAAACAATAAAGATATGATATCCTTTGGAGCTCCATTTCCCTTGTATCTTCTCTGTATGTCCATAATGTATGTATTTATTTATGTTTATGTAGTGTATATTGGAGGTGGTGACCCTTTGAGAGCTGTATGCAACGAAATTTCATTTTAATGTATGCCAATTAGTGTACATTCAAAGTGACAATAAAGTTTCTAAGTTATTAAGTTAATTAAGTATGATCTTACATCTCACAAATATAGAGACCAGATAAAAATCTTGTCTCTCTGACTGGGGACAAGAAATTATTGTTATTTATCATAAAAACTTTAACATTAAACATCACTTCAATTAATTAAACTGCAAGCATTTAAAACAGCAACATGTAATACATAACATTAAAATAATTAACACCTTGTCAAAACTTATCAGATATATCAAATAATACACTCCACATAAAGCATAATAAAGCAATGAACACTACAACAAAAGTGAAACTAGACACGTGCCAAGACCAAACAGTTCCCATATTTGTCACAATCTTCAGACACACATTTGGGTGGGGGGGGGGAAAGCCCAATCTTTTTAACCATTATATTTCCAACATATCAGAAGTTAAGGATGGGGTTCTTACATTTGCTTTCCCCCAGAGACGTTCCCCCCAGAGAGGAGGCCCTGCAAGCAGGCTCACCAGGAGTGACTTCAATTACTTCGCTAACTTTTTAGTCTCTAATTCCCAATAAGCTGGACAGACAGCAATAAGGTTTCTCCTTTTAAGGGGCCAAAATTGCAAGCCCACCATCTTATGAGGATGTCCCCGAGATTTCATAAATGAATTGTCCGGCAGAATTAGGGGGAAAACCAGGGGCTGTTTTCAGACAGAGCAACAATCAGCAAATAGAGCGGACCTTATTCCCATTTGGCCTCTGTAGCCAAATGGCTTCGCTGAAGTTGAAAGAGCGCTGGAATTAAAGTGCCCTCGGAGGTCTGGATTTCCTTTTGCCAATGGCGGCGGCAGAGAAATCCCTTGGTCGGCCAAAACCCGTTGCCTAATTGTGGCTGAGAGCGCCTCCTCTCTGAAGGAAAAAGGCATCACTTCTAGATAGAATAGAATAGAAGGGAGGGGGGAACCTTTCTTTGAGCTCTTGTAACAGCAAACTTCGCCAAATCTGGGAAAAAAGAGCCGCGAAAGAGACGCATCCCTTTAGCAAGATGTTGGAAGGTAAGAAAAATGGGCTGAAATCGTTTTCTTGGCTTCCAAAAGAGGGGAAATAGGGTAGGGAAGTTTTTGCGACATTCTTTGCAAACCAGCACTAGCATGTAGTCACCCATCCAGATTGAAGCCTAAGCCTTTCCGGCTTAGCTAGCGGGGACATAGCATACTTCAGGCTAGAGAGCTAGAGATTGAATTAAGAGCAGTGCCTTGCTTTTACCTCTTTTACTCGATTACAATAGCAGTCTCATTTCCTCTTTTCTCATTCAGGCTTCATAATAAATTCCCCCTGCTTTTCTGTTCATTTAACCGGCCCCATTTCACTCCACTTCACCTCCTCAAACCACCTGCCTTCACACACATCCAACAATTTTCCAACAAAAACAACAGCCCCCACGACACAAACTCCCACCTCATGCCCAGGAGCAGCCACTCACACTGGCACCTAAACTACCTTTCTCATAGCAATGAAACTGCAGGCACAACTTGCCAAAAACGCATTTGCACCTCTTTGTCTCTCAGACACAGCAAGCCCCCACCTGCCTCACTCCCTTGCACCGAAAGCTAGCAGAAATGAGGAAAAACAGCAAGCTACCACCTCACCTCCATCAAAATAATTGCCGTCCCTGTGCCAAAAACACTTGCCCCTCTTTGTAGAGAAAACAAAACTGGTATTTCCTCATCTCCACAAACTTCAAATTAATTGTTGTGTGCGGGTGCCAAAAAGGGTTGCCCCTTTTTGTTGAGAATCCATAGCACACAGCATACACGTGCAGTCGCCCTTCCAAACTGTGGCCTAAGCTTTACCAGCTTAGTCAGCAGACATGCCACGCTCTGCTGCTAGTGAGCTACAGAAAGAGCCAGTGTTACTGCTCTCTTTTTAGCTATTTCACTCCCTTCAAATGAAATCATCTTGTTTCCCTATCCTTATCCCCTTGTATCTTTTCATCTTCCAACATTTCATGTCTGGAAAGACATCCTCTGCTTTAATAACATGATCAAACCACCTGTCCTTATAAGATGCACATCTATAAGTAATCGGGGAAAGCGGGTGAGGTGGAGACTTCCAAATCTCATAATGGAACCTCTTTCACAGAGCAGGAACAGCTATGGAAAGGGTATGCCTCTCGGTCTCACTGGATGATCTTTAAGAGAGAGGACCTGGAGGCACCCACCTATCTGGATTGGTGGGATGGGCAGATACCGTCAAAGAGAGATGGACCTGCAACTATTCTGGCTCTCTATTTTTCATAGCCTTAAAAGCAATGAGGAACTGCTTCCTCTCCATCTAGACCCTCACAGCCTCTTGGCACTAATTCATCACCTGAATGGCATTGACCAGTGATGGAAATGTGGGGCTCTGTTGGCTGCCTTTAGGGTTGGGTCTCTTGTTGCTCCTTTTTTATATCTATCCAATACTATGACACCCAGATGATCCGAGAATGTACTGCATCCTGTCCCGCCAAATGACTTCACCCAATGTCTTCATCTACTGATTATATTAAAAAGGAGCAACTATGGACCCTGGTCATTCAGGCAGGGCTATTCAGATGCTTCCATGCCAGTAGTTCCTACAGGCTGTGAAGCTTTTCAATGGTGCTCTACCTCATGCCTAACAAAATAGAGGTTTGGCCCACCTGGATCCAGAGAGTTGTCATCTTTGACTCGCAATGGTTTAGCCCTTCCCCCAGATAGACCTGGTACTGTATATAAATTTAGGTTCTTTCTGGATTCACAATTCTTGCTTAGGGAGCAAATGATAGCTATGGCTAGCGGGCTTTGCACAGATCCCTCCTGGGCATCAGTTGTGCCCATTTCTGTATTGCGAGACCTTGCTCAGCCCTCCTTACCTTGGTATCTTTACAACTGGAGTCCTGTAAGGTATAGGTAGTTCTCTTTTAGCAACCACAATTGGGACCAGCAACTTGACTGTTAAGCAAAGCAATCACAAAATGAAACCCAACTCTGCTTTTGATCTTATTCTCATTTTTTTTGCTTTACAGACCAAAGAAGCTTGTAAATGGGAGTATTGGTCATAAAGTTACTTTTTCCATCATTGTTGTAACTGCGAATAGTTGCTAAACAAGGACTATTTATTAACAGGGCTGTCTACAGTTTGGAAGGGCAAATGTACGTGTATGCTGTGTGCTATGGATTCTCTGCAAAAAGGGGCAACCGTTTTTGGCACTATGGGAGGGAACAATTAATTTGAAGTTTGTGGAGGTGAGGAAGTGTCCGTGTTGTTTTCTCTACAAAAAGGGGCAAGCGTTTTTGGCACAGGGGCGGCAATTAATTTGGTGGAGCTGAGATAGTAATTAGCTAATTTTTGCTGCAAGGGAGTGGGTCAGGCCAGAGGGAGTGTGGAGCATTGCTGTGTTGGAGACCAAAGTAAGTGGGGGGAAAGCAGGTGCAAGTACAGTAGGCAGTGTTTTCTGTTTGGTCAATGGCAAGTTGTGCCTGCACTTTCTTTGCTAAGAGAAAGACAGTTCAGATGTCAGTGTGAGTGGTTGTTCCTGGGCATGCGAGTGGGAATTTGAGTGGGTGGCACCTTGTGCTTTTTGTCCAGATGTGTTGGATGTGGATGAAGGCAGGTGAAGAGGTGAAGGGGAGTGAAATGGGGCTGTGAAGCAAATGGGAAAATGGGGAATTCATTGTGAAGCCTGAATGAGAAAAGAGGAAGTGAAACTGCAATTGTAATGGAGGTAAAAGAGGTAAAAGCAAGGCCACTCCTCCAGTTCTATCTGTAGTTCTCTGGCAGCAAGCATGCTATGTCCCAATAGCTAAGCTGGAAAAGCTGAGGTTTCTATCTGGATGGGTGACTACATGTGAACGCTGTCTGCTATGAAGGATTCACAAAATCGGGGATTCAACATCTCCGCTCATCTTTTTGAGACAAATAACATGATATCCTATTTTTCTTATACGCTGATGCCTTGCAAAATCGGATATATTCTCACAGCTCTCTCCCCCCAATTCTGCAATCTTTGCTACAAGAACTCAAAATCCTCTCCCTCCCCTTTGCTATTCTACCATGGCCATAGATGATATCTTTCCTTTTTGAGAGGGAAACATAATACTGTAATGTCCTTTTCCTGTATCAGAGAATCTTTAATATGAGGAATTACGCACATAAACCCTTAAGAGGATGTTTATGGGATTTCATAAATGAAACTCTATGGTAGAATATTCCATCGCTAATTTGCATCCTTTTAGAAGGTTGTTGAAGCACTTGGAGGTTTATGTGTCCTCAGGGTCACTTTAGACTTTCACCTATACAGTTTGGGATGAACACACTTTGAATGGTGTGGGAGTAGGAATGGATTTCCAGTGGGAAAAAAAGTTCTAGATTACAGGAACCAGTAGCACTACTCGGGTGACCCTGAGGATACAGATAAACCTCCCAGTGCTTCAACGACCCTCTAAAAGGATGCAAATGACCAGTTGTCTGCGAGGAATATAAATCCTTCCATTCCCCACCATCCAGTCAGAGCTGAAGAAGTTTCTTTGGATGAGAAACAAAACGTCTTCAAAGAAAAAACAAGAAAATGCAGTTGACTCCTGAAAAAAAAGCACCTTTGGGATTTCCTCCTGCAGTTTACTTCTTTGTTTGTTTTTACATTGCCGTTATGTACGCAACATACAATGAAGCAAATGGGCTCCATCGAGCACCTTTCGTTGACGGAGAAGGTGGAGTCAAGCGACTGAGGCGTGGCAGAGAACTAAGTCAGCGGCCAGCGGATTGGCGCAGGCGACCGGAAGTCGCGCCTCTAAACGGTGAGCGGATCCAGCCTCTTTCTCGGCCACTGCTGCTGGTGGTTGCGTTTGGCCGCCGCCGCCGCTTGTTGAGGCGGACGCGATGGGGAATTTGCTGCAGTTTCTGAAGCTGGTGGGGCAGCTGAAGGTGGGAAATCCGGGCGATGAGCGGGTTGGGCTGGTGGGGAGTATTTTAGACGGAGGCGGTTCTCCCTGCTCATGCTGGGCTTTCGTTGCCGGCTTGGTTTGCCGGTCCCTCCGCGGTCCTGGCTCGCTCATTCCGGCTGCCTTCGGAAGCCCATCTCTGATCTTCGTTGAACCCGAAGCTGGGTCGCAGGATGCGCACGATAAGCGGGGCCTCGAGGCGGGTTTACAAGGCTGCGATCCCAGCCAGGCGATCCCTGCGGTTCGCCTTTATCCAGTGGCCTGTTGGGATTCAAGCGCACGAAATATATTCATCTGTTTCGGCTTTAGATTTTACCTATTCGTCAAATTCGCCCGGCTTCCCAGCATTCGGGGTGGCTCGGATCAGGAAATGGCAGTAGCGCCAAGTAAAACGAAGGAAGACAAGCAAGGATATTGTCATTCCGCTTTTAATCCGCTCGTTCAAAACTGCTGTCCACGGCAGCCTCTAATCTAGTTTTTCGCTATGGCCACCTTTATAGGGCAGGTCATTAGGCTGAGAGACGTAACTGGCCTTGCCCACTCGGTGAATTTCCATGGCTGGTGATGGATTTGAACCTGACTCTTCCCCCCAAAAATGATATTATTGAATGTAAAAATTACATTCAATAATGTAATTTTTCAGGAGGCCGGCAGTGTATGAGCTGGGACAAGCCACTTGGGTGTTTAAGGGTGTTTTCAAATGAATAGGTTCTGGGCATGAGGGTTAAAGTGTTACTTAGAGAGCCCATGATATGATGATGATGATGATTGGTTAATCTTTAGTGAGATTCACAGCCTTTGGGGCTGGTTGGTAGCTCAACAGCTCAAGTCCTAACCAAGGATCTGTTAAGGTAGCTCCTGATGATGATGATGATTATTATTATTAGGCTGCTTGGGCTCCTCAGTTGTCGCTTATGATTTATATTATGTGATTGCATTGTTTTTAAAAGTTATGAGCTATCCAGAGTTGCTATTGTGAGATTGCTGCTATATAAATTGAATAAATAAAAACTGATGTGCAAAAAAAACCCAGATATTTTTATGACATTGCCAAGTCAATCAGAACAGAGCTGATTGGAAGGGACCTTGGAGGTATTCTAATCCAGCCTCCTGCTTAAGCAGGAGACCCTATACCGTTTCAGACAAGCGACTGTCCAGTTTCTTTAAAATTTCCAGTGATAAAGACCCATAACTTCTGAAGGCAAGCTGTTCCACTGGTTAATTGTCCTCACTGTTAGGAAGTTTCTCCTCAGTTCCAGGTTGATTCTTTCCTTGAATAGTTTCCATCCATTGTTTCTTGTCTGTTATCTGGTGCTTTGGTAAATAAGTTTACTTCCTCCTCTTTGTGGCAACTTCTCAAATATTGGAATACCATTATCATGTCACTGCTAGTCCTTCTTTTCTCTAGACTAGCCAAACCCAAATCCTGCAACCATTCTTATGTTTTAGGCTCCAGGCCTTTAATCATCTTAATTGCTTCTTTGCACTTTTTCCAAAGTCTTAATATCTTTTTTGTAATGTGACCAAAACTGGATGCAATATTCCAGGTGTGGCTTACTAAAGTTTTATAAAATGGTATTAATACTTCCTATGGTTTGGTTTCTATGCCTGTTTATACAACTGAGGATTGTATTGGCTTTTTTTACTGCTGCCTCATACTGCTGGCTCATATTTAAGTGATTATCCATTAGGACTCCCAAGGTACCTTTCACAGTTACTGTTTTTGAGACAGGTTTGCCTAATTGTACTTGTATAATATTGAAAATAACATGACTGAGTCTTTCCTTTTACTTGTGTATGGGGGGGAAATATCAGTAAATATTTTTTTTAATGTTTCTGTGGTACAATAGATGAACATGTTGTCTGGGCTGTAAGTCTAATTCTCAATTTTCTGATTCCTTTTTTGAAACCAGAGAGTACCTCGGACGGGCTGGGTATACAGAAAGGTAAACAATCCAGAAAGTGTCTCAGATCACATGTACAGAATGGCAATTATGGCTATGGTCACTGAAGATAAAACTCTTAATAAAGATAGGTGAGTGGACCTTAAAATTAATTAAACAAATTTAATTTATATTTATTGAATTTATTTGCCACCCATATTGGTTTCCAGCATTAAAGCATTAAAATCCTAACAAATATCTCTAAAACAATAAAAATAGAAATCCCAAACAAGATAAAATATAGTTAAAAGTAGGGGAGGGAAGTAACAGGTCTTTTGAATTGTCTCTTAATTCAACCACCACCACCTAAGTGATGCTTTCTTGTTAGGGTCCCAAGCCATCTGGCAGAGCCAGGTCTTCAGGCTCCTACAAAAAGACAAAAGGGGAGGAGCCAATCTCACTTTGGGTTGTAAGATGTTCCAAAGGAGCAATGGCAAAGAAGGCCCTTCTCCTGGATCCCACCAGCTGAAATTCCTTGATCAATGGGGCCTGCAGCATGCCTCCTCTGCCAGTGTGGATGGGGCGGGCTAGTCCCAGTGGGATGAGATGGTGCTACTGAAATTCAGTACTTCAGAACTACATCCCCTCCTTGTTTAGTGATCACAATCTGTTCCTTAAAATCAGAAGCAGAATGGTCACTAAGATAACACATGACAGAAAGACACTGAAGATCACTGGTTAGTTGCTGTCCTTATTTAATAGGTTAGAACCCTCTGACTGTTTGACACTGGCCAGACCTTAATCAGTTTCACAGTGAGGGCTTTTGTTGTTAGGCCCCCAAAAAGTTGTTACAAATGATTGCATTGATCAAAGAATGAATTTTTAAAATTATTATTATTATTGGTGTTTTTAGAACAAAGTGTTTACTAGTGTTAAAACTTCTCTTTATGATACTTCATGTGACAAAAGTTTTTTATTTCATTTATTTACCTACATGAAGAGATATTTTGTTGGATATCTATATACGATTCATTAATATTCAAAGAAAATTTTGCAGCTGGTGCTTCTCTGTTTATCTTTATACATATTTTCTTTGCAGGTGCATTCGATTAGCTTTGGTTCATGATATGGCTGAATGCATAGTTGGTGATATTGCTCCTGCTGACAATATTTCCAAAGAAGAGAAACATCGGCAAGAAAAGGTCAGTATGGAGATGAGAATAGTGTGATTGTCTGTAACAGCTTTCCCTGAACTGTCATTCCCAAGCAACATTAAAAAACACTTTTAGAATATATTTCTGCTATAGAACCCACCAATTACATTGCATTGTTGTACATTTACAGGTAAATGTAGGGTTCCAATCTACTAGTCCTTGAATTGCAACCATAATGGAACCTACCCATCAGTGTTATAAATTGTGATGCTTGTAAATTGAGTCAAGCCTGACAGACCTGATTTTGTGACCTTTTTTGGGGCAGTCGTTATGCAAACCAATGGATCCCTATGGGCTGAAAGTGAAGTAAATGCCAGTTTTCAGCAGAACCGTCATAAAGACACGATTGCATGACCATGGGCGCTGCAAATAGCTGTAAATATGGTCAGTTGCTGAGTGATTGACAGTCGTGACCACGTGAGGCAGCAGCTGTTGGAATTTCAGAACCAAGTCATAAGTACCCCAGAGAGGTCCATTGTAACTGAAAAGCCACCAAGCAACTGGTTGTAAATCAATAACGATAAAAAATAAGCTAACACACTCATATCTTACCAATTTATTTTATTTTTATTTATTAAGATTTATATACCGCCCTTCTCCCGAAGGACTCAGGGCGGTGCACAGCCTACTAAAACCACATATATATAACAATTAAAATAGAATTAAATAAGGGCTGTAACCGAATTTAAAATCCCAACCTTAAAATTCAATACATTAAACCCCATTAAAATTAATTTAGGATAGCCCAGGCCAGCCTGCTCAAAGAGCCAGGTCTTCAAATCACGCCTGAATACCCTCAGGTCGGTGGTCGTTCTTAACTCAGGGGGGAGCCATTCCAGAGAGCGGGTGCCCCCACAGAGAAGGCCCTGTTCCTCGGGGTCACCAGGTGACACATAGAGGCCGTCGGGACCCGAAGGAGGCCCTCCCTGTGGAAGCGCACAGGTCGGTGGGACACTACTGGCAGAACGCGGTCTTGCAGATAGCCTGGTCCGATGCCATGGAGCACTTTAAAAGTCAAAACCAGAACCTTAAAGCGCACCTGGAAGGCAACCGGCAACCAATGCAGCTCGCGCAGGAGAGGCGTCACATGAGAGCTTTTAGACGCCCCCATAACCACCCACGCGGCCGTATTTTGTACCAGCTGCAATCTCCGGGTGCTCCCCAAAGGGAGCCCCATGTAGAGGGCATTACAGTAATCCAGGCGGGAAGTGACCAGGACATGAGTGACCGTGCGTAAGGCGTCCCGATCAAGAAAGGGCCGCAACTGATACTTTACTCCAAAACCACGGATGATCTCCCCCAGCGGCTTCACATAAATGTTGAACAAGAGAGGGGAGAGGACCGACCCGAGGCAGCCCACAAATGAGGGGTGGACCTCTCCCCCCCGTCAACACAAATTGCAAGCAGCCCGAGAGGAAGGAGGAGAACCACCGCAAGACGGTACCTCCAATTCCCAACCTCTCCAGCCACTGCAACAAGATACTATGGTTGATAGTATCAAAAGCCGCCGAGAGATCTAATAGGACCAGGACAGAGGAATAACCTCTGTCACGGGCCCTCCAGAGATCATCAACCAACGCAACCAATGCTGTTTCAGTGCTGTGCCCGGGCCTGAAGCCCGATTGGAAGGGATCTAAATACGTCGTTTCCTCCAGGTACTGGGGGAGCTGAAACGCCACCACACTCTCCACAACCTTCGCCACAAAGGGGAGGTTGGAGATCGGACGAAAGTTATTCAAAAGTGCTGGATCCAGGGCAGGCTTCTTGAGGAGAGGCTACACCACCGCCGTTTTCAGGGCGGTAGGGAGCAACCCCTCCCTCAATGAAGCATTGACAATCCCCTGGAGCCAGCCTCGTGTCACCTCACTGGAGGTAGAAACCAACCAGGAGGGACCCGGGTCCAACAAACGTGGTGGTGTTCAGCCGCCCCAGCAACCTGTCCACGCCCTCGGCGGTCACAGGATCGAACTCCTCCCAGATAACCATCTCAAGACTTGCCCCGCCATCTCCCCCGGGACCACCCAGCTGGAGTCCAACTCATCCCGAATCTGAGTGATTTTAACATGCAGAAATCGGGAAAACTCCTCTGCCCTGCCCTGCAAGAGGTCCTCCCGTGCTCTTGGCTCAAGCAGGGAGCGGGTCACTCTAAACAGGGCGGCAGGCCGATTTTCTGCTGACGCAATAAGGGCGGAGAAGTGCGAACGCTTCGCTGCCTCTATTGCCACTAGGTAGGTCCTAATATAGGACCTCACCTGTGTCCAGTCAGATTCGGTGCGACTGGCCCTCCAGACACCCTCCAGACGTCTTTTCTGGCACTTCATCTCTCTCAGCTCCTCCGTAAACCACGGAGCTGGATGGGATATGTGCTGAGTCAGAGGTCGCAAAGGCACAACTCGGTCCAAAGCCTCAGCGGCCAACCTATCCCAGGTGGCCACTAAGTCTTCAGCCGAGCTGTGAGCTAGAGTCTCAGGAAATGGCCCAAGCTCCGTCTGGAACCGTTCAGGATCCATCAGGCGCCTGGGGCAGAACCATCTCCTCGGTTCCGCCTCCCTGCGGTGGGGGGTGGCGGCACAGAAGTCAAGCCTAAGAAGAGAATGATCAGACCATGACAAGAGTTTTATAACTATATCCCCACAACTACGATCATTCAACCACTGAGCAGAGACAAAAATCAGATCCAACGTGTGTCCCCAATGTGAGTGGGGCCAGAAACTAATTGGGTCAGGTCCATGGCTGCCATGGAAACTATGAACTCCCGAGCCACCCCCGAGGTCTCACCAAACGAAGGCAGGTTGAAATCCCCCATGACTAAAAGCCTGGGGGTCTCAACCGCCAGCCTGGCTATCACCTCAAGGAGCCCGGGGAGGGCCGATGATACGTGGCAGGGAGCCAGGTACGTTACCAAAAGGCCCATCTGAACCCCCTGACCCCACTTCACAAAGAGGGACTCACACCCGCACGTCTGAGGAACAGTGGCCTCCTAGGGCAAAGAACCTCTTTAATAATGGCCATCCCCCCACCCCTGCCCTGGGACCTCGGCCGATGAAAAGCAAGGAAACCTGGTGGGCACATCTGACCCAGAGGAACACCACCCTCTGGGCCCAATCAGGTTTCGGTAATACCTGCCAGATCCGCACCCTCCTCCTGAATAAGATCATAAATCAGGGGAGCCTTGTTAACAGCAGACCTGGCATTGCACAACACCAACCGGTACCCAGGGACTGAGACTCTATGCAACCAGGACTGCAAGACGGGTCAAGAGGGTCGGAACACGCTACCCATCGGAGACATCGGGTGCACGGTCCCTTAGTCTGATATGGCCCTCTACCTCCGCCGTATCTGCCTCTCCCACATATAGTGTCAATAGACCTCACTCCCGATTGCCCACTCTCCGGCCCCCTCCCCACCCCCCGACCTCTGGGCCCTCCCAGGCGTGTGTGCCAGCCTGGCCGATCCCAACCCTCCCTGGGCTGTCCCTCAAGCCCGGTTTAGGTTCTATACCCAACCCCAATAAAAATGTTGATAAAAAATTTTAACGGGGACCCTCCCGCAGGCGTTTTCTGCGGTTTCCCCCCTATCTGACCAATTCTGAATAGCAATGCAACATAGACCATGGCTCTTATTGATGTCCAAAAAGATAAAGGTATTTGTTAGGATTTCAATAAAAATTAGAGCATTTTGGAGATTTTGTTTTGTTTTTTTCCTTTCTTCTTTCTTTTTAGGAAGCTATGAAACATTTGATCAGGTTGCTGTCAGAGGATCTGGGAAAAGAGATTTATGAACTCTGGGAAGTAAGTTTTCAGCATATAAAATTATTTATGGATTTTCTTTCTTAAAAAAAGATCATGTTAAAAATTGTTTTGCATGAAAGCCACCATCCGTTTAAGAAACTCCTCTCTACTGCTCATTATAAGATTCAACGTAATTGTCATGCAGCTATTACCCACGATATTGGGAGTTAGAAAGCGCAGTTAGCAATTTGAAGTATACATACTTAACGTGATCAGTATACCTTGTCCATTAGTGACCTCTTTCCTCGGTTTTTGCTTAACAGCTTCAAAAAGTGACTTACGTTCTTATGTTTACATTAGAGACTTGTTTTAATTTGGGGAAATACTGTGTTTCATGAAATAATGTGAGTCGGGGATAATAAATAATCTTTTCATAAAGATTATTTATTATTGAAATTATACCCTTGCCTCAATCAACCAAATCTTTAGGGTCATAGACCAACATAGGAAGGGTGGAATACAAACAATGAATAATTTTAAAAGCTAAAAAAATGTAAAATACACAAAGTTAAAAGAATATTTTAAAATGATATGCATATACTCCATACAGAAAAGGGTAAAAAAGTGTGTGTGTGTGTGTGTGTGTGTATCTCCCACCTTTCTGTTTATTCCAACATTCAATATTTACTATAATGAAAAATACAAAACATAAAAGAAAATTTAATATAATTAAAATTAAAGATTTGAGAGGATCTTTTGCCAAGCTTTTGTTAATTTTAATAAGCAAACCATTTTGAAGTGATTAAAGTGGTTAACAATGCAGATCTTTCATCCTAGGCATCATATACATACATATATATATATATATATATATATATATATATATATATATATATATATATATATATATATATACATACATATACATACATATATATATATATATACATATACATACATATATATATATATATATATATTTTCTAAACCAGTTTATGTTTGGGATACAATCTGACCAAACTATTGTATTGTGCTTTACGAAGGGCTGTTTTTGAAAAGTGTCTGAAATTGCAAAGTAGAGCAATACAAGTAGCCCTTGACTTATGACCATAATTGGGCCCAAAACTTTCATCGTTAACAGATACAGTCACTAAGTGAGACATATACATATATATATATATATATATACATATACATACATATATATATATATATATATATATATATATATATATATATATATATATATATATATATACTTTGTATTACAACACCCTGTTAAGCCCCAATTAAGGGAGAAAGCATACTGCTTTCTTTTCTGTCTTTCGGCTCATCACCAGAGACCATACCGACAGAAAGCTATTTGTTTCGTTGCCTTTTGTTTACATGTGTGTAAGGTTTTTATTTATTATTTAAAATTATCAGCTTAAAAACCTTACACACACATATATATATATATATATATAATCCTCAAGTTACAACTATTTTTTAATGACCATTCAAAGTTATGATGCTGTTGAAAAAAGTGACTTACAACCAGTCTTCAAACTTACCATTGCAGCATCCCTGCGGTCAGGTAATCGAAATTTGGATGCTTGGCAACTGGCATGTATTTGACAGTTGCAGCATCCTGGGGTAACATGATTGCCATTTACAACTTTCCCTGGGATCATTACAAGCAGAGTCAATGGGAGAAGCCTTATTTGCTTAATAACTCTGTGATTTCAGGTTGACTAGGCCTTCATCCTTCTGAGGTCGGTAAAGTGAGGACCCAGATTGTTGGGGGCAATATGCCGACTCTATAAACTGCTTAGAGAGGACTATAAAGCATGGAAAAGCAGTATATAAGTCTAAGTGCTATTCCTAATTCCTTAATAATTATGACAAAAAATGTTGTAAAATTGGGTTGTCTCACTTAGTGACTGTATCTGTTAACGATGAAAGTTTTGGGCCCAATTATGGTCATAAGTCAAGGGCTACTTGTATTGCTCTACTTTGCAATTTCAGACACTTTTCAAAAACAGCCCTTCGTAAAGCACAATACAATAGTTTGGTCAGATTGTATCCCAAACATAAACTGGTTTAGAAAAGTTTGCATACCTGTAAGTATGCAAATCACAATCTGCAAATGACCACTGAAGGTCAAGAACCATTCAAAAAATGTGAATGCGTTCTTTCTGCAGTGTGGTCTCATTCAGAAAAGACTTCAGTTCAGTCCCAGAGTAAAGCTTTCTCCTTACCATCAAAACTTCTATTTTCTCTGAATTTAACTTCAGCTTGTTCCCTCTCATTTAGCCTAATATTCAGGTCAGGCAAAATCCCACATATTGATGGCTTCCTTAGAGATGGTTGGGAAGAGCAGTGGCATGCATCTGTTAAACAGTATGCATGTGGATGGATAAGCTTTAACATTTAAACAGGCAGAGTTTGTTTAGGAGGATTTTTCAGCTTACATTAATGTGGAGCAAGGGTGGAATGCAAGTAATTTTACTACCGGTTCTGTGGGCGTGGCTAGGTGGGAGTGGCCATGTGATTGGGTAGGCATTGCTTTTTCTTTTTCTTTACTTTTTTCTTTTTTGCAACCCCGCGCTGTTTTTTTTGCCTCGTGGGCCTCAGAGAAGCCTTCTGGGGGGGCATTTTTGCTCCCAGGAAGCCTAGGAAGGCAAAAAATGGACCGGGGGGGCCACACAGCACACCCACACCCCCTGCGTGCCTCTTTTTGCCTCTTGGGCCTCTGGGAAGCCTTCTGGGTGAAACAGTAAGACAGCGAGGGGGATCACAGCACAACTGATCGTCATTACAGCTGATACCTTGAGTGACTGGGTGGAGAGGGGAGGGTAGTGCAGGGCCAGTCAGCGGCATGATTTGCCAGTTCTCTGAAGTGCACAGAATCATAACAACGGTTCTATAGAACTGCTCCGAACCGGTAGAATCCCACCCTTGAGGTGAAGAATTACAACTTTAACAAAAGTTTAGCAAGATATCTCTCTAACAACAAAAGAGAGTTCTCAAAACACACAGTTTTCCATGTGAACTAAGGGAAGAAAGGCATTCTGCTGGAAAAGTACAAGGAGATGGAAGACATGCTTTGAGTAACTCGGTCAAATTTTGTTAAAAGGTATCAAAAGTGGGCACTATAGTCCTTGGAAGCCAGTGCATATAGAAGAAGCATTCTGTGTAGGTCACCTTGATTGTTCTGGAACTCAAACCTAACCTTTGCATTGGGAACGTATGTTTAGATGTGTGAAACATAGAGTGGAGCTCTTAGATCAAAAAGAGAACAATACTGAATATAAACCTGCATTTGTGTCTACATGTCTGATTTGCTAGAAAAAGTAATGCTGGGAATGACTTCCAGAGCCCAGTGTGACAGGATGAACTCCTTTTCCATTGTATGTTCTCTTCAGGAATATGAACATCAGTCTACTGAAGAAGCAAAATTTGTAAAACAGCTGGACCAATGTGAAATGATTATTCAAGCTTTAGAGTATGAAGAGTTAGAGAAAAGACCTGGGACACTGCAAGACTTTTATGATACTACTGCCGGTAAATATCCTTTCTTTTAAACAAGTTTATGTTTATGATTCATGAGACAAATCAAATGTTATAGATTGGCTTCTCTGCTGAGGGATGACGCTGCAGGATGCCATTCATCTTTCTTTCTGGTGCAGAGCTAGCTTGCCCTCTGTGGCGCAGCTTGGAAAGTGCACAAGTGTGAACCAAACAGGAGCAGCAGTCTTAGGCAGCCAAACTACTAGTATGTATTAGCATTGTAGTCTCCTGGCTAATGTAACATTGTCATACACTAAATAAAATAAATAAAGATGGGATATTAACTTAAAACAAATGACTGGGATCCCCACTATTGCCCTTTCAAAGTGTTCTTGTATCAAAATTTCTCAAACCAGAAGCTGATAATACCAAGATGGAAAAAGGAAGAAGTTGGGACTGTCCTTCTGGGGGCTGCTCCATTTTGTTGACTGGAAAAAGGCTTGTTGCCTTGACCTCTGGATCATAGCCTAAATCTTGTAGAAGTCTAGTTACTTTTACATTTTCCAAGAAATTCAATTTTGGTTGTAGGAGCTTGTCCTAATGGATCCACCCATCAATGTATTCCACATGATTGAAGTTGCAAGACATTCTAGTTAGAATTTTTCAAAGACACAAGAAGCTGCCAACAACCATTTGGTAGCAGTTGGTGTCCTTGTTTTCCATGACTTTGGCTTGTCTAGTTGTATTTTGGAAGGCTAGCAAAAAAGCTGTCAATTTGGATAGCTCTCTTGATTTCAGAGGTGAAGGACGTTTAAAAACCAAGCCAACTGTGTTGATGTGTGTTATGGACTTGCTCCTCCTCTCATCTGATCTGATTTCAGGTGACAGATTAAGGCAATAATGCAACATAGGTGCCTAGCATTTTTTTTCAACATCCAAAGCTTTATTGTAATTTTAGGAAGGAATACCTTAGAAAATAGAATTTGTATAGGCAAACAGATGAGTACCAAATATAAAAGCTTACATAATATAGTAACACAGTTCTTGTAGATAAAATTATAATTACCAGAGTTACTACCATAACCTTGCAATTAGCCTACTTAAAGAATATGTAAACTAACTAAAATCTTTTTCTACAGGAAAATTTAGTCATCCAGAAATAGTCCAGCTTGTATCTTCGATAAATAAAGAAAGAAATGCAAATATAGCTGCGAAAAACAGTGATCCACCAACTTGAATCACATTTGAAATATGCTTAACTGCATCTAAAATAAATTATTTTATGATTTGAATATGTGTGTCTTGTGGCATAATATACATAAAGACTTTTGGTTTATCAAATAATTTGTAGAAAATGTAGGCAATAAATGAGCTGTGATATGGGATACGGAGGCCAAGATTTTGAAAGTATTGGAGTGAAAAAATTAAAGTGGCTGCTTTAAAAGCATGGTTGAAGTTTTATAGGAGGCAACTAGTAGAATATTCTAGAATATTCAGTAAGAAATTAAAATTGGACACAGTATGAATCACTTTGTTACTTCCATCTCAGACTCTCTGCACGGCAAGTCTATTAAGTGAGAAAACACGTTCACCATTTAGGCAGTTCCAGTTAGTGAATTTCAGACACGAAAACCCAAATGATTAAATCATGTGTCAGCTTTTCAGTCTGCTTCTTTGAACATTTGCAATAGAAACAGTAATTGTCTTTTTAAATGAACCACATAACCCAGCAAGATAGGGAGATAAAAGTGAAACAGGAAAATAAAAATATCTGCTTATGTCACACTCTACATAATTTGTAAATAAACACAAATAATTTAAATTGGTTAATGCTGCATAAATTTAATTGAGTTCCATATCTTTTAGATATCAGGTTTTTTTGCCAGGTTCAGAAGTCATATGTTACAAGATTTATTATTTTTTTAATATAGTTTAAAGGTCCAGCCCAAAATTAAGAATTGAAATTTTAAATATTCTCTTTAAAAAGTATAAATATATTCAGGTTTTTTGGATAGGCACGCTTATTTTACTCCAACTAAAAAGAGAAAAACTTTATTACAATTGCAGGCAAGCATGAATATAATCTGGCTCAGATTGTTATCAGATTAAATCTCTACATGCCACATGTTTGCAAGGAAATTGGAACTGTTTAAATACACCAACTTTTTACTGATTGGCTATTCCAAAATTATCTCTTTTTTCTTTCATATTTCCTCAGTACTTTGTACTAAAGGCATTTGTATCATTGCTTCTTTAGACAGAAAACTTTGCAACAGAACTGTTTTGGTTCCAATCCTTATCCCAATGGCAAATATAATAATGAAGAGGTTGGTTTTCTTTTAACAGTCAGAAACTGCACATAAACAGAGAACAGGCAAAAACAGCTGTGTTGTTTACACCAGGAGAAATAGAATAGGCAATGGCTTGAACAATAATCACAACTTATTTTCTGAAATTCATTATAAAAACATACATGGACAAATTTCTTAAGATAATAGCCATTTCAAAAATTGACACAATTGAATAGAAGTTACAATGTAAAATCACTTATAAGCATAAATAGAATAAAATGGGTAACATAGAAGGAAAGCTAGCAGTTACTTCTGCAGCAAGGGCTGCCATTTGGTTGCATCTCAGCCAATCTCTGCCTAGTACTGTCTATCTAGGTATATTCTCAATGCAGTCCTACAACTTGATACTCAGTCCTGGAGAGAAAAGAAACATTGCATGCATCGGTATATGCAAACAGCAGGGCAAAAAAATCCCTCACCTAGCAATGGAGCTCCTCTTCCGTTTCTGAAAGTCGGCTGCCTGCAATTGGGCTCCGAACACTAGCATTGGCTGCAGAGCTAAGAACTTCTTCAAAGCTTCCTCCAGGGTGAGGTGTACCTCCAACTTTTGTCTAGAAGGAACAAAACCATTTTTTTTTTGCTAAAATCAATAATTTTATTTTTATGCCTCTGGACTGTTTATGTATTCTGACTACCGTATCATGAACTATTTGGTACCCTTGCATAGTAACTCATTCTACCTTTTGATGGTCCCAGCTCACAAAGCAGCAAGTAAGACAGAACTTGTTTAAAATGCAAGAAACTTGTGCCAGAGGAAAAAATTATTATAAGCGTATTCGTGTAAGCTTTGCATTATATAATTGTGACCATTTGTATTAAATTAGGTATTTTGAAATGCAGTACATAAGTTCCTTAATTCAAGGTAGCTCTGCAAAATTGGTTATGAATTCATCCACTTTCCTTCAGAGATCCAATGTTACATTTTGGAAAAATCAGTACTGTAGGGAAAACAAGGAACCTATCTGAGTAACAGAAATTACCAGGAACCCTGGAGAAAAAATGTGGATGACCTGACCATAGATTTGAGAATAAGTTCTACTGAAAATATGTCTTGCTCTTGAACCATCTATTTCAATTGATAAATAACATTCAGAGATTAAAAATGAACTGGAGTTTCATAGAAGGAGCCCTGTGAATATCTAGTTTGCTTATAACATAAGTGTCAACAATAAATTAACTGACCAACTTTTCACAAGGTTTTTCTTAGGGTTTGCCTGGCTCCCCTAATCCCTTTTTCCTTTGTTCTTATCCCTACCTTAATGCTTGTAACAGTGGTTTCAACCTTTTCTTCAAAGGATTTGAATGTAGGAGAATTCCTTAAAAGGATAAAATGAAGACCAATATTTGTTAGTACTTAATCTTGTTCATTTCTATAGTCAATATTTAAGAAGACCCATTTAGAAGAAAAGTGCAGTATGTTTATACAATGACATAAATTATTCTGAAATACTTGGACATCTATTTAGCCTACATCACCATACAAATTCTTTATGGCCCTATTATTCCAGATATCATTCTTCAAGAAGAAAGAAGATGATACTTGATACAAATCTATGGAAATTTGGGTAGCTTGGACTGAGACTCTGTATTGGAGATGTTCAGAGAGTACTGTTTTTTGATTTTTTGCACAGGAACAAATACTTCAGTTGGAAAGCTGATGCCAAACAGAAGCTTTAATTCAATGGTACAAAATAACAGAAAGCATTTAAAATTGATTCAAATCCTTTTTTGCAGAGCATTCACTTTTGGCATTGTTCTAGGAGAATTAGATTGTTGATGTGAAAGTACTGTGTCATGTAGGCAATGTTAATAGATGAAATTGAGAAACAGACTCTCTAGCCAGGAATTAGAATTGAATTTGTATCTGAATTAAAATGATCTGACTGGGACTTTGGCTTAAGAAACTTTGAGAATAAAAAATAAGACAGAAAATGTAATGGGTGCCCTTCCCCTCAAGGATGCTTCCCATTTTCTCTAAATATAACATACATCAAGTACAAAAAAATGTTTTCAAGCATTTTTGTTTTAAGGCACTGCTAAAGTAAGGAATGTTTTACCATTCTCCATCATCAGTTACTGCTACTACTCAGTGGAATATTCTTTTGCCAATAAGTTTCCATCTCAGCTAAACAAGAGGGTCTCTTAATGACTCCGAGCCTGACATTTTTCAAAATCAAGAACGTATCAGAAAAAATGGAAAATACAATTATGCAAAACGTTTCTAATATAAAGGTTGTAGAGTTAAATATTTTTATAATTACAATACCATTGGATATATAACTGTAGTTACCTCATAGCAGGCATACTCATGGAATGGCGGATAGAATACCTGCATTGCAAAAGCATGAAAAAGAAGAGAAAATACACAGCGATTACAGGTTTGCAGCTATATTGATTTTACATTAATGAAGTCTAGCAGTAAACCATTGTAATTTACATTCTAAGAGCATGCTCACTGATGAAAAGGTACTTAGGAATCTCACTAAAATACAACACTCAGTTGTCAGAATCTAATGGAAGATCTTCCGTGGTGACACTTTAACTCTAGTTCATTTGGTTTTAATTGATGAACTATAGCTAGAGGGGGTAAGTATGGTATAACACTCTAATTGTGCCTATCAGGAATAGTCTAGGGACTACCAAATAGCAGCAGCAGGAAGGAAGGGAATGATTAAGATACTAATGGGAAGAAGAGCAATAGTTGTAAACAAGGAAATAATTTATTCACTAGCACTCAGTTGGTTAAGTCCTATAATGCACTACTTCTAAGATAAGATAAATAGGTCTTAGGTTAATAGTTGCCTTTAATAAACTCAAGCCTTTTAGGGCAGAGGTCTTCAACCTTGGCAGCTGGCTAGGGAATTCTGGGAGTTGAAGTTCTCCAGGCTTAGTTGCCAAGGTTGGAGACCCCTGTTTTAGGGGACAGAAAAGAAAACTCTTGTCTCTAAAAGGGCTGTATTTTAAAGACCCTACTACCTGGGTCTTTGTCTATATCCATGAAAGTTCATGTAGTCTTTTGTTAAATGGGGGGAGGAGAAACCCTCTTTTTAAAACACTGTAACAATAAGGAGCAGACAGAAGACAGAAAGCCACATCCTATAAAAGTCAAATCGATATAACCTGGCCACATCCTGCTCATAAATATTCTAAAAATGGGAAACAGGACAGATTTAAAACTAACTCAGTTATTTCCATTTTTCAGAAAGAAACAAGCTTTCAGGCAGCTGGAAAGTGCCCAAACTATAATTGAGAGCATCATAGATATTTATACTTAGACCAATATATGCATATTTACTTTGGAAGTGCTACCTATAGTTGGAACGTCTAGTTTTAAATTTTCCTAAGTATCATATTAGCAACTTCCTCAATAATGTTTGCAGATGTTTGTTTCAGTCCTTAGCAATCTCTCTACCATTTAATCAAGCTATATATTCAAAAGTATTTTACTTAAAGCGATAACCTCCCTCCTTAAAGGAGGGAAAACATTATCATAATAAGAAACACTGCCAAATATTTATAGTATGTATTTACCCTATATACTCACGGATAAGCCAACTTGCATTTTTCATGATATTTTGGTTTAAAAAGTTAGGATATGTTTCTCTGCAAGTGGATTTATCCACAAGTATGATTGGGAACTATGGCATGTTTTAAAAAGTATTACCACATATATTCATGGATAAGTCTATCCGCAGATAAGCCAAAGCAATTTTGGGGGTCTATTTTGGCACCTAAAATTCTTGTCTTATCTGTGAGTATATATTGCATTTTCCATATAATTTCAAAGTTTCCTGAATGCACAATGGAATAGCTTGCAAATAAGAAACCAAGAGACAGAGAGAGAACAAGAAGTAGTATCAACATATAGTCACCTTACCCAATGGAATGTGACCTGGCTCAGCAGCATAAGGAAAAATCAGGAAGAATTAAGCATAGGGTATATAGCTACTGAAGTTCTTTCAAAACCCAACATAGTCTACTCAGTGCCATGAGGGATTGAATAATATTTAGCAGTATTTTTCATGACCAGAAAGCATGTGAAAATGGTGTTTCACAAGTACCAGCTTATTGAATGAATGGGTGGATGGATGGATGAATGGATGGATGAATAAATACATACTCTTCCATCCGTCCCAGCCAGGGTAAATGCACCAACGGACACAGGTGCTTTCAGACTTTGAAAAGGGATGCCTAATTTTCAGAAAGCCTTCTGCTTAGCTCCCCTTTCCAATGTTTTGTACAGCCCTGTAACTATCAATATTTGCAATCTCAAATGTTTGAGATTGTGTTTCTAATAAGGACATGATTTTGAAACTTGTACCCAAAGGGTGCTAGCCATTAAATTGTACGATTTCAAATAATCCGTATCTGTTAATTGAAGTTTGCAATGTTCAAAACTATTTAATACTCCTAAAACATAGCTATTTTAGAGAGCAGAAATTTAATAGACAATTATCATCATCATCAGCTCTGGAAACTAAATAGCAAAAGAAAAATGTCTTAGATCAGAATGCATCTTCATCCCTTAAATCAATAATGTTTGCTTTAAAATTGTATCTATAAATCAAATCAGTTGCAACATATCCAACATAAATATATAGGTGAGCCAGTTAGTTTCAGTTAAGTATGCATAAAATTAAATGAAGTTAAAAGCATGGGACAGGTTAAGATCACCAAGATTTGTTTGTTTCTCAGAGCTAATTTAGAATGGAGTGGCACAGAAATCTTATATTAATTAATGAATTAATTAATCAACTAAGTCTGGCTGTGCTTCCAACAGGAATTCAGGACTTGAAAGATAAGTCCAAGCCAATTCCGCTGTGAGAAATTAAAGTATTCAATATCAGAGTTTACTTGCTGGATTGCACATTTGGCATATATAATAATTCAATGGTAGAAATTATGTCAACTAACCAAAGAGAAAACTATGATGATTTAAATTAAATCAACTAAAGTCCCTGATGATATAAACATGGAGATAATTAATCTACGTGATCACTTAGATTCAACACAGATTTGATGGCACATAATCATTTCCTGAACCTGGTGCTATAAAAAATATCCAGTTTTATCATTAATATAAGAATATTTATATCATATAATAGCATTTAATGTGATTACTTTTTCAAAGCTTGTTATTCATATCAGATCTCCATTATTTTTTAAGAACAAACTAGACAAAACTATTTTGTGCTACATTATCAAGTGGCAAATAACCATGGTAAAATGTACCTACTATTAGTTGGAATTATATTAGAGAGCTGCACAGTAAATTATTCTCCTTCAAATAATTCTTTTCCGGGGAGTGGGGGAGACATAACTAAGGCAAAGTCAACAGCTTGGGCAAAACAACTTGGGCAAAACTTATCCAAGACTGGCTTTGTTTGAGCTGGAGATCAAAAAGTGTCAACCCTCAATAATGATTGGAGAAGTTTCAGATCCAACAATATAAATTAAAGTCAACATATGATGTTCCACTTAAGATGATGGAAGATAACTTGCAATCTATAGGTCAAGCCATGGGCAACTTGCTTTACTACCAGCTATTGTTTTGAAGATTAGAAACTCTCTCTTTGAAAAAGGTTGTTAATCCTTTCATCTGGGACTTATCTTCAATGTCTTTCACCTCATTCCTATCCAATCGCTAAAACCTTTGCAATAAGTAATAAAGCAAATACAAAATTAAAACTAATTGCCTAACAAGCTTATAAACCTGGAATAAGCCTATAAACCTGGAACTTTGCTATTCACCAGTCTGCTCAACCTTGAAATGTCTAATAATCAAACCTGATTTTCTATGAAAGACAGCTCTGACTGAAAAGATCCACCATGGAGCAGTCTACTGAAAATGATGAATGGAGATACTGACAGTTTTACAAGTTCTAACATTCTAATAGCTTAGGAATGTGTGCAATCATTACTGTACATGGCATTTCTAAGAGTTTGGTTTTAAACTTGTTACTCTTCATCCCAAAGGTGCTTTTTCAAAGGACTTAAGTTTTTTTCCCCTGAAGATGTTTCACTTCTCAGCCAAAAAGCTCTTCAGTTCTGACCTCAAGTCCAGTTGCCTCTTGAAAAAGTATCTTTGGGATCATGACTTAGATCACCATAGCTTCTTCAAAATATTTGTTTTTAAAATTCCATCCATGAAAAGAATTAATGTAATACAATTTTGTGGCCCAACTATACATTAGTAAGAATTAGCAAACTGGACTTAAACATGTAAGCTCTTTGGTTCCATGGTCTAGGAGTTAAATCAAAATGTATCTTACTAAGGTAGCAATTTACTTTACAATAAAACAGGAAAAATGAAAACTATTTAACTATTATTCAATTTTGCAAAGCTAGTAAATTGAAGAATAACCAGGAGGAACTAAATTTCATCCTTTAAGTTAAATCCATACTGGCATACCTCATATCTCCAAACTTCTTGCTGATAACTGTTCCAACATTGCTGATAGCTGCTGTGGCCTTTTGCCCTGCTTGAGTCAAAGTTTCTTGAGTCTTCTTATACCTAGCATAGCATAAATAACAATACTAATTAAGAACTAGATTCATTTTTATGCCCTTAAGATATCAGCATATGCTAAACTGAAAGTAAGAAGCCAACATTCTGTTACAGGAATTGAGAGCCAAAGTGCAAACTCACTTACAAAAGAGTGAACGAATTGTATGTAGGTCTAAAATGGGTTGGTCATTTTTTCAAATTAATCTTATGCTTCTAAATATGACTATGCATTGTTTGAAAATGCTAATAGCAACTTTTCCATGCAAATTTGAAAAATAATATGGTCACTTTAATGAATTGCAATGAAGATATGAATGCTTTAACAAGTCACTTATTAAAGTATCCACATTCTTTTTTAAGAATCACATAGAAAACTGAAAAAAAAGCACTGTTTTAAGAGATTTAAGAGCACTGTATTTCTGCTCCCACAAAACACTATCAAGTGATTTTCAAAGCTTACAGCCTTTACTAAATAATGCTTGAAACTAGAAAGAGCAAGAACTTATACATCAACTTCTGTAAGAGATTCATGAACAGACTAAAATAACATACGACTTGAATTTCATTAATATGTTAATTACTACTTATCTATTACATACTGATGAATGAAAATGGGAGGGGAGTAAAAATGTGTTTACTTAGCTAAAAGAGAAACAGTCTAGAATTCTACTGTCTTATACTGGAGTTTGTGAAGATTGGTTGAAGAGTGAGCAATAGCCTGTATCCCCAAATATCACTATGTACATATCAGACCATCAAAGTTCATTGGTATGATGCACATCAGCCAGATTGATCTATGTTGTACAGATGCATAAATGATTATACTGGTTAAAATTATCACATAGCTAGGAAATTCATTTGATGGCTATGAGTAAGCTAGTTTCTCAAAATCAAGATTATTGCATTGAGCATTTCAAAAATAAAATGTCAATTACAATATCAACATTAGAAAAAAATAAACAAGAATAGCCATTTTAGTCACAGCTCACTAACTACAGAGTTAACTGAACAGCTTCATATTAAAAGGAATTCTGCTTTTCTTCTTAAAACAGCCAACACAATACATATCACAATCCTCTTAAATAACTGTTATGCACATAACTGATTTATAGGATATGCTTTTAACCTGCTGTTTCCATTTTTCAATGCAGCTGCAAATCTGTTTTAAAATCTAGAAACCAACAAGTCAGTTTTAGTCAATTGTATCTCCTGAGTATGCTCATTCATATCTTATAATTTATCTTTACCTTTGTACCTACACTGGAGATATATGCTCATACTCAAACACTATTACTACTATTCTTTCTTTTATTCTGACCCTTCGTAAAAATACTGAGCAAGCAGATGGCATCAATTTATTTACATTTATATACAGTTGGTTTACCAAACATAGTAAAACTCAGTTCAGTAGTTATAATTCAATTCAATATATTTCTTTTTTTTCTATTAAATCTTAAAATGAAAACAATTGTGACCTAGAGGAATGGAGAATTAAAAGAATAAAGTGAAATAAAAAAGCACATCATTAAGAGAAACAGGATATAATATCAACAAATAATAATAATAATACAAAGAATCCACTAAAGTGTCATGTTTGTACTACCTTTATTCCCTGTGATTATGGAGTGCCCATTGATCATGATTATGTCAGTGAGCACCCCAAAATATCTGTCAATGACTCAAACATTTAGAAAGCAACTGAAAAACTTTTGGATCAGAACCTCCAGAAATAAACAGTGAGAATTAGACAGCTGTGTTTCCTTCTAACCAATTTTGATCAATCCACTCCCAATTTTAAGGAATAACTCCAACATCCCTTTTGTAAATCCAGTATAGGATAGTATAGTATCTCACTCTTCTGATTATTATGTGTTAATCTTTTTGTAATACTTAAGTCATCATCCAATTTAATTTGTAAACCATTATTTCCATCTCTTTCTGATAGGCTGTAATTTTTAAATGCACATCTAAGTCAACTTCAGTTTTAAGCAACAGGCTCGTTCCCCTTCCATAACACCTTCTGATTCTGATATAAAGTTGAATAATTTAAAAACTTCTTGCACACATATATCAAACACTTCTTTTAAGATAGCCATCTAGTGCCCTCTTGTGTCCAACCTTTCAAATTGTCTTATTAGTCTCAGCGTGTATGCAGAAAAATTCTCCCATGCGGAAGGATCGTTTCAATTAATTTCAAAGTCTTAAGTCCAACTGAGCCTTAATCAATTTAAAAGTTTCTAGGCAACAATAAAGTAATCATCAGAATTATGTCTTTTGAAAGTGGATGATTAAATAGGAAACTACGCACATAATACCGGTAGATTTAAATCTTACCATTTGTACTGCAGTAAGAGTCTGCAAAATATTAACATTTGCCATGAACAGGTAAGATAGTAATTTGAAAAGAGAAGTTTCCAGGTGCATGAATTTCATTATGAATATTGGGGTAACTGATTAAAATTTGAAACAATTTAGAGGCAGAAAGAAATGCTTTTTACCTGCTCCCAGAATCTAGAAACTTCAATAGGTCATTATAATTAATAAAGACTAATTGAAAAAAAAAAAAAAAGTCTGGTGTATCAGTTGGGTGCCTGTCATGCATTACAAAAGTGTGTGTGAAACTAGCTTCTTTGCAGAGAGATAATGCAAAAACAGAACTGATGCAAGCAATATCTCATGGGTTTTTTAAAAAAAATTCCTATCCATTAAATTGCTGGCGCTATCATTGAAATATATACCTCCTTGGACTCAGATAGGCCCACCTACCTACAATGCATTCTTTGAAAGTCAAATGGAGTTAGTTTGTCCAAAGAATAATATCCAATTATTCATTCTAAAGTGCCCAAGTATATTTCCTTCAACTAATATAACAAAAGGGAGATTTCCCCATACCTCAATGCAACCTTGCAACATAGGAGGCTCACTTTTTTCTATACCTGACAAATTAGTTTTAATAGATTTTCACAGAGAGGTGGTAGCTAAAACAACAACTCCATCTCCCACAAAAGAGCCAAAGCATCCCACATAAGCCAGGCATTCCACAATTATTTTTAAGAGCATAAATTGGCAGACTTGATAGCTCTTTTGTGTTGAACTTCAGAAGGGTTCCATGAGGAAGACCAAGCCAACGAAACAGCATTCCAAGTAGAATCATAATAAGAGTGATAGATGAACATCAAGTTGTGGAAATCAAATTGGTTCCAACCCAAGCTCTGGATTGCCTATGCAAGTGATAATGAGTTAATACCCAGAGGAAAGAAGAGACCGAATTAGCACTCACGCAGTGGTCGTTTGCACATCATGCCAGCTTTTGCTGAAGTTCTGCTTCAGCTCATTCATCAGATTGATGCCCAGCTTTTGCTTTATTTCCACAAGGTGCTTCTCTTTGGCTGCTAAAACTTGGCGTAAAGTTGCAATTTCATCCTCTAGCTGTATATAAGGAATAAAGCAAAGGAAAAACTTGGATCATCACTCCTTGTTGTTCATACCCATTAATTTTAAGTGGCACGCTTTCCTTAAGTACAATAATGCCAGATAACTGAATTCCTATCGAATATATATTGCTTTTATATTCATTTAAAGAATGCCAAAATTAATGAATATGACTATTCATGTAGAAATGATGGGGTCAAATGGCTTATTATAATTTTAAAAAATAGGCATCACAATATGGCAAATCTCGGCAATGGTTATGTAAGGCTGGACTTTAGGGGTGCAAAGGTAGGGACCCACAGTCCTGGAATTCCTAAACTATCAAGGAAAAAAAAGGCTGATCATTGATTATTTATAAGGTTTTTATGCCACCAATTTCTTTATGGTTTATGGGGAATTACAGCAATTATACAACCATGATAAAAACAGCAGAAAACAATAAACCACCCATAGTAAAATATTTAAACATTCACAATAAATCATTCACACTAATATTTACAATATCTTAATAGCCTATCACTCTGAATTAATGATAACCCTAGTATAACAATCTTATGACAGTTACAGAATATTATTTAAACAAAATAACGCAAAATGGCATTCAGTTCTCAAAGCCCAACCGTTACTGCTTTCCAGGTGGTTGGAAAAATGGAGGGTAATTTAAGCTCCAAATGGATATGGCTAGAACAGAAATGTATAGTGTCTTGGTTAGCCCCAACTCCCATATCATAGAAACCTAGTATTATCAGAATATCTCCCAAAAGGTTTGCACTGGACAGGGTGATTCTAGTTGGAGAAACTGGTTCTGAAAATACCTTGTTGCCAAGCAATATTGATCTTTATAGGTCAGTAACCTGAACTGCACTATGCTCCTTGGTGATAATAATTAGGTCACCATAATTTTTAGCTTCCAGATTATCTTCAAAGGCATCTCCATATACATCACACTGCTGTAATTTATACATATGATGAGGAGGATTACAATTACGGTTACAAGATGCCTGAAGATGGATAAAGATCCCCCTGTACATGGCCCGCTCAGGAGGATTGATAACTTCAGAAAGACCCTCAAGGGAGTAATGCTTGAGTTAAAACTTGACTGGAGCTGGCTGAGAACCTTGAACAACAAAGTAATAACTTTGGGTTAAAACTTTAATCTGTTATACTCCTGCTGGGATAAGACTTCCATGGCATCTCCTATTCATTCTGGCATAGTAGAAGTGAAGTTATACCAAAGCTGGGTATCCTCAGCATACAAATGATAGCAAACTCCAAATTAACTGATGATGTCTCCCAGTGGGTTAACATAGATATTACATCCTTTGAATCCTGAAAGAGGAAAACTGAACCCTAAAGTATCCCACAGTTGAGTGACTGCTGACCTACCTTTTTTTCTCTGAAAACCACTGACTAAAACTGCCCATGAAGGAAGAAGTAGAAGCACTATTAAACCTTAAACGTATGACAGGCAAAAAGGATATCATAGTCAATCATGGGTGCATTCCAGCAACAACAAAAATCTACTGCCAAGGTTATTTTCATACCTCCAAAAAGGGTCTTGTTTTTTTTATAGAGTTGTCTAATTAGATTAAAGAAAAAAAATAAAGAGTCTGTCTTCCCAACACCTGGCCAGTTATGGCAAGTACAGCATAATTATCAGAGTACCAGAAAAAAGAAAGAGAGAGGTGGAGTTGGTAGGAAGAAAGCAAAGTGGCTCTAGAACAAGAATGTGGATGATAAGAACTCCAGAAGATTATGCTATGTAGTTTTCCCTAAAATCTGATAAAAGCCATGGGATGTGCTGAAAATATGGGGTTTTTCTGTGTCCCATAGGCGCAAACTAAATTATAAGCAAAATAAATATAATTATTGTATGTACTCCTCCTCCACAATTATGACAACTCCAAATAAAATCTCACTTTATGAGCCATGAAATTCATATTTTTTTTAAAAAAATACTCCATTCAAGACCCTGGGTCAGAGCGTAAAAATAAAAACACCCCAAAACCCAATTAATCTTATATAATATCACAAAGCAAGATACACTGCCATTGTAGATCATAACATTTACATGGAAATATAAAGTGCAATGACAAATTTGAAATATCCTGCACTACACAGCTGTTCTAGCATTCCGGAATCAAATGGCTCCATGAGCTCAATAAACCATTTTCAAGTTATAAATTTTCCTGGAATGGGTAAAATGGCATTGCATCTCTTCCAGTAAGGTTGAAACAAGCTGTTTCAAATCTAAAACTTTTCCATTCAAAACATTTAAGCACTTCTAGTATTATGATATCTGAATCTTATAGGGATTGAGCATATCTTCCTATGATACTTGACCTATCTATGCAAACATAGATAAAAGACAAAAGTGGATGGAACAGTTAAAAACCAGTTGGCAAATAAACATAAAGCAGTCTGTTTGCCTGCTTATTATCCATAACAGCATTCATGTAAAAAACCTGAAATGAGTAAAGATTCTGTAAATATCCAGAAATCATGCACTAATGAACTATGGATTGTTGTACACAGGGATCTGTATATACACATGTCTCTTAAACAATGGTTGGAAAATTTAGATAAGTCTATATAAACAATTTTGAAAATGCATTATTAAGTTAGCATGGTTAGAAGGAAGTCTTAAAAAAGATCTAAGCTGAGAAATAATGGGATGCAAAATTTAGGGTTATAATAAAATTAGCTAATATAGATAGGAATTCTGCTTCATCTAGACCAGAGATCTCCAAACTTGGCAACTTTAAGACTTGTGGACTTCCAACACCCAGAATTCTCCAGCAAGCTATGCTAGCTGGAGAATTCTGGGAGTTGAAGTCCATAAGTCTTTAAAGTTGCCAATTTTGGGGATCCCTGATCTAGATATACCAGATCTGACCTGCAAAAATTTGGGTGAGCACTAACAATACCTTCAGAGTGCAATTTGCTGATCATCTAATTTCTGTAACCTGATCTGGTAGCCCCAACTTCATGTGTTATATTTATAATGTGGTAGAGTTGGTGAGGAGAAAGAGGACCACATATGAGTATAATATTTACAGTGTTTACTACTTTTGGAGAATGTAGTCAGGTTTAATAAACATCTTACTGACAAAGTAGTTGAAGTAGCAAAGGTACGGAGAATCATAGCTTCCAATGAAAGGGTAACAACTAATCTAAACAAGCAAAAATTCATTCACTCTTCAGAAAATTGGTAAACTTGGAGAAGTTTCAAGCATTTCTGAAAGGAAATCTCTAGGGTACTTCTTTGAAACAATGAAACACTATGGCATCTGAATGTTATGAATGTTCTAAGATCAGAATTGACCTAGATTCTATAATCACAAAGATTAAAAAACAATTTGCACCGTGACATGTGCTTTGAGGATAAAGGCCTTAACCTCACTTCACGTCAGTGAGAAGGAAACACTTACAGACCTAAACATAAAATTCTTTGTACTTGATTTTGACTGAATTTTATAAATAATAAACAGATACAAATAAATAACCAAGTGATCAGGAATGGATAATCCTGGTTCCTCAAACTAATGGGTGTGGCATGGCCCTACCAAAACATATGCTGAATCTGACCAACTGAACTTTCAAGTGGCCAACTGAAGAACAATAGCTCTCGTTTCCCAATTCTGACAGACAATCTAGGACGGGTCAGCAACCTTAAACACTCAAAGAGCCACAAACGTCCTAACCGGAAGCCCCCGTTCAATTCTGGAGCTGACCGGGAGTCTGGTTCCCACACCGTAGTGTCTACTCCTAGCGCAGCATCCGTTTTCCTCTGCCGACCCCCACCACAGTCTCCTGCTAGCATAACATCCTTTTTTCTTTTAGCGATTGGCAACAGGGAGCCTCAGCAGAGGGATGAAAGAGCCATATGCAGCTCCAGAGCCACAGATTGCTGACCCCTGATCTAGGAGGACAATATCATGGTTAATAGTGTCCAAGAGGATTGGCATAACCACATCCCTCTATCTCAGTTGCACCAAAGTTTATCAACAAGAGCAACCACTGCAATTTTGATCCCATATCCAGACTTGAATCTAAATCCCAATGATCCAGATAATCTATTTTAACCAGGATTACTTGTAATATAATCCAATAGTTTCATACAACTGTGACCAAAAATAATAGAAAGTGAAAAAATTGTAAAAGTAATCAATTCTTTAAAAATAATCATTTTATTTAAAATGATGTATAAAGGTCAAATAAAATTACCTTGATTACTTCAACTTTTAATTCTTCTCGCTCTTCTTCAGAAATCACATTGGTCAAATCAACATCAGTGATGGTGTCTTCATCTGTCTCAGGGAATGTTTGTTTTTCTAACAGACCTTTGGAAATAATTCAGAAAAGAGTGAAAATATAAGGTCTCCTTCAAAGCAAGCTTGATTCCTGAGTATTCCTGGACAAGTGAGAGTGGAGAGACACAGATAACACCAATAACAGATAGTCCTCAACTTACAGCCACAACTGAGCCCAAAATTTCTGCTGCTAAGGGAGACATTTGAGTTTTGCCCCTTTCTTACCTTTCTTACCTTTCTTGGCATAGTTGTTAAGTGAATCACTGTAGTTGTTAAGTTAATAACATGGTTATTAAGTGAATCTGGCTTCCCCGCTGACTTTGCTAGTCACGAGGTCACAAAAGATGATCACATCAGTGGTGGTATTCTACCAGTTTGGCCCGGTTCTGGTGTACTGGTAGCATCGAAGATCAGCTGACAGAGAACCAGTTCACTCCGAGCCTGTCCGACTACTCTGCAGTTGGGCCCACCTGCCTGCCCCTACTCCTAGGTCTTTTTTAACCTCTCAGCTGTCTGGCACAGCAGAGCGAATTGCTGTGCTAAACAGCTGAGAGGCACAGTTTATTTTTTACTGTTTTAATGTGTGTGGAAAGTGTGTGTTTGGCACACACGCGTGCAAAGTGCGCACATGTGCAATCGCACAATCCCACCCCTGCTGCCACTCTCACCAAGCCACATCCACAGAACCGGTGGTGGGAACTTTTTAATCCCACTACTGGATCACATGGGGAAAACTAATGGTCATTAGTGTGAAAAAGGTCATAAGTCACTTTTCCCAACACTGTTATAACTTTGAATGGTCACTATATGAGCTGATGTTAGTCAAGGACTAGCTGTAAGGTATGATCATTAGTGTATAAATCTTGAAAGTATAAATAGGCATACAAGTCCAGCTTTCTGGAAATAAATTTATAACATGAATAGAAGCAATTTAAGTAAAGTGTAGAGTGTGCTCCTTGTGTTAATAGAGAACATGAACAATGATATATACATTAGGCTGTCCAAGACTATCTAGTAAATATTCTCAAGTTCAGATAAGACTTATCCTTAGGATTCTCATATCTAGTTTTCCATATAGCTTGTCAACTCGTTTGATCTTATGACTTACTTTATTCAAGATAATGAACTGGACATCTCTATTATAAAGATTTTATAATAGATGGCTTGAATATAGCTTTAAAAATAGAATCAAAGGTCCTTGAGACATGGTGAAAATGTATGAAGCTTAAAGATTGTAGACATGCTGTAATATATCGGATCCAAATTTTCTGAAGAGAACAGTACATGTTGACCAACTAACATATGTTCAATTCTTTGCTGCCAGATCTAAAATTCATTTTTCTACATCACATATACAATCTTCCCTCATAGTCATTATTTTGTACAGCTCATTAATTTAGACCTTATGATGATTTAAATGGCACAAAATATATTCAAAAGAAATGACAAAGAAATGGAAGGAAACAGAGCATCTGTATAATTTCCAAAGAGCTATTCAGTTCAGGTATGTTACAAAATGCCTTCACATTTCTTTGTGTATTCTGCTTGAAATGTCAACCTTAAATTAATTAAAGCCAATTACATCATTTCCTGTCTTTATATGCAATAACATCATACAAAGTTACTGTACTTCTTGTTCTGTATCTTAAACTAATATAGATATTGTAAAGCAAACAGCTACTGCATGGTTGTTTAATATTAAAAATGGTGTAGCAACATTATGCTTCTGAAAATACTTTTTCTGCACCACACCACTTTATTTCAATGATAAACCAGACACTGAGAACAGTAAGAAGACCAATTCCTTGTAACTGATCAAACAGATTAATATTAACTATATAAAAGAAACTGAATCAGCTCTTAAGAACAATTAAAAAGTTCAGAAAAGAGAACACAATTTATTCTCAGAACACAGATTTTGGAGGTGAGAAGAGTCAGTATTAAGATACATCACCTCTTACTTCTAAGGATAGAAACAAACTGACTTCATGGTGTTATTATCCATTCTAGGGAAGGAGTATACCTTCATCTCTTTGCTGCTATCTACCAGTTTTTTGCAATAGCTTTGTAGTTTATGGCAAAGAAGTAACAGTGTTGTCTTCTTGGGTCAGAAATAGCTAAATATTCTTCCTTATACAGGTATTGCATATTCTTCCTGCATAAGGAAGAATATTTCTATGACAAAGATCAGAATGATAAAATGAAGATAAAGGAATGTTTTTTCCCTAACAATGAATAATTGTAAAAGCTGTTTATTAAGAAAGAGCAGGAACCCAGATGCCTTCAATTATGGATTAATAGTTACTAAAAGAACCCATCAATCAGTCCTGGATTAAATAAAGACTGACTGATCCCTTGAAGTAATGAGTAGCACGCAGAAACTAATTTTGGGGCATGTAATGCAAAAGTATGATGAAGTAGAAAAATCAAGTATGATTTGCAAGTAGAAGAAAGGAAAGACAACAAGCATGGGTGAGATCAAGAGATCAGTGTTAACCCCTTAAAAGACATACAGGTTTTCAGATCAGGTTGAGATAGTAGACATCGATTCTTACAATTGCCAATGGCTGAACCCCAGCTTGATGGCATCCAAATAATTAGATCAAATAACAATATACAAAGGAGTTTGAGACATTACTAAATTTACTGGTGGCTCTTAGTGGAAACCACATAACCACATAGCTGATTAGGACTGTAGTTCTAATTAGGCAAAGTTTGCTGTACCAGTGAAGTAAACATTATACAGCATATGAGCTAGGTTAACAGAAACGATATAATCAGTTCACATTTTTCTATGAAATACAAGAATCCAAAATTTAATTAGGCATTTTTTGTGTTGTTTTTTTTACAGCTAGCTTCCTTGAGTATTATTCATTGGTAGAATGAAGATATACATCAAATAAATAAGAAATAAACATAGTCATTTATTATATTTCACTCAACACTAATAGCTTTTAGATGCACAATAATTTCCTCTACAAGTATAAACTGTACTGGATCAGGCCAGGGCCATTTTAATCTAGCATTTTGTTTCTCATATTAGCCAATAGGTTCCTTCTTGGTTGTTTGTAAGCAGGAAATGGGAGGCTTCTGCCATTTACTAGGACATACATTATTGCAAAAGCAACAAAAGAAAACATGAGTTACAAGGGCTGCATTTCTTGGTGAATGGGAATCTACTGAACAGAACCTCCCTTCTAATACAGCAGAAGGTAAAGCACTGACATGAGACAAAGCACTTCGCAGTATGCTGGACAAATAAGGATGAATAAGCTCTTGGAAATATAAAGTAGTTTTGGATTGAAGCCTACTAGTGGGTGATTGGTTAAAGTGCCCAAATCCTTCTGCAACGTGATATTGAAAACTTTCCAAGAGTTTTTTCATGGAAGTTTTCTTTAAATCTAGGGGAAATAGAAAAAAAGACAGGCTGTAACCACACAGGTCAGCTAAGAGTTTTCATTTGATGAAAATTCATCAAGGGGAATTAACAGGGTCAGTGAGCCATTAGAGAACAAAAAGTTAAAGCTAGTAAAAGAGCAGGCAAATGTGGCCTCTTGCCTCTAAAGGGTTTCCATGCAGATTAAGGCATTTGAGACACAGTATGGGACCTTGAAAAGTGCTCATATAAACTTAGACTCAACAATGTCTTGGGGCTTGTAGTTCACTGTAAATGCACACAGAAGCACTGTAGGACATCTGGGATATAATTTTAGCTTTTAAAAACTCAGCGGTGGCAAGCATGCATCTACCCACTTTAGAAAGGAAAAGGCCTAGAATTGCCTTAACACTGCTGTTAGCTTTGGCAAAGATGGATCTGATTTGTTCCCTCTAGTTTCTGCAGCTTGGGAAATTATGCCAAAGTATTTAAAAACTGGAACTTGTTCAGATTTATTATTTCTAATTTGCCACTGAGGTTAATGCAACTAAGCCACCCAAGAAGAGCATAGTGTTGGTTTTGGAGTCACTGGTTATAATGAAGCACAATATTCCATTAGAACTCTCCCACTTGGATAAATGACAGAAATGCTGAATCACTGGCATACAGCAGCACTGACTAATACCTGTCACTAATTTAGTGTGGGAGAAGGGGTATCCACAGGGATGGTGTTAAAAAACTCAAGATGGCCATCACACCCATGCATCCAAAGCCCTGTTCCTTTTTTACGTGCATTCTACATTTATAATTTATGTACATTTACATTTCACATCGTGATGTATATAAAAACGATAGAAATCTGATTGTGTATTTGAGGCTGCCATCTTGATTTTTGTCTATGGAAATTCTCAGTGATCCAGGTCTGAACATTCAACTGCTAGAAAGATAGATATATCCATTAAATGTTGGAACCCATTTCTAATGATCTTTTGTGAGGAAGTTAGCTTTTTATTCTGGAAGAACCCTCCAATATTAGATGGAAATCATATTGCATATATAAGTGGGCAGAAAGTGAAAATGATAACCGAACACCATTATGGTAAAGTCTGAATAAGAATTGTTCAAGAAACTGAGAACCCACAGTTCAAAATCTTTTCATCACTATACAAAATCCTTCACAACACTCTACAAAAGATTTCAGAAGAATGCCTGGTACTTCAAAATGCTTATTCCCTCAGGAGGTACTGAACTATACCAAGTTTTATTCTCCTTGCAACCTTTTCATAACTCAAAACAATAAACATTAAATAATCTTTTATAGGCTTTACATTAACACCTCATAATGTGTGGGAAGCATATTAGCAGGCAGCAGAAGCATTACATGAATTCTGGGTAATCCTTCTCAACAAGGTTTAACTATTGAAATAATTTTGGCAACTTTCTATTCAAAAAAGTGAACTGAAGGTGTCCTAATGGTCAGTTATTTAGCTTAATAAATAGTAATTAAATGCCACATAGAGCAGAACTCCAAAATAAAATTGTTATCACTCACAAATCTCTCTCACACCTGTGAATATGTTGAGAGGAAAAGCTTTATGAACCTGTCAGAGAGAAGGCATTCATTAAAAAATGGTTTTGGCTTTTCTGGAGGATCCAGAACCCAGCTTCTAACTCTGCCCCATCCAGAAATCAGCAATTGATTTTTCTGGATGATAACTAGCATGTAAGATTACACATCATAGTCTAAGTTAATAATGTGAGAAGTTGGCCTCCAAACCATGCTTTTCCCACTCAAAACCATTAGTTTTAACAGAAAGCTGAGAGTTGCAACTCACAATGACTGAGGTGTGAATCAACAAGTTTATTTCAATTATTTGAAAATAATTGCATGCATTATCAAAGCATTCATGTTTAAACTGCATCTATTGTACACTTTTTCAGTCTGATGCAATGCATGTTTTACTTGGAAAGAAATCTCACTCAGCACAATGAGCTCTTGGTAGAAATATTAGAAATACAATTTCAACCATGAAATTGTACAAAATTACATTCAATCCCTTTATTAAAAACTAAGCAATAATGAGCCAATATATTCCCTTAAAACAACTTCTCTTATTTTGCAAACTTGTTTCCAATGTTCATTTTTTTACTCACAAGATGGCAGTGTGAAATTATCCCTATAATAAATTCATTGGCAGAATGAATTACAATTAGTTTCTTTCAGAAATATTCAGGCATGTATGCAAAATGGCAAATGGCACTGGCTAAAATTTTCTGGATTTTCTCTAAGGACATGATACTCTTTAAAAAAGAGTAATATAAAAAGGCATCCTTGATTATTTCTTAGGTTTAAAAAATAATATTGATGTAACTAATGGAGTCACAAGAAGAAGATTATAGTCTCTGTAATAGGACAGAGGTCATTACTAAGCAAATTCTCCATGGAAGAGTTCTTAATTTAACTAGATCTCTTTCCACTAATAAGAGGCATTTATTAACAAAATGCAGGAATAAAATCAGGGATGTTAACGGAAACAGCAAATAAGGTAAGCTCTGGTTCATAAAGTTCACAAACCAAAAAGAAGCAAGTGGTACAAGGAACGAAGATTTTAAGAGAGATTCTGACATTTACTTTTTATTGCCAAACCTGTTACACAGCAATCCACGCAAAACTTCTTTAAGAGACAGTGCTGCAATTAGCTCTTACAGAAACAATTGTCTTTAATACACCAAAGTTGTATTCCATTGCGGGAGGAGGAGGGGGGTTCGAAACTTAGCAGGTAATTTGAAAGTAAGGGCCTTTCCGACGCTCATAGAAGACGCTCGTTGATTTCTATTCACCAAATCAACAAAGGAGTTTTGCTTTACAACTGGCAAAAACCCCGAACAACGCAAAATGATAAAGAAGAAAATGAGGGGTTTTTTTTTAAAAAATTTTTTTTTACTGTATTTGAATGCACGTTTTAAGGATACACCTGCAGGGGAAAACTGCAATGGGATAGAATGCTCTCAGCACTTTGCCGTGGCTGTTTCAGTGCTTCGATCGGATCTAATTAGCAAAGAATTAGAATCTGTATTTACCAGGCTGCGCCTCTTGACGGGAGAGTAAAAGTAACGGAGAACGCCACCTCAGGGCTTTTGCTACACGGCGCCAAACGAGAGCACGGTCTTGCTGCCGAAAAAAACGGCATTACGTTGGACTTAAAGAGACCCAGGGGAACAAAATCTTATAGTTTTTCTCATCAGTAGACCGCTTAGGGTTCAAGCTAAGTAATTCTTTGGCAAAAGCAACCGGTCGAGCAATGCGGGTTATCAACTTTTAAAAAAAAAAAAAAATCCCCAGCTTTAAGCTATTCAAGGGACCTCACTCCAAAAAAAAAAAAAATTTATCTTAAAATAAAACTTCGAAGGTTCTACTTCCGAATCTTAGAAGCTCCGCAGAAAAGAAGCACTGGTTTATTCTAGAACGTGCCTTTCTCTCTCATCTATTACGACGAGGATTATTCTGCAAGAGGAACCTTTTTCAGAACTTTCTCTGCTTGTTGCAACCAGAGTAAGAGGTCTAAGCTTTGGGTGACCAGCCTGAGTATTGCCACCCACTCCTCCTTCTCAAAAAAAAAAAACCCAAATACCGAGTCGGAAGCGAATTGGGGAGAAAGAAGAGACTGGAAATCTCTGAGAAGAAGAATGGAAACAAACGCACGCGGCTTCCCCAGAAGGTCCAACTAAGCCACGCACCTTGCGCCTGTCTTTCCATTGTCCCGCCAGCGCTTCTCACCGCGGAGAAAACCAGCAGAGAGACCTGCGTCTCGCGTCTGAAAAGGCGTCCGTTTCGACGCCGCGATTGCTGCTTCTGGTGCTCGTCGGCGGCTCCGGCTTCGATTCTCTTTGCCCATGCTCTTCTGAGACAGCGCCACCTGTCGTCTTTTTGTCCGCTCTGCTACAAGACCTTTGCTTTCTCCCCCCCCCCCCCGGACCCTTTTTGGGTATGTGGGGGGGTATTGTCACACGTTTCGCGAAAGGAAATATCTGTTTCTTCCTTTGATTGCCGGATTTAGGCATGAACTAAGCAAAGCTACAATTTAGGGGTTTACAATCTGAAGGGCTTCACAACATTTCAGGGCTGAGTGGGTACTTTTCTCTCTCTCTTTTTGGCTTGTAGAATTTAGTGTAGCTTTTTATATGTGTACTGTAAGAAACCTTAAGCCCACATTTTCTCTTGTTTTCGAGTTTACAATGAACAGAACTTTGAGAGCAGATCCCAGGGAAAAAAATGTATTTTTCAGTTTTCCTCTTGTATTAGGTACAATTGGGGGGGGGGTGACAAGTTCTATTTTGAAACACACCTTTATAGTGTTACTTTTTAACAAGGGCTCACCAAATCTAAATTCAACACTGCCTTTACCTGCTTAGAGCTCACTGTAAGAAGTTTTGTTCCAAGGAGCTTTCCCTTGCTCAGTTATATGAATTGCTACTGCTATTTCAATCTTAAATCTATTAGGCAGTTTGAAGTTTTATTTGCTGCGGCTGCTCTGTTTGCATGTGGTTATCTTCTTACTCTGTGCGAGTTTTTCAGCAAAAATATCCAAATGTTACTGCCTTGCCTTTTCACAAATTGTATATCTAAGCACTTTCTAGAAATCAATTTCTAAGCCATTGGGATTGAGCAGCTGAACAGAACAGGTTTGAATTTAAAGAACAGATGTTCATACATGCAGTAAGTATTGAATGATTAATATAGTACTTATATTTTATTAATAGTAAATCATGGTTCACAAAACTACAGTGGTTGGGATGATGGATCATGCTAACTCCCAAACAAGTATGTACGTACATATGTACATATGTATTTATTTATTGAATTTATATTGCTGCCTATTCGCCCATGGCTATATTATTACTATAGTGTAGTAGTACATAGTAAACTATGTACATAGTAAACTATGTACTGGTACCTTGTAAGTATAGCATAAATGTTTCTCTTGACTATGGCTTCTAACTTCTGAGATAATATATGTAATGCTTCTTCTGTCTAGTCAGATGCTATTAAAGCTAAGACCAAGAAGGTTAAGAAACCTGCCAAGTTATAAAAATTATATGGTGTCATAGTTTTTTTTTTCCATAGCTTTCTTTCTTTCTAAGCTAACCAACCTATTCTTCACTTTAGACACTTGAAATTACTTAAATTTGCTCACAAACCTGCTTTAAAACTGAATTTACCCATGAATTATGAATGGCTTTCTTGGATGAATTGACCCTTTTTTATAGTTTGTAGTTTTCTCTGTGCCAGAAGTTGTTTTAGAAAGAAAGATTGGGGATGAGTTTCCCATACTTAGAAATAAGAGGCAAACTGCAGAACGATCATTGAGGACTGTGAGTGCAACTTAGTGCAATATTGATGGAAAACTGAATCCAAAGACTTGGAAATTTATTTAAAAACACACCCCACAACACACAAAAACAAAGGCAACTTAAAATAGCAAGATAACAGAAGACAAGAACAAAAAGAATTGGACCCACACAACCCAATTATTCTTGCCAAAGACCCAGGTCTTCAAAACTTGTTAAAACCCTAGCAGTGCGACACCTATCTGGATACTAGGAACCACAGTTGGACATGTTTTGAACAATGGCATTTAGATCTTTATTTTAAAGAAGTACAAACAGAAAATATCTGATCAATCTCTGTTCTTCAGCACAAACATATATTGTAATCTGAAATGAAAAAAATGTGTTTCAAATTGGCTATGTAAGTGAATACTTTTTTAAGTGAAAGAAATCACCATCACTATAAAAAAGAATCTTAACAAGATACACTTAAGACCAGATGACACACAATCATTTAAACAAAAGTTACCAAATTTAAATTTCTGTACATGATTAAATTGACATGATTCAAGAAGAGCCTATGAAATCATACATAATTCAACATTACTCATATGAAATCAAATTAACATATCTCAATTATTTTTTTCCTATTCTGTCAATAATATTCACCATTGAATTGCTGAGTTTCATCATAGTATTTGCCATTTTGGAGACTTTATCCCATTTTTCTGATTGAAGAGATTGATGTAACGTATGCTTCATTTTTAATGCTGAAATTGCTTCATCCAGGCCCAGCATCTTATTTGATGCCTCCAGTAGACTGTTTTCTTTTCCAGCAAGCTGAAGATAGAAAAATGGGAAAATTATGTAAAAAGATATTGTTCTTAAGGCCAAACTACTTTACCCAGCCAAAGGAAAGGGCATAAAGTGCCTGCACTATATTTCTTAATTGTTGTGTCTTCAACTTGCCACTTGCTTCAAATGCAGCTACTCTTGCTGCAAATAGCACTTTTAGTGGTCCAATGATAGCATTGTAATATATTATTTTCAGCAAAAAAACAGTAGAAGAGAAAAAGTTCTGTCAGTAGTTACGTTCTGTCATAACTTACCAAAAGCATCTTATGAGTTTCACCCAAAGTATTTTGCAATAATGGAAAACTAGACAGGATTTTAACTAGAGTTAGATTTGTACTCCAATGTATGAAACTCTGGCTATTAATTAGAACGGGAAAGACCTAAACTGGTGAATTTGTGGAAAAGGTTATTTTCTTATCCCTCAAATTACTCCTTAATCTAGACTGAATTCTTAAATGCTATTTTTTTCTTTAAAAAAGAAGAGATGATCCTGGCTGTAATTCCATTAATAAACAGGGTAGTTTGATCCTATAGAAATAACTAAAAACATAAATTAAAAGCAGATTATAATTTATCCTTTTATTATTCTCCCTTTTGTCATATACTCATTTAAAAATCTGCAAACCTAATATTTTCTCCAGTACTTTCATGAGAATTACAGATGGCTTACTTAACTAGGTTACCTTAGATGTTTCAAAAACCCAGATTCAGAGGAAGACCTCAAAAAAACAAAGCATAGCTCTATTCTTCAATTGACTAACATAGGAAAAGAGATTATATTTAGATAAAATTAATTTTGATAAAAGGATGAAATGTGAACAGTACAAAAGCTTAAAATAAAATACAAAATACTAGTTTTGTTTTTAAGCACTCATACCTTTATCTATTTGGGCAGACTGTGAAATATTTGACATAATAATAGCTCCTACATCAATTCCTCTGTGATTTTAGTATTTTCATGCAATTTCAGCATACCATTATCTACTTACTATAGCCTTTTAAGTGGAATTGGTATATATCTCATGCCACAACATATCCAGATTATTTATAAATACTATGTACATGTGAATGCAAGTGTATACACATATGTACATGTACATGTAAGAACAGTATTTCCACAGGAGCATTCTAATTTGATTACAGATGTTCTTTATTACCCACAATTTCCTTACACAAATGATAAAAGAAATCACCTGTTTTTTTAGATTAGATGCAAAATCAATTAGCAGAGAATTCTCTCTTTTTAGTTCAATGTTGTCTTGTTCTTCTTTTTCTAGCATAGCTCTAACTTCAGCTATTTGGCTGCTCAGTGTTGCAATATTTAAATCAACAGTTGTGCTTCTTTTCTCTAACAGGCTAATCTAGAATAAACCAGCAACCATAAACAATAAAAACCAGGGAGCAGAAATTTAAAAGAAATACATATGAATATAAAAATGCTATAATTGTTTAGTTGATGTACATCACTACATCAACTAAGCAAGAAAATATAAGGGAAAATCCAGAGAAAATCAATAAAAAACTTGGATGAACAACCTCTCTATCTCTGTGATGCCATCAGAAGGCCTGCCTCCTGCTTCCCCCTTTCCATCAAAGGGCTTGAATATTGATCATGAGTATAATGGACCTTCTGAAGATCAAAAGTTATTGACTAAGTATCAGAAACAAGCAATCTGTGAAGAATATAATATTGGCTTGTGGTTGAACTTTAAAGGAGAACTAGATGTTTTCAAGCATCTGGCTTCTTTATAACACAAAAGCAAAGGAAAATTCAGCAGTAGGAAGTGAATGTTTTGATTCAGTTGCACCCATCTGTTATTCTCTGAAAATGTTTCTAATTGCTTTAAAAGGATTTTATTTAAAAATGAACCTGGATGATGAAGCAGTTAGTACAGGATTTGATATGCACAGACTGTCACTGAACTAAGTGCTGGGTTATCTTTACACTTTATCTTTAAAAGTGTAACTAGTATGCATCATGTTCTTGTATTACCATTATACATGCAAATATAGAATAGAAATCTGGTTTGTTAACCATTAAGTTCAAACTGGGTGTTTTATAACACATCCAATTAGTGATCATTTAGCATAATAGCCGTTTAGCTGGTAGCAGCAAAATATCAGGCAGCCATTTCTCATCACACTGAAGTATTACTAAAGACACAAGAAATGATTCCTCTGCTGTTCTCTACAAAAATAAGTAAGGAATTGATTGGTAGTCATGTAAGTCCTACACAAGATCGTAGACATGTTGTTGTGATACCAGAACTAGCCTAGTACTGATTTTACGATTTTTTTAAACAGTCATTTAGTCATTCAACCTTATCTTCAAGTTCCTGGAAGGTGCTCATTTCTTGCTCCAGAAGGTCTTGGTGTGTCTTAATCTCATGTTGCAGTTGCTCTTCCTGATCTTTCACTGTCAGAAATTGAGCAATGCTCATTGAATGGGTTGTATACATCTCTTCCTTGAGAACTCTTTCCTACAACAAGGAAATATGAGCTATTCATGAAGTTTCAAAGGAAACATGTATATTTTTTTAAAGCACACAAGTCAACCCAAGATATTTAGAGCTATATAAAATAATGGAGCCCTGCAGCAGGCATTTTTCTGTGTTAGATGAAGTTTCGAGAAATGAATTGCAATCCAAAAAAAAGAGATGGGTGATATGCATTGATGGATGAAAATAAAGCAAGGGAGTACAGAAAAAGTGATCAAACCATTTTAGAAACCCAAGAAAAAATGAGAATCATGAAAGAAGTTGGATTCTTTTGAATAGTTCAATCATAAATATATTTATATATATGGCAAAAGAATTCTTTATTTATGGCGAAAGGGTACAAGGGAATTTTAAATGTAAGAAAGATCATTTTGGTAGAAGATGTGTATGAATAAACCTATAAAATCATAAAATATATGCATATAAGAGGACAACTAATGCAAAAAGTTAGGATGAAAAATTAAATTCATATGTATGATACTGCATCAGGTGTTTATAAAGAAAATTATAATTTCAAACAATGCAGTCAAAGAGAGTCAAGAGTAGAAGAGATAAAAAAATTCAGAGTAATTTTGATGGAAATTTAAAAAAAAAGGAATGAAAGACTAAAGGAGTTTCCAGTAAAGTAAATGACATTGAAAAATAACATGATGAAATAATTGAAGATGAAATTGAAGTGAGGAAATGCTGGAATAAGTATTTTAGACATTTACATGATAATTATAATAAAATATCAAATAATGAAATAAATGTTATATATGCTAGTGTCCCAGAAAAAATAGTGGGGAGGGGGAGTCTAAATGCTTTGAAAAAATAGTAAGGTTGTTGCTGCAGTTGAGGCACTTGGAGAGATATAAAAATAAAGATCTAGTTTTGTAATAGAATGGCTATGCAAGTTCTTTCATATTCACAAGCACAATAATCCCTGATGATTAGAAGTGTTTGGGTATATATAGAAAAGGTTAATATATAATCAACAGGGTGATTAATTTTATTGATCTGAAATGGGCATTATACTAATTGGATAAATAAATGCATTTGTTAACTGTGCCCAGGAAGATATTTGGCAGAATCTGATCAAAGGAGAGTTTAAAAAAAAGGACAGTGAGCCAAATATGGTATATGGTATATTATGTCATCAGGAGATGCAGTGATGATATTTTTCCTCTTCAAAAGTGAAATGTATGACTGAGAAACTAAATTAACTTTAAGTGATTTCCTCTGTTAGGCAGGTCCATCCAGTCTTTATCTTTTGATTCCACTTACTATGCTACAGTTCTTAATTAACAATAATTAATACAGAAGAGAGCATTCTACATCTTGTGTAATATCTTCTCACTGAGATCCTAGTATAAGATTTCTATCTTTTGAAAACATGCAAGGCCACTTTGAATGTAAACAAGTCATCTCATATTCTTAACCAGCTCTTCTTGCATCCTGGGGTTTAGATCATTCTGACCACAAGGCTTTCTTTTTATTTAAAATACTATATTTCTATAATAGAGAATAATTTAAGCATTAATATCATTGGCATGACACAAATACATACAAAATGTAGGCAAAATTTTGTCCCTTGAGAGAAAAAGGAAAAATGAATATTCAACTGGCCTATTTGTAGCAAGAAATAGAACAGCCTTTATTAATACATTTTTACTGGAATACGTACAGATGGTAAAAAGGCACACTTTAAAAAAAATCAAAAGTAGTAGAAGCCAGTATATTTCCCCACATACTGTCAAACAGATATGTATGTTCTTATTGTGGATGAGATTATTATTTTTCTTACAATGTTTGTTTGTTTGACAAGTTCCAAAAACCTGGATTGCAAAAGATTATTTTCCTTGGTCAAAACTGCATAATCATCCGCTATTTTACTTCGTAAGAGACGGTCCTGTTCTGCTAGTAGCTCTCGTTCACGAATTTGATGGTGCAGAAAAGATATCTCATTCCTACAGTAATCAAAAAATACAATTTCCAGAGTTTGCTATCATCCTGATGCCATAGGCCACAAAGTATTCTATTCTATTCTATTCTATTCTATTCTATTCTATTCTATTCTATTCTATTCTATTCTGCATCATTCCTAATTTTGATTATGAGAATTGTTGTTTATTATTGAAGAAGACATGACACCTATCTTCTGGAGGAAACTTTTTTTATTTTTTAGTCAATTAATCCTGAAGCAACTTCACAATAATTAAAATGCAAAACAAAATTATTTTAAAAGGCACATTGGAATCAAAAATAAAATAAAATGAAGTAACACGGCTTCATGGAAAATTTATAATTATAACATAATATAATCAGATTCAGAACTCCCCCGAAATACAGTGCCTTTGCAGTCACATAAATATCATCATAAAAAATGTAAAGTGTGATCGTCTCAGAAGAGAATTCTGTAATTATTGGATTCTACTTGAAAAGGTTTCATTTCAAACATTTACCAAAGTTTCCTAGTCAAGCCTCCAGACAAAACTTCAGTATGCTGAATCCATTGGGCAGAACCATTAATGAATATTTTTTCTTCACTTCTAGCACTAATACTATCATAAATTAATCATTTAAGTAGGGGGTTTGCAGAATTTATAAATACTTGCAAGGTTGAATATGGTATTAGTTTACCTAGCCTTCACTTTCTCCAAAATTCAATAATTAGTACCGTAATTCATGAGTAATTTGTTCATGCACTGAGGCTGTTTTCTTAAGGATTTTTTCTTCCATTTCATGAATAGCAGACTGCATTTCCAAGAATTCCTTTTTCTTTTCAGAAAGCTGCAACTCCATTGCCTTTTGACGGTCCAACTGTTGTGTCACCTTGATTTAAATATAACATGTGATAGTAGACAAATATTCTACATAACTGGGTCATTTCATCACAAACAAGATTAATGAATAATTAGTCATATATCTAAAGTTAGGACTTTGAAATTGTTGCTTTTTTGTTTCTCAAATGTTTATAAACAACTTTTCAAAGGAAGGAAGGAAGGAAGGAAGGAAGGAACGAACTTTTTAGCAGGAATATCTAGATAGATTTCATCAGAACGTTATCTGTTTTTCCAGGATAAAACTCTGAGATATCCCAAAATGAGAGAGGAAAATACAGGAGCATGTTCTTATTAGTTTATATAAAACCTGACAAGGAGATGTTTGATATTACATGCGCAGTTCAGCTTAGAAAATAAGGTAATATGTTGCTACTATAGATCCTAGGACCTCTTACATCTCTTGCATACTATAATAATGTATGATATCTGATTTATCAAGGCATTAAAATATTTTGTTTTCTAATAACTCTTTAATGATGATTTGGAAAAAGGATTGGGGGTGTCCAAGAGGCCATTACTGTCTCACAAGAGGCAGAATATATATTGCTTCTCTTGTAACATTTCTCAAAACATTTGTTCCATGACTTGCAGTAATGCAGAAGGAAATGGAAGAATAGATTTGTTTATATAGGGGAGGGAAAGGTGTGGCAACAACAGAATATGATGGACCAAAACTGGTGCCAGAATTTGCTTTCAATGGCTTTGTGAGGAATGTCTTTTCTTCTAATTGTCTTAGACAGAAGGCTGTAAAGGAAACTTGTGTGTTTAGAAGAATGTTTCTTGCCTAGTCAAAAAATGTTTCTGAACGTTGACGACATGAAATAGAAGGAATTCTACCCAAGGAATGTTTTTTTTTGCTTTTGTTATACACCAACCTGGCATTCAAAAACAATAGCAGAACTCCAGGATCTGACTGTCTGACAAGAACTGGACAACAGAACAACAAACAGCAAATCCAGTGTCTGAGAGTATGATCCACCTTTAGATCCTTACCATATATCGCTCTGCCCACTGCTGGTGAAATACTTCCAGCTTGCTTCCTCAGCATCCCATTCCTCACTACATTACTCTTTTAGCAATAAACGTATTTCCAGAAACCCAACTGGTTCCTGTTTCCCAAATTTGCCAGCCTCAGAGGGCTTGACAGATGTACAGAAACAATGATGGCCATTAAGAATGCATAGAGTTATTAGGCAGATGAAATATAAATTAAACTCTTCCAACTCTATAATTCTGTATATATATATTACTGTTTTGGGGAAAAAATAGATCAAACATATTAGGACATAATAAAGTATAAATAAAATAATCAATACCTTTGTTTTTAGCATAAGGATAGTTTGTTCTTTGTTTTTTAGATTCATTTGTTGTTCTTCCAGTTCTTGCTTAGCATATGAGATCTCAATTTGTTTTCCAGAGATTTGCTCATCTTTCTCTGCTTTCTTTCTCTTCCATTGTCTGATTTCCTCTATCAAACCCTGTTTCTCTTTTAAATGCAGCTCTGAAAGTAGAATTTATGAAATTCTAGCCAGCATAAGATAACTAATGCTCTTCATACTTTTTCATACTTTTAATAAAAATCGCTCCAATTGTGATCAGATTAACACAGTTGTAGATTAAATTTAGATTAAATTAGCTCAAAACTTCAAAAATTTTAGGACATTTTGCAAAAGGACATTTTGTCATGAATAAATAATTTATTTTGTGCATTATCTTATCTATTCATAGTGAAAGAAACAACTCAACTGGATGTTTTGTCTGATTGATTTCATAGGGATAATTATGGTAGACTGCTGCAGGAAAAAAAAAAGATCCTATAGCATCTGAAAAATGCCTGTGGTGGTTTTAACCAATGATTCATACATGCTGGTTTATGGATAATCGGTAAACCATGGAAACCCCATAAGGTTGTTTAATGCAACCTTGTTGTATTAACAGACCAGAACCTGTTGGTGAGTCAATAATATCAATAAAATAGAAGGTTTTGTTCTCTGTATATAAATGCCCTATTTGTGATTTAGTTCCATCTCTTTTTAGGTTTCTTTAGGTAGACAAGGGCTGTTGGCCAATGACTAGTGAATGAGAGCTGCTATTCCTCTGCTGTCTTATATAATATCTATATATATAATATTATATGATTTTACAGTATCCTTCCCCTGCCACACCCACCGAGCCACATTCACAGAACCAGTAGTAAAAAAAAATTGAATCCAACCACTGCTACGCACCCTCTAGTTCAGTGGAAAGCATTAATAAGGCCCCATCATTTCTAAACCCAAAGGCTCAACAAATAAGGCCATATTATTTAGAGATCAAGGGAATAGATTTTACTTCATCTCCTTTTGAACTGCCTTTTGAAGACTAATTTATAATCAGTTATTCAACACATTCATATTTTCTTTTAGAATTTGGTCCACCTAACTGAAAGCAAGAAAGCAATAAAGAAAACATACTAGAGGTGAAACTCAAAAAATTAGAATATCGTGCAAAAGTTCATTTATTTCAGTAATGCAACTTAAAAGGTGAAACTAATATATGAGATAGTCTCATTACATGCAAAGCAAGATAGTTCAAGCCGTGATTTGTCATAATTGAGATGATTGTGGCTTACAGCTCATGAAAACCCCAAAGCCCAGGTAAGACGCTTCTGATATTATTTTGTTGTTCAGGAGCGGCTTGACGAGGAATACGACATTTGAAGCCCATATCCAGGATCCGTCTATGTGTGGTGGCTCTTGATGCACTGCCTCCAGCCTCAGTCAACTGCTTGTGAAAGTCCCCAATATTTTTGAATGGCCTTTTCCTGACAATCCTCTCCAGGCTGTGGTCATCCCTGCTGCTTGTGCACCTTTTTCTTCCACACTTTTCCTTTCCACATAACTTCCTATTAATGTGCTTTGATACAGCACTTTGGGAACATCCAACTTCTTTTGCAATTACCTTTTGAGGCTTTCCCTCCATATGGAGGGTGTCAATGATGGTTTTCTGTACAACTGTCAGGTCAGCAATCTTTCCCATGATTGTGATTCATACTGAACCAGACTGAGAGACCATTTAAAGGCTCAGGAACCCTTTGCAGATGTTATGCCTTATAGAGTGGGACACTTTGAGCCTAGAATATTGAACCTTTTCACTATATTCTAATTTTCTGAGATTGTGGATTTGGGGTTTTCATGAGCTGTAAGCCATAATCATCTCAATTATGACAAATCTCGGCTTGAACTATCTTGCTTTGCATGTAATGAATCTATCTCATATATTAGGTTCACCTTTTAAGTTGCATTACTGAAATGAACTTTTGCACGATATTCTAATTTTTTGAGTTTCACCTGTATTTCCTGAAGATATCATTTGAAGCAATAATATACAAATTTACCACAGGATGGTGCTATTTTGAAAAAAAAAAAAGCAGTCACCTGAAGCTTAAACTTAAATAATATTTGGCTTTTTAAAATAGTCATTGTCAGCAGTCAACAGTTTCAATAAGCTATATAATACTGGAATGATATATCTTACATTATGAATTTAGAGTAAAATTAAAAATCTGTCCTTGTCTGTCTTTCCTTCTATATTTGCTGTTTGGCTTTACTGTCTGCTTAAATACATCTTTCCATTCTCTAAATAGCATAAGCATATGCAATGTGTTGAAAATACTACTGGTAGTTCTTTAAAATAATCTTTAGTACGCTTTTACTAAGGCTATGCCGTGGTGATAAATTCATGAAGCTGTACACCTTCCAGAGAAAAATGTGATTACAGTACTATTATTTAGAAAATATTTTTTTCAAGCACAGTAATTATTAAAATTTATTAGAGGTTCAATATCTTGGATGGTTTTAGTAAAGTTTCTTATTTTTATTATTGCAAAAGAACAATACCATAGCTGGACATATGCAACACTTCCCCCCCCCCCTCTATCTACAGTGTTGTTGTTTAGTGTTTTCAATAGAGGAGTTTGGAATTTATTTTGCAGTTTAATGAAAATAATTTGCAATAAAATTTTCTGAGGTTTTTTCACTCCAGATATTAGAAGTCAACAAAAAATCCAAATGTTTATTAAATAAACAAAATAGTAATGTAGGAAAATCTACATAATTTTGATAATGCTGAAAAAATGATTACCATTAGCCATACTGATTTGGTTATTAAGTTGATTTCTTTCCATCATCAACATGTTTAAACCATCTTTCTTTCGCTTCAGCTCCAGATCAAGGCTATCAGCCTTACACTGTAATGTCTATAAAACAATAAAAATACAGTGAGTTATAGTTATAAAATTATAGTTACAGTGAAATAACAGTTCAGTATCTTAAGGAGTTCATTTTAAATTATGTGTTCTGATAAACTGGATTTCAGGCCTACCGTAATATAGAAAAATATTTTCATACAGGTAATCTATGACTTTCAACTGGGCCTAACAATTCCAGTTGTAATCTGTGACAGTGGTAAAGTAGATCGTCAAATAACTGGACTCAATTTTACAACCTTTTTTGTGGTGGTTGTTAACCACATGCAGCAGTCATTAAGCAGATTCATTGTTCACTATGGTTGTTTTTTCCAACAACCAAATGTAAATGTATATCATAGTGGACATATGATCACAAGGCACTGCAAACAATTCTAAATGTGGACCAGTTTCCAAACATCCAAAATGTAGTCACATCATAACCTCGGAACCAGGTTATATGTATGTTTTGGGAGTTCCATTATAACTTTGAATAATCACTAAGTGACTGGTCGTAAGTTGACCACTACCTATACATAAATGTATTTGTTGGTAGTTAGCCTCCTGTTTTTTCTGTGTTTTCATTCATTGGTAGCAAGTCCTCAATTCACAAATACATTTTGAAACTGCTGGAAGAAGCTACTTTCAGTTTCCTTGATAATAATTTCCTTAATAATCCTTTCACTTTCCTTAATAGTAACCCACTAAGTATAAGTAAATATGCAAAGAATTACTTTGCCATTATTTGTCAAACAGAGATAAAAGTTACCTGTAGGTTTTGTAGCATATGTTCCATTTCACATGCAAGGAGAGGCTGAGTACTAATTGCTTTTTTTGTCTGCTCACGAGTAATAACAAAAAGTTAAGGCAAAAGGATGACATATTAACTAAATAACTTTAATTAAAAATTAAATAGCTGAGCAATTCTCATTCAGTTCCCACATTAATAAAATATTTGACTCCAATATTATAAATAATCTTTTTTATGATTTTTTAATTCATATGTTTTAGTTAACCATACACAGAAATGCATAGGATATAGAAACTTAGCTTCCAATTCAAGGAAATAAATTTGCTGTTGAAGATTCTTGATGTATTCAGATTCTATGCATAGTAATGTATTTTCCATTTCTAAAAGCAAAAAAAAAAACCAATTAAAATGAAGCTTATAAAATTATATTTCTTATGATTTTTTAAAAGAAAGTTTTATCTTATATAGTACTTATCTCTTATCGTGACAGGTTGGAAGCTCAAAAATAACATTAGAAAGTATTGCTTCTTAGAGAAAGAGTAGTGGAAGCTTGGAACCAATTTTCAGTGGGTCAATTATTAGTAACCAAGTTTAAACATGCTTGTGATAAACACATGTCCATCATCTGATGAAAATAAAATAATAATAATAATTCTGAATTTATCAGATTTGAATACCCTGATTCTACAAAAAACCACCCTACTTGGAACAGCTTATATCCTCCGACATTACCTTAATAGTTCCTAGGTCCTTGGTTAGGACTCAAGCCATTGAGCTATCAACAAACCCCTAAGGCTGTGAATGTCACGAAAGATTTAATAATAACAACAACAATAATAATAAATAAATAATAAAAAACAAAAGCTGGACAGCCTGGATAGGAAAACAAGAAAACTGATGACCATACACTATACACTGCACCTGCATAGTGATGTTGACAGGTTATATTTGGCCAGAAAAGCAGACAGCAGAGGAGTTTTGCAAGTGAAGCAGACAGTCGAAGAAGAAAAGCATGCTCTGGCAGATTATGTGAAAAACAGTGTTGAACCAGCTTTGATAGAGGTCAACAATAGGAAGCTGCTCAAAGTGCAGCAAACCAAGAATCAATACAGGAAAACAGCGATGCAAACTTGGGCAGACAACTGGTATAATAAAGCATTGCATGGGCAGTTCCTTGAAAAGATCCAAGGAAAAGTAGATAAGGAAAAGACCTAGTTATGGCTGACCAATGGAACACTGAAGAAAGAGATAGAAGGCCTGATTCTTGCAGCTTAAGAACAAGCCATCAGAACGAATGAAATCAAAGCCAGAATAGAAAAATCTGCTGATGGCCCCAAATGCAGATTCTGCAAAGAAGCAGATGAAACCATTGATCACATACTGAGCTGTTGCAAGACAATTGCTCAGACTGACTACAATGTCACAACATAGTCGCTCAGATGGTCCACTGGAACTTGTGTCACAACTACCATCTGCCTGTAGCAAAGAACTGATGGGATCATAAGCCTGAAAAAGTGGTTGAAAATAAGCATACAAAACTACTGTGGGATTTCTGAATACAGATTGACAAAGTTTTGGAACACAATAACCCAGATATCATGACTGTGGAAAAGAAAAAAGTGTGGATCACCAACATTGCCATACCTGGTGACAGCAGAATCGACAAGAAACAACTTGAAAAAATCACCAGCTATCAGGACTTGAAAATCGAACTGTAGAGACTCTGACATAAACCAGGTGATTCCAGTGGTACTCGGCACACTGGGTACTGTGCCTAAAGACAAACCAGTGGCACTGACAAAATCACCATTGGTGAGCTGTAGAAGGCAACCTTACTGGGATCTGCTCACATAATCCGCCGATATATTATGCAGTCCTAAATGCTTGGGAAGTGTTCGACTAGTGATTTGTGATACAAAACCCAGCATAGTTATCTTGTTTGCTGTGTACACTGTCGTTTTGTGTGTATATAATAAAACAAAACAAGAAACCCTCAAAGGACAGATCTGATGGACCAGTAGGTTTTTTTTTCTGCCATCAGTTTTCTATGTTTCTAGAGTTCTCGGATAGCCATTTTGATGCAATGCTCTGGATAAGACAAGGATGTGCAATAGGCAATTTTAGCCACTATTGTTCTTTTTTTTTTACCTATTTGGAAAGCATTCGTGGGAGGTTGGGGGGTAAGAGGATGTCAAAGCAGGCAAAATAATGGTAATACGTCATTATGGGAGTTTTAGAATAAAAGTACCCCCATGTAATTTTGCATCTACCCTTACTACTTTTCCCTTCTATATGAGAAAATCAGCAACATCTTCTAATCCTTGGGCCCAAGCTACAATCCTTACCAGATATTAAATAAATTGTACAGCCACTCCATAAAAAAATCTTTTCCATTAATTTTCCCCCAAGTTGCATCAAACAAGCCTTACAATAGTTCCAGATTCTCACAGCACTTAAAAATATTTTCAAGATTTTACTCAGAACATTAATATTTCTTTCAACTCCGCTCTTTGACCCATCAGTACAATCCCTAAAATACTTATTCCAGAATTCTCTCACTTCAAATTCAAATTATTTACCATTTTATTTTCACTCCTTTGAAGGCTTCTTGTTAGTGCTGAACAATCAATCTCCTATATGCATGTTTTTCTCATACACAATTTCTTTTTATTACATCATGCCAATAAGCAGTTGTTTTTTCATACTTCCAATTAACTCATCAGACTTCCATGGCATTCTGTAAAATAATGCTTTTAACCCAGTGTCAAACAGCTTCTAAATCTCTTTATGCCACCTTTTCACCTGGGAGATTAATCTGCCTTTTAAAACTTTTTGATTTAAAAAGTAAAAAGGATTTATGCTTTCTCTTTCTTTAGTCATTCTAATTTAATTCCATTTTGTACAAAGGTAAAATTTCCCCAAAGAAACCTGCTCTACAGTCATAATCTCTTATCACTCTTGAATTCTTCACTAATTTTCTCAAAACAATTAAATCAATCATACTTTAAATCTATATTTGTCTGAAATGGAATTGGGTCTGCAGAAACTTCCCATGAGTTCCATAGGCTTTCTCCTTGGTAATTAAGTACAGGAGAATACAGTTGCTGTTGCTGCTGCTGCTGTTGCTTTAATTGGTCAAATACAAATGCTTGCAATTTGCATTCTGAATATTTTCACTATAGATGTTTTGTTAAAAACCTATCATAAAATGGAAAACTTTCATTTTACTAAAAATAATGCAAGATTGTTCAGTTAAAACTTGTTGGATTTTAAGAAGATAAGCCAGTGTATTTGCTCATGATCATTCATGTAGTTATGTTTTAAATCAGCAAATATGTAAAAGCCTGGTCCAAGTGTAATACAGTACTCATATTTTATACTACTCTACTGTTGCAATTTTAAAATTTTAATTTATGTCCATGTTTGCTGATCCTCTATCAAACAAAATGAATATGTCTTTTAACCAGAGGAAAGTTTCAGAAATCAAATGAACCAGTAAATTAATATCAATGTAATTAAATGCTGATCCATATTTAAATGTTTCCATCAGGATCCTGGAATTAGACCATTTCTAACTTCGTTTCCAACTCTACTTCCAGTCCAGTCCAAACTCGAAGAAGAGATCCGTGCGTGTATAAGTATTATACTTTTAAATTCTCTTGCAGGAAAAAAAAGGTTACAAAACACAGATTGAATCACTGCAACACAATTACTAGAAAGCTGGGCTCCCCCAGATGCAAATACACGACCCTTGGCCAACAAACCACAGTAGTTAAACTACATTTAAGCTAAAACACCAGGGCAGTCCCTTCAGTCTTTAAAGTGGCTTATAATTTTATTTGTGGTAAACCGTGCGCATTTTGTATACTCTCCATTTTTCCCTTCGCGGTTTGAGGTTTGTTGATCACAGGTGCTGAACGAGCGGGGTTGTTTAAACCCAGCGCGAGCAAATGGATTCAGAGAGGGTTCATTTTGTAAGCAGTTGCTAACGACACAACTTTCTCGACACGGGCACAAGAGAGCAGAAGCAGGCTTGTCTCACGAGTCACCGCAAGAAGTGAGCTGTTCTCTTGAAGCACTTTCGGTCGCTCAACACCAGGAAGGGAAGGCGTCAGGAAGGGCAACGGCAGGCACAGGAAAGGACCGAAACTGTTACCTTTCTGGAGCAAGCTCAGCTCTCCACGAAAAGCCAATGCAACCGACCGGCGGTTCTTCGTCTCCACGGCAACCTCCAGGCACAGCTGTAGCCAACTTTCCTTGGGAGCCGAAGTCAAAACGTCAGAGGGCGGCAGCGGAGGCAGCGCTGGGCGGGGCAAAAGCCACGAAGGAGAAAAAGCCACAAAAAGGAGAGATAAAGCGCTCGATTTTGACGAAAGAGGGCAGGTGTCGTGCCGCCTTTTCCTCACTTGCAATCTCCGCGATTTCCTTAAGATAAAACAAATTTGCAAAACAAAACAAGCCGGGCGTCGCCCTCAAAAAGACTATTCCTCGGTCCTGACGCAGAAAAGGTACATCGTCTTCCTAATCAAGCACCTTTGCGACTACAACCTTGGATGACTAAGAATCTACTCAGTCATGCAAGGTTGTAGTCGCAAAGGTGCTTTTTTTCCCCCAAGACGCAACCGGACTTTTTTTTCTTTGAAGACGTTTCGCTTCTCATCCAAGACGCTTCTTCAGCTCTGCAGAATGGATGAGAAGCCAAATGGCTTCAAAGAAAAGAGAGAAAGTCCAGTTGCCTCTTGAAAAAAAATAGCACCTTTAGGATTGTCTTCTTAACACAAACTGCTCACCGGGTGCAACTACTTTCGGATGGAAGGCCCTTTCCTTGGCAAGTGGCCAACCCAGAAATTGTAGGATTCCCCCACCGCCCTGTCGCCCTCCAGGTGTTGTTGCAAAAAAGCTAGGCTGCCCAACTCCAAGTTTGGTGTCCCATGTTCCCCTTGCTGCCCACGTTCCTCGGGCAGCTGAGGCAATTTGTTTCCATCTGGAGCATGGCATGAAAAGGAATTGTGGTGAAGGAACACGGGAGCTCGGCTGGCTTAGTCTCTCCTTTCATCTCAGGCAAGGCATACAGGTAGAATCAGCAACTCTTAGATGAGTAGTAGTTAAAAATAGGTAGTCCTCGGTTTATGACAACTAAGCCCAACATTTTTCTTGTTAAGTGAGTTTTGCCCCCATTTTATGTCCTTTCTTGCCACTTTTGTTAAGTGAATCACTGAAGTTGTTAAGTGAATCACTGAAGTTGTTAAGTTAGTAATCCAGTTGTTAAGTTGACTTTGCTTGTCAGAAGATCGCAAAGAGTGTTCACGTAACCTTGGGTGCAGCAACAATTGTAAGTATGAATCAATTGCCAGGCACCTGAATTTTGACCACATGACCAAGGGAATGCTGCAAAGTTCGTAACTCTGGGAAATGGTCATAAGTCACTTTTTTCAGTGCCGTTGTAACTTTGAACAGTCACGAAATGAACTGTTGTAAGGTGAGGACTACTTTTACGAACTGAATGCAAGCAATCCAAAGGTTTGCGGTTCATCTGACAGTCTGGTCATGCTTTGCTTTGTCTTTACAATGGATAAAACAAACCTGAAAGACATTGTTCAAACTCAAACTCCTTAAGCCAGACTGAATAAACTGGACAAAGGAGAAGGGTATGAGCAACTGGCTCAGAGGTAAGAGTAAAAAGCATCCTTGCAAAGGAACACACATTCAGTTGCCTGTCTTATGTTTGATTAAGTCAGCATACACAATCTGGCTAACGTAATAAATCCTGCCAAAGTACCAGGTCACTCAGAAAGATCTTTAAAATATGCCTGGAACTCCAGGTTGTAGCTTAATTTTTTTTCTGCAGATCAAAGCTATGGCCTGTTTCAATGTTAATATTGCAGGCTTTTCTAAAGCCAGCTCAACTCAGACATTAAGTGGAAAAGCCACAAGATTTGAAGGTTGTATTGATTCCAATTATTAGCTCATTAAATCTATTTTAGTGTAATTAAATAGTGGAGTTAAAGCAACTGAATTGCTTTCTTCAGTTAATATGCTGTGTGCTGAACCACATAGCTCCTTGGATTCAATGGCAAAAAGTTGCTTGGGAGTATCTAGAATTGCCCACAATTCCTATAGCAACTATTGTACACAGAGAGAAATACCACTCCAAATCTGCAGACTGATTCCCAAAAGAGATACATCTTGTAGATAGAATACTTTATTGGCCAAGTGTGATTGGACGCACAAGGAATTTGTCTTGGTGTAAATACTCTCAGTATACATAAAAGAAATGATACATTCATCAGGAGTTGAGAATCATAAGGTACGACACTTAATGCTAGTCATAGGGTACAATACACAATCAAAACATACTAGGAAACAGTCTATAGATTGAAGTATACAAGTGACAAAATTATAATCATAGTCATAAGTGGGAGGGGATGAGTGATAAGGAGTGATAGACAAGATTAACAGTAATAGTAATGCAGACTTTGTAATAGTTGAACAGGGTTGAGGGAATTATTTGTTTAGCAGAGTGATGGCTTTCAGGAAAAACCTGTTCTTGTGTCTAGTTGTTCTGAAGTGCAATGCTCTCTAGCGTTGTTTTGAGAGAAGGAGCTGAAACAGTTTATGTGACGGATCTGTAAATATTTTCACAATCCTCTTTTTGACTCTTGCAGTATACAGGTCCTCCATGGAAAGCAGTAATTGTTTTTTCTGCAGTCCTAATTATCCTCTGCAGTCTGTGTCTATCCTGTTAGGTTGCAGTAACCAAACCAGACAGTTATAGAGGTGCAGATGATAGACTCAATGATTCCTCTGTAGAACTCTCTCAGCAGCTCCTTGGGCAGTTTGAGCTTTCTGCATGCTTCCAAGCAGCTTTTTCTCTTTGAATCCAAAATGCAGCTTTAATAAATCACTGCATTAAGTCATCATTAAAGTCAAAATAAAATAGGTGGTTTTATCAAATCCTGAAGAGACTTCTCACAAATAATTTGGATTGTTTTGGAAAGCATTTTTTTGGTTATAGATCTGAAATACTGACCTGTATCTTATGTATCTTTTTTTTTTTTAAATCACAATGTCACCTCCCCCCCAAAAAAACACATATTATTCTGTTTTGAAATAAAGAGAATCTATCATTTTAGTCTCCTAAGCAAACTGCAAGTTAGAGACAAGTATGTCCATTATTTAAATCAATGTTAAATTTATATTATTTAAATATTTTTTTAAATAGTTTCCAATTGAATATACAATTGAGGGACACAGGATCAGCATAGATAGTCCTTGACGTAACGATCACAATTGACTTCAAAATTTCTGGGGTTAAGCAAGACAATTGTTAAAGGAATTTTGTCCTATTTTATGATCTTTCTTGCCACAGTTGTAAAGAGAATCTGACTTCCCCATTAACTTTGTTTGGGATCATGAAAATGCATTGGTCATAAATATGAGCCAGTTGCCAAGTGTCCTAATTTTGATCACATGACCATGGGGATGCTACAAGTGTCATAAGTGAAAAATGCTTACAAGTCACTTTTTTCAATATTGTTGTAACTTCAAAAGGTCACTAAATGAAAGTCATGGACTACCTGTAATGCTATTGCTTCAGTTGCATCTACCTAAGTTGAATAGGCATTTGTTATTTCGGTATTATTTTTCTCTAATCATTGGGGGCTTTCTCCAAACATTGCCTACTGAACATTTTTTACTAGGCTATTTTTTACTGAGCATTGTGCCTCTTAGCCTTTCGGATCACGTGAGTGGACTTTCTATTGCATGGCACAATTTAAGCATTTTATTAACAGAATAGCAATACGTACATAAACATTTTCTAATTATATGATATATAGTGATAACATTTATTTTTGAACATTTGAGCAGGATGAAATAGATAATAAAATAACCATTCACACCCTTTTGAGAGGCTGAAACTTTTAATACAGTATGTAGTTTGATGGAGACATAATTTCCTATCATGGAGTTGGATAGCTGCCTGCAGAGACAACTCCAAGGACAATGTAGCATATGAAAGTATTTTGTTGTAGGTATTAAAGTAGAATACATCAAATCACACTATTTTTGGAATGTGACATGTCAAATGTTATATTTACATTTAATATTAAGCATTGTAGTACTCTGAATACAGTGCTGTATAGGTTAATAGAAATCAAGAAAGTCAAGAAATTAAGATGCAAAAGATTTGATTTTGAAACCATTTTTCTAGACAACTTGAATATACTATAGCTAAACTTTATTCATTTGTGGCACTTTTCCATACAGATATTAAAAGAACTCAGCTTATGCCTGTTAACACTTCGTGACCTGGAAAGTGAAATAGGACTAAAATATCTTGGTGGTAAATTGCTTCAATGTTAATTCAGCTACTGCTCAAAATTCTAACAAGGAATTTATTACAGAATAAATTTTGTGACATACACTTCATATACTTCTGTGATGAAATCTATGTTGCTGCAGGTAATTGTAATGATATGATATTTGATTCCACTGGATTGCATATCTTGTGCATATCATTGACAAGTTAATACTAGAGTATTTCTGTACAGCCAAACAAAAAGGTCAGAAAAACACTGGAACAATTTGACATGTAAAATGGGTAGTCAACCAAAGCAGTGTCTAAATTCAAGATAAGTACACATATTGGTACTGCATTTAAATGATCAGACTCTCAGGACATTTCCCTAAACTTTCCAGACTCCATAAAATATCAAAAGGACAACAGACAAAACTCTGTTGTGCTCTTGAAGAATAAGATGCTTGATCAATAAATCTAGTTTGAAATAATCTTTTAACGATATTGAAATAATATCAGTCTTGGCTGCTTAGATCCTGATTTTGTCATGTTGATTGTTAAGGTATTGATTTAATAGCTGACCAGTTGCTGTAAAAGCTGCTGTAAATGCTAATGCAATGAGAATGGGACACAGAAATATTGCTGCTTTAACACTGAGGATGGATCCACAGGGTTTTAGCACTTTAAGAAGTTTTCTATATAAAGGCGGCCATGAGAGAGTGTATCTCTTTCTCCTTGTGTTCTGTCTCCATTGTGGTTCTCCATGCAGAGTAAAGAAGATTGATTGATTGATTGCTAGGTATTTGCTATGTATATAGTGTCTTGTATATAAACCACTGTTAAAAGTCAAAGCCCTGTGTGCTGTCTTTTACTCCTGGGTTGTCTCACAATAGTAATCATGCTGCAAACATTCTGACATTGATTAGTAACAGAGAAAATTTACATATAATGGTTTGAGGTCAGTACTCTATTTGGCACCACCAATTCCACTTGTAGTCAGCTGAATGTTATTAGAATGTTATTGCAATAAGGTTCTGCAAAGCATTCAAGAGAAGTGCTCTGCCAAATGTGTTGGCACAAGCGAAACATTGTCTTAAGCATTAAAGCAGCTGCATCATTTGTATAGAATTCATAGCTACTTAACTGCAAGTGCAAATCCGAAGTGCATGCATGAATACTTTCACTGGCTATACCCATGCGCAGAAAACTATGGACAGTTTTCAAAAGGATGCAGCTGCCTTACAGCTTTCTGGTTCTTCATTCGTTTTTGCGTGGTCCAACTACCCTTGTCAAAGAATTATTGGAAAGGGTTACACACAGAAAAATATAAGCAGAAGATAAAAAAATATGGTTCTGTACTTGTTTCAGATTGCACCACCAAAACATTTTATATGAATGCATCCACATTTATGTATTTCTTTCACACTGTGCAGCTTTTGTGAGAAAGGAAAATACATTTTTAGAATGCTTGTAAGTTTGTAGTATATAAAGTAGAAATATTTACTTAACTTCATATGCAAATTAGGTTTTTTAACAATTAATTGAGATTACAATGTGTGATGAACTTAACTCATAATAATTTCATATTAAAAATGATGAAAACTAAATCAATGCAATGAAACAGGCATCAAATCAGTGGTTTCTTTTAAAAAGTTTATTAGGCTAACATTGCTATGAAAGTTAATGTGCAATTTAAAAAACACTTAATATTTCTGCATATAAATATCCATGTCTTGCTTGCCCAATATACAGTTTTTAGGTCAAATTAATACGGACTATACATATTTATTGTGATTGCATTTTCTCATCTTAAGCACAAATAGTCTTGAAGATCAATGGAAAACAAAAACAAAAGTATTCTTTATGCTTCTGACCATTAATCAGCTGTTACTGATAACACTAATTACTGGAGTTGCTTATACCATAAATAGCATTCAATTTTCAAAACAGAAAATGAAAGACACAATTGTAACTGAACAGTTTTATGGTAACCAATTTTTTTTTAAAAGTTAGATCTTCACTTTGTGTTAAAAAGTCCTGTCCAGCAGGACATACAGTAGCAGCAAAATACTTTCCTTTTGTGTCTTGAATATTATATATATCTGCATGCATGGTCTGTTCAATTAAGGTATGATCTACATTCATCAGGACATGTTTATTTCAATACATGTAGTACATATGCAATATAGAAAAGAAACTGTACAGGCCACTTTTAAACCAAAAGGCACTTACGTAGAACAATATAAAACATTTTGGATATAGCTTCAACCAACATCAAGAGTTAACAGCCACTGGCATTCCAATGTAAATGTTCAGAAATATACTGGGAAAATATTGCCTCAAATTCGTTAGTGAAATACATTACAAAGCTGTAACACAGTTGAGCCTAGAAAATATATTGCTTATTAATATGCTAAATCTGTATCTAAAATACTATAGATGAATCATCATGAAGTTGAATGGCTATTATCCACTGATAACAGCACAAATCTCTAAATGAAACCCTTCCTGTAAAGAAGCAGTTTCCTAATATGCTGGGGACAAGTAATAATTATTGTGTTTATGTTTTCTTTTTTGTATTTCAGAAGTATTAAATGTTATTGGAAAACAACTCTTGGATGAAATGGAACTTCAGCCTCATCAAGTTAATTTTTATAAATAAAAATAAGATGACATAGGCAAAGATTAATGTCAATAAGTACAAATATAATATATGGCTACTAGTACTTAGTGGATTTGCAAACTCTAGATCTTGGATTATGAGTAATTATCATGCTTTAGAAGGACAAGTTTTTCTTCATGTACAACTATTATGAAAAAGTAATTGATATAGTGCAGGGGTGTCAAATTCGCAGCCCACATGGCGGATGCATCACACACTGGCCACACTGGCCACACCCACCCTAGTTTAGCGAAGGGGGAAAAAGCCACAATATATCTCATGACGATGAGGTGACAATGTGAGTTTGACACCCCTGGGATAGTGGGATCATGGGTGGAAATGATGCTGAAAAAGGCCAGTGCAATGCTACAATTTCATTTTATCATTTTATGAAGCATTTTCTCCATTCGTGGAGGATTGGAAGTAATTTTGTAGTATACAATGCACACTATATTATTGATAAGTTGCTTACTTTTAAAACTTCCATGCAAAGAAGTGATTTTATGCTAAAAGCGATAGTCGTCTAATTTGGATATATATTAACAGGATATATATAACAAGGAATAGGAAGAGTAACACTTATCAAATTTACTTTTGTCCATGTTCTTTAGTATTATGAAAATACAGATGGAATATTTTGATAGTTTTCAGAACAATTACCAGCCTTAGGAATGATTTCATATGAAAGTCTCAAATTCAAAGTAATAGAAATTTATGGGATCACATAAAACATCTTACTGAATATTTTTAGATAAATATTCAAATATACACAGCACCAAGATATTCAGAAGATGGAAAGGATTAATCCTATGCTCTTAGGATACAAAATATTTTTTAAGCAGAATGTGGATATACTACTTTTTAAAATCTATCTTCCATTATCTAGTGGCTACTTATGTAATATTTTTTTAACTCAACATATGCATACCCATGCAGAAACAAATGTAATATACGATTATCTATCTATCTATCTATCTATCTATCTATCTATCTATCTATCTATCTATCTATCTATCTATCTATCTATCTATCTATCCTAATTGATCAGATCTCCCTACCAAACAGAGGCACTCATACAAAGAGGGCTCAAACATTGAAAAAACAAAATATCCCACTGGTTTAATTATAATTATATTGCCTTCTATTCATACTTTTTTAAAATCAGGAAAGGGCAACTTATGACTGGGGACCTTTAAAATTTCCTGGCAACATAGCCGATTTTATCACTTAAGACTCCAAAATCTTGGCTCTTTGTGAGAAATAGAGAGTTTTAAATCTCAGCTCAGTGTCTTATTTCTCTCTGTCTCTCCCTCATAATGGGGAAAGGGTCAGTGTGTGGGTGTAGATGTAGGTGTTCTGAGGTGAAATGGTCCTATCCCAATGGGTTTTACTGAATACATTTCACCTTTATTTTACCTCAAATTGCATTAAAGATCAAGAAATTTCACTCAAGGTTGCAAAATCTTTGCTTAATATTCATTCTCAATGGTTTTAAATCACTTTAATGGAATTACTGCATGTCTTTAATAATCCCCACCATTATTAAAAATGTTCTTCACATCCACTTCATACAGAAAATATGGGTTAGAGGTAAAAATTGCAGATGTATCCAGCTTTCCTCCCATTTCTCAGTAAAAATTCTATCATTGTATTCCCGAAAGCTGATCCTTACATGAGAGATCCCTCCAGTTATTGGGAACTATAGAAGGGGCAGGAAAGATTAAATTAAAGTCTTTAATACAAACTTTTAGAGAAAATTACAGAAAAAGAAAAATAGAGACACTGATTCTGAAATCAGAGGAGAATAAAGATGTTTTTATTTTATTTTTACCATGGGAAGTGTACTGTTTCAGATTTATTTTGTGTCAATTAGTCCACCACTTCCTTTCAGAAATAATCTTTATGATTTTTATAATCAAATAAAGTCTATTACAACACCAATGTACATATAGGTCCAAGTGTAATTTTAACACATACTAGGTTATTTAAATAAATTTAAACAAACAAACCATCTTGCCTTCTCACATAGTCAGGATTTCATATGCAACTTATTTGGAAATGTTACACAAAGAGAAAAGCTATGAAATTAGCACATAATATTGGCAATGCATTAAAAGATTATGGGTGCCACATGGCAAAAAAAAGACATATTCACTCCTTTGCCCTTGAAACTTCTGTATGTGACCACAAGTGTAAATTAATGTTCTATGTACTCAGTAATAATTAGTATTCTACAGTTTGCAACATTCTGTATTCAGATCCTACTGCCATACACCTCAGAGAAGCAAATGAGTAAAGCAACAACTTACATAGCTGACATCTCTTGATGGGAAACGTAGTGATCTCCCATGAGATAGAGCTGATCAGAATTACTATGCATTGTAATGGAGGGTTTTCTTCTCTAGCATATTTTGCTAATACTAAGACAAATCCAGAAAGACAACACAATTATATAAGCCCTTTAAAGACATAAATCAGTACTCCTGAAGGGAAGTATAAATGGACAGGATACAACTATATATTTTAATAAAAGGTTACCTGACATATTTTCATAGATTAACATCAGTAAAACAAAATGTGTTCAATAATTCACTTGCTTTTGTCAGATCCCTCAAATTACAGGGCAGCTTTCTCTGTTTTTAACAAAAACTTTGAATGTTATATTTAGAAAAAAAGCAGGCAAGCATCAATACAAATATCAACCATAACGCCACCTAAAGCAAGATCATATTTCTTATAATTCGCTGAATGTCGTAGTAAAGACTGTAGCAGAAATGGCAGTAGTGTTACACGACTACATCATCTTATTTTTTACTTTAATATAGACAATGTATTAAATGAATAATTCTAAAGAAAGTGCTCTAGAAATAATATATATGTAGCCAAGAACTGCACTGCATTGTGATTATTGTTTTTATAAGGTAATTTCATTTACTGAAAATATCCAAAAGTAGCACAATAGTTTGTTATAATCAGAGAAAGCCTATTTTCTGAAACCAAACACAAGCTAAATATCAAATGGAGCCAGAACATTAATAATTTCTCCATTAAGATGAAATCCTCATGCAATTTTGTATTTTACTTTATATGCAAATACAATTTTATTTGGCAAATATATATTTTAAAAAGCGCTGGATAATCTAAGTTTCCTGGAGTTGACATATTTAGTTATATAGCAATCAGGACCTTAGAATAAATACTTGAGTGGCACAATATCATTCAAGCTTTTCTGATTGTTCACTGTCAAACTAAAGAAGAGTTGTATCCTAAAAAGGAAACTTTTAAATAATTTAAATATTTCAAGTTTTTTGCTGTGATAAAGTTACATTATATAAATAAAAATATTAAAGATGACTTCCTTATTATAAATAAGGAAAAGCTAGAGATATGTGGGACAAAAGTAATTTAACTTTTCTCAGAAAAGCACCAAAGAACAAGCCAGAAATTGTGAAAGAGAAACACAATATTTATAAGTCAAAAAACAATTCAGAAAAATACAATTTTCTCCCAGAAACAATCCATAATTATTCAATGATTGTTAAACTGAACATATTCACAGATATGTAGTTAAGGCTGACTGAACTACAATTTGCAAAGATTAATCTTTAATCAACGCTTTATAGAAAGCTTTTAATGCATATGTTTTTATGGGATAGTATAATCTCATTTTGGGGTGAATTCATTAAAGTAAGAATAACTGCAGGATTTGACTGAAATATTTCTTCAAGCAGTATGTTTTGTGTTAAAACAATTAGAATGGGAATAAAGTTTCAATTTTAATTTTTTTACAGGCATAATATGCATACATATTTGTGTCTTTTGTTTATTTTAATATATCAACTTTTTCAGCACCACCCAATTTATATCCAAGATGCCATTTAAAAAAAAGCAAAACAGACATGCATTTTATCCAGCAAAAGTAATCCACTTATAGAACATTTGGCTTCCATAAATGAGATTATTTTATGTGGTCCCAAATGTGCAAACATGAATGAAAAAGATTGCAGCATTTCATAAGGGTCCACTCTGATAGTTTAAATGCAGAATCTGTACACAAAATCATTTATTGTTATCTCTATCAAGACCTGATACTGTATTCTAGCCAAATGGGCTAGCTAATAAGCCAATTGTCTTTGCACATAATTTGATCTTACATATGAAGGTTTCTAGACAAAATCCAAGAATTACTATACAGTAGAGACTTTATGTTTTACAAGGATAAAAGAAGGGGAAAAATATGGAAGCATTGCAGGAAAAGATAATTATTAAATCAAATGGAAGCCTTGACTTTGCTTTAATATATTCTGCACTATAAACATCAAATCCAATCATAACTTGGATGTCTGAATGTTAGTAATACAAAAATGTTTTCACAAAAGCATCTGACATTATAAGGAAGGACTAAAATCCCTGAGTAAATCAAAGACAATAGATATGTTTGGCCTGAGAAAACAATTATTTGGGATTAAGTATACAATCTTTTAAAAAAAGTTTAAGGCAACATTCAACTTTGAGAAACACAATAAAAGAAAAACATATTAAGCTAAAAATATATCAATAGTATATAGTTGAATGCAGATTTGCTTTGACAGCAGAGCCATTGAAATCAAATTATCTAAGGTAGTTCTAACTAATTTAAAGGCCGTTAATTTCAACAGATCTAAACTTATTTTTTAATAAATAAAATTATGTTAAAATACAGTGTCTCGTTAGGGATTCCCCAAAATCAGTTTAATTTTAATGGATGAAAAGGCATGGTAAATTTGGGTATTATTTGCGGTTAATAGAAAATGACTGATGGCCATACAGAATTTAACGTGAACATATTTAACAAATTAGGGACATTAGTTTACTTCAGCTGAGGCCAGGCAATGAATCCAGATTATATACTACAGTTGATTTTATACTGATCAACAAACTGCTCCAAGTAAGAAGTTTTGTTAAAATGTGTACATGTTCCCTTCCAGTATAATGGAGCCTATTATATTATTATAGCATTATTATAGACTGAATTCAAGAACAATTTACAAAACAGCCATTTTCAAGTAATACTGTCCTACTTTTTTTAAGGATGTCCAATAGTGACAAGAAGACATACCTCAGACTGAATCATGTCCATAGAACACAAATGGACATCTCAACACTGACTCATGGAAATGGAAAAGGTGATTTGGCCTCTCTCACCCAAGCCAAAACAACATGAGAGAGAGAGAGAGAGATTGCACTTGAGCTGCAGGACTTCAATGAGTGAAAGATCTTTCGTCTCACTGTAGAACTACTTCAGTGACTTAAAGGCCACTTTTAAAATTAAGTTCCTAAGGACTAACTGCATACCATGTTCTTTTTTCCCCCAACATTCTCTTCTATGTTACCTTGGACAAAACAGAAAAACTTAAAAAATATATTCTTGATTGTTTTTATTCCTAAACCTGTTAACATATTATCATTTTTAAATTTTAAATCCAATATAAATTGTTATTATTTTAAAAGCAAACCAACAAGAAAAACAGAATGTTATTTGGCTAAACTGCTCTTGAAGTCAAACAAATGTATCATTTAATTTTGTTGTAATAGCTTTTAAGAAATTTAGAATTTTACTGGTAATCTTTGAATTCAATCACTATATTCAGTATGTGTACATGGGCCAATTTAGGCATATAATAACTTACTTTATGACACTTGGTGCACACCAGAGAACTGTACAGAAGCATGAGCATGCTGAGTCCATACAAAAGCACAGAGATTTCACCCAATAGTCATGATCCTTCCCAACTTTTAGGGATGAGTCATGATACTGCAGACTATTGCAGACAATAAAGTCCACATCGCCTTCCTCACCTTATGAAGAACCAGACCAACTGGCACTGTGTTTTAATTGGCCTTATATTAAGAACCTTTTCTGGAACTACAGACATTCCTAGATGTTCCTAGGGAAGAACTGGAAACACAGTTTTAGACAAACTGATACAGTTTGGTGGAAATGTAATATATGTTGATTTCTTCAGAGCAAAGTGTTACCTTCTATAATGGACTTTGCTAAACACTGTGAAGAACTATCTGAAGGAAGATTATTTCATTTCCTAGCTCTTCAAAACATCTTGATTTCTGTGGCATATTAGGTTATGATCATGCTACTGTCTTCCAGTGCAGATATGTATGAAAAGCTAGCATTGCATCAGACACTACAGAACAACCACAAAGAGCAGGCTTTTGTCTTTCTCTAATTAGGTTAGACACAGTGAATTCCTTATACAATTCAAAACACGATAAATGGATGACATTATCTCCCAAACATCCAAGCTAATTCTTCCAACTTTTTAAACAGTAGTAAAGTATGAGAGATTGATACTGTTCTAATCATTTCTCATTTCTATTTTGGATATCTGTCAACAGCTAATAATATGGTTCATTATTAGGCAAAATTTCAAATCTAAGACAATTACTGCATTCAGCACCAGATGGATCCAATCATACTGTTGATGACCATAGTAATCATTTAATACAATACTTTTAATCAACTGCCCACATGAAACCAACCTCTGAAGAGCAGTCACCTTCACTCGAATTGCTTCTGTAAAAGTTCCAGAATTATTGTCAATAACTAGAGAAATTGTTGCCGAATGATATACTCCTTTCATGAGCGCATCAGTAGATAGGCATTTACAGTGCAGATATAAGCTGTTCAAGAAAGAAGAGCTGAACTAAACCTTAGGCAGTTGGGTTGGGAATTTAAAAAAAAACTTCCGAGGCCCCAGGTCTGAGCAAAATTCTGACTTGTCTTCAGTAGTGTACAGTGCAATAAGAATATGGCAGATGGCCCCCTAATCTCTGCCAGGGCTGTGATAACAAGTTAGTTAACAAACACACTATTGCCGTGTTGCTATTATTTTGCGTAAGCCTTACAGGATCAGCTCCATTCAGATGCACAACTCTTCACTCGTACCAGGGCATTTCAGTTTGTGGTCTTTTCTTCTTCTTTTTACAAAGACAATAGATGGGAAACACAAATAAACCTATTAAAAACAAGAGACATCATTGCATTTTAAACATATGCCCACAATACTACAGTACACAAGTGTATTTTGAACTGGGATAAATGTATACTGGTAAAGTTAAGAAAAATTCAGTAAGTGCACATAACTGTTATTCTCCAGAATCTTCATCTGACACAGATTGAAATTATCTTACTTTGGGCATACTGTATTATGTAAAGATTCAGCTCTGTGGAAAAGGGTCTGAGAATGGGGGAAGTGAAAGGAAAGAGAAGATGACAAGGTGGTATGGCAGGGTGAATGGACTCAATTATAAGGACAATGAGTACACCATTGGGAGACTTGAAAAAACAAGATTTTCTCATCACTGAGAAAATCTATCAAGGTGATTGTCTAGGAGCTGAAAACAACTTGATGCCACAAAATAAGAAAATGCCTGCGTCAGAATACAGAATTTTAGAGCAACGTTCTTTATTCAGATTACTATTGCTTTTCTTTCAAGAGTTCAGGATCATTATGCAGCACATTTTCCTGCAAAGTTTTCCCATAACCACAGGTGACTTAAACTGGACCAGCCTAAAATCATCCAGTGGGTATCTACATGGCTGAGGGGAAGATGGATTCATGAAATCATGAATAAAAATGATGATTCAGAAATAGCACCGGAGATATTAAAAGTAATTACTTTATAAATATAAATATTATAACATTATAAAAATAAAAAGTTGAAAATGAAACCATTTTCCAAATCTTTGCCAGTTCAAAACTAGGACATCCTTTTTTAAATTTCAACATATTAAAATTTAAAGAGCTCAAAAAGTAAAATGAAATTCCTGGAATTTTGCAATGTATGTTATAGGATAACCAATACCTTTAATCTGTCTAAGAACAGTATTTGTTGACAAAGATACTTAGAAATGAATAATATTGGGTATTTGAAAACAATTGTAAACATTTCAGAAATTTTATTCTTGGAGTATAATTTGCAACTATACCAATAATCAGCTGAATGGCACTGTGGAAATTATGCAAATGAAAGCATTTGAAGGCAATTAATAAGCAAGGTATTGTCTTTATTCCCAACAGATGAATTTACAGAATGTACAAAAAAAAAAAAAATCACTCAACTTTCCCCTCGTGACTGAAGACACCTTTTTTTTAAGTTCTGTCTTGAGAGATCTAGCAATATCTTTTTGAAATACATGAAATGCAAGGTTTTTTTAACAGCGTAACGATCATATTTTACTTTATCTGGGATTTCTGACATGGCAGATGGAGGTGAAATTTATCCACAGATCACCATTAACATCCACCAATCCCTCAGTTTTATCTTAAAATCTAGAGAGAGAGCAAAAGTCTCATGCTGGAAAGCAAGTGCCAGCCTCCAGCATCATCTTTATTTCCAAGAAAGTAAAAATGATTAGGGAAAGTACTTTGTAAGTATTTTCTAAATCAGTTACCAAACTCCTGCCCTGCAGGCCAGATGCGTCACGCGCTGCTCAGTTTAGCAAAGGGGAAAAAAGTCCTGATACGTCACATGATGCCACTGTGACGTGTGTTTGACACCCCTGTTCTAAATGGTTAGGGAAAGTACTCCAGAAAGTACTTTGCCTGGAAGCATGACCATCTACTCAGAAAATGAATACAAATCAGAGCAATAGGCTTTATTGGCATGATAGGTAGATTCTGAAATGGGGTTATAGCATGCATGGTAATCATTGTGGGTGGACAAAGCCACCATTTCATTTCAAGATTTATAAGGCTGCCCAACTCAGGCAATGTGACTCTAAGTGACATACAACATCTATAACAGGTTCTTAATTCCAAATGTATCTTCTCATTATGACTTTTACTTTTGGAAGATAATTTTAAAATGTGCTGTTCATTAGTTTTTCAATGATTCATGCTGAAATTACTTATTCTAATCTAACTCTTGTGACTTTTTAAAAAATTATCTTCATATAATGATAGGAAGAAGATAGCAGTTTCAAGTATATCTATTGGGAAACAGAGTCAAGGTAAGTTGAAAAAGGAAGATGAATCAGAAAAAAAGTCATTATCTACCTGTACTATTGAGATGTTACACTGGATCAGAATTCCTTCAATTCATGAAAACCTAATGTAACCTAAACTAATACAATCAGTGTTAAAGTGGAATTATGTGAACTGTTACTTACAAATATTAAATATAAACATTATCTGTCTTCCAGATGTGCAGTTACTGAATTGTAGGATGTGATTTATAGATAAATAAAAAGAAGTTGAATTTCAGGAGATAGAGAGAGAGATAGTTAGTTAGTTAATTGTGATTTTAATTGAGTTTTCAATTCCATATCCAATTCCATATCTCTGAAACCATTTTTCTTTCCCCATTTATAATTTCTTTGAATTTGATATGTTCCTGAGTTTGAAAATTATGTAATTCAAAACATACCTTTTTCTCTTACCTATTAGAACAACTACAGCTCCTACTACCAGTCCCAAAACCAATATTACTGGTGCAATAAGTAACTTCCCACCTGAAAAATAGAATTTTTTAAACATATTGTGAGATATTTCAAACTATGTTATTTTAATTTCTGTTGGGAACAAACTAATAAAAATAAGTGAACTAACATTAAACATTTAAGGAATATGCATACCATTTACTTACATGAGAAAATGCTAAAATGTTTTGCCTTTTGTGAAAATAATTACCCTTAATGAAAATAAAACCATTTAATTTATGCAATTTATAGACCATCCAACTCCAAAGACTGGAGATCATTGCTTCGTAAATCTAACTGCAGTTGCACACACTTCCTTGTGAATAACTAGGCTATGAGGATAAAACTTATCAATGGAAACTATCTTTTTTCTAGGATTAAATTTCAAAATTACTCATCAAAAATCACACTATTAATTCAATGTGTAATTGGCTCCTTACAAAATACATTACAAAACCCAAAAGTAATTATCTTTTGAAATCATGGAACCTTCCACTTTGGGGTTTCTTTTCTCTCCGAAGAAAAGAGGCTAATAGAGGGTAAAAGTGAACAATCAAAATCTACTTCGTTTTAAGAGTAGTTTAGAAACTACAGTACGTATGAAATAGATGATCATTAGCACCTGCTTGTTATAACTGGTTAATCATATACCTGACTCCAATCCTACAAAATCCCTGACTTTGTGTAAGTGTAAGAATTGATGCTGTTTTAAAAGCAAGGGTGGTCCACACCAAATATTGATTTGATATGGATTTGTCTTTTCATTTACCTTACATTTTGTTAATCGATAAAAATAAGCTATTAACACTTCTGTTTCTGAAAGCATTCTTAATTTATAGCATTTTTGCACAACTGCCTAAGACTGTTGCACAGGACAGTACATCCAAGGTATTTGCACTTTGCAGAACAAATCTATTGCTCGTCAAATATGAGCTATGCATATTTATTCTAAGTATCAGTCAAAAATCAAACACTGATTTCAAGGAAGCACATTCAATAATTGAGCAAGTCACTGGCAGCTGTTTTTATTTTTAAGTCATGAAGAACATTTTCTGACACGTCTGAATAAAACTGATCTATATATCCAACACATTTTTGTCATAAATGTCAGCATTCTAACTGAATTTTAGTATAATATTTATTCATTGCACTTATTTTAAAAATGTGATGTTTCTCTTCCGCTGTTTATTATTTTCACAATACAAATATATTCCCTTCATTCTAAATAATTATGATGAAATTGCAAATATAACTTCATGTATTACTAGTATCTTTAACATAGTTACAAAATACATTTAACCTACCAAATATTAAAGTTCCACAAAAAGTACTGTCCTGAGAGAATCTCTGTGTGTGTGCATGTGTATTTATGTATCTATTTATTAATGGTAACGTTACAACAATGGAATGTATGTATGTATGTATGTATGTATGTATGTATGTATGTATGTATGTCTGTCTGTCTGTCTGTCTGTCTGTCTGTCTGTCTGTCTGTCTGTCTGTCTGTCTGTCTATCTATCTATCTATCTATCTATCTATCTATCTATCTATCTATCTATCTATCTATCTATCTATCTTTGGAATCCACTGTTGTGATATTACTGTTAAAAGATTCCATGTTACTATTTTTGAAAAGTGCATAAATCAAAATACACTGAATCAACCCAGGGCTACAAAATATTGAAACTGTTTCCAGAACCCCACTTCTATTAGTCTTTTACTGCAAACAGAAGCCTTGCAACATTTTCAGGGTCGCACATTTATTCTTGCACAAAGTGAAGTCAGCTCCACATCTTGGCATACAACCAAGAGTTGGCTGTTCCAGAAAGTTTTTGGGGATTGATGATATGGATCCTGCCCTTGCAGTAGGCAATTGCTGTTGTAGGACTCTTCCTCTATGACTCAATGGCTAGAACAGAGATGAGCAATTAATTTTTCCATGGGTCCAGAACTGGGACTATTCTAGAGGGCCACTGGCACCCTGCCCTACCCAGATGGTCAATCTGGGACCATTTGTGGCCTGGATGTGGCCCATGGACTGTAAAAGGAACAGATCTGGACTAGAAAACTAACTGCCACTAGGTCTGGCAGTGTTATTTTGTTTCTCCAACTTAATTATTTCAATTTCACTTGTCTATTATGGGACACTAGTCAGTTTATGCAATAAATGAACTTGCTAGTGTTTTAATTATCATCTGATTTTAATGAATATTATCAAGTACAATATTGTACTTCCCAATGTTAAACTATAAACTAACAATGAAAATGTCTGAAGGTGTATGAGTTAAAAATAAGAAGGCAGTTTTTGTATGTTCAACACACTCTATAGGGATAAAAGTATATAAATTTAAAACAGAAAATTTAAAAATCTATAAACATCTACTTTGATGGCAAACTATGGCCTGAATTTCCAACATCACATCCACAATTCTCCCATGGTGCTTCTCTTGGTGACAGACATGTTTCACTTGATTTACTCATTTATTTTACATCCATTTAATTGAAAAATAATAATTAGTGGAATGTTGGCATGTTATTACAAAAGTACCAATTTCAGGCAGTAATGAAGGCTACTGGGCTCTGCATAGACACCAGAAATATTCTTAGAAAGTAAAAATTGAGTTTTGTTTGAAAGTACAAATTAACCTACAAATTTATTATTTAAATCTACTGAGACACAGAATATAAGTTATCCAGATAAAAAGGGAACATGATACATAACTCATAGCATAGTGAATTATTTTGAAAGCGGAAAGAATCAGTTGGTAAAATGTAAATTAATTATATACTATACACAAATCCTTTTTGTTATCTTTTTTTTAAACCCTTTTATATATAAGGTGTAAATAGGATTTAAAAATACTTCCATATGAGGTGTGGAAGCAAAATACCATTCCTTTCACATTTTGTATTGCTTAATTTTGGATAAAAGGTTTACTCCATTTCTCTTGGTGATGACAGTTTTGTTTGTTTGTTTTTTAAATTAAGGTTAAGCTTATATTGCAAAAAGTTTGATGACATTTAGCAACCTGAATTTCTCACAACATTTATCTTAAATGCTCATTGCCATTTTAAATGTTCACTGAATATTCTGCTATATGCTGTCCTATAATTAATTTCATTTCAATTGTTTTATGTAAAAAGTTATTATCTTTTCTTTCCTGAGATCCTGTAGGGCAGACACTGTGTTGTAGAAAAAGCAGACAGCGCCATTCTTGTTAAGCAAACAAACCAGCAGACAGCACAGTGAATAGACAACACTACAGTAGGCAACAAAGAACAAAGCTGTTAAGAGATAAAGTAAACTTCCCCCAATGGCTATTATCAGAGAATGCATTCCATCTATTGTAACGTAAATGCCCAGGTCTTATAACATATTATAACATGTTGTCAAATTCCCAAAATATGATCATTTGAGTGGAGGGTGGATACAGTGGATGTTTTGCAATGAATGTGCTTTATGGGCAGAAAAGCATCTTTCCGAGGCCCTTGTAACTTTGGTCATTAAACGATATTCCTATCTGTAATGACAAAATCAACAATGCAACTGCAGCAGCAAATCTATTTTCAGTTTGCAAATGTTTCATCTTTGTTAGCTTTAAATGGACTTTTCTGATATTTAAGTGACGGTGGGCTTATCTGATTTATAAATAATATTTAATGAACAAAAGAACTTGGCCAAGAATCAACTGAGGATTCTTCACTGGACCAGAAATTTACAATAGCAGAAACAGGCAAATTATGAAATGTCTCTAATGCTTTTCTTTGTTAGAAACAGACTGTCGTGCAGTGTGGAAACTCACTATGAGCAGCTCACAAGCATGAAATGTACACAGTGGTGAAATAATGTGGGAGAAGTTGAGGGGGGAAAAGCAAGATCTAAAAATCTTGCCTACACATTGCATGTCAAAGTATAGTATGTCCACCTGGCCACCTAGAAGTTCAAAAACCTGCAAATGCGAGTAGATAAAGAGGTACCACTAAGACTGGCATATTAACAAGGACATGAAAGGAGCCCCAAAGTGGTCATCCCCAAGCAATGGTGATGTCACCAGCTAATCCTTTCAACCCGAAGTGTCTCAGTGCTTCCAACACAAATGTGATGTGAGTGTAGATTTTTAAAGCAATCTTATAAATACTTTTACAACCCTCCTTTATCCAAACCCAGTACAACAAATGTAATTCCAGATCAAAATTCCAAACAATGTATCATATATAAATATGATACTTCATATACACAATATTTCAACAAGCATTGGAAATGTGCTCTCAGAATGCTTAATTTGTTTATTGTCCCAGCTCTGCCTAGACAGATGTATGCATATCTTGTTAATTAGAGAAATTAGTCCTGGACTTATTTAAGAGTACATATTTCCTACTGATTACAGAGAGGATTATGCATGGACAGGGAATCATGATCATTTAGTAATCTCCTCTGAAGTTAAATCAATTGAAATCTGTTCATGCCAAGTAGCTCTCTCCCCCACTATAAAGAAATGAATTCCGTGGTTTGTTTTACCTCTGAGTACAAATGCATCGTCTGATCTATTATTTAATTCACTTAACTGGATTCAGATTCTGCAGAGCTTTAATATCTTAATACATTTGAAAGCACTGCATTTTACTAATTTCCAAAGCATCACTGGGATATGCAATCTTGGCCAAAACATCAGCAAGTTTTGAACAGCATCTTGATTTTCAAAGCAGCTGGGCAAAAAGAAATTAGTTAACATTTCACCTTGCTCTTTGCCAGATAGTTTTAAAAAAGATGTTTCTTCTTGATGTTCCCCATGCTATAGTTTAGCAGACGAGGATACAGAAAAGGGAATAATACATGATAGAAATGTATTTTTTGGCAAGTTGTCAATAAACTCCTTCTTTTGGTAACTTGTCAATAAACTCCCCCCTCCCAACTTTAATTTATAAGGCAAGCTACATCATACCTAAGAACGATAGCTTCCACTGACAATTCACTTAACATTGCAGTAATTGCTTAATGGAATGGTCAGTACATTTATTTCATATTTCATTGAGTTACATTGGCAAGAGCAAATGTACTACTGTTCTAGCTACTAGTATTATTATTAATGTGTCTCCTTAACACATTTTCTTTTCTACCCATTTCTCAATATTAGTACTGATTAACAGATCTATAAAATCAAAGCACAAAAAGCAAGGTCCTTCCAACAGTGCAGTAAAATTGTCAAGAAATTCCCCCTTAAAATTTCTTTTTAATAATTTTGAACCATAGGCAATCATCACTTAAGTTTAGACAAATATTTCAAAAACATCCAGTGTATTTTTTAAAAAATTATTTTAAACTCTGCTGCTAGGTTGTTATGTTTGCTGTTCCATCATGATCTTGTAAAGGCAAGCTACATCATACCTAAGAACTTGGCAAAAGAAATAAAAAGTTCTAACAGAGCTATTCTGCTATGCTACCCTGTATCCCTGATTCTGATACGTATTATGAGAGTTCCATTAAAGCAAAAAAAAAAAAAAATCTATACATCATATAACCTTTCTATTTTTTTAACAGGAGGGCATCATGATCTGGACAAAACCCCTGTAGCTTGAAACTCATTATTTGTAATAGGAACACAACTTTTGGCAACTGTGAGACCCCCTTAAGGTTACTTAATGATTCAATTTATTTTAACTTCTCCTGGAAGTCAAGGGGGCTGTATGGGAGCATCTCCCATACAGAAACAGAGATGAGGGGTTGGGATAAATTAAGGAGGCAACGGGGTCAGAAAAATAGAAAATGGGTAATCCTAGTTGTTTATTATTTTCTATAGATACAATATGATTTGCATTTTTAAAAAAATTAAATCTGAAATGCATAGAAAATATTAGGATAAATCCTTCACTATGTTAGCAGATCTAATTTCTCTATTCTATTGTGGAGGAAATCTGGGAGTTGGAGCCCATTATTCTTAAAGTTGCTAAGGTTGGATACCCCTGTTCTAGATTGTCAGATTCTCAAAATATATAACTGGCCTCTAATTATGTATCTGTTAAGAAGTTCAAATCACATTTGTGCAATTCTTTATGCAACTTCAAGATGCATAGAATTAGAAAACCTGACAAACATACTTTAGGAAGAGATTCCCATGGTAATGAATCTTATGTTCGGAACAAAAATTTATAGTTAGAGGAAGTATGTTTATTATTCTACATGTAAATGAGGAATAAGCATCAAAGTTCATATCAATGGCAATTACTTCATAGATGATATAATTTTCCAAAAGGTTTTATTACCCACTTACCACAGACAGAGCCTCTCACAAATCTCCTTAAATGTGGATTTCCAGGGAGGTAGCGGTATTTGCATCCAAAAACACTGAGGTTTGATGTGTGATCTCCAAAGAAACGAAGCTGGCGATATCTCTCCCCACAGCGGTAACAGAAGTTAGTGTTGCATTGTGAGCAAGTCATATGATCACAGCCTTCTGTTCTCTGAATATGAATCTTTAAAAGTAAAACAGGTGGGAGGGAGGGATAAAAATAATTGCTTTAAAAAAAGAAAGATTCCACCCAACATTAATTACCTCAATGGTTTTATGACAAATTATCCAACAAATTCTGAAGAAAGCTACTGTTGTATTAATAGGAAAAGCTAAAAGGCTGCTGTAATTAAGGTTTTTAAAATACTGCTGAAAGCCACAAAAATTCATAAACTTAAGAGACTGGTTATTTGCTCTACAACAATGACACAACTGTAAGTTAAATCTAAGAAAAAACAAAATGCTGCAAAGTTAAGACATTCAAGAAAATTGTCAAGACTTTTCAGCAATTCAGACTTCCCAAGCATTCAAAGCCTCTCATTCCCAGCCAAGGAGGAAAGTTATTATCCAATAGACGATCACCAAACAGTTGTTAGAGAAACTTTCTGCCTAATTTTAACCTTAGACTGTCTACTATTGACCTCACCCTTTCCTAAGAGGTCTGTAGAGGGCGTGCATAATCGTACCAACATGCCTACCGCTCCTGTCCTATTGTTTCTTTTATTTTTCTTATATGTACCCATTTCATAACTATGTACCCATTTCATAACTATATACTATCTTGTAAGCGATTGACAAATCAAATCAAATCAATCAATCAATCTTTGGATCGAGTCATAGGTTTACATTTATACAGTGCCATTGGTATGTTTTGGGAGGTAATTAACAGTATGAGTTTATGCCCAAATATACTGTACATAAACATCAACAAAGACTCTATGATGCACATGACTAATTCTAGAAAGGTTGAAATTTTGGATATTAAATAATCAAATATATTTAATACACATATACATATATGTCCTCCCCCAAATTCAATGAAAATTTGGTTCCTTTGATTTTTTTTCTTATTAATTGATTGTATTTCTAGTTTATTAATGTTTGATTATTGAACATATCTATGTAGCTGTCTATCTATTTATCTATTATTTGGTCTGTTGTCCCAACTGGAAACTTGAGTGGCTCACAATAATAAAACAGAAAACAAATGGGCTAATTAGATTCAAAAAATATATAAAGTCATAATTAATTATTTTAATCATTTTAAATCAACAAAGCATAATCACTTAGTTTATAAAAAAAGTCATAAAGACTTTTAAAGTGCTGATGTTATTTCTATGGTTTAGAAGCAAATCAAGATTCTAGGTATTTTATTTGTGAAAAATATTCCCTAACAGTACAGCAAAAATATTTTAAATTATGCTGAAAGTTAGTAAAGCAGTATTTTTGCACAATGTATTAAAAATTTAAACTACTAAAGGACATGACTTTTCAGTTGCATAACTTAACAAGGACTTGACTATAAAAATAATTCAACTGTTAAAATCCATCTCCTTAAAACTGTAGTATCTTCAAAGTATTTTTAAATTGCACTTGAAAGTTATGATCAAATTGATACAACTTCTGGTAAACTATTTATTTTGATCAAAAGCCTTTGAGAAAATTTGGTAAATAGCATGTGATAATTAATTCTGGTGCCACTTTATTGTGAATTTCCCCTTCCAGATAACAAAAATAAATTCAATATCTTTTGTTAGCTACCATATTTACTATAGCAAATCACTGGAAAGCTAAGGTACTTTCTATTTATGTAGCAGTATTTAAAACTTTGAGAAATGTAACACAGTCCTGAATAACCCTTTATTTGAATTCTGTACTATACTCAATTTCGTAACTTACAATTTTAAAACAGTAACTTTACCTTGACATTAAAAATAAAAATTGCAGACTAAATACAAATTGCTAACTAACCTAAGGAAGTAATCATTTGGTATAATTTATAGCTTCTTCTGCAGTAACCCCAATAGGTTAATTTATTTATAATAATCACTAGGAATGTATAAGAAAACAATGCTGAAAATTTGAAATCTCATGTTCAAATCAGGACAAAATGTTTCCAAAATGTATTCCACTTTGGTTTTATATAATGAATATGCAGTTTGTAAAAACAAGCAGAGCTAGTTGGTGGAAACATGTAGCATATTAACACCGTTAGAACATGAACCACAAGTTTGCTCAATAAAAATTCTTGTGTGTAGAAAGTTCATTTTCACTGAGTTTCAAATGAAGAAACTTGAGATACATTTTATTCCTGCAGACAGATTTTGAGTTCTGTATTCGTAAATGAATGAAATAATAGCTGTTTAGTATACAGGCTGCATTATCAAAATGTTTTATTTTCAGGCTATGATTTGATGACAGTATTTTCCTATTTACTGCCTAAAAGCTATTTATGCACTTCGTTGCAAACATTTTGCATTAATTTTACTTAAATCAATGCAAGAATCTCACTGTTTCATTAACTTCTGGACAGCTCCTGAAAAGTAAATTTGCATGTTCTAACTTTTCAATATATCTTTTCAACTTCTCATTGTTATTGGTCTTATTCGAGACAACGATGAATCTGCATACAGAGAGGAGGTTGTACAACTTGCCTCGTGGTGTAACCGGAACAATCCGGAACTGAACACACTCAAAACCGTAGAAATGGTGGTAGACTTTAGAAGAAATCCTCCCATACTACCACCTCTTACAATACTAGACAACACAATATCAACATTTCTAGGTTCTACTATATCACATGACCTAAAATGGACACCTAACATCAAAAACGTCATCAAAAAAGCACAACAAAGAATGTTCTTTCTGCGCCAACTCAGAAAGCTCAAAATGCCCAAGGAGTTGCTGATCCAGTTCTACAGAGGAATTATTGAGTCTATCACCTCTATAACTGTCTGGTTTGGTTCTGCAACCCAACAGGACAGACACAGACTTCAGAGAATAATTAGGACTGCAGAAAAAACAATTACCACCCACTTGCCTTCAATCGAGGACCTGTATACTGCACGAGTCAAAAAGAGGGCTGTGAAAATATTTACAGACCCCTCACATCCTGGACATAAACTGTTTCAACTCCTTCCCTCAAAACGACGCTATAGAGCACTGTTCACCAGAACAACTAGACACAAGAACAGTTTTTTCCCGAAAGCCATCACTCTGCTAAACAAATAATTCCCTCAACACTGTTCAACTATTTACAAAGTGTACACTACTACTACTGTTAATCTTCTCATCATTCCTTATCACCCATCCCCTCCCACTTGTGACTGTAACTTTGTTGCTTGAATCCTCTGTTTCCTAGTATGATTTGATGTTGATTGTACCCTATGACTATCATTAAGTGTTGTACATTATGATTCTTGATTAACGAATGTTCCTTCTTTATGTATACTAAAAGTATTTATACCAAAACAAATTCCTTGTGTGTCCAATCACACTTGGCCAATAAAGTATTCTATTCTATTCTATTCTATTCTATTCTATCTTACTTATTTAAGAACTGCAGTGGCACATTGGTTAGAATATAGTACTGCAGGATACTTCTGCTGACTATTGGCTACCTGCAATTTGGCAATTTGAATCTCATCAGGCTCAAGGTTGATTCAATCTTCCATGGGAAAGAAAGCAACCATCAAACAGTGATTTCCTCAAAATTTGGGGGTTAAAATTTTGTAAGATTTGTTCATTTTTTTCAATATGTTGAGTGATAAAAGGAAGCTCCAAATCGGTAAAATCATGGGATGATGTTCGTTCCTGAAAATATCATTGACACTTCCTGTACAGTATGGAAACTAAATTACACTGTAATTCACCTGTTAAAAGCAAACTTTTTTTAAAAAGAAGAATGTTGTCATGAAAAAAAATAAAAAATTTAAACAAAAGTGTTAAAATGATTTTAATTAAAACATTTTCACATAAAACTGTATTGCCCTTTAAGAAACATGGGACCAACCTTGGCAATTCAGTTCACTTTTCATAATAACTAACATTAATATTTTTTTAAAAAACATTATTTTTCAATATTGCTAAATATAGATTTCATCAAAAAAGTTCAGATGAAATTTCTTTTCCATTCAGTAATATCTTGAAACAGAGAAATATTTTATCAAATATTATTACCCAGAATAGTGTATCCTCAGAACTTACCATTTAAATATATCTTAGGTTATTCTAAAAAAAACCTTGGGAAATGAAGAAAGGAAAGGTTATTTAGTTTCTTTTCCTGATAAACAGAATGTTCACAGTTCTAAAAGTCATTGGTTCAATAAAAAAGGGTGATAAGAACTGTAATGTCAACAGATGAAAGGGATTGGTTTTCTCAGTTTGTTTCCTAGTAGGTGTTAGTTCTATTAATTGACTTTGCCCAGGCACCTCAAAGGGTATTGCAAGAACATGAGCTGTCTTCTTACCTTGCATTTTGGACATTTTTGAGCATTTCTTTGCCCATGTTCAATTTCACTGGCCCAGTGACGTAGCAGTTTGTCTCCCTTTTTGAACTCTTTGCAGTTGACACCTTCGTGCCAAGGAGAGTGGCACTTAAAACACCACACAAATTGGCAGGTTGGACACTGGATCTGTTTAAGTAAAGAGCATAAAGCAATAAACATCTAAACAAATGGCCATTGAATGAAGCTGGGAAAGCATAACTCAGCTCCCCCTTGCACAAAAATGACCAGGGGGTAGATGGTGAAGACATGTATCAGAAAAACCACTTAATACAGGTAGACCTGGACTAATGACAATTGAGCCCCAGATATTTGTTGTTATATGAATTTTACCCCATTTTACCTTTTTTGCCATGATTATTAAATGAATCACTGCAGTTTATAACTTAATAACCCAGTTGTTACATGAATCTGGCTTCCCCCATTGACTTTGTTTATAAGAAAATCACAAAAGATGACATGATTTTAGGACACAGCAATAGTCATAAATATGAACCACCTGCCAGGCATCTGAATTTTGATCACATGGTTCAAGAGGATGCTGCACAGTGTCAGCTTTAAAAATTCAGCTGTCACATTTCATGGAAGGGGGGTGATGGAGGAGTTGAAAAGTTCAAGGCTATTCTGTATGTCATATTAAGAAATTCCAGTTGCAATTAATTGGTTCTCGTGATTTATGAAGTGTAGAAGTAGGAGGAGAGAAGGGAGAAGAGAAGGTGGATTCTGTGTAACGCGCAAAAATAATTTCACTTTGGGAAATTGCCTTTGACATGCCAGGTCTGTTCCTAAATAAATCAATTGGAGAGAAAATGTCTTGGAGTGATTGATATCATGGATACTTTCTGGATGTCTTACACACAGGTCATAACTGTGAAAAACAGTCATAAGGTACATTTTTCAGTGCCATTGTAACTTTGAGTAGCCAATAAATGAACTTCTGTAAGTCAAGGACTACCTATAATACTGCAACTTCTCATTTACTCACACATTAAGATGAAGCTCTTAAGAAGCCTTACCGATTAGAGAAAAAGACATTTTATAGGGAATTAACTTTGTCGACAGCTTAAACCAATAAAATTCTCTGGAAATCAGAATGTGGTCACTGGAAGCTGATTTATATAATTTATCTTCCTACCACACACTAATTCCAACTACTGTCCATACAAAACCTATTCTTATCACCAGTATTAGTGCTCTAACCAAACTTGGAAAATAAAAAGTAAAATATTTGTTTATTATTACTAGCCAACGGTGTTCATTTCATTTATCTTTCTATTGAGCACCAGCTTTTCCTTAGGAAATTGAACAAATATACAAAAAGTTGGAAATTCTCTTTATCAATCAATTGAACAATGGTATTGGAAAACACTAATCAATATTCAAGCTTCAGTAGATATAGAAGACAGGCTTTCTTCCAAGTTAATTAAAAAAAACTAAATTGTAATGTTTACATTAATTTACAGTTGTCGTGATGATGCCCACTGTCTTTTTGGAATCTTGCGCCCCTTGGCCCCAATGCCTGCCAATCAAAGGCTATGATCTTCAGCTTATAAAAGGTTACATACCCCTAATAGATAGGATTGTCATCAAAGCCTATTTAATAAAAGAACATGCCTTCAATCTTACAACAAATGGGACAACAAATGTTACAACAAATCTTACACAGTAAGAAGAATGCACTTGTTCTTTGGCTGATAATAGACATCTGGGAATTTTGTTCAGGCTTTCTATCATATGTAAATCTTCCTCAAAACATATTGTTTTCATTATGAAAATGTATTGTTCATGTTTACGTTTTGTAGTATTAAATACTATTTTTCTTACAATATTTTGGTGATAATCTTTAAAGAATACAGGAACTTGAGTTTTCAATAAGCACTATGGACCAAATACAATTACATAGTAATCTTTGTATGTGTATGTTTACTTTTCCTCTAAGGGAAGCAAATCTCATAAAATGAATAATAGAGACCATCTGTTGAACGCTTTAAGTGTTTTGGTCCTAAAATAGGCAAACACATTCAGTCTTTCCTCTATTTCTCACCTGTATTATGCCTTTATTTATTTATGTGCTGCCATCTTGTCCAGTGATAACTCTCCATCAGGTTTTAACTTTCATAAAAATTCAGAAAGTCAGCTCTGTTACATTATTTTATTTCTTTTATATTATATTGTTTCTTTTATATTTTATTTTTCTTATATGTATCCATGTATTCATAACTATGTTTTACTTATACCTATTATCTTGTAAGCAATTGACAAATAAAATAAATAAATAAAATAAAACATTGCATTGTAACATGCAAATAAAAAACTGGTGTCATACGTTTATCTTTCCTACCAAGATAATAAATTTATCTTCATATCGGAACCCTATAGCTGTTTGTCTGCAACAACCTGAATATGATAAGGATTGTGGATTTGTTGCAATGGAACAAGTATCTTGGGTAAGATTCCATTAAGATTTCAGCAAGTATCCTATTGTGACCTCTGATCAAAGCCAGTTCTCTTGTATGAGGTTTTGTATTCATAAGAATTTATACAGCTCTATAGGCTTTAAAAATATTACATAGCAAAGCTGTTAGCAGAATATTAATTAAGCAGAGGTCAAGTTCATTACGTCTTGCTGGTCAAGATACAGATCTATTTTATTTTAATCTTTGAAACATATTTTAATATATAATAGATGAGTGCAATGTGGCCAAGTCCTACTACTGCTTGAAATAATAGGCAAACTGTATGACGCACAAAGAATAACCTCATAACTACAGTTCTTTTGTTCTAATTCCTTCCCATAGCTATTGACTATGTGAGAATTGCGAGTTATATTTGTTTGAGTTTATGTTGCCTTTCATTCAGGAGTTCAAGGAGGCATAGATAAATTCCTATTTTCCTCTTATATAAATGAACCCCAGTGAAATGTTGTGTTTAAATTGTAACAGCATTGGGATTTCCATGTGCAAGACCCTCCCAGCCACCAAAGCTCACTGGAACAGTTGCTATCGCTTATAGCCCATCACAATAAATCCCAGATTTGAAAGAAAAAGAAAAATGGAATGCTTTTTGTGTTGACATGAATTTCTAGAGAAAAGACACAATAAATCAAATGAATGTTCTTCCTGGTAATATATATTTGGGAAAAATACACTATTCCTATATCTTATTTTCAATAGAATATGTTATACAGGAGTTTTAAAAATCAGTAATATTGTCTGAATCAAGTTTTCTTTTGCACTAATCAATACTGGAAATGCTTTATTAGGCTTCTTCTTAGAAATTAGGTAACCAACTGGGTAATTATCCTTCCAAGCTTGTCTTCTGATTTTCCAACTTGCAATATTCTATCCTTGGTGGGAGCTGTTCAGCTGTACTCTGCTTAACATGCAGCAACTTTAAAAAAGCAGCTGACCTTTGAAATATTAATAATCATGTGTAAATATGACCTAGTTGAGCAAGTTGTGCTCTTAATGTTCAACCAAAACCTAGTTTTGCAACAGAGATATTTGGTCACTTGAACAATATGAGATAAATTTTAATATCAAATTAAACTTAGCCAGACATAAGCTGCTTGTAGAGCTATACCTGATAGTTCTTTATTATCATTAAACTAGCCAAATATTTTTTAATGAATTGGTAATGTGCATTTGCATAGAATAAGTGCAAAATTTATAACCAATAAAACATTGAAGTAAAAGGAGATAACACTAACAAATTTATACTGCAAGCTTAACATATACTATATACTACAAAATATTCTCATTTTGGCTGTGTAGGAAACAGCTGGTATAATCCTACAAGATCAGCCATTGCAGATATCTCCTCTATATGTAAAGAATGGTAAAGTGTTTCAAAGAAAGATAGTAAATGGCTTTTATTTTTGATGTCAGCAAAACTGAATCCTTAAAAAATTTCTCTGCAGAAGAAAGGCAGATCATATATATCAGTATAAAATATAGATGTTTAAATCTGTGCAAACATTTATATTTTATATTGATATATATGATTTGCTTTTCTTTTTCAGAGAAATTTTTTTAAGGATTCAGTTTGGTGACATAAAAAATAAAAGCCATTTACTATCTTTCATTTCAACTGAAGGTTTAAGTTAGGTGTAGATACTGTGCTTGGCACATGAAAGACCACTATTCAAAGTACCAAGTATCAACATATTCTGGAAGACTCAGCAAAGATGTCTTAAGATCTATTCCAGATTGTTTCAGCAGGTATCTTCAGGCCAAGCAACTTTGCTAGTATACTCTATGGAACAGATGCCTATGCATGCACACACATACAGCCTGGGAAAACCACTGAATCAAACACTTGATCCTTTATAAGGCTACAAATACTTTATAGTGCTTTATAGAGTGCTTTATAAAGTGTATAAAGTGCTTTGTACAACCTTACAGTTTATCTAGTAGGATAAAAAATCTAACTGAAAATATAACTTCTTGAATTTCTTATACCTTACAAAATTGACCACAGATCTTCATTGTATATGTATTGTATTATTATGTGTTCCTTCTATACATCCTTATTACTGCTATCCATGTATTCCATGCCATAGTCAATAAATCTAAGGTTTAGCCTGGCTCCCTCCAGATGATTTAGATTTAATTTTCCTCAACTCAATCAATGCAGTTAGTGATTAGGGGAACAAATCTTGCAATATACAATATTCAGAGGGCACCAAATTGCCTATCCCCAAGGTTTTATGTGTGAAGACTTTCTTTTCCAACTGTGTTTCACATTGCTTTCTAACCTAGTATATCTGACAGGGTTGATGTGTGTAAAAATGGTGGGAGAGGATGCTACATATGCTGACATGAGGAGTGCACGGAAATCTACAAGTTGTAGTTCAAGCATGCACCCAAATTCTCTGTAAATTTCAAGCCTTATTTTAGGAAAACAAGATACATCCACCCTAATGTCATACTGCCAGATTTTTTCCACTGGATGTCTTTCACGAACAACTGACATGCAAATTTAATTTTGATTTTCTTAAAGTGTAATGGATTTCCAAAGGATATTTCCATAAAATAGTTCAGGTATCATGAGCTGAATAAATTATGGTTCAAAGCTCACAAGCATTTGTAGATTTTCTAAAATCAGAATTGGTCATAATGTCCATAGTAACAAGTTACATATTTGCAAGGCATAGCAACTATTAGGAAGTTAAGCGGGGGCAAGCCTTTAAAGCAGCATTACTCAATGTGCTTGCCATATTGTCTAGACAGCAACAGAATAGAGAAGATTACTTTAAGAAATGAAGGCGAGGGATGAGTAACGATATAAGTCAATAACACATTCCAAAGTTCTAACTCTATTAACTTTGAATCTGCTTTCTAATCCTTTCAATGTGATTTAAGAAAAACACAATTCAAGAGAGAATATAGAATATAAAGCATATTAGTCCTAAAACAAAAATTAAGAATACAAATAAGATACATTCATTAAATGTCCTGTATTATAAAAATATTTTCAAAAAGTGTGCTTTTCCCAAAAACACTGAGCTTTTATCTAATTAATTACTAATTTTATATTATCGATATGATGAAATATTAAGATTATAAAATACAACCTAATAAATATTATATTAAAATGTAAACATTAGGATTGTACAGAAATTCCAATTCAGTTCCAAAAAATCATTTTAGCAAATATGAGAACATTGTCTGAAACTTTTTAAAGCAGAGGCATCTTTTCCAAGGATCATGTGAATGTCTTGTACAGCTGCTACAGGCGAAACTCAAAAAATTAGAATATCGTACAAAAGTTAATTTATTTCAGTAATGCAACTTAAAAGGTGAACCTAATATATGAGATAGACTCATTACATGCAAAGCAAGATAGTTCAAGCTGAGATTTGTCATAATTGAGATGATTATGGCTTACAGCTCATGAAAACTCCAAATCCACAATCTCAGAAAATTAGAATATTGTAAAAAGGTTCAATATTCTAGGCTCAAAGTGTCCAACTCTTATCAGCTAATTAAGCCATAACATCTGCAAAGGGTTCCTGAGCCTTTAAATGGTCTCTCAGTCTGGTTCAGTAGGAATCACAATCATGGGAAAGACTGCTGACCTGACAGTTGTGCAGAAAACCATCATCGATACCCTCCATAAGGAGGAAAAGCAAAAGGTAATTGCAAAGTAGTTGGATGTTCCCAAAGTGCTGTATCAAAGCACATTAATAGGAAGTTATGTGGAAGGGAAAAGTGTGGAAGAAAAAGGTGCACAAGCAGCAAGGATGACCGCAGCCTGGAGATGATTGTCAGGAAAAGGCCATTAAAAAGTGTTAGGGACTTTCACAAGGAGTTGACTGAGGCTGGAGTCAGTGCATCAAGAGCCACCACACATAGACGGATCCTGGACATGGGCTTCAAATGTCATATTCCTCGTCAAGCTTCTCCTGAACAACAAACAACGTCAGAAGCATCTTACCTGAGCTAAAGAAAAACTGAACTGGACTGTTGCTCAGTGGTCCAAAGTCCTCTTTTCTGATGAGAGCAACTTTTGCATCTCATTTGGAAATCAAGGACCCAGAGTCTGGAGGAAGAATGGAGAGGCACACACTGCAAGATGATTGAAGTCCAGTGTGAAGTTTTCACAGTGTGTGTTGATTTGGGGAACCATGTCATCTGCTGGTCCACTGTGCTTCATTAAGTCCAGGGTCAACACAGCCGTCTACCAGGAGATTTTTGGAGCATTTTATGCTTCCTTCCATAGACGAGCTTTATGGGAATGCTGACTTCATTTTCCAGCAGGTCTTGGCACCTGCCCATACTTTTCAGAGGTCCAATATTGTTCTATGTATAATCCTTTTTTTATTGATTGCATGTAATATTCTAATTTTCTGAGATTGTGGATTTGGGGTTTTCATGAGCTGTAAGCCATAATCATCACAATTATGACAAATCACGGCTTGAACTATCTTGCTTTGCATGTAATGAGTCTATCTTATATATTAGTTTCACCTTTTAAGTTGCATTACTGAAATAAATGAATTTTTGCACGATATTCTAATTTTTCGAGTTTCACCTGTATATATTTCTGTAAATAGATTCAGTTGCTTTAAAGAGGGCTACAGTTGTATCCCTGCACTATTTGAAAAACTATTTGAAAAACGTTTTTGGAATATAATGAATTATTTCCAGGTGATTTGTAGAACATTATTCATGTCTAAGTGTGTACCTATCAATAATAGTTAGTGAGAAAGGCATTGGAACATTTAACTCTACTTAAACTGACCTGATAATCTCTATTTTGGTCAACCAACAAAACAGTGGTGTTATGTAGAAGAAATCTTGATCACTTAATTTTTGGTGGGGCTTCTCTAAACCTCTGTTCTACAACGATATATGTTGAAAAACAAGCTAGCAAAACACCCAGTCCTACATACTATCTGAGCATTTTAAAAAAAGAACCTTAAATATCAGTTACTACTTACTGTATCCTCCTGGGAGTGAATTATCTTCAACTGCAAATTCTAAAATCAATGAGCATACCCATGTGTTTGAACTATGAGTTAATAATATATCAGAACCACATTAAATATTACAAGAAGAAAATTTGTTATACATTTCTCTGCCAATCTCTAATTTGTAGTCCTGATCCTGTCGATCACTGAACCACTGGTTCCAAATTTTGTTTTTACTATTATATAGTCTTTTAAATTACTCTAGCATCATTAAAAATAAAAATCTAAGACAAAACTCTATGCTTATGTTACTGATAATTCTTTTTATGTATATAGAATGTTATAATCTAGGACTCTGCACATGTAGTATCTTACCATGTATATTTTAGCATGTATTTTTCCAAAAATATTCTGCACATATAAAACCTATCTATTATTGGCCCGTTATACTAAGCTTATATATCTGCATTCTTGTAGGTATGATCTATTAATACCTTACGGAATTTCATACCAAAGTGGCATGAAAAAATCAGAATAATCCCAAGAGTTGAAGTCCACCCTGTACTTTGAGATGGTCAATTTCAGTGCAGTACCAAATCAAAAAAGTAAAGCTGGAAACTTTGTAAAATTCAGCTAGGTACTCATACAGTACAATACTTAAAATAAACATTGCAAAGACCACCAAATACTTCCGAGTGTAAAAACTGCCAAACTTCATGAAATATTGCAAGCCAGATGGCCATTTCCAAATGTAGACAAAAAGACATAACAAACATAAGGATTAACATGGCATCTGACCAGTTAGTCCAGATAGATTAATTGTTGACTAATATTGGGTATGAAGCTACATATTTATAGTCTAAAAACACAGCTTACATGAGATTCCAGTAAGAGAAGAAATCCCATTTAAATGCCCACCATATCCTGGCCTAATTTTGCTGCTCACACTTTGCCATTTAATCCATAACTTGTGTGAGCATGCTCACTTTGTACTTGTTCTCCATTCTGGTAGGGTTCGGAATATGACCTTTCCTCTTGAAGGTTGTAAAGTGCTTGCATTGAGGGCATGGCTTGGTGCCTGAGCCGATACGGCCAAGTTCCAGGAAGTATTTATATTTGATGATATCATCATGTGGCAAGTTGAAGAGGATGGTGGTTTCATCCAGATGTTCATTGCACTCTGTAATCGGACATGGGATATCTGCTTGCCCCACCTGCACCTGCATATAAACAGAACAACATGTTGATAAAGTAATGTGTCACAAAAGTAACCTCATAGAACTAAATTAATCTTTTAAATGAAAAGCTAGTCCTAGTCCTCACTTAATACTGTCCTTGTATTCAAATGAGGCTGAAAAAGTAATTTTATGACTAACCTTCACACTTATGACCATCATAGCATTCCCAGTCATGTGATAGAGCACAGGTGTCAGACTTGATCGTGTCATGTGACTTATCGCAATGCATTGTGACATTTTTTTGCCTTCACAAAACCAGGGTCGGCATGGCCTGTGTGTAACACATCCGGTCAGCGGGCCACCAGTTTGACACCCCTGTGATAGAAATTTGGGTGCTTCACAACCAGCAGGCATTTATGACCTTCACCATATCCTGCAATTACACGAGCACCATTTGTGTGTTTCAAAGACAGCTTCCAACAAGCAAAGTCAACGGAGAAGCTAGCAAAAAAGTTTTAAGCTGGGTGCACAAGGTATCTTATTTAATTATTGCATTGTTTAATGATGAAGTTGCCAATCCCAATTGTGGTTATTAAATGAGGACTACCTGGTATAAGGCAATGGGGTTTAACTTAGAATCAATTTTATTGCGTGTAAATACTATATTCATAAAATGAAAGGGAAAAAAACAGAATCTGTTAATATCATTATGGAATATTTTAATATAAGAATTAGAAGCTGTGATCTCATAGAGCCCAGAAGTTGCTTGGCTCAGCAAAACAACCAATGCTCAGAGATTGTGGGGAGGCTTAATTTGTTAACACTTAAGGACAACCTCTGCCACCAACTTTGGGTAGACAATTTTTTAAAAAAATCTGCCTAAAAAATAAATTCAAATTCAAAATGAAAAATAAAGTTTTTAAATTTCTCATGTTTGCACAACTTAATTTTAAAAAAAATCCTCAAGAATTATCAGCAACGCAGGCAAATTAATCTCTAATATGTAACAGTGAAAGCTAGATCTATCAAGTATATCTACATCCAGTAAAACAATGTAACAAAACTAGAAACATATATAAAAGCCAAGAAAAGCCACAACAGACAATCATGATAGAGGTTTAATCCAGGGCCTCAGGCTTGGTAACAAAAACCTTTCTTCAAGATCTTACAAAAAGGCCAGCAAAGTCAGGGCAAGTCTCTCTGGGGCAATGATGTTCCAAATAGTAGGCACCACAACATAAACAGATCTCTACCTGGGTCCCTGTGATGGGATGTGGAAATGATTTTGTGTGGTGGGGACGAAGAGAGAGCTGCTAGCAGCATAAAGGACAGAGAAAGAAACTGAAAGAATTTTATCAGTTTGTAAAAAGAAGGTGGGAGATTTGAACCTTCGACTTAGAAGATTCTAATAATGTAAAATGAAACAGAATTAGCTCATGTTTCCTGTCCAGTCTACCTAAGAAGGCTGACCAGTCCCATTAGATGACAGCACCTGATGGGATCAGACCATGTCTCTCTTACTGTGTGTTTAAAAAACAGTTGAGGAGTCTCACAAGCCTTAAAATGCTTATTTTAGGATTTATTCTATTATGAGTATTTATACTTCAACTACCATATGTTGTTTTGACCCAATTAAAATAAATGGAGATAAATGAAAAAATAATAAACAGAGGGTATCAAATCAATTTGCAAGGAAAAAAACATTTGATTTCAATTAATTCCATATTTGTATTCCTCCTTTGTCTCTCACACACAAATACTTTCAGCTAAGGCAGACAATAACTTAAAACAATCATAAAAAGAATAAATTTGAAATAATTTGAAAAAAATCTAGAGGCTTTTTAGAAAAATATTCTCAAACATTACCAGTATATGTGTGTTAAATAATCTGTATATATTTACCTTATTCAATTGGTGTTTTATTACTCTAGTCTAAATAAATGAATTCTATTTTCTCTTTTATATAAATGAATGAAACATTCATATATTGTAGTACAAATATTTATATTTCAATTATCATATATCAACATTTCATTTTGACCGGATAAAATAAATGGCAAAAGAGGTTCAATAAAAGTTAAATCTTACTCAACCTATCAACCTATCAATCATAGGCAATATTTCTTTATTTTGAGCCCGAGTCAGGCCAGGCATAGGAGAAATTAGCAGCATTACAAAGGAAAAAAAGGTAAGATTGTACAGGACTCTGTCTCCTATAAATCTTAACTTCAAAAGCTAGTTATGAAACGTTTAAAATAATTACTTGTAAGTTTTAAAAAAATGCATTGTGAGTTCAGTATGAAACAAAGATACAAAGACTGCACCGCTACAATATTGTATCCAACTATTTAGCTGTAAAGTGTGGTTAATGATTAGGTTCACAATATTATAAAGCAATAGCAATAGCACTTAGACTTGTACAGGTAGTCCTCGACTTACAACAGTCCATTTAATGACCGTTCAAAGTTACACCACTGAAAAAAGTGACTTATGATAATTTTTCACACTTACAACCTTTGTAGCATCCTTATGATCATCTGATCAAAATTCATATGCTTGGCAACTGGTTCATACTTAAGAATGTTACTGCGTCCCACAGTCATGTGATCATCATTTGCACTCTTTTGACAAACAAAATCAATGAGGAAGACAGATTCACTTAACAACTATGTTACTAAATTATCAACTACAATGATTCACTGAACAACTGTGGCAGGACAGGTCGTAAAATGGGGCAAAAATCACTTAACAAAAGTTTCAACTAACAACAGAAATTTTGGACTCAATTGTGGTTGTAAGTCAAAGACTACCTGTTTACCACTTCACAGAGCTTTACAGCGCTCTAAGCAGTTTACAGCATGTTGTCCCCAACAATCTGGGTCCTCATTTTATCGTCCTCAGAAGGCTGGAAGGCTGAATCAAACTTGAGCCTCTCAGAATCAAACTCCTGGAGAGAGAAGTGAGTTAGCCTGCAGTGCTGCATTCTAATCATAGCTCAATGTAAAGTATATGCATCACACTAGCAAGAACTTGTTTTAAATTGGCCTAGTTACTTCCCAATTTAAAATTGTTGATTTAAATCAGCATGAGTCCACCAAAGCTTTAGGTGCAGCACCAAGAGACTGCAAATATCCACTATTAAAATATAATGTGACAATAGCACAAAATAATTATGGAAACTAATTATGTTGATAATGTTATAGGTCTGTGCAATAATTAGGGTCGGTTCAAAAGACAATTCACATGCATGCAAATACAGCAACTGTCTGCATTATCATTAAAGCGGATGTGCTGATTTTCCAGGTTTGCACAGCTGCTAGAGGGAGACTTCTGCTAGTTTACCAGCTGTACATTCTGGTAAACAGATGCTGCTTTAATGATGCCCAAACACGGCTGCATTTGCATTCCAGAGTGTTTCAAAGCACCATTTCCAAAGTGAAACTCAAACACTTAACAGCCTTAATATTTCACTTTATATATTGTATAATGGGTGTGATGGCTTAGCAGTTAAAGATGATGAGCTTTGGGTTCGAAACCCAAACACTGTGTGACGGGATGAGTTCCCGTTATTTGCCCCAGCTCCTGCCCGTCTAGCAGTTCGAAAGCATGCAAATATGAGTAGATAAATAGGTACCATTTTGGTGGGAAGGCAACAGCATTCCATGTACCTTGGTTTATAGTCCTGCTGGCCATATGACCATGGAAAGGGTCTCCAGACAACGCTGGCTCCCTTGGCTAAGAAATGGAGATGAGCACCACGCCCTAGAGTCAGAAATGACTGGACAGGGGAAACTTTTACCTTTACCTTTTATATTGTACATTTTATCTAGCGCCACTCACTACTTCGTAGAGTACAACTCAGCATGGCAATCAAAGGCCAAGCAAAGTTGCACATCAATGATTTAAGTCTGAACATTTCCAAAATTATGTCACCTCAACAGCTTTTAGAAGAACCATGCTTCGATAATTGTTGTATTAACCGGTGACTGAACCAGAAATGTTTCAGCCTCTGGGTGCCCATTTTTGGCCTCCCTGTGCCGCATTTTCAGCCTCACTGTGTCCAGTTTTTGGGCCACTCCAGGCAGCGGGGATTGCCACCCTTGCCAATTGCCGCCACTGTTCACCACTGCCAGTGATCGGTGGCAGCAATCCCTGCCGCCTGGAAAGAACCAAAAATGGGACATGCAGAGGCAAAAACGGGATATGCGGAGGCAGCGATCCCCACAGCCTGGAATAGCTGATCGGTGGTATTCTTGGAGGCCAATCCAACCACCAATTAGCTGCTCATGCTAAATCAGGCTGTGCTGAAGCTGACCAGGCTGTTTGCTGTTTACTGCAAGGAGGCAATTTTCTGGGAGGCAGAGTCAGATTTTTTTTTTCTTGTTTTCCTCCCCAAAAGCTAGGTGCATCTTATGGTCTGGAGCGTCTTATAGTGCAAAAAATATGGTAAATGATCAAACTATTCAAGCATGCAATTTTAATACAAGAATAAATTATTTGAAGACCAAAGTAAGGTTCAAAACTAGGTTCAAATGTATGAAATAATACCATATGGAAGCTTTACTTACATACTGTTTTAAGTATCTACTTGGTATTTCAGAAGCAAAAACTATTTTAAAAAATCTTTGAAAACAGGAATCATGAGCAAATTGAGTGAGACACTAGCAAGAGATTAGTTTCACACATCCCATCTATCCACTATTGTCTATATAAAACTGAGTTTAGAGAAAACTATCTATATATTATTTAAAAGCAAGTATCCTGCTAAACACTTGCAATAAAATATCTACCCTGCAATATTTAGAGCACTATGCATTATGTCAGCATACCAAAATGTGTTGAAAAGTCACAATATTTAGATACATTCATTTAACATCTGGGATAGAGCTCTTTGGGGCTAAGGATCATACTAATTTTGGAATGGGGTCAGAAACCAAAAATAGGCTGAAGATAAAAAAATATTATTTAATTTAGAATTAAATATAGATTTAATTTAATATTAGCATAGGGATATTCCTGATGCATTTTATAGTTCTCATTTTTAAAATCACATTTAAAAAATGCAGTTTGGCAACAATTTTTGGAAGGGCTTTAGGCCACACCCAACCTTTGGGACCCATATAGCACCCTAGAGATGTCATAATGTGCATTTTACTTCACATTATAGCATTTAGAGAGGAATGTATCAGGTTCCACAGCTGGAATTGCCAGGTAATCAGTCAAACAGGAGTGATGAATAATAACTCTAATGTTTCATATACAATTTAATATTAATACAGTAATCTATACAGGTGTGGTAGCAGTAAATTACTGTCAGTTGCTACACACACACACGTATGCACATATGCAAACATACACCATAAGCCAGACAAAAAACACAGCTAGATGTACTAATTCTACTTTATTGTGAGGCAACATTGATAGACTCTTCAAAGTACACCACTTTTAACCATTTGAACAATTAGGGTGGGTCCTTCCTAACGTTCTATTAACCCATTGGGGAGGGAGTTCCTGCATCTCTTGTCTGATCATTTCCTAGACAGCATCTCTTCTCCTTTTTCCCCAAGGTCATCTACACATTCCATTACAGCTACAGAAATCAATGAGTAGGTAGATACATTAAAGCAGCAGTCATCAATAAAGTATGCTTTATTGTGCTGGAGTTGCAATTCCCACATAACATGGCAACCCCGACACAATTGTAAGGTGATAGCTTGGGGAAGGTTGCAATAGTATCAGCTGTATTTAAAATTTGAGTGCAAGGTAAATTAATTCAATGATCAGAATATAAATTAGTGGTAAGAGACAGTGAGTCACCACAGTCTAAATGTTCTCCTTGCTAGGATTCCCTGGTGTCTAGTTTATCAAGAAGCAAAACATCCTTCCAGTTAAAATAGTTCTTGCAGATCCAACTGGCAACAAAATTCCTTTCTGCTGTAACTATTTTATTATTTTCTCCTTAGAAATTTTGTTTTCATGGAATGTGTCTAAATCCAAAATCAAAATTATTTGAATAGCAACTTTGATTTCTTTGTTTTCTTTTCAAGACAATTTAACATTGAATTGGAAACTGATTTTGAAACACAGAAAATATATCTTCCAATCTTATCATCTATTCCCTCATCTACAGATGAAGTATATGTTATTTTATTTAGACAGCATAAATAAATATTTCTCATTTACTATATTTTCATAGCTTAAAGAACCCAACTTGGAATAGTACCACTCTTCTGAGATTTAATTAAAATTCACTCTGCTTCCAAACCTAAAAACTTAATACTGTTTATCATAGCTATAAAGTAATGTGAAAGTAGAACCTGTAATTTAATTCAATATTTGTAAAGAACTTCCCTTTCTATATCATTATCCCAAAACATTAAATATTCTGCACCAGACTGAGTACCAGTTCCAAAATGTCTTCATCTAAAAAACATTTTAATACAGAAATTGAAATCACAAAACGTTCATCTAACATGAAACATCCTCACTTCTGTAGAATGTAGAATTATTCCAAAGAGAGCTTTCAAGAACACATATTGTATCATTTCAGTAACTGAAACTTATTTGGCAAAAAGTTAACACACTGAGATTTAAATCCCAAAGCAAGCTATTTCTGAATTAATCCATTTCCTCTTAATGAAGCAAACAACATTTTGGTTGTCTTATTACTTTGGGAACATAACCACAATCATCCTTGGATTAAGGACAGACAGACTTGAAAGAATGAACTTTCCTCAAACAACCAATTCTGCATGGCATGAAATGGCTGAAAATAATTAGATAATTTATTTTTTCTGAATCCTTATAGGAAAGGGAAAAACGTTATTACATGACTTTCTTTTTTTATGTCAAAGCAACTTGACAAGTCCTATATTAAAAGAACCTGAAGTGAAATGAAGTAGGGAAGGCAATGATTACTGAATGCTTGGAACCTTCCCCAAACAAACACATCAGACAAGAATATTAGAAAATATTATTTTTAAATAGAACTAAATTAACTGAATCAAATTTCTGAAGTAGGAGCAATTTAATACATTTTATATCAAACGTTATTGCTGAAAAGCCATACCTAGAAGGAAACAAACAACTTTTAAAGATTCTTTAGTATTCTTTAAAGATTTAAAGAATACTTGGTTTCTTAAAATAGAAAAACTGACTACTTTTATTGGATTTGCGATAGTTTAGGATTCTGAGCGTAGAGTTTCTATTCAGCATAAAAATATACAAAAAGAAAAAAGAAAACAATACAACATATAATTTTATAATAAAACTAAGGGTTAGGAATAAAATACAATCAACTAGTCATAATTAACTACTTTAAAGTTGAGGAAAATATAATCAGTTTAACTAGCATGTCTTCCTAAAATGCCAAAAGGAAAGGTTATCATTTGAAGAAAAGGCTGTACCACAGGAAGGTGCTACAGCTTGTTCCCTAAGGGGAACAGTACATCTTAGAAAAACTTCCAACTTATAAGTCAAGTCAATACAGTAGAGACCAACCCAGTCCAGAGTTATTGCGGCAAACTGCTCTGGAGTTGAATGGGTTACAAATCCAGAGCCACACCATCCCAAAGGAATTAAGACTCAATCTATCTCTGCCTTTCCAGACCCAAGCAGCCTGCAAGTATCTGCACAGATTTCAATGGCATTATCTTACGTACTGAAAATACCTAAGCCCATGCTTAGAAGAATGACTTCATTTCATAACAGCGAAGCCTATAACTTTCTCTCCATCATCATCAACTGGAGCTATCTCTATTGGAATCATTGTGGAACAGTGCCTCCCATTCCAAATCCTTGGTGGCAAGTCAGAAGGATTCCAGTAATTGACAGTACTGAAGGACAATGAGAGAGATCAACAGCACTAGGAGCATCACATTTCCCCTATCTGGTTACCCACAATGCAAACAATGTCATCTCCGTACTGTGGCCAAGCTTGAAATCTGACTAAATTGAATCTGATTCCTCCATGGCTCTCTAAATAGCAGCCCCATAACTTTCTTAACAACCTTCCCTAAAAAAGGTTGAAACCATAAGTTTCCAGAATGTCCATGTAAATGCAATAGAAGCACCTATTGCTTTCTTCAGGGAGGATGGCCACTCCTTCTACTTAGCAATGCATTTATTGCCACCTCAATATAAGTTCCTAGCACCTCCCCAGAGAAATTCACCAACTAGGAAGGGTAAAATCCAGACTACATGCAATGCTGCAATCCACCCTGTCCAATTCCTTGGATATTACAGAATCAAACTCCTCACAAATGATCTGTTAAGATATAGTCTTAGACACTTCCTCTGACATCTAAATCCAAGCAGACCCAAGTGATTTTGGCCTCCTAAGAAATTGATCTCAATGGCCTGCCACCATTCTTAATGCCTATCCTTTTCAGCAACCAGTTAAATATCTCAGTGGAAATGTCATTATAGTTTCAAAAAACTCTTCAAGTGAATCTGGAAACCGCATATTGCCACTGGATTACTTTTAGATAATGCACTTCCAACTTTTCATGTACCCGCATTAAATTACAAGTTTCCAACCACAACATTTTACCTATATAGCATAATAGACCATAAGTGGTGTGGTTGGCAAGCTAAATATGTCTTTTTAAAATTAGGGTAACCCACCAAGTACAATCATGGCTTAATGTGCCTCTTCTTTTTCATTTAATGCCAGCAATGTTTTTAAAATGGTATTTGCTCTGTTATTGAATCAAATAAGAAACAGCAAACAAGGGAAAAAAATGACTATTAACGTTTTAAAAATCCCTTTCAAAATTGGCCTTGGTCCAACCCATTTTGGAATGTGGTAATTATACTGATTTTGGAAGTTCTGCAATAAACCATTCATATTGAAACTAACCTGTGATTGAGTATATAGCTTGGAATTATCAGTCAACAAAGCCCAGGAGCAGAGGAGTTTGGGAAAGCTGGTGTATACTAGCGTCACCTCTAGGTGAGATGGGCAGCATATAAATTTCACAACTAGATAAATAAAATACTAAGAATACTGCTTAACAAAGCAGTCATTGTTCAAACAAGCATGTATGGTAGAAAGAGGAGAAATTTTTGTGGGAAAGGTCTCTCTCTCTCTCTCTTGCATTGAGCAAGGCCTATATTCACCAGCAAAAAAGGGATAAAGGTAATCCTTGAGTTATAACTCGTTGTAACTGATCAAAGTTACAACAGCATTGAGAAATGTGACTTATGACCATTTTTCAGTTACAACTTTTGTAGTATCTCCATGATCATGTGATGAAAATTCAGGTGCTTGGCCACTGGTTCATATTTATGACTGAATCCCAAGATCATGTGATCATCTTTTGCAAACTTCTCCCAACCAAAGTCAGTGGAAAAGCCAGGTTTATTTAACAACAGAGTTATTTACTTATCAACTGCAGTGATTCACTTAACAACTGTGGCAAGGAAAGTCATAAAATGGGGCAAAACATACTTAACAAATGTCTCATTTAACAACAGAAATTTTGGGCTCAATTTTGTGGTCATAAGTTGAGGACTACCTATATTACATTTGAATCTTCAAACCTGTCTTCCCTCAATCCAGTAATAGCCCGCTGTAAAAAAACTGTGGTTAGTTATCACTAAAAAGAACATGATAGCTAACACTAGTAGTTCCTTTAATAGCACTGCTTCTGAAGAAATCTCAATCATTTGATTTAAAATTGCACCCCATACAAATCATTCCCCCCAAAAAAACACAAAAACAGTAAGGTTAGGGGGTATGTCAAACACTAAGTTAGGGGTATGTTAGAGTGCATTTGGTCTCTATACTCCATGTGGTTTGAAATGGCTCCATTTTGACTGAAACATCATGACTCCCAAAAAAGCATAACTTCTATATAAGAAGGTAATTCCTCAGATTCAGCGTAATTGCAACTCAAAATTGCTGGAAACTCGATTTAAAAAGCTTAAGCGGTCCATATAATGCAAAATATTTTGACCTGAGCCATCACAGCACACTCTGAACAGTATATTGAACACAAGACATCATTATATAGAAAACATATGGACACACACAGTGTGTTTTCCATAGAGTGCATGGATATCAAACATTCAACAGCATTCACAGATCTAGTATTACCAGTCTTTTAGGGAAGGAAAACTTGTGCAGCTTCAAAAATTATTGGAACAGATCTTTAAAAATGCTTGTAAATGCAGTGAAGTGCCTTAACACTTCAAAGCATACATATTAATATTTGGGTGCTATTAATGCACATATTTATGTAATCGATTGAATCCTCATGTGCCCTTAAGTTTGCTTGGTAAATTTGGCCAGTTGTTCTTCTTGCCTTAAAGTAACACATCGAAATAACACCTTAAATTTATATGCTGTATATTTATATGCTCTTAGGATAGTAGTTGTTACAACATTTAGAAACAAAGAAGCAACAGAAAACAACACAAAAACAACAGCAATTCGTGTAATACCCAAGGTAATTCATGGAGCTATCTCGATCCAATGATTATAAAGGACTATAATCTATAACTTGATAAGAGAAAGAAAGCAAAGCACAGTAAGAAAATATTTTATATATTGCATATGGCTGGAAATTAAAAAGACCAATATATTGCCAGATGCATTTTTTGTCATTACCTGAGCCTTATACACAAACAATTTAATTAAAAAAACCATTAAAGTTCAGTTAATAATTGGCTGGAAAAACTCTACTGAAGATGTGACTCAGCTTACTCAAAACGATGCCTATTTTTGCCTGGTGACTCCACAGGCTTCTATCTCCAGCTGCTCATTATTTGTCTGACATTACTGTAGTGTCATACTATTCTTTCAGTTCATTAACAGCATGCAGTATATGTTGTGGTTCGCCAGCAGCCAGCAGAGGTATTGGACAGTGAGGACGAAAGGGAACCAGTCAGGGAGTCTGGCGAGGACTTGGACGAGGGTCCTGCATCTGATGCAGGGATGGGGCCAGGACCATCTGAGAGTGGGGTGCTGCCTTTGGAGCTTTCGAAGTCTGGCAGCAGCGAAGCAGAGGACTACGGGGAGCCTGTTCCCAGTGTGCGTGTGCACAGAGCTGCTAGAAGGAGAGAGCAGCTGAAACAGAAGAAACTTGGGAATAAGGCTGGAAGGAGATTGCCCCTCCCATAAGGGATAAAAGTCAGTCCTCAATGATGAAGAGCTTTGCAGGAAGCAAAGCAGTTCAACAATCTCTAAGTCCTTCATGAAGCTCTGTACTCTGGTTGGTTTTTTCTAGATTTTTGGATTGGTTTATGTTAGCCTGAATTGGACTTGTTTCTTGGCAGCATTTGACAGCACTGAAAAGCATGCTCTTATCTGGAGGAACTGTGTCTAATGAGTTTTGGATGGGAATGCAAATAATTCCCAGCGTCACATTAAAAAGGTTTTATTTTTAAATTCAGTTTGTATTTTATTAAGTTTGATGAAGCCTGGATCAGAACAGTATATAGTGTTTAATAAATTTAAATCTGAATAAATTTTCTTTTAAAGTTCAGTATTGATACTCTTTGTACCTTTATTTGAAATTACAAGCCACTTGGGAATAAACTGTATTCTGTACAACAACGTATATATCATGTAATGAATGAAACGTAACACATTACATGGAATTTTATTACAAATAATTAGTTCAAATTTTAATACAGTGAGGAATACTCTGTAAATATTCGTTGTTATTCCAGCCTAATGGAATTATGATAAAATATTTGAATTATTTAATATACATACAGGTAATCCTCAGTTTACAACAGTTCATTTAGTGACCATTCAAGGTTACAACCATTTTTCACAGTTATGACTTTTGCAACATCACTAGATCATGTGATCTAAATTTAGATACTTGGCAGCTGTTTCATATTTATGATGTTGCAGTATCCTGGAGCCACATGATTCCATTTTGCAACTTTGTCAAGCAAAGACAATAAGGAAGCCAGATCCACTTAACAACCGGGTTACTGACTTATCAATGGCAGTGATTCATTTAACAATTGTGGCAAGAATAGTTGGCAAAATGGGGCAAAACTCACTTAACAAATGTTTCACTTAACAACAGAAATTTTGGGCTCAATTGAGGTCGTAAGTTGAGGACTACCTGTAGTTGGAAAAGTTAAGCCTATTATTATTAAACAAAGTGTACAATTCACACGCACACTCAAAACACAGAAATGTTTCTGGTGGCATAGCAGCAGAACCAGAAAGTGAATATTTTTCCTTGAAAATCTTACAAAATTTGATTAAAGAGTGAAGCAGTTTGAAAACGTTTGCCAAAGACAGAGTTGGACATTTCCCCCATCACTTGTCATAATCCTGAAGACTGAAGCAGCTTTAAAATTACTTCTAGCTGAGATTGAAGTATATTCTATTCTTCTCACCAGAAATATCTAAAGAAAAAATTAAGAATATTTTTGCCTTATTCCTTATTCAGCCACTATATCTAAGGCATACAAGGGACAATTCATTGCAGGCATCATGTAGGTTCACATGTTAGATTAAGCTATGGTTTGTTTAACTGTATTTTGTTGAAACAAAAATACAATTGCCTGGTTTCACACATGGTCTTAAGCCTGTCAAACACAATAATAGCTGGATGAGCATAAAATGCTATGCCCAAAGCAAACAAATAAAATTACAGCTTATTATGATGTCGCATTTTCTTATTGTATATTATTTGCCTTGTATAATCCAGTTGTTTCCTATTATTTGGTTGAAGACAGCACATGACCAACCCATGTTTTGAAGTATACTGCTTATATAATGTTATCATGCAAAATATTTCCTATTTCCTGGCCAGGCTATGCTGAAGGAGCTGCCACAATTTAGTGTATCAAAAATGAGTCAAGACCCGATCGCTTTATACGTACAGTTTTACCCAACCTAAACTAGCATGCATTTGTTCTACAGAACAAAGCCAAGACCTGGGCTACACACAATGCACATCATGATTTTCATACATATTTTTTTTAAAAAAAACACATTTTTGTTTATTTATTTAGTATATTTACCCATTAAACAAACATTTGCTCAGGATTTTGTAAAGTAAGAACCTATGACCCCAATTGTCCAAAACAATTTGCATTACTGTGGGTCACTATGACCTTGATTCAGTGCTTCTAGTATTCAAAAATACTTCAAGCCCAGCCCCATTTCAAGGGTCTTCAAGCGATCAAATTCAGATATGCCATCTCAACAGATTGTCTCTGAGTTTAAGTACCTTAAAAGTAATTGTTTGTCACTTCTGATGCCCCCCCAAAAGCAATCTTATTCAGTTCAATTTATTATTATTGGAGTAAAAACATATACCATTAAGATTTGGACTAAATGAAAGCTCAATACTTAGCTAAAATCAACATCTGTTTATATAGTTCTACACAGTGGTATGAGCTTTAATTGACATTCATCAGTAACTGATACCCCCCTTTCCCCAATTAGTATTTTAAATGTTTTATTGTGCTTGCTGGATTATGGCAAACACCTCTCTGTACTTTCTAGAGCAAAGAAAGTCACAAATGATAAACAATGTAACTTTGACCTATTCCCAGAGATGTTGTAACATGGAAGGAATAAATATGAAGCTTTCGGAACATGTTATATACTATTTTTAACTTTCCTTCAACGTAAGAACTTATTAAGTGCCAAGGGTATAGTAAACATACAACTAAATTATATAAGCATACAATAACTATTTTCCATTGTGTACAAAAAATGAAATAAAATTCCTTTCTATAATTCAGATGTTTGTGTGTATCTGTTTAAAATTAAAACCAAACACAAAAAGATTTTTCAAAATAAATCTTGGTCAACTGCTTGGAATAATGTCACTAATGTCTCAAAATTGCCCAGTTTCCTCAGCCTCTGAGGGAATTGGGGAAACAAATATTACTGGGAAATTTTATAGAATAAAATGAGGAAGCGTGCCTATCAGTAGACACTACTAGCAAGTCAACATTCCACCTATCTTGAAAGACCTGAATTTTCTATCAAGTTAAGTAAAAAGCAAACTTTTTCAAAAGAGGAGCATCAGGACAAGCAACAAAGCAAAACAAAAACATTAGCACCAAAACTAAGTATAGGATTTCATTTTTACTGGAACAAGAGAGCAAAGCATCATATAAATGTAAAATATTAAATAACCTTTTGTCCAATTTCATATCCCAATGACTTAAAGATACCACAAAAATGTAGTCATAAAGAGAACAGCTTTTTTGTCAATCATATAGATAAAACTGATGAAGTGCCTCAGATTCTTTGATGTAATTATGGAGGCGGAATTCAACTTCTTTATAGACTGTTAGATCATTTAACCATATCACTCTTACATAGCTTGCTCCTACATCATAGTTAACATATTTTAAAAATCTTTTCTCTTACCCTCTTTTCTCTCTGCATTTTGTCTGAAGATTCTTTTATTTCTGATCATTGTAATAGTAGTATTTTCAGATGAATAGAAAGTATAAAAGCTTCAAATACATTGATACATATAGAAAACAGAAATAAATAATCACTTTGGTCTTAAACATTTTTTTGAATATAATAATACCTTCAACAGACCCTGATGAATAACAGCTATTCCACAGCATAAAAAGAATATCTTGCTTAAATACTATATATCCAAGCTATTACTATTAAAACAGATTAGAAGTTTTAAACTAGAAAGTCAGTTACTGACTTGATTCACCTATCCTGCTAAGTCACACTTTATTAACTAAACTACAATTACCTAGGTTCACAATATTATGGTAATTCATAATATGATTTATGTAAAATCTATGTAATACATTTGCAAAAGATAGCTTATGGCTTAGCAGAATGTATGAACCTAACTCAAAACAAACCTTGGCTTAGAGTAAGGCATGAACTCAGCTAATTTCCCTTGTAAAAATTACGGTGGTATCATCAAATATGAGATAAAGAAAAAAATGCAAGCAAAAATGTCACCAACATGTTGATAGGAGCACTTTTAAATAAGTAAACTAGCGTTATAGAGGGCACAAACCTCATGGTGCTAATTTTACTAATCTCTTTCACTCTTACAACCCCTTTTTTTCTTAACTAGTCTGAACAGTTTTGGAAAAAAACTGAAAAGCCTTTTCACCTATGGTAACTTTCAAGTTTTTTTCCTCCTCCTTATAGAGGAATAAGTCCATTTATATCTTTTTTTCCCTCTTTTATTATTCCTGCACTGATTTTAACTTTAAAAGAAATGCAAAATTAAACTCTGGTGAAGACAGTCCTTGGCAGAGGGGGAAAAAAAATCAAAACACAAAGTGTAGCTAACATTAGAGAGAAATGCAGAAAAATGTGTGTTTGTGTGTCCCATAGGAGGAGCTGCAGTTATATGATTTGTAACAGAACTCAAGCATTAGAACAGCAATGGATTGTTGATTTTGAGAAAAAAAAAGAAAATTATTCACAAGAAAATGCCAAATGCCATTTCTTACAGCACTGAGTAAAGTAAAAAATCTCCTGCAAGTTGAACTTGATTCTCAATGACTATGGCTAGGTCCATATAGTTTTCTCCACAACAACATGGAAGAATTTGATGTAATCTTCTTTGAGGATATTTCTACCTCCAACCCTCCCCCCCCCCATTTATTCTGTTCCTGTGGTTCTCATCATGGACCTTCTTTAAATACTTTTTGTGGCCAAGGACCATGGCCAAGGAACCCCCAAGACTTAACTCAAGATTTAAATCATAACATTTCTTCGCAGTCCTCCCTATGATGACATCATGCCCCCACTCCCAGGGTTTTGCAGACCACAGGTTGAGAACCACTGTTCTATTCCCTATCTCACATTCATGTTCTAACCTGATCTGTTCCAACCTAGAGTAAGTTCAAATTCGGAAAAGGCTGCATTATCTTCTCACTGCACTGCCTTCAATGGCTTCTATGAGGGATAAACAATCACCACTCTCTTCCCACAAAAGAATCAGGAAGCTTTAAGGAAAGCATGACATTTTGTGTCTTTTAAAAACAAGGTGTTTCCCCCTCCCTTCCCCTTATAAGTTTTGTCTAGTGGACCAAAGAGAAATGAGAGGAGAAAGGAAGAACAGGAAATTCAGGGATGCAGGATACCGAACAGGAAGTTCATGCGTGTGTGTGTGGGGTGGGTACTGATAGAAAAGGTATTACTAAACCATGTGGAGGATAACAAGAAAAAATATTAGGCTTTCACCTCGGGAAGAACATGCTGTAAAAAGGAGGGACGCTGCACATTTAAGAATCCCTAAGTTCATGTATGAAATAGGAAAACAAGACCGGTGGGAATCTAAGGGCTAATTGAAGAAGATCAAGCCAGGTCTTCCCTGACTTCCTGACTGGCAGCTTCGTCCCCTAAACATACGTGTGCCTGCGGGTCGGGTGGAGACTAGGTTTTCGCGGATTTGGGAGGGCATTCTGCCCATGTGCCGAGCGCTATAGAATCCTCCGCACGGATTTTACCGACGCCCGCAGGAGCGGCCACCTCGGGATCGCCCTAGGAAGCAAACAAGAGAGGGAGACCGCACGTCCCAGGGCCTTTTGGGAGGGGGACGCATCACCTTCCCCCACCTTCAGCCGCTCCGGGGAAAGGGACAGAAGGGCAGGTCAAGGACAACTGCGCCAAAGCTGTACCCACTTGCGAGCTGAGATAGAGCTTGAGGCACGCTTCGCAGACGGGCTTCTTGCAACACGGCAGCGGCTTCAGGGGTTTCTCCACCAGACAGACGCGGCAAGGCAGCACCAGGCGGGTCCCGAAGTCTCCGGAGATCAGCCCGGAGAAAGATTCGGGCAGAAGGTACAGGTCCACCTCGACGTTGCCGGAAGGGGTCCCTTTTCCTCCAGCTCCCACTACGCTTGGCTGGGAGGGCGGCGGCGGCGAGACGGCGGGCGGGGGGTCTTCTTGTCGGCCCTCTTCTCCTGGAGTTGGAGGAGGAGAAGGAGATTCCTCGGTCACCGCAGGGTAGACGGGCCTCAAAGGAAACGGGCAGCTGTTGCTACTTGGTGCTTCCGAGCATGGACCCTCTTCCAAGGGAGCCCCGCCGCCGTCGCCGGCCTCCTGGCCTTGGGGTTCAGCCGGCGGCGGTCCAGCATCGTCCTCTTGCTGTGGCCTTGGTGTCCTTCCACTGACTGTGGGGAGCGGAGGTTGAGTCTCCGTGGCCGGGAGACGCGGCTCGGGGGCGGCTCCGTCTGGCTCCGGCGGAGAGCTCGCCGTGCTAAGACGCTCCCCCATGCCCGCCGCCCCTGCAGCCACCCGCGCTGATGCTGCTTCCCATCCAGTTCCCAAGCCGGAACTGGCCTTCGCACCCAAACCGCGGGGTGGGGTGGGGGGAAGAGAACTCCTTCCAGAGGCGACCGGCGGGACCTTCTCGGCAAAAGGAAGCCAGGAGGAGCAGCAGCCACTTCGCAACTCTCCGTGCCGAGGGCCCAACGCGGCACCGCCTCCTCCTGCTCGACTCGCCGAGTTCAAAGAGGAGTAGCTCCGCCCCCGCGCCGCGCGCGCACGACACACCGCCTCGTATTACCTACCTTCCTCTTTCGCGGGATTGTATCCAGCTCGCTGACGCGCCTAACCATTCCACATATACACACACACACCCCGCCGCCCTCTCTTCGACGTTTCCAAATTCAGTCACCGTAACGCCACCTTTGTCTTACTTAGATGGTGTACGAATAGAACATAGGTGCAGCCCTACATTTCTTCTTTTTCCGCCTCCCCTTCCGAAAGGGATTGTTTTCGAAAGAGCTTTAGAGCCTCCCTGAACTCGCCTCCTCATTTTATCAGCTTACTTTTCAGACAGTTGAAGTTATGAGGGTGTAATCAAAGTGCGAGGGGAAGGGAGGGGCGGCGGCGACGGCGAATCAAGGTTGTTAATATAACTGAATGAGCATGATACATTGTATGTGATTTGTATACTGTGTGTTAAGGTGCTCCTCGGGGATTTCCATCACAAGGTTTACCTTACTTTATCTTACTGGCTGATTTTGCTTAGCCAGGCTGTGGTAAGGAAAGCTTATTTAATAAGGTCGTTTTAACCCCACGATTACATGAAAGTACATGAAAGAAATCAGACAACAGGGTTGCTGCTGAGACTAAGGAAGATCTGGAAAAAAAAACAGAAGGCAGCTGAGAAATGCTACCTTCTAGAGCAAAACAAACAAACAAACCCTAACTTGATTCAAATGAGAAAAGTTATATTGGCTGGAAATAATGATTACATTAGAGCTAAAATATAATTTAAAAAGTATATGGAAATAAATATATGCATACACACACACACACATAAGGAAGTAATAGTTATATTACAAGTAATATGTTCTCTCTGAGTTGGTGACCATTCAACTTTGAATGTCAATTGAAAAAGAAAGAAACTGAGGACTTGTCAAGCAGGACAAGTGGCTTGAATTTTTAAGTCAAAGCACTCTATCATCCTAATACATAAGAGTTTAAGCAAGTATAACAGTACATAGAATTAAGCAAAGGAAAAAGTTTTATTACCTCTATAAACTTTAAAAAAATCTGGGCACTTTTTGCAACTATCATGTTTAAGAAAAAACTATTATATGAATCCTTTGCTGAAGATGCTATTTCTTTATCAAGGGAATTAATTAACATTGAACACAGTAAATGGATAGAATCCCACAAGACAAGCTTGGCAACAATATGAAATGCCTGAAAGTTAAGAAACGTATTAGATACAATTAAACATAGGTGAAGTACACTTGAGTATTGTATGTATGTATGTATGTATGTATGTATGTATGTATGTATGTATGTATGTATGTATGTATGTATATAGTAAGTATCTTGCAAAAAAGTAGATTAAAAATATTTTTGCTTTCAGTTTTAAGTTTCTTAGGGTTGTGCAATCTGTTGCAACCAAATGCTATTTTCGGGCAAATGCTTTTCAACATGTTTCATTAAAAGATAAGAGAAATCAAAGAGAAATCAAAAGCCCTATATTCAGGTGAATAGAACAGCAGTCAACTAATGCAATAAAGTATACCTTATTCCAATTTTTTAATTTACATTTGCTATACACACTCATTCTACCCAACAAGAAGGTTAAAAGAACTGGGTAGATCTCAACAAAATCTATTCAGTTCAGCATTCAGTTTCCATAATGACTAACAAAATGCTTATAATTATCCCATAAACAGGATGTGACTGCAGTAGCACTGTCCTGCTTATGATTGCAGCAAATGTTTCAAACACATGTTTTCCTAGGATCATATGTCAGGACAACCATGCAAGTCCCAGAAAACCCACAGCTGCTTTAAAATGTTTGTATCACAAGTATTCCTCAAGTGTCCTATCAGAATCAGATTTTGCCCTTCAGATCCTGATCCTGTACAACCCAGATATTTTGCCTTTAATACTGGTGGTTGTATAGTCACTGATTGATTTATCCTTCAGGAATGGATCCCAGAGGGTTGCAGTTACTATTTTATGGTTATGAATTCCAGTCTTTTAAAGATCACGAGAAAGCACTCTTTTCTACTTGACTCTCTCAGATTCTGGAATTATGAGAGAGGAACATATTCCCCATAACAGATGTAATTGTAAACATATTTATCATATCCTCCGTGCTTACCTTTTTCTTAATCTGGAAAATTCTAAATCTTCTTGCAACCTACATCTTCCAAGAGACATTGCTAAAAAGGAATGAAGGTATTTGAGATTAAAATTGATTCATCCATATATATATATATTTATATTTTTTCAATAAATTTATTGATGATTATATTATACAGATAAAATTAATTTGTTCAAAAATAAATTTAAAAATAAAATTTAAAATGTGCAAAAACAGGAAAAAGAAAAGGATACAAAGAGAAGCCTCTCCCTTCATCCCCAGCAAGTATAATCAACATTAACAACCTATCACACTATCTCTTAAAATACAACCAAATACCTCTTCATCCCATACTCACCCCATTCTCCATAGTTCTACATGTAACACCTCATCTCTCAATTTTAATCAGCAAAAATACAGTAAGGCTTAACAGAAACAACATGATTACAAACTTTACCCATTATACCCTTTTGAATACATTATTTGAAGAGTCCAAGGTGTTCTAAATTATATATGAGAGTTCATTCATCTGCATAATACAGTCCTGTGGTTATTTGATACCTTTTTGGAATGGGATTTTAATACATATAAGTAGAGTTGTGGCAAAATTTTAAACATATTTATATGATATTGAACTATATACTCAAATTCTTTGTGTACTTAGTCTCAACAAGTTGGTGAATTAGTTAATAATGGCTTAAGTGACAGTCTATATGGATCTTAATTTTTCCTATATGAATATTTAATTTTGCCCATGCTTAATTTTTTTAATTGGTGCTTTGTCATTGATGCTGAAATATTCCCATGACATGCTTAGCCATTTTCTGTTTAGATCTAGTATGAGAGTTCAACTTGGACCACTGATTAAATTATTGAGAAGGATCTTATTAATACTATTTTCCCTTAACAAAAAAAAAAAAAGAAACCCAAGAAAACACCTTTAGCTGTAGCTGTTATTCATATTCAGATTGGGATTAATCTGTTTTGTAATTGCCAGGGAGAAAAAAGTATGACAAATAGAACTAGAAACGTGTGAATATCAAAGATCCTGGTTTGACTAGCTTTGTCCCAGCTTTACATTCCAGTCCTGGTATCTCAGAAGATAGGACTGTACAAACCTGTGAAGATGGAGCTCAGATTTTAGTCAACTGTTACATTTTTCCCCCTGCACAGCGGAACCAGTTTTATAAGATGGCTAAACCTGTGTTATCCTTTTGCTTCCAGAAGTGCAGGTTTAACCTATTTCAACTTCCTGTCCCTTGGCCTTTAAATAAAAGAAGGGGAGGGTTCATTGATGGACTTAGAACATTCAAAGCATGTCAACTAATCAATAAACCACAGCTAACTATGGTGTGGTGTGTTTTGCCACTGGACTGATGGGTAAGTGTCTTATTCATCTTGTGCACTCATATCATTTGTTGCTAGGCTCCTATATATATTTCTTCATTGCCCTTTCTTTGACATCATTAAACAAATATAATGATTTCCAAAGGATCTGTCGGGTAGGTAGGTTGGTTGACAGAAGACTCTGCCGTGCTGAATACTTCAAGAGATGTGAATTACTGAACCCTGTGAGATTTGAAATCACGGTTTGATAGCAGTAGAAACAATGCTTAGATTTATATACTGTTTCATAATACTTTACAGCCCTCTCTAAGTGGTTTACAGAGTCAGCATATTGCCCTCAATAATCTGAGTCCTCATTTTATTGGTCTTGGAAGGATGGAAGGCTGAGATAACGTTGAGCTAGTCAAGATCGAACTCCTGTAGTAAGCAAAGGGTTAGCCTGCAGTACTGCATTCTAACCACTGCACCATCACGGCTCTTCAATCTTGATGCCTTTTCATTTAAATATCTATGAACTGCTGCAATCTAGTACAATGTTTAGGATTCCCAGATTGGAGTACTGTAATCAGCCCTTCTCTATGGGCATATTTTGAAACATTCCAAGCACTAATAAAGTTACAACATACAAACTTTATTAGTTGTAACTAATACGCTTCATATCATTTCCACAAACGTGAGCAAAAAGGAAACTGTGTGCAACTCATAGGGAACCAATTACCAAAGACCATGCTAAGGAAAAGAGGGGATGGCTGCAAGTGAGGAATTCCCCTTTCATGCACTAAGGAAGGCCTCCTTGGCAAAAGGGGATTGAACTGGTACTGAAGAATGTGAATGATCTGAAAGTGAGCTGTCTTGTGATTCTCAGACTGAGAAGGGAATTTCATGTTGCAGGTAGAAATGTTTCTAACCTTGCACAATCATGTAGCACGCTCAAGATCTTTCTGGAAGAAGTAAATAAGTGCTTTCTGAATATGATATAGCTCATGAAGTTTCTTTGAAAATTATCATACAGTGCAGGCATGCCTGTGTGTTAATATATAATGATCTGGAAATTCATTTATATTGTAGATGAAGATTGAGAGAGTTATATATAAAAATAGTAGCCTATTCTTCATTTTTCTTAAATTAAATATTATCTAATGATGCAAAATCTGAAGATTAAGATCCTTGTTTTGATTTACCTTTTCTGCAAGTATGAATGAGGATGTCATTCCTACCAGTGATCCAGGAGTTATCTGTTTAACAGAAATCCATTTAACGGAACATCTAATGCTGTCCTGTTGAGAAGCCTCAGAGGAAAAAATAGTGTGTTTATTTTCTAGATGCTGGTTTCTGACCCTACAGAGGCCCATTTCCTGAATTCTTATTTGTCCTGAGAATGGTGTCATTTCAGATATCTTTGTGAGATTTCCTTTTTCCTGCTTGGAATTTGAGATCAACTCTGTATTCTCAATTTGGAGTCGCACAATTTATTCTTTCCCTAAATTGTGGTCTGTAGCCCATTCTTCCTTTGCTAACACGATGTGTGATGATAGCCCAAATGTTAAGCCAACCTGCTGATGATCTTATTTCATCTCTGTATCAACATAAAGACTTTATATAAGTTCTTTGATTCCTTTTCAGAAAAGAAAGCTTTTACTGTAGACAGCAGGGCATTGTTACTGAAGTCTCCAGAGAAATTTGAGCACTTTCAGCTGCTGGCTCAGGGAAACCAAATATAGGTGAGTTTAGGATTTACTTGCCTGGAATGCACAGGGTTGTATATTATGTTGCTACATTATATATAAAGGCTCTGTTCAGACATAAATTGGCTTAGAAGTTCTTTGGTGAAGGATTTTATTCAGAGATGAACACAGAGTTCCTTTACCTTGGGGTCTTAATTTGCACTTTTGGCTAAGAAGTATTATAATTATCATAATTTGAAATCACTGGCTTTAAAGCTCTCCAGAGATTCTTAAGGGATTACTGGGATTCCTCAGAAGCACACTTCCCTGATAGGCAACTCGCCAATTGCTCATTCTTGTTCACTGCTCAGACCCAGAAGAGTTTGAGGTACAGTATATGGTCTTCTAAATGTGATCTATCACTGTTCCATAATTGTTAACCAGCCTGGCCATTATCTGGCCAGAAGGAATTAAGATAGGGGTGGCTAGGTCAAGTCACAATGGTAAGCCTAATATTCCCAGTTGATTGAGGCTCACATTGATCTGGAACTGAAACATGGCCTCATAATTTAGAATAAATTAGGGCCAGATCAGTAACTCATCAGAGGTTTGCATGGCACAGCAGGAAGATTATAGAACAAAACTTGCTTTCAGACTTAGTCTATACTCATTCTGAAATGTTGCCACTAATGGTGACCTAATAACAATAACAATAGCTGATACAAGCTGGATTTGCTGGATCTAGCATTTTTATTATATAAAATAGTATTTTTTAATACCAGAGGTGTTACTTTGTAGGTAGAAGAAATTATCCAAATAACTGTTACCTCTGTGATTAGAACTGCTTTTAGTCTGTACAAATGTACAGCATCTCATTACAAAATGAAAGATATCACAAATTCTGATCCTTCAAATTTTGAAGTGATAATCCTTTTTTTAAAAAAACTTATATTTTAAAGAATTTATATAAAAGCCTTTTATAGCCAAAACTGTACATTTCAGTCTTTGGTTAACAAACAGGAAGTGGTTGAAAGTTTCAGTGTTCTGTGCAAAATTGTGTCCATTTTCCATGTTCACAAGATTACATGACTAATAGTGTTAGTAACAATTTAGTGATATAAATATTAATACTGAGTTATTAGTGTTTTGAGAGAAGTCTAATTGAATGTAAGTCAATGGGAATTATTTTTGAATATACTGTATATAGATGTACAATGTACAGTAAAACGGACAGCACATGCTATCTTACTTTTTACAAATAATTATCAAATTATCAAATTCAGTATACAAATTATCTGGAAAAATGTTAAAGGACCACTTTTACCTCACAAAAATTAAATGAATGGAATTTGGAAGTTTCTAATGATTGCAAATCTATATTGCAACAGCAACCGTGAACGTAAAATTCAAGCATCTGTTACACAACACCCAGAGGTGGTATTCAGCAGATTCTGATCAGTTCTGGAGAACCAGTAGCGGAAATTTTGAGTAGTTCAGAGAACCGGCAAATATAACTTCTGACTGGAGATTTTACAGCAAGTGTCTTCAAACTTTGCAAATTTAAGATTTGTGGACTTCAGCTCCCAGAATTCCTGAACTAACATGACTGGAGGAAGAATTCTGGGAGTTGAAGTCCACAAGTCTTAAAGCTGTCAAATTTGAAGACCCCTGTTTTATAGTATCCTTCCCCTGCCATGCCCACCAAGCCACGCCCACAAAACCGGTAGTAAAAAAAAATGAATCCCACCACTGACATCACCCCTTACAATTGTTGATAAGAAAGACAAAAAAGTCTGGTTAGAGGACATTGCAATACCTGGAGACTATGATGGAATGTGCACTTGTAGCAGCAGAGGGAGAGTATTTTGCTAACAAAGAGCTTTCCCCAAAAGAGATCTAGATTAAGAGACTGTCCAATTCCAAGATGAATAGGGGAGGGTGGAAACAGTTTTGGAAAGCCACACTAGAATCTCTCAGGATGTCTCTAGTAAGTTATAAAGTTAAAACTTTAATTTGGCAAGATTCTGTCCATTAGATGCCAGCAAATAAAGGATTGCATTTGATTGGATTTTACTATTTCATATCTGGACTGACAGCAGAATAGAAAAGAAAAAAAATTGGAAAAAATCACAAAATATAAAGACCTCTAAACAGAAATAAAACAACTGTGGCAAAAGGAGGCAAATATAGCACCAATAGTAGTGGGAGCCTTGGGTGCAATTCCAGAACATCTGGAGCATTGATCATCAACATTGACAAAGTCATCATCAGTCAATTGCAAAAGGTAGCTTTCCTTGCAACAGTTTACATGCTGCCTTTAAACAGCAACATCTCTGTCCCAGAGCTTTGGAAAAGACTCGGGAGATGGATAAAATACCAAATCCAGTCTAAACAACTGGCTGCCTGGGTAACCAATAATAATAATAATAATATGCCTTACAATCTGAGAACAAGCCAAATACATTGTAAAGATGATTGAAAAGGTTAACGGGAGGGTTGTTTCCTCATATATATTTTTCTAATTTTATGTAATTTGTTTAAAATTAATTGCCAGGTTTCTCATAATTTTCTAAGATACTTTGCAGCTTGTACATGATGCTCTAGGCTAATCATATTCTTCCATTATTAAACTAAGCCATTCAGATGAAATTAAGTAGCTACTATTATGAATTGGTAATACCTAGAAGCCTGTTTTGCTTGGCTGGTTGCATGGACTGTAGCTTCTAGCTCCATGATTAGACACAGGTAATCATCAGATTAGGGCAACTGCAAGTTATTGTACCTTCATAACATCTTGCTCAGTAAACCTAATCACCTGAACTTGTCCAGTTGAAGTAAATGGACTCAGATTAATCAGATCTGTGAAATATAGTTCTACTCTGGATTGAAAAGCATAGAATTCTTCTATGTAAATAATAAAAGTAAAAGTAAAAAGAATTTTGAGGAGAATTAGACATGACTTTTAGCTCCACAATCTTTATTTGTCAGGTATTTCATTCATCATAAATAAAGACCAGCAATTAAAGCCTGACAAAGTATTTTAGAAGTACCAGAATACATAGAAATCAAATTGACTACATCATTACTAAAAGGAGATAAAAGATCTTAATTATAGCTTTAAATACATAGTCAGGTGCTGGCTGTAGAACTGATCATGAACTGTTCATTGGTAAGTTCCAAGTTAAGGGGAAAAAAGCTTATCAAAATATGATCTTGAATATATATTTACCATTTTCAAGGAGAAATTTAGAATTTCTTTCAGATGTACAGCACCCAGAGTACCAATGTGAAACAGGAAGTTAAATAATTTAAATAATAAATAAATAAATTTGACAATATTATAACGGAAATTTATTCAGTACAAAAGGCAAATATAATAATAAATGGAGAGAATACTCAAACTATAAATACAGAAAAAGGAGTACGACAAAGTTGTCCACTGTCCCCTCTCCTCTTCATATTATCATTGGAAATATTATTAGAAAGAGTGAGGCAAAATTCTGAAATAAAAGGATTAAAAATCAAAAATGAAGAATATAAATTGCAAGCTTTCACAGACGATATGGCCTTTATTATGGAAAATCTAATAGAAAAAGGACCAATATTAATTAAGGAACTAGAAAGATATGGAGCAGTAGCAGGATTAAAAATTAACAGACAGAAAACGAAACTCCTAGTAAAAAATCTAAGCGATCTACAAATAATAGAATTAGAAAGGGTGCTGGGATTTCAAACAACAAGGAAAATTAAATATTTGGGAATATGGCTGACAGCACACTGCAAGACGATAAAGGAAAACAATTATAATAAGCTATTACAACAAACGCAAAAAGATTTAGAACTTTGGACGAAAATGCAATTGTCATTATTAGGAAGAATAAAGATGTCTATATTACCAAAATTTCTTTATTTATTCCAAACCATCCCAGTTAAATTAGATAAGACCTTTTTCGATAATCTCAATAGAATGACATTAAAATTCATCTGGCAGGGTAAGAAACCCAGAATAAAAATGAAATTGTTACAAGATATGAAGAGCAGAGGTGGTTTTGGACTGCCAAATTGGGAATTATACTATAGGGCAGCATAATTACTTTGGTTAAAAGATTGGATTAATTTAAAGAATAAAATAATATTAGTTATAGAAGGTCATGACCTTCAAAGGGGTGGCATGCATTTCTTTGGGAAATAGGACCTATCAAACAAAAATATTTTTATAGACATTTGATCAGAGATTCACTGATATACAATTGGATCAAGATTAAAAAGAAACATTATATAAAAATCCCAATTTGGCTCTCTATAATGGAAGCGATGATTTACCCAAATAACCTAGACTTGAATAAAATGTTAAAATATAAAGATCTATTGGATATAAATGGAAATTTAAAAACAAAACAGGAGCTTCAAGAACAAGGGCTACGAATAGATTGGTGGGCTTATCTTCAAATACAAAGCCGATACAATAAGGATATAAAGGACTATGAATATATTTGAAACCACAACAATGAGATAAAATCTTATTAGGATCAGATAAAAAAAAAATTACTAAAATTTATAAGCATCTCTTAGAAGTAGAACTAGAAGAAGAAGCCGTGAAAAGATGTATGATCGCCAGGGCTCAAAACATTGGACATAATATAAAGTTAGCAGATTGGGAGACTATATGGAATAGAAATCATAAATTAACAAAATCAGTAACATACAAAGAAAATGCATATAAAATGTTTTACAAGTGGCACTTACCCCCTTCAAGATTAGCGAAAATGTACCTTAAACTGAATCCCACATGTTGGAAATGTAGAAAAAAAGAGGAAACATATTATCATATGTGGTGGTCTTGCTCAGAGGCTCGAAAATATTGGTTTAAAATCCAAAATTGGCTACAGGAAATTACCAATGAACAATTAGATTTAGAACCAGAGCTCTTCCTATTGGGGATCTTAAAAAAAATATGTAAAGACTACAAAATACTTATTACTACATATATTGACTGCGGCCAGGATTGCTTTTGCTCAGTGTTGGAAACAGTTATTCACACCTGTAGAAGAACTGGTTATACAAAAAGTTATGAATTGTGTTGAAATGGATAAATTAACGTTGAGTTTAAAAGATGAGGAATCTTCAATATTTTATAAGGTATGGGAACAATGGTACAATTGGATAGATCGGAGACAGACTAAAGATTATTAAATATAGAACATAAATAGAATAAGAATATAGTTATGTATAAATTATTACTATCACACAAATGATTGTTATATGATAATGCACCACAAACAGCTGTTATTGAATTATATACTTTTTAATGTTTTTATGTAATAAAATTCAATAAAGTTTTCTAAAAAAAATTAATAATTTTAAAAATTTTAATTTTTTTAAAATTTAAATAAATAAATTCTTCAATCTCATTGACAGTGTTTCTTGGCAATACACTTAATGATTCTTCAATAACTTCTTTTGAAATGGAGACTGGATAGAGAAGCTGACCCCAACTAGATTTTTGGAATTGCGTTCCAGAATTCTGGAAGTTCTTTCATGCTAGCTGGGAATTTGGTGACTGGTATGGAATACACTTTTTAAGGCAGGGCTGGGAAAAAGTCACGATACTTCATACGATGACTCTGTGACGATGCAAGTTTGATACCTCTGCTTTAAGGTACCAAAATAGAAAGAATGGCCTAACATCCCTGATGGTTGTAGAATATCGAACCCATTTCAGTATTTTTCCCAGCACATGACATTTTATTTTCTCCATTAAAAGAGGAATCATTCAGGTATATTGGGGTGGGGGGGGAGAGTAATAAACATACTTTTGGGATGGGAATAATCTTTTTTCTGATAATTCCAATTTTCAAATGAAACTTGAACCAATTATAAGAGCTTCTGCTTCTGAGTTATATGCTGGTAATAAAATGCCGTGGCCTGGTTTTTGATGTATATACATAACAAATAGCTTTGTTTCTAAATTAAAACAAGAATAGAATTATTAAAGATTATTTAAAAGCCCTTATCTGGCAAAAATACAGTCATGTTAAAACTTTCTTTTAAAGATGCTTTCTAGTCTTTTATACTTTCTGTCTTTTTCTGCCATCATTTCCTACCATTTTCCCTTGATATATACTTTGTGTTAGTTATATTTGAGATGATTAAACTTTAGAATAGTTATTTTGGTCTAATATAACACATTCTGTAAAGATCATGTTAGTCCTAGAGCTCCCTCTGGTGTATATTTGGTTAGTATGAAAAGCATTACAATAATTAAGGCTATTGTTCCCTATTATTTATTCATTCTTTTGGTTATGGCTCTTTGATATGATACGAGCACCTGATCAGTCCTTCTAGCCATAAACTAAGGTAGTATCAAGCAAAATGGAGAACCATTGAGAAATAAGATGGAGGCATCAGTATATTTGGAGAAAGTCAAAGATATGCAAAAGTAGAAATATTAGGGAAGGTAAACTCACATATACAAAATATCACTCTTCCCCATCCATATCCCAAAGAGATCTGACCATTAATCCTCAAGAAGTATCAGTACCAGATGGAACAATGAGTAAAACCGATAGAGAGCAATGCAGCTGGCTAAGATCAGAAATCTCTTACTGGCTAATACATCTGTAATAATTGATAGAAAGCTATAGGCTCACCACCTGTATTCCCTTGTCCAGTTAAAACTGCACTCAGAGAGATAAAAATTATCATGGGGGAAAAGTGAAATCCAGTTGCAGGAAAGAAAGTATTGAAATATCATGTGAAGAAATCTGGCCTGTATCTGCTAGGTATTTGAGACAGTTAGGAGTGATAGCCATCATGAAAAATATTCTGGTTTCTTTAGTCAATTCTTTTTTTAAATTAATAACCTCAATCAATTCACAAAGTGCATTTTATCCCAAACTACTTCTTAGAAAAATGTGATGGGGGAATGTACACAAGGTGTTCTCTTTCCAGTTTTCCTGAAAAGGACAAAGAAGAACACCAAGAAACTTCTTCCAAATTTAGCTCCAGTTGAACCTGTTGTCATTTGCTTTCTTTCTCATGCCTCCTTTGTTGTATCTTTAATGCCAAAAGCAAAAAGCTAAAGTAATGAAACAAACAAGCATTATTGTTAGTTGTTCCAGTTTGCTATGGGAATTTTGCTTTCACAGAAACCACAGTGGGCTATGGGGAAGAGATAAGCAAAGTCAGAAAAAACAACTTCTGATCTACTTTATTTTGCCATTCATCACAGAACATCCTGCTGAAAACATCCACATGGAAGAATGTGTGTTTTTAAACATGTTTAAAATGCCCTGAATAACTAATAAGTAACAATGATGTCAAGTGTTTTCATCTGATCTTTCCAGTATGTGGTAATGGTCAGAAAAGAACATAATGTTCAGGTAAAATACTTCAAGAATATAAGCTAGATGAGAGAGAGAAAGAGAGAGGGAGGGAGGAAGGAAGGGAGGGAGGGAGGAAGGGAGGGAAGGAGGGACAGAGAGAGAATATTATTTTTACGAATAACTCAAGGCAGCGAATACTGTATATCCAAAACATTATCCTCTTCTTATTTGCCCCATAACAACCTTGTGGTATGATTTGGACAGAGAGAGAATGATTGGGCCAAAGTCACTCAGCTGGCTTTCATGGCTAAGGCAGCACTTGAACTCATAGTCTCCTGCTTTCTAACCTGGTGCCTTAAATAGTAGACCAAGCTGGCTCTCAGTTAGTAATGTTTATGAGATATTTGCCATGAATAGCATATGAGACTTTCCTAGGAGAAACTACAGTTAATGCCAAAAACAGTAACAGGATTGGAAGAGGTTTTTTTATATATCTGAATGACCTTTGTAATCACCTTATAAGCAACTGCGTCCTTTTTGTGGATGACGTAAAACTATTCAACACACCGACAATGCTACTGTCCTTCAAAGAGACATTGATTATGTGTCTGAATGGTCAAACATCTGGCAACTCCAAATCTCGACCAACAAATGCTCTATCCTACACATTGGTAAAAAATATCAGTACACCAAATACAAACTAGGTGGATATGACCTTGTTGATGATCCTCACTCTGTGAAGGACCTTGGAATACTCATATCAAACAACCTAAGCACTAGAGCTCACTGTAACAGCATTGCCAAAAAGGCATTAAGAGTTGTAAATCTAATCTTACGAACCTTCTTGGGTAATATTGAATTGCTAACTAGGGCATACAAAACCTTTGCTAGACCAATACTCGAATACAGTTCATCTGTCTGAAATCCATACTGTATATCGGTCATTAATACAATTGAGTGAGTCCAGGAGTATTTCACGAGAATATTCCTCTGCTCGCAACAGAATACCCTATATCACCAGGTTTGAAATTTTGGGCTTGGACAACCTTGAAATATGCCGTCTACGGTTGGACTTAAGCATAGTACACAAAATTATCTGCTACAATGTCCTACCACTCAATTACTACTTCACCTTTAACCACAACAATACAAGAGTACACAACAGATACAAACTCAATGTAAACCACTCCAAACTTGACTGCAGAAAATATGACTTCAGCAACAGAATGATCAATACCTGGAATGCACTACCTGACTCTGTTGTTACATCCTCAAACCCCCACTCCTTTAACCTTAAACTATCCACTATTGACCTTAAGAGGTCTGTAAGGGGCATGCATAAGTGCACAGTCGTGCCTACCATCCCTGTCCTATTGTCCCCATTTATTTATACCTATTTCCTGTATTCTTACTCATGTTTATACTTACATATCTTGTAAGCAATTGACAAATCAATCAATCAATCAATCTCATTTCTAATTTCTTCTGAGCTCAATTCAAAGTACTGGCTATTATTTTTAAAAGTAACTCTGTGAGACATAGAACCCAAAGTCCTGCCTAATTACAAAACTGCTTGCTTAGTCACTCTACACCTCCAGTAATCTCCGCTGTGTACCTTACCTACAAGAAGTAAATTACATCTAAATAGCTAGGACAGTTTTTGTCATGGTACCAACACAAAGATGGCTAAACCTAGTTAGGATCTTCAGGTAAGTTGGGAAGATGAAAACTCACAGTGGTAAATTCAATATTGTTGCCAAGAAAAGCACATTGTTATTTTCATTAAAATACAAGGAGCACCTGAACTTGATCTGAGAAGGATTTATACTTTTTTTGGTACCAAACTGTGACACCTGTGCCTGCAGGAAATTCATCGCTTTATTTCTGGTCCTGGGCAAACATTATTATATACTCTTATTTTCATCCTTACATATTTAAAACATTATGGGTTGATCTTTTATCCATTGCCTCCTTTTTAAAATTGTATTTTAGTTTGTTTGTTTTTTAACAAGGGACAAAATTTCTAACAAAAGCTGTGCTAATGTACTAATTCTGACATGTGTTTTCTAATATCATGTTTATCTCTACCTCTGTCATCTTCACTCTTTTCTCCCTCTCTAAATCTCTTTTTTTCTACATGTAAATTATCCTTCTTCTCAGATTTGAGTTTTGGGAAGAGGTGATACGTTTTCTCTTGAATATTATGGTAACTCTTCCAATTTTTAAAGCTTTCGATTATCTACCATTTTCATGAATGTAGCTGCAATTTTATATTTCTGAAATATGATTTTTATCAGATAATTGCTACTTTATTCCTGAACTTGGAAGGGAACATTATTTTCTTATCTCTGGAGCCTAACAACTCATAGATACCTGGCCTTTAAAAATTCAATTTAGTATATATTAATTTGTTAGGGTAGCATTCTTATTTGTGCTTACAAATCTACCTTGAAATCAAAATGCATAGCATAATTTAAATGAATCAGATTACTAGCTTTTGTTGCCTCAAGTTAATTGATACTAATCCTTTCATGGTATTCTGTAACTGATAGTAATCTTCTCCAAGGGTATCTCTTACCATACAGTTTCTGACTTTATGTTATTAAATTTCTATTTAAAACATTATCTTTTAAGGATTCAATAGAATACAGGATATCAGAGTTGACAATGTTATAAAAGAAACAAGAAAGGAAGGAAAAAGCAGATGAAACAAGTTTAAACAGGAAAGAAAGAATCATTTATTGTGAGAGGCAATATTTAAAACAACAACTTGCATCTAGCTACATTTCAGAGGCATTTTGGAAAAGTTTACTAAGCCCCTCTAAAGCATTGGTTCAGAGAATCAGACTTAAAATAAGGATAATCTGAATACTCAGGATAAAACATGGAAAGTTGGGAATAAACATGCAGATTTTTAGAAACGCCATACTTTAAAAAGAGACTGATTGATATTTTAGTTTGCCAATAGGTGGTGCTGGCAAATCAAAAAGAATTATTTGGTTCTTTTAATTCTGCAATACAAATAACTGAACTGCTAAACATCTTCCTAATTCCAGCCAATTTCAACATTCCTATAAAGTATAACACATTTTATTGTGTTTTGCCAATATTTGTTATTGCAGGTATATTTTCTAGGGAAAAACTCTACTTTCAATAACAAATAAACAAGTTTATACAGAAGTGTATATCTGTTCTCTATCAAAGTTGGAATTGAAAATATTTATATTCTGTTTCTTCATTTATATAATTGTTATTTAAATACATATTACCCCCCCACACACACATACACACCAGTGGTGGGATTCAAAAATTTTTACTGCAGGTTCCTTGGGCGTGGTTTGGTGGGCATGGCGTGGCTTGGTGGGCGTGGTAAGGGAAGGATACTGCAAAAATCCCCATTCCCTCCCCATCCCACTAACCTGCTTTCCAGCTCCGTTCTCCTGTGCAGGGCAACAAAAGAAGATGCGCGATCAGCTGGGACTCAATGGGAGGCAGAGAATAGATGGGGGCGGGGCCAGTAAGAGGTACTATTTGCCGGTTCTCCGAACTACTCAAAATTTCTGCTACCGGTTCTCCAGAACTGGTCAGAACCTGCTGAATACCACCTCTGATATACACACACCCTTCAGCACAGTAGTGGAATTTAAATATTTTTACTACCGGTTGGGCATGGCTTGGTGGGCATGGTAGAGGAAGGACACTGTAAAATCTCCAGTCAGAGGTAGTATTTGCCAGTTCTTCGAACTACTCAAATTTTCTGCTACCAGTTCTCCAGAACTGGTCAGAACCTGCTGAATACCACCTTTACTTCAGCAATATTGTTCTCAGGAAGGAAAGAAGTCAATTACAAAAAGTTAAACCACTAAGAATGCGACTTTAAAAAATCCAAAATATAAAAGCTAGAACAAAAAAATGTAATAGGGAAGGGATTACTATACTGTACTATAGTGATATAAAGCAATTCAGCAGCACTCTATAATTCTAAGGGAACAAAGAAAATCCATCAGGCATGGGAAATTTATTTTCCAAATTTCTTCTCTTTTTCAATGTCCAGTCCCAGTTTTGTATAACATTGCTTCCAGAAAAGAAACCCTTTGGATAGGTAATCTATTTGGGCATTGCTGATGGATCAGCCAACAGAGACACCATGAGCTGGAGAAATGTACATACAGTTGATTTAGAGAGAAAGATGAAAAAACCTTCACCTATTGATGCAACCATTGTCTTGGCCCCAGTACCCAAATATTGCAATTGCAATCGTCACTGATGGTTTTCAACTTCTCAAATCTATTGCCCTGAATTTTCTTGTAAGTCTCCCCTCCAGGTTCTAACCAGGCCCGAACTCCTTAATAATGGCAAATAGGTTCTGCAAACAGTTGCTGAATTATAAAAGAGACTCTCAACTTGCCCAGCCCAAAATTAAAGTTCCTGGAAAATTGGCTATATAGAAATTAAGGTTCTTTAACTCATATTAATAGCATAATGCCGTAACCCAATGCTGAGTTATTCAGAGCATGCATATCTATCTCAAAACTGCTCAGGCAGAGTAATAGTTAGGCGCTATGAATCGGAGTTGAAAACACATACTGAGCTACCTAGGTGTCTAATGGAAATGATGGATTGAAGAACATTCTTAAATTCTAAATCTGGTTCTTGTGCAAATGATAATTCATTTTGGATAGAGTGAGAATTATTTAATCAGTAGAACCACAATAACTAGTTGTTCATATTGTCTGAAATGTATCTCAATTTACTGGCCCTCCTTTACTTATCTCTTTGGAAAATACAGTGAATAACATGTGGTCCAGCAGGTGTTCCTGCAGCCTATCATCTTTCATTAAATGCCATGCTAGATAGCATAGATGACATTTATCATTCAGATATATCTAGATCACTTGTTGGCTAGTTCTAAATAAGCAGTAATAAGAACATCCGGATCATAAAAGACTGGAGTCAGCAGAAAGATTGTGCTAATTTCTGAATATTTTTGTGCCTTTGTAAGAAGCAAACACTTTTCTGCATTATTAAAGATTCAATTATTTTTCTACCTTTTTTTAATGTCCTTTTTATGTAAAAGTTACAAAGCAGATCTCACCTCAAATTCTAACTGAATGTCATATTGTGTTTAGGGAGCAAAGGACCTACACATAGGGCATTTGACTGTTATTCTAGATGTTCCCATTTGAATTCTCTCTGTTGGAAACATTAATCTTCTGAGCAGTTTATAAATTATTTCCTGCCTATTCCACATTACTTGGATTCTATCTCATGTGATCAAAAGAAGCTCAACATTTTTTCCTGGCATTTTGTTCCTGAGTAAAATAGTTTATTTTTCTCTAAACTGTACTATATTAATGCAGTCAATTGTGGATATTCTGCTTTTTTAGCTACATGTGCAAGCTGGAACAAAACAGAAAGATAGATAAGGGATTTCTAACTCTTACGCAAGCTATTTACAGATCAGGATTTAGGTCTCTCGACGGGATTAAGATTAGAACATATCAAAGCATCCAGTACTGATAGAAGCAAATTCTCAGTCTTGTGTGATTGAAGTGCAGTATATATTTTAATAATATGAATGGATTCATATTTGTACTGAGATTAATATGAATAATTCAATTAATCATATTGATTATATGAATTTATCATGTTTAGATGATTAAATCAATCATTTCATTGATGCTTTTTTCTGTTTTTCTGCTTTGTGGGATTGATTCGTCTGAAATCCATGACCAAATATCCAAGAACTTCATATGTGCTTAGACTTGAGAAAATTATTTTGGTTTCCTTACTACCAAGGACATAATATATCCTACTTGGTTTCCATGTTCTTTTTCAACTTGGAATGAATACTACTATGAATTTAAAAGCTCCTATAAGTAGGAATGACAACGTGAAGATGAGTGGGATATGCTGGATGTTTATATATGGAAGTTTGGCTGCAGTGTATTCTTTCTATGGTGTCTTGATTATAGTATTAGTTTCCTAAAGGAAACAGCCCAGAGCACATCCTCCCTAGCAACCAATATCTGGATAAGCAAGATAGTCAAAAAAGAAACAATGCTTTAGCCAAGGAGTCATAGAAGGAAGAAACCACATCATAACCAAAACTGATAGAGCAAGCTACTATATCTAAATAGCCAGCAAAATCCTGCTGTCCTTCACACTGACAATGTTACCTAGCTTGATATTGTTCCAAAAGTGCTTTTGTTTTTTCCTTGAAGATGTTTTGCTTCTTATCCAAGAAGCTCTGACTAAATGGTGGAAGATGGAAGGATTGAATTGAATTGGAAGACTGAAAATCTCTATAGACATTTAGCCTGGTAGTGAAATATCCACCAGAAATAACCAAGGTCAGAAAGCACCAAAAACCGATTGTTCAATTCTAAACTTGATATACTAAGGCAAACTCAGGAAAAGATGGGATAAGGAAGTCATTAAAAAAAAAGCTCCCTCACAATCTAGGTACAATCTTAAATGTCTTCTTGTAAGTCCTTTGAGTCCAGTAGAATTTAGTCCCAGATCAATGTCTACAGTACTAAAGCTTTGATTTATCTGTAAAAAAGCACTTAACCAGATTTTAGTCATTTAGTTTACTAAACAGGAAAACAGACATATTGATATTTAGACTGGGTATTGTAAAATCTACCCCACTGTAATGATGAATATAGCATGCCTTTTGAAACAATTGTGTTCCTTAAAATGCAGCATCTTTCTGTGTGTATGTATTACTGATTATCTGTGTAGAATTTGACTCTTTCATATGAATGTGCAGAACTAAAGCTTTGGGGAATTTGGGTGCATTGGGGAATTTTTATGATGTGATCATTAGTCAATCTTTCACATGTTTCAGTAACAGTACTAATGTCCTACATCCGTGGTGACGAACCTATGACAGGCATGCCACAGCTGGCACACAGACTCCTCTCTGTGGGCATGCCATCGCTCCAGCTCAGCTCCATCACGCATGCGCATGCACCTCCCACTAGCCAGCTAGCCTTTGGATCTCTGCCACACATGGACAGGGGGCGGGACACATGCATGGAAGTGGGGGTGCATACACAGGGGTGGGGGCTGCATGCGTGGGGGCACCTTGCATTTTGGGTATGTACGTGAGCATGTGTGCGTGCATGTGCACTTTGGGCACTCAGGGCCCAAAAGATTCGCCATCACTGTCCTACATTATGGGTCATCCTGACCAAGGCCTGATGGGACTTGACACCTAAAGTACCTGGATAGCACCAAGTTGTCTGCTTTGACCACAGGACAAGGCAGTTTTCTGTTGTAATCTGCCTTGTCTTGAAAGACTGTGCCAGTTGCCTACATGGGTTGGAAAGCTGAATATATCTCAAATAACTCTCAGGAGTCATGTCATCCCACTTCTAGGATTACCAAATAACCTCCTCCATCCATCTAACATAGACTTAAAATAAATATTGTCCAGGGTTTTTTTGAGTTTTTTTTTTAATTGAATTGTTTTTACAACAATAGTTTTTCAGATTTTGACTATTGTCACCTTATAAATTGTCTGTTTCTTTATTTCACCAAGAGCCAGATTTATATAATTTATTTCCTAAGTCTAAAAATTGGTTTCAGGCTAGCCCTCTCCAAATCAACTAGGCAGTAGATCACATGAGTACATATTTCACATCTTCTAATTTCTATGAAATTAAAAAAGTGCTCCTTTGCCAATTATATTATTATCACTAGCGTATTTCTCAAAAATAAAAGTTTGTTGGAAAAATAATGTGATTGAAAAATCAGTTTTCTGATGCTGGAAAAAGCAAGTTAATATATACATGTAGGCAATTTTTCACTGTATTTTTTGTTACAGATACCAAGAAAGTGAAACAATCAATTTATCCTTCCCCAGCAGATTTATCCCTCATTCCAATGGTCCATGTCCCTTTTGTAGTAGTCCTATTTACTGCTTAATTAATTTAATTTTTTTTGTTCTTTTTGAAAAAACAGCAGCAGAAGAGGAAGAGATGTAGGAAATTTGTAGGTCTCTGTATTCTGAACAGAATACAGAACTCTGTATTCTGAATATTCACAGACACTTTGCCTGTGTCCAGGCAAAGATGGAGGTAGATGGGAAGCAGACACTTGTTTTTATCTCCATGAGGCTTCCTTCATGCAGAGCAACTTTAATGAATTCTGTTTTCCTTTTTATAAGAATTACCTAAGAAACAATATGGAGGACAGGGAAGGGAACTTGAACCAATTGTACATAAACCTGTCCTTCTGCTGAGGACAGTTTTAAAGTTTACCTGAGAATTAAATTCTACACAGCTGAATAATAAAAATACAAGAAATGCGGGAATGATGTCACTATATTGCATCTTTGAGGAATTAATGGTGTTTACCTATGATGCAAGTTTTAAAGTGGTTATTTACAGAGCTTTGGGCAGGTTAATAAAATGGTGTTAAGATTTATATTGTAAATAGCATCTTAACAGGACTTTTCCACACACCCTGAATTATAATCCCCTTGTCAGGTTGATTTCATTCCCCTCATTATGATCAGGGTCATAATAGGGAAGGATATTTACATCCAAAAGCTGAATTTTCCCTCTCATTATGGGGGAAAATTCAGCTTTTCGGTGTAAATATCCTTCCCTATTATGACTCTGAATATTTAAAATGGGGCAAGAGGTTTATGTCTGAGTTCTAAAGAAATGACATTATTCTGACCAATCTCTATACAATCTTTCCTGTTCTTCGTGAATTTAACTACTGACGCTAATCCAACAATGAAAATGTGTGATTACAATTCTTGTCCATTATGGCAGTTTAAGTCTATATATCAAATTGTTATGTGAGCAACAGTGAGACAACTCTGGCAGTGATTGCATTACAGCAGCCACTATAGGCTCCAGTTTAGATTGCTTTCCTTTTTTATTGCCTCTTAAAAACATTTTTCTTGGCATCGTGAAAAACGTATTGTGGACGTATGTTTTGCAACTGCATTTTGATATGAAGAGATTATTACCTCAATTTAGAATTAGAAGTTGCTTGGATATTATCTTTCAGCCAGTCTCAAGTGCGATACATGCTTAGGAGAACAAATTCCAGCTATCTTCCAAACTTCCATAGTACCTACAAGATTGCACATATTTTACTTTTATCATTCATCCAAGAGGTCAATTCCATTAAAAAAACTTAGCAATCTGAGGAGCACTTTAAAAGAGCTGCAGCCTTTAAAGTGTGCTACATGGGTTCTAAGCTTTTTAATGTTGTTTAAAAAATGAGGGGAATCTAATGCAACTTCTGATATAAATTAAATACAACCGCTGTTTGCCCTCAGGACTTGGCTCTTCCTACTTTTCTCTATATTATCTCAGAATACACTGTACAATAGGCAGCTGAAATATTTTGGAGGCCTGAAAAATATATGTAGGCAGAAGCCAATTTATCTAAACTGAACTCTATTTGAAAGAGACTTTCTGTTGTATTACTGGCCAAACAAAATATGTGGTGCAGCTTAGATAATTTTTTTTGAGAAAGTGACCTCTTTGACTATCTATTTAAGCTGTGCCCTTAAATGTCTACAATTTTCCTCTAAATCTGAATTATCTTCAGCATTTTCATAGTGACTATTCTCAACTGCAGCCACCAGCTTGTACATCTCAGTCAACATCTATGAACCTATGAGGCATAAACTCCTCTGAGGTCCATATTTACTACAAGGTCACTAAATGTCTTAATTTAGTCTTAGAGCAAATTTATTAATTCATATGTTTGCTGAATTGTAAATCTGACTATACGAGTGAACACTTACCATGATCTTCCAATTCCTCTTCAGGATTTGATAAGTCACAGGGAGAACAAAGATGGTATCTATCATAAACTTACACACTAGAGGTTGTCCAAAAGCAACAAACTGACCATTTCTGTGCTAGATTAGTGGGCAATTACAGCCAAGACCTTTTTATGAATCAGGGAACAAGCTGTTCAGATTATCCCTTTCCATTTTCATCTCACTCTACTGAAGTCAGTGACCCAGTAGGTGGAACTGTGTAAATCAATATACTGAAAAAAGAATCCTATTGCATTTATATTATACAGATTTATTTTACTTTCTGGCATGATTGACCTGTTCATATTGAACAACATGTGGCATGAGGTGCACCCCATGGGTGATGCCTGAGGGAATTGCTTCTCCCTTTGCAAATGCCTGACACCTATTGTGAACTTGCTTCCTTGCATCCTATTATTGTCACACCTGCAGTTATAATGAGATGAGTATCTATCATCTGATAAAACAGCTAGGGAAAAAGAGATAGATTGAGAAGATGGGGAAAGCCTTCACGGCCAAATATCACATCCATACTTGTGAACAGAATAAAGTGTAAGAAGCAGTAGTGCTGAGAATACAGCTAACCTAATTGTCTGGACAAGCCTTTAATTACAATTAGGGAGGCTGAAACAAACTGATATAATTTGAGACCCCCTGGTACAGAGAACAGTGTTCCCTTTTAGTAAATAGGTGTCTACCAGAATCAAAGCATAAATTGGTTTTACAAAAGCTCCATGATTCCCCTTAAAAGCAAGAAATGCAATTATCCCAGTTAATTGGCATTCCAGCACTTAATTCTTCTAATCAGCTATTTGTACCGGAAATACCTTTATCGTATCAGAGGTGGGTTTAATTTAGATTTTGTTTTTTAATTTTCAACCTCCTGTCAAAACAGTCACTGGGATTGTCTTAATTTCTGTATAAACCTCATTTGAACATCTCTAAAGTATATATAAAACTCTCCACTTTATCCATAGCAGGAAGCAGTGAAATGCCTATTTCTGTTGTTGCCTGGCTTAATATTTCAATTATGGCCCAGAGTAGATTGAAGAAAAACATCCTGTAATCAACTAAGTGAAGTATAAGGTTAAATTAATTTAGAAGTAAACTATTCTACTTTATGTACTAGTGGTGGGAAAGATGGACAAGGTAACACAATCATATAAAAAAAAATTGAAAGCAAGTTGTGCATTTTCCTATTCATGCAGTACAACACAAATTGTTTTTGAAGTGAGAACAATTTCTCTTTGAGAACCTTCCTTTCCCAAATTTGCCTATTTGTGTTGTTGCCTGGCTTAATATTTCAATTATGGCCCAGAGTAGTTTGAACATTAATTTTTTCCCTAGAGAGAAAATAATAGAGACAGGGAGACACATTTTTACAAATTGGGACATAAAACCATAAAGAGAACCCATTATAGATTTTCTCCCTGCCATGGTAACTCTGAACTGTAGCGTAACAAACACCATATAAATGGTGTCTTTTTTTTCTCTCCTTCCTTTTCATTAATTTAATTTATTTTTGCATCACATTCCCACTTCCTCTCTTCATTAGTCTTTTTTCGTTTTTTCTAATGCTCTTGTTAAGCACTTACAATCCTGTAGTAATCAGCTGCTGCAGCATTTGTACAGCTCAGAGGAAAACATTGCTGAGTTGTCAGCATGTTTTCAACTTCATTTAAAATGACAACATGGTAATCAGTCATACATGCTGCATGGCTGAGAGGGGGGAAAAGAATCAGTGTGAGTTCTCTGCCATTAATTCTCTTCCCAACAGTGACCTACATCTTTGTTTTCTAAGCCAGTTGTGTGCTTCAATAGAGCTTTGTTGTCCCTTTCTCCATGCTGATAGAATGATCACTTCATATCAGGGTTAGTAAAGAGATTACAGAGAATTTGGGTATTAATCCACAAAACTTTAACCTTAAACTGTCTACTGTGGACCTCACTCCATTGCCAAGAGGTCTGTAAGGGGGCGTGCATGAGTGCACCAGCATGCCTAGAATGGTGCGATTCAAATTTTTTTATTACCGGTTCTGTGGGCGTGGCTTGTTGAACGTGGTGTGGCTTGGTAGGTGTAGCAGGGGAAGGATACTGTAAAACTCTCCATTCCGTCCCCACTCCTGGGGGAAGGTTACTGCAAAATCTCCATTCCCTCCCTACCCCACTAACTTACTTTCTATCTCCAGATAGAAGACCCAGCCGATCAGCTGGGACTCGAGAGCTAGAGAATAGATGGGTCAGAAATGGCATTTGCCGGTTCTCTGAATTACTCAAAATTTCTGCTACCGGTTCTCTAGAACTGGTCAGAACCTGCTGAATACCACCTTTGGTGCCTACGTCCCTGTCCTACAATTCCCATTTATTCATACACATTTATTATGTATATACTTACACCAGTTTATACTTATATGTTTATATGTTATGTTCATACTTATACTTGTTTTCTCATACATGCTTGACAAACTAAGTAAAATAAATAAAATAAATAAAAATATTAGAAGAGAAGAACACCCCTCCCCCCAATTAAAAATATAGAATTATCTGCACTTGAGCTATTCTTACGTCTGGGACATTGGCTTTGATTTTTCAATGTTTCAATGAGTTTAGAGTAAAGTGGCCAGGCAACAAGATTTGATGAATACATTGCCTTTATGATGTAATATTATCCTTAATAATAGAAATTGACTTGGCTATAAATGAAGTTAACATTAAAAATGATAGCAGTGAAATTGGCTTTACATAAAAGATATATCTTTCTGGCACCTTAGGGATAGTTCCATGATCAGTTCAAAATAATAAACTGTTAATTTAAAATAATATTGTAAAGTGTGGGAATTTTTGTTGTACGAAGAATTAGCAGGGGTAACATTCTGATTGGAATGTTTTCTGATTGAAAAGTCTCTGCTTGAAATGGGATGTACTACATCCTTGGTGGCGAATGGAGAGTTAATTTCATATCTGTCTGAAAGATAGCAAACTTATAAGATGGCATAGATGGCTCATCTTTTGGGGTATGTCAAATGGATACTGAATTTATGAGTGATATCTGGTCCTAGCTATGAATTCATAAACCAGCAATAAGGACTCCTGTCATACCCCTGGTGGAGACTGACTCTGAAGGAGAATAGGAACAGCCGACAGGGAGTGGAAGTGTGGCTCCAGAGATTGTAGAGGAGGCTGAGGAAGGGCAGAGGCCAGCTGAGCAGTCAGAGAAGGACCCAGGCCCATCCCTAATCCATCCTAGGGCACGCAGGGAGGAGAGGATAAGGGAGAGATGTGGTCTCCTCGGGAGGAGGGGCCTTGATCCTATTCATGGGCTGCTGGTGTGAGAACTGAATAAGAGTTTGGACCTGCGTACTGGCAAACGCTGGAAACAAAGCGTGTTTTATTTTGGTTTGAGGTTATCCTGGTTAATAGACTGTACCTTGTTATCTTCTTGAATTTGGTAAATACTTCTCCTGTTCCGTTGTGGAAATTTCATCATTGCAGTTTATTTGGTTTTTTTATTTCACCTCTATCTGCTCATTAAGTTCGGACTGTTTGGCTTTTTTTTGAAGACTATTTTTGAGTACGTTTTATCTCCAACTGAGTATTATTGAACAGTGGGGCCAAGTTAGAGGCATTAATATTTACGTTTTGGATTTTGTTATGTTTGTGTTACACTTTAGGTCACCACAAGTCCAGACTAGTTCTGGCCTAGCATATCTTGGCTCAGCAATGGATTTTAGGTGTCTTTGCTTCAAATTTATACAGCATTCTCTCTGCACGTGTAGTGTAGACATATGTTTATCAGAATTATTAGAATACATAATTTGGAATCAGATTGCTAGGACACCAATATTCCTTCAGCATTATCTAGACTCTGGTGGCCTTCTGAATAGTGCTGGAACAATATTTAGAAAGATTACTTAACTTTGGATCAAAGTTTATCTGCAGCTTTGATCCAGAAACCATATATCAACTTTGTTTTAAATTCTTGATTTTGTTCCTGGTTATGACCCCCAGAGTATTCCATTCCATTATGCTCAGTTTTGGATGGATGTTCCCATTGATTCAGCCTTTAATAGAATTTCCCCCTCCTTTTCTTGCTCCTTCATTTGGTATTTTTAAAAGTAGGACAATAAACTTGATTTTCTAAATTAGAGGAAACCTCAAGCTATAAAACAGCCTAATGTTACTGATTACAGACTTTGCCATAAACAAAGAAGTGAACTTTGCTATATAATACTTAGGCATCAAATAGTAGAACAAGTAGAGTCTGGTTACAAGATTATCTAACAAAATATAAACTAATAGATTTGAAAGAGACCAAGACCACGTTTTAATATAATGAGTTAAATCATGGAAAATGCTACAATGGAAAATGTAGTTAAAAAGCCAGAGAACAGCTTTCTGAATGGCTTACTGTACTGACCTAATAGATACTCATTTAAGTGGAATAAAATATTTAGCTTTTGAGCACTACTGACTGGAATAGATAAAGTCAAAGGCTTCATGATAATGGAATGCAGGAGCTAGGACACATTACATTATTGTTGCAACAGCTATGAAGAGGATTAATCTGAACACCGAGAGCTTTGAATTCAGCATTGTCTATTAAAAATCCACGGCAATTCTTAACTGGTCCCCAGGGATGATTTCTAGCAGGCAGGAAGAAAGCTATATGACTCGAGAGCCTACTCTAGATGGTGAAATAGATTCTGATGTCGATGCAAAGCGTGCATCCTTTTGTGGAATATCCTTTTTTTGCTTTGATTTCTTTCTCTTCTTATTACCTTTATTCCCCCCGCTTTTTATAGTGACCTGTCCTTTTTCTAAGCAATAGGAAGATTTATGAGCCTCTTATGGATCTTGATTTCTTCTGTTATGGGACAAAGATTGGATGCTGGTGTTTTACCATGAAGCTGTTTATGCATCAGTTTTTGGGTTAATTAAAAGAAATTGCCAAGTATGATGAATTGCAATTTCTCTGATGTATAACTGTTACAATTAAGGATGCCTTGAATGTTTGCAACCATTGAAATGTGTTTCAACAGAATCCAATCCAGATTTTCAACAGAAGCCAATCCAGCTCTCTTAACTTGTTGACTTAATTCACCTGACATCGTTTGGTAAATAATAGCAAGTAAAGATGGATATATATGTGTATGTGTGTGTGTAGCATAAAGAGGATTTGTTATGAAACCACCTACAGACCTCCTCACATCCCGGACACAAACTGTTTCAACTCCTTCCCTCAAAATGACGCTATAGAGCACTGCACATCAGAACAACTAGACACAAAAACAGTTTTTCCAAAAGCCATCACTTTGCTAAACAAATAATTCCTCAACACTGTTCAACTATTTACAAAGTCTGTACTACTATTACTATCAATCCTCTCATCATTCCTATCAGCCATCCCCTCCCACTTGTGATTATATGACTGTAACTTTGTAGCGTGTATACTTACAATCTATATTGACTGTTTCCTAGTATGATTTGATTGCTTATTGTATCCTATGACTATCATTAAGTGTTGTAACTTATGATTCTTGACTCTTGACAAATGTATCTTTTCTTTTATGTATACTGAGACATTTACACCAAGACAAATTCCTTGTGTGTCCAATCACACTTGGCCAATAAAGTATTCTATTCTATTCTATTCTATTCTATTCTATTCTATTCTATTCTATTCTATTCTATTCTATTCTATTCTATTCTATTCTATTCTATTTGTAGAAAGAAAAAGCATAAAGACAATTTAGGAGGAAATCCCAGAAGAACCTTGATGAAAAAAATGGCTCATGAAATATTTTCTTTTAGAATGATGAGTAGTATATGTAGGGGAACATTTCTTTTTTTCAAATTGCACACTTAAATCACCTTGCAGTATCACCACTACAATTTCAGAACTACACTGATTTTTGTTATTAAGCACCTCCTTTCCTTCATTTCACATCTGAATAAACCAAATCCAGTTCTTTATGTAACGATTAAGGTTACCTTCAATTCATTACTGAAACTTGGTTGTATTTTATTTATTTCTCTCCTGCTAGCTCTTTTCTCATCACTGAAAATCTCCTACTTTTGGGCAGCAATTTCCATCGGTCACTCTTCTTCCATAACATAACTGAAAAAGGCAATATCAGAAACATCTGAGTGTGAACTAGGCTGAAGACTCTAAGGAAAATGATTATGAATTGGCAATGAACTAAGAGTGGTAGAGACAGAAATAGAACTAGGCTCTGGCAAAACAAAGCCAGCACACTGAAACATTCACAGCTGGCCTTTATACCTCCAACTGGAAGAGACAAGCATAGTCTCTGCTATAATTTTATATTTCTTTCTCATTGCTGACATGGTGCATCTTGAGTGAAGCTAAAACCCTCTTGCAAATAACAGTATAGAAGCGTTGCAAGAATTATGCAAATATCTGCTCCATTGGAAATATTCTTATACTCCTAGAGATTTATAAAACAATAGTACTGAAATTCATTGGGTAAATTTACAGCATTATAAATACCTCCCCACTGAATGCAATAATGGATTTGTTGTACCCACAGTCCTCAAATATATCAGCTTGCCTGAATGGAGAGGGAACAGTTTCTTCTTCCTTTTAGTTAGTCATTCATTGGTTCTAAAATATTTAAACAAAGAAAAGCTATTAGGGTGTGCATGCAGCATAGCAACTACTTATTCAATCCATGTTTTTATTGTTGCTCCTTCTCAATATTTCTGAAACATATCCACTGGTTTATATAAAGCAATAAATCAATGTTTTTCAATCTGGGCAGCTTGAAGATTTGTGGACTTCAACTCCCAGAAGTCCCCAGGCAGCATGCTGAGGAGGAATTCTGGGAGATGAAGTTCACATTTTTTAAGGTTGCCAAGTTTGAAAAACACTGTTATAAATCCTAACATTACAAATCATATGGCATGTTAAGAAAAGGAAATATTATATCTTATTGCTATTAATTAAGATGAAAATTAATATTTCAGGATTATTGCACATTCAAAAGCAAACAGTAATAAAAGAAAGATAATTGAGATGGGGAAATATCCGGATGTTTCAGTATTCAATCCTGCATTAAGATTTAGGAATTCAGTTGGAACAGAAGAAGCTTCTTGGATGAGAAGCAAAATGTTTTCAAGGAAAAAGCTAAGAAAGTCCAGTTCCTTTTTGAAAAGCACTTTTGGGATATGTATAGAGAGGTGTGGCACTGATTGTCCAGAGCCAGTGAGGAGATGCTGATTTGACTGGGCAAAGAGTTTGGGGGATGCCTTTTTTATGCAGTTACCCCACACAACAGCAGCTGTATTTGTGATTTGGATAGTTCTCTTTTCTTGTTGTTAATGCTCAGTCACTTAAATTAATTGCCCTCCTTGATTGCTTTGATATAAAGAAAAGTGCATCAAGAAATCGCATCACAATTCTTTCTATTGATGAGGTTTAGTCCAAAAGTACTAATGTTAGGCAATATCTATGTGGCAGTAAAGATAGAATGGGGATGGTCAATTTTTGAACTTTTCAGGCACTAATGACTCTTCAGGTTTTCATCCTATACAGATATACTCTAGATTTTCTGCTCTGAAAATTCCTTTCCAACTATGATTCATTGAACAGACTCAAGTTCACTTTTTAAAAAGTGTTTATTTAGTGAATATTCTCTAAAATGTAAAGTGCAACAAAAATGATTTGATTGAATAATGTTATTCTAATACAAAAATTTGGCGCTCAGAGCTGTACATGATCCCCTTTTAGGCCCCTTGACCTTCTCCATTTTTCAATTTCAAGAAGCCTTTTTATACCCTTCAGAATGCAAATATGACTAATGAAATTCGAAGACAATGGATAGATGGAAATTATTGTGCCATTCATAAAAGAAGCAAATAATGGTTCAAAAACAAACAATTCAAGCTCCCTTGAAACCTGAGTTCTGCTGATAATTGTTATTGTAGGCCCCGGGTGGCCCTCAAATCCCGCTCCTCTAATATAAGTGTCATCTTTGGTCATCAAAAGGTTTGCTGACCACTATGATGGAGCATAGAATTATTGCAGAATGAATTTTTAGTTCACCATATAGTTCTTCTTATATTTGCTTCCTAGATCTGAACATTTTTCAAATCTCCAAAGGTTGAAGAAGAAGGAAAATTAGAGTATATTCAAAATTGGTAGTTGTTGATGAGAACAATGGAAAAATCCACTGAACTGTTACATCCAAACTTTTATGAGTTTGGATGTAACCGCAATCCAGTGTGTCATTTTCCATAAAATGTATTTGTTTAAAAAGATAAGGCTTTTTCAGAAAGACTGAATTCTAAAGAATAAATTGTGTCTTATAATAGCTCCTTATCCATATATGAGCCTGTATTTTAGAAATCTAATTATATTTTGCTATTGAAACAAGAAATAATAAAAATGCTAAGTAATTATGTGTGGGACAAAATGATATAGACAAATACCTAGAGTTTTGAATATATTCATGAATCTGGCTAGTTATTACATTTGTAGTAAGCTATAAATTACCAACACCACAGTACCTCTATATATAAATGTAATGTAATGTAAGAGAGCTGATGCATCATTTGTACTATTTGAAATTTGCTAGGTTCAGTGAACATATTCTCAGTGTGGCTAAACTTAAATTGATGGAGTTCATATTTTGCTTATGCCCAGGTTGATAAAAAAATGGTTGGAGATCTAAATTCTTGACATTGGCAATTTTGGAATTATGACATCACACAACATTTCCCAGAAGTATACAACTGTAATCTGTGATCTGCATTATATGGATGCTGGAGGAATGATCAATGTTTATGTATGGTGGTTTTCACCAGTTTGTTGCAGGAAAGTTCTGATAGGGACCAACTTTTTCTACAAATGGAAGGATTGTTCTCATTCATGATGTGCCATAAACACAGATACGTTATTTAACTTGGTCATTACTATGCAAGTCATGGCTCCTGATTTGTCCTTAAAAATAGTCAACATTCTAATTCAGTTTGATATTTTTTATCTTCGCTGGATTTGACTCTTACTGATTTTACAATTTTAAGTTTTGCTATATTTCTGTATGATTGAAATTTCTACTATTGTGCTTGGAAACTTTGCGGGTGCCCTAAGAATTTGATTGAAGGGTCTCATGTAAAACTTGAAAATAAAATAATAAAGAAAAATGTAATAGCACCCAAGAGTGTTAATATTTCTGTTTAAAATTTTGAGATTCAAACATCTAATGAAACAAACACAAATTTTATAATCTATATGCAAAGAAAGAAAGTAGGAAGTTGTAACTGTAGGAAATCTTTGCATTCTGAGAACCATTACCAGTGTATGAAGAAATATTGAGATATGACTAGACATTGGGAATGAGTAATCAATACGAGAAAACAGAATCCAGTCAGATTGGCATACATTATAGTCTGTATTTTATCTAATCCAGGCTAAACTTCATATTTGTAAAGGCTTCTCCAAATTTCTGGATATTTTTTCTTATTACTCAATAGGACATTATGAGATATATATGACTATATGATAAGCAACTCACAGTCAGCAATAATAGGGAGTATCGGAAAAGAAACTTGTAGTTCAGCACTGAAAAACATAAACCTACAGTTGGAGTATATACCAAGAGTGTTAGAATTTAGTCTAGGGCCTCGTCCTCCTCCATGGTGCAAATTAGCATAATTGTGCTGGCTTAGTGGCTGCTAAACTCCATCCTTCAGCTAATTCTTTTCCCCATTAATGTAATGTTTGCTTTTGTTTTGTTTTGCTTTAATACACAAGAAGCTTGAATGTGAAAGGCAGGCATTAATCTTAAAACTAATCCAAGTGTATGAAAATGTTTGTGGGGCCCAGAATCATTCTTAGAAAAGAAAAATCATGCAGCAAAGACTACAGCTCAGCTTTGTTTGGATTTGTGTCTAGTTGGTAAAAGGGTGGTCTTTGATAAGCCATGCTCTTCATAGCAATGGCAATAGCACTTAAACTTATATATAAGTCATAATCTTGAAGCGGTTTACAGAGTCATCATATTGCCCCCAACCATCTGGCTCCTCATTTTACCCACTTCGGAAGGAGGGAAGCAGAGGTGGTATTCAGCAGGTTTTGACCAGTTCTAGAGAACTGGTAGTGGAAATTTTTAGTAGTTCAGAGAACCAGCACCTCTGACTAGAGATTTTACAGTATCCTTCCCCTGCCACGCCCACCAAGCCACACCCACAAAACTGGTAGTAAAAAAATTTGAATCCCACCACTGATGGAAGGCTGAGTCAACCTTGAGTCTGATGAGATTCAAATAGCCAAATTAATCAGCAGAAGTAGCCTGCAGTACTGCATTCTCACCACTGCACCCCTGTGGCTCAGTGGTGGCTGTTGTTTAAGAAAGCCCATAATACGATTTCAAAATTACTAATATGCCTATCAGCCGACAAGGGTTTAAGCAACTGATAAGATTTTATAGAAAAATCAAGATTGTCTTGCTGGGAGCCACATCCTCATATTCTGTCATTTTGTAAAAAGAGAGCTGGCATACCTTTCTGTAAGTTTGGCTTTTCCTGGTTCTGAAGTTCATGAAATCCAAGGCAAAATTGCCTATATATAGGATGATGATCTTTCTACAAATCAGGACTCCCCATGGAGAAGCATCTGCCCAACTTTAATATATGAAATCACTAAAATAGAAAGATGTCCGGTTTGTTGCCTTTGCTATGAAGTTATACAATAAGTCAAAATGAGCAGATATATGCAGAACAGCCTAGCCACTGAAAATATAATATATTCCAAATATTTACAGAATGAAACTAAATGTAATAAAGAAAAAAAAAAGGCAGATTTCAAAACCTTGAAGACAACCAAAGCACTATATGGCTTTAGTATGCATCTCCCAGCAAAACTCTTAAGACTTATTGGTTAATTGAATCAATCCATCATGTTTTGGTGGCAGATTCCATTTTCAGAGTGTGATTCCTGTCAGAAGTACACTTGTAAGAGCACATCAGTATAAGATGAGGTATATAATATATTTATGTGAAAGTACATGCATGCATAATTTCTTCTATACTGAATGGTATGGGGTTCAATTACTTAACTGATAAAGAGTTCTGTTGCTTATTCTATCCTCCTGTTTCCCAGATCTTACTAAAATTCTGAAGTGAGTTGACAGAAGGAAGTATAATCCTGGGTTAAGAGTCAGATTTCAGATTTCCCCTACAAAATAGCAGGAGAGGCTTCTTTTCCTTATGTGGAAATGCAGTATTTTGGAAAGCTTGGTCTGTTAATTTTTTGAGCCATAGAAGGATCATAGAAACAAGTCTGTCTCCTCCTCCCCACCCCCTCTGAATGTTATTGTTTAGTTCACATTAGTTGGAAAATTCATTTCTTTGCTTCTTTTGGCTGTCTTCAAAGGTTTCAGTAATATCAGTATAAGAGTATCTCCTTTTGTTTCGCTCAGCAGATCTGATCTCTCTACTATTTCAGATGGAAGGAAAATATTAAATATTCACCATCTAAAACAAATAAATACATTTTTAAAATCCTTGAATATAGAAAATATCAACAAAACTATTCTCATTGTTTTCTCCATCTCCTGAAACCTTTTACTTTCTACATCTCTACCTGGCTGCAAAGTTATTCTTGATTATGCTAACAGTTCCATGAGAATAGGGACAAGCGAATTATATATTTCATTTTTAACTCTAGGATTCTTATTTCATAATAAAATTATTGCCTCTTCAGCTTTTTTCCCTCAGGTATTCCTATTCACTCCATCTTCCTGAGCCAGTTATTATTAGCTCAGCAAATCCTTTGCTGTTATTTCTTAAATGCTACAGATGTTTTGGAGGTTTGATTGTTTCGATAAGATTTCACAATTTGATTTCCATTGCCTCCTTCCTAGGGTTGAGAGAAAACGACTGGCCTAATGACATGCCAGGGTGGGATTAGAGCTCTATGAATGACGTTCAATGTCCATGTTCACAAACATTATCTCCTTCTCTTTCAAGGTGTATCTGGGATTTATGTAAGAAACAGTACTTTTCCTTTTGCTGAGATTTGTTTTGTCATTTGCACCATACCATGGCACAAAACATGACATTTTTTTTTTCTGCTGTGTCCTCATGATGTTGCCTTCATTTCATTCTCAGCTCACGAGTGAGACAGGAATAAGTCATCCTTAACTGTAGAGAATTAATTTTCTCCCTTATTCCAGCACTTTCTAAAGGCAGCGTAAAGTCGCAAAACCTGTTGGGCTTTGCCACGATTTATCTTGGAAGGATGTCAGATCAACTGCTGCACTAAGCAAGAGAAGCAGGGCAGGGATGAGCTATAAGGATAGCAGATTTCATACTGGTAATTACTTTCTTGCTGATTCAAGAATGGTTGGATGGTGCTATAAATTATAATGGGTAGGACACTTACTCTGCCACAAATGTTTAAAATTTGGACTCAACAATCATAGGAAATAGTTATGCATATTCTCTACATTTAGTGATGCCTGAAGTAGTCCCCCCACCAATCTTTTTGCAGCATCATAGCTAGAGTAACAATTCTGACATGTAGGCAATTAACCTCTGTAATATTTTGTGCCTTCCTTCCTATGCACAGAATACATTGAATTCAGTCAGCATACTGCATGCTTGTGGTAACCGATCACATTTTGATAAAGTGAAATATTGGGTAGTTGTTCTGAGTTAAAGATAAGGTGGAGTGTTTTTTTTTTAAAGAAATTAAGAAATAGTTTTTGAGGTATATGAGACTGATACGTTGAACTGATTCTGGGTCAGAACATTTTAGTAGGCAGTAGGACAAAGTAAGTGTGTTTTGTTTGAATAATACTCGACATGAGGATTATATACCATCATATGGAAAAATTACTTTTATCTCATTAATATTCACCCCAACTATTGACAGATTATTCAGAAGAATGAATAGTATCTGTATATTGCTAGAAGGCTTTCATTGCATTAAAAACATTTAAGAAATATTCACGTTTCAAAATATTCTTGATTCGCTCTCCCCCATGATAGGCTTATCTTGACACAATGGGCCTATTCCATAGCTCCAACACAGGCAATATACAGGTGGTCCTCGATTTATAACAACGATTGAGCCCAAAATTTAAGTTGTTAAAGGGAGACATTTGTTAAGTGAGTTTATGACCTTTCTTGCCACAGTTAAGTGAATCACTGCAGTGAATAAGTTAGTAACCCGATTGTTAAGTGAATCTAGCTTCCCTGTTGTCTTTGCTTGTCAGAAAGTTGCAAAAGAGGATCATATGATCTCGAGACACTGCAGGAGTAATAAATATGAACCACTTGCCAAGCATCCAAATTTTGATCACATGATCACGGACCTGCTGCAAAGTCGTAACTGTGAAAAGATAAGTCACTTTTTTTCAGTGCTGTTGTAACGTTGGTCACTAAATGAACTGTTTAAGTAAAGGACTACCTGTACAGCCCCATATAGATTTACATCACAGAATCACAACATTGGGTGTACCCGATAACGTTGCGTCATGTATTGAGCCTCGGGGGGGGGGGTGCGGTAGTTAAGAGTGCAGTACTGCAGGCTACTTCTGCTGATTGCTGACTGCCTGCAGTTTGGCAATTCAAGTCTCACCAGACTCAAGGTTGACTCAGCCTTCCATCCGTCCAAGGTCAGTAAAATGAGGACCCAGATTATAGGGACAATATGCTGATTCTGTAAATTGTTTGGAGAGGGCTGTAAAGCACTATAAAGTGGAATATAAGTGTAAGTGCTATTGCTATATATACTAAATGGTATGCTAATTTAAAGAGCTCCAGGACATCTGTCAGTTGTAGTGAAAATTGCTCCATGTCCCCAAATCTGCTGACTTCACTAAGAATTAATTTTTTTGGATTGGGCTCATTGCATTGTCATTTATTCATGGCCAACATAGGGACAATTTTGAGGGATAGGAGATATTTACTGTTATATAGTAGTAAAGGAGAATATTTGTAATTCAGGGTTGACATGAGGGTCCCTTGGCACTGTCTGAGCTGGTTTGTTTTCTTGCAGATGTTTTATTAACCAAACTAGGTATCATCAGTGCTAATAAGGAGTGTCTTAGTAATACTGATGATGTTAGCTAGTTTGGGTAATAAAACAATTGCAAGAAAACAGCCCAGCCCAGAGAGCACCAAGGACCCCTCACTGTTATTTATTTTTATTTTTTATTTAATAATTTTATATATTGCCCTTCTCCCGAAGGATTCAGAGCGGTGAACAGCCAACTAAAATATAAATTACAGATATAAATACAATTAAAAAAGAATTAAATTATGGGCTGCCAAATTAAAAATTTAAACCCCTCGATTAAAATAAGCTAAAATTTTCATACCCTGACCAATCAAATCTAAAACCCCTTATTTAAAATCCCATTTGAAGTCAGCTCAGGCTGGCCTGCTCAAAGAGCCAGGTTTTCAGGTCACGTCTGAACGCCCTCAGGTCAGTGGTTGTTCGTAGCCCTGGGGGCAGCCCGTTCCAAAGGGCGGGTGCCCCCACAGAGAAGGCCCTATTCCTCGGGGTCACCAGGCGGCACATAGATGCCGTCGGGACCCGAAGGAGATCCTCTCTGTGGGAGCGCATCGGTTGGTGGGAGACTACTGGCAGAATGCGGTCTTGTAAGTATCCTGGTCTGATGCCATGGAGCGCTTTAAAGACCAAAACCAATACTTTAAAGCGAACCTGGAAGGCCACCGGCAACCAATGCAGCTTGCGCAGGAGAGGTGTCACATGGGAGTATATCGACGCCCCCATAACCACCCGCGCGGCCGCATTTTGTACCAGTTAGAGCCTCCGGGTACTCCCCGCAGGGAGCCCCATGTAGAGGACATTACAGTAGTCCAGGCAGGAGGTGACCAGGGCATGGGTGACCGTGCGTAAGGCATCCCAATGAAGATTATATAGTTTTAGAGCCACATTTTTTAGCTACTAGAACTTTATCCAACTTCTGATCATGCCCATCTTCTGAAAACATCAGAAAGCAAAATATCATCTATAAATTAAGTCTCCCCCACCCAGGTGTCACAGAAGTTTGAACAACTTGAGAAATTCCCAATATGATACCATCAAATGGTATGATCACTAGAGTGAATCTGGCACAATTTTGGCCTAATTGAATCTGTGAAAATCCATGGACAGCATCAAACAATGAGAACATTTGAGCATCTGTAAGTCCCAGGAGAATATTATCTACAGTTAGCACCGTTGCATTTCTGTTTTCACAGGTTTGTACAGCTCTTTAAAGTTGACAGATAAGTGAACCATCTCTTGGGCACCAGTATCACTGAAGTGCATGTTAGTTGAGTGTTCTTTTTAAAATCTCCCCTGGAATATACATTCTGCTTTTAGTGTGGGGGATAGGAAGATCAATGTTCTAGGTTGGATAGCATACGAAACAGCTCTTTCTTAAAACCATGTTTCTACTGGAAGAATCTTTAAGGTTGCCATTTCTATATTAGGCTCCATGGAGATTTCTCCCACATGACACACTAAAGCCTTTGGTACAGTTGCGTCTCAGCCCCAAATATTATTTATTTGCTGAAGAAGCACATATGCATTAAACTCACATTTCTCTGCACTGGATATTGGGATAAGATACCTTAGAATGTAGATATTCTTGCTGCCAGAGCTTGCAGCAAACATGTACAGTATGAGTAGGTTCTAGAAAGTTCTGTAGACTGAAAGTCTGAAATAAGACTTTCATCAGTTCCTCTGCCCCCTTTTAAAGTTCATTATGTGATCACTGATTTGCAAAGTGATTTCTTATGATTTGGCGAAACCTACAAGGTATCCAGTGGGTTATATGTGTAAATTATTTTGACTGAGGTCTATTTGCCTGCCAGATTCTTGCCCTGAACTTGACCATTGACAAGTTTCTTATCATTTGCCTTTTCCAAGATTAAAGGAATTTTAACTAATTGCTATTGGAATAAATGTCCAGAATTAGTCTGTTCCCATTTATTAGACCTCAAATCACAATCTTCTTTCTTATACAGCAATATTAAATAGATTTCAGAAGATTTCCAAACTAAAGTTTCCTTTACCTCAAACAAACCGATTGGTTTGCCTCAAGCATAAAATATTTACCAAATTTTCTCAGATGGAGAAAGTAAACCTTATCTTTAGCAGCAGCAGCAAAAGGAAAATATTTATATCTTTTTTTTCCTGCCGATGGCCACATGGCATAAATGAGGGCACATACCTGAATATCTTCTTCATGCAATTTCAATAGCAAAAAAACCCATTTCCAATCAGAACATCCCAGAGGGCTGTTAAAATCAAAGGTCTTTGGTTGGGAAACTTTTATCAGGAAATGCATGATTTCAGATGAGAGTTCTAGTCATCTCAGGAATCTCTAAATCTAAGATAGTTTAGATTTCTAACATAATCATTCTTTATAAAATGGCTCAAGACTTTCAGCTAAATTACAATGCAGTATTTTAGTTTGTTTCCAATAACTATATTTATATTCTAATTGTTTACAAGTCCCAAATATGTTTTTATTATGGGAAACAATGCTGCACATGTACTTTTTATTATTTTTTCTAGGATTATGCTTGACATATAAAATATTGAATTATCTTTCTGCTATTCACTCATTAGGATCACTTTTCACTCTGCTAACCATCTTGAAGACTGCCCAACCATGTTCTAATCTGCTACCGTCAGAAATGATGGTGATCACTTGAGTGTTGTGAGCATGGAAATAAGAATGAGCTATCAAATTTGATCCATTTCAAAAGCAGCACATCAGCTGCATTAGAAGTTTTAGGAGATGGCCTATGTGGAGAAAGCAATCAGAACTCATAGTTACTTTGTTGCTCCTGGAGATCAAGATAGTTTTTCTGCAGAAATTAAGATGATAATCATTTAGCACAAGAACAGTATAGTTGAGCAAAGTTTTCTTTGGACTACCACTATTATTCATAGTATTATACAGCATTTTCAAAGAAAATGTTATAATGTGAAAAGCTGTTCAAATGAATGGCAGAGACATTGTCCTAATATAGATATAATATCACATCTTCTCAACAGGGATTATTTAAAATAGTGCCTTAGTATTATTGAAAGTCTATTACAGACTTTAAATTCACTGATGAGGAGGCAATAAAAAGGCATATTTTAATAGCAGAGATTTTGTTATACAGTCTGAGTTCTAGAAAAATCATTTTAATGTCAGTGGATAATGAAAATACCGGTCACCTTTGACTGAGTTAAAATGATGTCATGACCTGGCAATTTCTATTCAGTCCTGACATATCTATGTGGAGGCACAGCTCACAATTGCTTTCATGTAAATATAATAGGAGTTTTTTTTGGTGGTATTTTTTTTCTTTCAAGAATGACAAATCAGAAAAAAGCTGTGAAAAGTATCAGAGGACCATAAAAACTGGGAAACCTATATATTTTTTTCATTTATTTTTTAAAATGCAAATTACACTAGTTAGTCAAAAAAGGTCACCTTTTGTTAAAAATACATTCAGAATTAACAAATGACTCTTAAGAAAAAAAAATGAGAGAGACATTTGGATTGTTAACACTTGCTTTTTGAATATTTGGATTTATAACAATAACAGAAAGCCCAGTCTAAAAAAATAACATACTTCATTGGATTTTGAAGAGGATACAGTTGTATAATTCAACAGTGTTCAAATATTCTCACACTACTGTGCTCTTTTTTTTTTTCCATAGTGGATTTGTCAATTCTGTCATTGTTGTAATAATTCTTTTGGAATGATACTGATTTTGCTGCACAAGAATAAAAATAAATGACTGATCCCATGTCTGTCCATGTGTTTAACATATATAAGTTTGTGCAGGTGTATTTCTATATAGTGGACAGTGTTTTATTTAAATTTAGAATTCTCATTACCTCAAAATTCTCTGGTCTTATTCAGATGTACTTTCTAGCTTCTTCCTGGATCAACAGGCATCATCCGAACACAGAAACCTAATTTTCTTCCTGCCGTCTGCTCTGCTACTTACCATCTACAGTTCTTCTCTGCTACTTACACCATCATCTACAGTTTCTGTGCTATGCTCCAAATAATTGCTGATGCTCAAAATCATGTTTCTGATAAAGTCTAGTATAGCTGGTTATAGGCCTGCAAAACTTTCCATGCTATTTATGGACACTCTTGATTCCTTACATGGAGACAAATATGCCCACAGGCCCAATAATGCATCAATGCATAGAGTATATGAGAATGTTCCACCTTTTTCTTATTCACTTACATCCCATACTGGATACATTTGCTTCTCACCATGAATGTTTGTGTGTGAGGGGGAAATACATAAACCATGATATATCTATATGATTGTTATTATATTATGTAACAGAAATGACTCTTTCCTTAACTGTATCAAAGTAAACATTTGATGCAGAGGTACAGGAATGCCTTAATTTAGAATGTGGAACAAAGCAGGAATTGGTCAAATGTGTTTAGTTTGCACTCAATAATTCTTAACTAGAAGAATCACAATGTTTGCTCATGGGAAATGACAGCAAGCAAAATTTCATTAGTCCCCAGCAGGTATGATGTACTGATGCTTCTGTTTATTTATTATTATAAATTGTAATGTCTCTTCTGAATAGAATTGAACTGCTGGTGACTTCACAAACAAGTAGTTCTCTTGACAACAATGCAGAAGTGGCTACCCATTGCCTTTTTTCCAGTTATATTATTACATCATAGGGCAAAACTATACACCCAATTATAATACTAAAAGAATTAAGCTATAAAGTGTTCAGTAAGGCTGAACTAGTGCATAAATTATGCAATGGATCCTTATTTCTTCTTAATAAGACTTTGAGATACAAGACATTTAACATTTTAAGATGTCTAAACTTCTTTTCTAGATTCTACAAATCTACTTTTAAAAATACTTTGCCCTATTTTATCGGGTGCAGAATGTCAGTGAGAGATCATTTCATCAAACCTGCTACTTTAATGATTTGAATGCAAACCTATACATTTGTTTTGACTTTATGCTACTTACTGCAGAGTCATCCCATTTTTCCATTGGTATTAAGAATAATAAATGTAAAAAACAAGGTTGGGGAGACAATCCATATATCATCCAGACTTATTTCACTGGTAATAGGTAAATTTCAGGTGTACAAGAGTTGTGCCTCTTGATCCTGCCCAAAAATAATTAAATTGCAAACAACCATTAAAACTGAGAGCATCTTTAGAAGCTTAACTAAAGCAACAGTACATGTACTATCATTACTACCACTGGTGTTGATATAACCAGGCAGAGACTTAATTATAAGCTTTATATTTTTTGGAATTTTCAAGTACTAACCACTATTTTATATACATTTCATTACTGTATTATAAATCAATGTGGTGTTCCACTCATATCGCTGTTACTGGTGTGACATTTATTGCTGGCACCAATTAGTTTTTGTTTCTGTTAGAAATACCTATTCTGTTGTCATTCAGGTGGTATTTTTGTAAATACACTGGTATGTATGGTATGTATACATTGGAGGTAATGGGTAAAAGATGAACGGTCTTATTTCTAGGGAACTTGTACTGACAGTTACTACAGTGGATGGTGGATATCTAGGCCATATAGAATTGAAACATTTGGCAAGTGCAGACAAAAGTTATTTGAAGAAGCTGTAGTAGGCTAAGAAGACCCTAACCCAGCAAGTGCCTAAGGCTGATGCATTGTAGGTTTTAAATAAAGAAATTATTTCAATTCAATTAAAAAAAAAGCCTGAGCAATATAACTCTTCCCAAAGAAAAGCCACTGCAGTAGTTGAATATACAGCTCAAATTCAGAATACAGACGCTTCTAGGAGTCAAGAGTATTTCATAGACATTGACCTACTAGTAAAGTTTCCAAAGGCATCTTGTTGCCAACTACATAACAGCACAGGTTTCTTTAGCCACAAAAATACAGGAAGATAAGATACATATTCTAACACACAACAGTTTCCCCAGTACCACGAAAAAAGGTTTTCAAAAATCTCACCAATGCAACTACTCCCACCCCAACTTAAAAACAAAAAAGAACAGAATCCAGAAAGATCTTATATGCTGCAGGTTTTCAGTGTTTTTTTCTTTAAAAAAAGCTCACTTACATAAGGTTTTCAACTGGAATCAGTTATAAAAGAGTAAACATTGTTAATACTTATGCAGTTGGCCTCTGTCGATAGAAATATGCAGATATCTCTGTTATTAGTAAAAGACGTAGGTTAGAATCATTTATAAAAGCACGTAGAGTGCATTCACTAAAACAGTGGGGTTAAGGAGCACTGAGTTTGCACTTTCTTTAGTTATTGTTTAGTAAAAGTTCCTTTTCCTGGCATTCCCCAGCTCCCAAAATGTCCAGTTCTTTTAAAATACACTGAAGTAATTTGAAACTAAGTATTCTGGAAGCTTAACCATAAAGCACTTTTTTTCTGACAATATTTTTTTTTAAAATACAGACATCTCCAGAATGGTGGGAGCTGTAGTATATTACCTGACTCAGCTTTATAATTTTTGTTTAGAATTCATGAACAGTATGGTTGATCCTAAAGGAAGTGATTTCAGAGAGCTCTCATCAAAGTTCTCAGTGTGTGACTTAGTATGGGTTAAGGCAAGCATATATTAAACAGCCTTTCCTGTCTACTGACTTCAGCTTCAATGTTATCTAAAGATCTTTAATCTGTATGGACTAAGAAGACACGGTTCCAGACAGAGTACAAAAGTGCCTCAAATAGCTAAAACAGATGAGATTGTTTCATAAATCAGAGGCAAGTGCAAAAAAAGAGCAGAAGGTAGATAGTGGCCAGGAGATGGCACCACTGCTTTTTTATAAACCTTCTGTATAGGAACTTGGAAAATCAAAGTTGGGAGGGACTGGATCTTGTGCACTTCTGCCAGCACTAGCTAGACAGAGAGGCCTTTGTCTCTGAGTGTTCTATTATATATTGAAACAGAAAAGTTAGGTCTTCTTTCATTCTTCTGCAACCTGTAGGAGGATGTGCAAGAAGTAGATCTTTGTCCAGTTTTTCATCCCCAGGACAGATTTAGCTTGTGTCTACTTAGACCTAGAAAGAAAGAGAAAAAGAAGATAAAGACATTTTCTCACAAATATAATTTATACCACATCAGTTCCTTTTGAACAGCAGCATGAACCTAGTTCATGGTCCATCTACAAAATTATCTTTAGTCCATTTTTGCATCTACTCGAAAGTTCTTGTTTAAACTACGGTTAAACATAGTACAAGAACAAAAAAAAAGCCACACCATTTAATATCATAGAATATTAGAACACTTCAAAGTTAATTGAAAGAGATATTTTGGTTTGACCCTGGAAGTCCAGTTGCCTTTTCTATGTGAATAACACCTATTATTCTTGATAGCGTATCACTACATGATATATGATGTATATATATACTATTGTATGCATTATTTACCTTAATATTTTCCTATTAGTAGCACCAATAGCAACAATCTGATACCTGAAGAGATGGGACAGGGTGCCTGAGATTGTGGTCCCTTTCCATTTCATGCTTCTATTTAATAGTTTTTTTGGCTTTTCTAGAGGCATTTCCCTTTTAAGGGGACAGGGAATGATAAGAGTGAAGAATTTATCTAAATCTAATGTTTATGTCCCAATTTGCAAGTCTTAGCAGCAAGTCCTCGGTAGGGCCAATGGTGAAAGCAGCTGGGAATTCTATTTCAACACTGTTTAGATAGCCTTAGATTTCTGACTCCATTTAAAAATCAGTGCAAAGCAGTTAGAGTTGTCTCAGGTTTCTTCATGTAATCTGGGCACTGTGAGTGATAAGGTGACAACTGTTGGCTGTTTCTCAATGGAACAATAGGATCAAATCTCACTGAACTGTAGAAGGGGATATGATACAACTGACATTTGTTTTGACTCTTAGGGACATAGAGGATTATAAGCAAACAATGACATTTTGCTTGCTCTTCTAGCTTAGAGAAGAAGTACAACAAAATGTGGAGAGGGAAACGTGATAACAAAATACATTAGGGCAATGGAATTTAAAGGTACAGTTTTTGGAATTTGGGCAACATAAAGGTTTAATAATATATGCATAAATATTTTCCCATGATCACAAATGATGGACTCAATGTAAAGTGTCTAAATCTTCATTGATCCCAGTGAGTGAATCTCAATGTAGTTTAGATGGATCACAAGATCTAAACTTCCTTATCTAAAGGTTTCACTTAATGAAGCAAATTGTATGTCACTGGTTTGTGGGCCCATATAGATGGGAGAATATGCATGGCTGAAATACTTCACACTATAACATACAAAATCCTTCAATAGTGGTTACCTGTTCTTGAGCAATTCTTCCAACACACCCAGCATCTGATTCTTTTCTTTTCCTTTCCTTTCCTTCCTGTCCTGTCCCATCCCTTCCCATCTCTTTTCTGTCAGCCCAGCTGTATCTCTTCTGTAAGGATTTCCTAGATTCATAGAGTATATTTGCTATTACATAACTCAAAATTTAGTTAGCACTAATATTTAATCTATTGATACAAAATCCATTTCTGAGATTCAATTCCATTTGCTAAAAAAGCCAAAGTTTTGTTTTCTTGTTGACATGCCAAAGCCTCAAAGAATATAATCACAGCAGAATTCCATGTCATAATCAGGTTAGTTATTTACATTTGTTAGACTATATTTAGACTGGTTATTTATCATAAATCAAGACATAGAGAATTTTGCTTAAGATGTGCTTGATTGTAGCAACTGAGGCAGAAGCCTTGGCCTCCTAATATATGAAAGGAAAACAATTTCCAAGCAGTTCTGGTTCTCTCTAAATTTTCTCTGCCTTTCCCCTACTTTTTCTCTTCTCCCTTAGTAGGAGAAAAAAAGAAATAACATACTTTTGAGGGTTTTTACAAACTACTGAAGACATAATTTCTGCTGTCTTTTTTGACCATTAGAATTAGAGATTACTCACTAACAGTGCCCCCAGAGATACGCACCAACACGGACCTGAGAGCCTTCAGACAGGCGTTAAAAACTTGGCTCTTTGAGCAGGCTGGCCTAGGCTGACACAAGATTTTAATTTTGTCTCACGTTTTTAATTGGTTTTGAATATTTGGGGTTTTAACTATTTTATGGGGGAGGGGCAAAGTTTTTTAAATTCTTAAACAGTCTAAATTATTTAATCCGTTTTTAACTTTTGTACAGTGTATTGGGGTTTGTGATTGGCTGTACACCACCCTGAGTCCTTCAGGAGAAGGGCGGTATATAAGTATTAGTATAAATAAATAAAAATAAATAAATATTGTTTAAGATGGGTCACCAAGTACAGATGGCTTAACAGCTAAGATACTTTCTAGCCTCAACAGTTTTTGTCCTTCCTTGCCTGGTGTCCTTTAGAGACCTTCTAGAGCAGGGGTGTCAAACTGGCAGCCCATGGGCTGGATGCGCCATGTGTAGGCCATGTCCACCCCAGTTCCGCAAATGGGAAAAACGTCGCAAACATGTGATGCAGCAAGTTTGACACCTGTGTTCTAGAGGAATGAAGTTACTGGCAGGACTATTATCACTTTATTTGCAGTGCAATAAAACTTGAGGAGTAAAAGAAAGGAATAAAAGAGGCAAATGATCCTGCCTAGCATCAGTAAATTATAGACTGCATGTGGAGCAAGTGGATTGGAGGTAAATCTGTCAAGAAAAGGTACTCAGCCTGAGAGACCACAACTTGGCAATGTCGTGCCTAGCAACATGTACCACTCTTTTTTCCTTTCTGAAATGTTGACAAAATGTACAGGATTAGCACAACCTGGCTATCCAAAAATATCTATAATCTGAAATGCTTTCTTGGTCTTCCTAACCCTGGAATTATTACTTTTACTAATCTACTACTACATAGTCATTTCTCATCAAACTCTTAAGTTTTGGAGGAAAAAAAATTAACACAGATATGGAATAGGAGATAGATAATTTTGGTAGACAATAATACATCACAACAAAAAGGATGTTGCTATGTTTGCTCATTGCTATGTTTGTTTTAAAACTATGGCTTGTATAATATCATTTTAAAATCCTGGTTTGCTGAATAAGAAGCAGCTGGATTTATATGACAACAACCAAATTACAGCAGCAGCTACTGAGTTTACACATGGCATTAGTCAAAACTACACATCATGTGGTATGAATCCATGTACTGGGTTACCTGCTTCTTCTCAATGTCAGTTGGCTTGTAAGAATTTGCCAGACTGTGATAGTATGTCCTCTGTTGCTTTATTAGAAATACTATCCTGGATTTACCAACATGTCAATGAGAAAGTAGTTTAAAAATGAAACAAAACAGAGTTTGAAATGCTCTTCCTGTACTCCCATGTTTCAGCTATACACTTCAAAATTTATGTTGACTTCTCCAGCCCTACAGCTTCATGTTTTTCTCAGCAATACTTAATAAGCTCTTTGAATACAAACAGCTACTCCCTTTAAGCCAAGAACATAAAAAGAATGGAACAATATCTCAGTTAGTAGGCTCCATATGTTGATGGCAAGATATACTACCTAAAAGAAGAAATAAAATTAGAATTGCTCTCAGTAGAATTTGGTTAGGTGTCTAGGTAGTCCTCCACTTATTCCCCAATTATTTTGTTTGTTAGGTTGCAAAAGGTGATCACATGACCCAGGGACACTGCAACTGTCATAAATATGACCCAATTGACCAACAACTGAATTTTGATCATGTGACATCACACGAGGATACTGCTATGATCTTAAGTGTGAAAAATGGTCATATGTCACTTTTTAAAGTGCCGTTATAACTTTGAACAGTCAAAGGTTGTAAATTGAGGACTACCTATATAACATTTCAACAACAACCAAAGAAGAGATGGTAAAACATTTTTCTGGACACGTGCAATTGAAAAACTTTATGTTAAAGCACAGCCACAGTTTCCCAGCCACAGCCATGATAGGACTATGGGTTGCTATTTGTGGCTCTTATGACTACCAACACAGAAGCTTCTGAAAACATTAAGAAAAAAAATCACATATGGTATTTAATTATTGGAAAGTAGCTTATTAAACAGGCAGACTAATTCCATGCTAACATTGTATATTGAAAGGAAATACCAGAGAGGTCCTGTTTTCAATGCCCCTAAAATCTGGGATTCCCTAGTTGATTAGCATGGCCTCTTAACAGAATAACAGAATTAGAAGGGACCTTGGAAGTCTTCTACTTATAAGAATTCTAGTCTTATATGTATAATGAAATTGGGGTTTTCACAGCACATGTCTGTTAGGCTACCATCATATTAGGAGATAGATGAGAGAGTTCCCTTCCAATCTTTTGGAACTTCAGCACCCTTGAACTTTTCAATGTCACTGCTCTGATATTGGGGAAGGCAGGGCAGAAACTGATGGTCATGACAAGCTTTTAGATATCCTTGCTCCTCAATGTTTCTCCTTCCTATCATGCCTTCTAATTAAATCCTGGATTAAACACAAATATGACACTGTACATACATGAAGATTATATTTATAGCCAAAACTGATTTGTTTTGCTTTCCATTTTTGGTCTTGTATGGAGTTTTTGGAGAAGGGGAATTTTAATTTGTTGTGAATATTTTAATTTCCAACATTTGTGCATTTTGTTTTTGATGATCTGATACATTTAACTTGATCTGATGAGTTCTTACATTATTTTAGGAATAGATATCTTGGATTGGCCTCTTATCAATATCTAAAATAATAAATATTCAGAATACAAAATATATACAACTACCTATACATGGAAATGTAGTTTTAAAAATACCTAGTAAGCTGCTTTAAAAACATAACAAAACGGACACTACTTAGCTTACTTAACTACTGACAAGAAGCTTAACTACTTAACTATTGATAAGAAGCTGTTCGATGTTTGGATCATGGGTCTCTAGCCCACCCTGAAAACTGATTGTGAGACTTTACCCATGTAAAGTATGAACAGTGCCATGTATTTATCATCTTGCTGCTTCAATAAAGTTGACTCAATCCCTAAATCTAAAGGTTTTTGCATTATCAGAACCACAAAATAGTCATATCCTCTTACATAAAAAGCATACTTATATGTTCTCTAATAACCACCGTATGGACAAGTTGAACTCAACAGTTGGAGCAGGCAGTGGGGAGTACTTCATACAATGCAGTAAGCTGACTGTCCATAAGGAAGGCTAGTTGATTTCCACATTATAATGTGATGTCTATATTATCACAAACATTTAAAAAAAAAACATTTCTTCCTGATGGAGCAGATTGATTAATGACAATCTTAAAGTTTGACCAGCCTAACACATCTGTCACCATTATATTCTACCTTTCAGTGCCTTTACACCAAGCATCGCACAGGACACAATGCTGCATGATAGAAAAGTAACCATTTATTGTGAATACATTGTGAACTAACATTATTCAGGTATCACGGAATAATTTTCTTTGAATTACAACAAGTCATTTTTTTAGTATGTCTCCAGCAGTCCACTGAAGAAACATGAATGTAGATACTCACATATACATTGGTTGTAGCTGTAAATGTGATGTCTTCTGTGGGCCTTGATAGCCGTAAGAGTCAAATCCACCTATAAAATCAACTGAAAAAGGAAGGCATTTCTTTAATTGCTGACATCATTCTTTGAAGGGCTAAGTATCTTGACTTTAAAACAGCTTTATACAAAGACTATACAGGCCAGCAGCTTCTCTTCCTGTTTTCAGGAAGGTGCCAGTCACAGATGTATTAGTATTTATCTATATAATAAAAAGAATTATACATTGCTTCTGCTGCCAGCAAGCACTCCACCTAGGTTAGGGGTGTCAAACTTGTGGCCCACAGGCCAAATGCATCACGTGCTGGCCACTCCCACCCCCGGTTTAGTGAAGGGGAAAAAAGTTGTGATATGTCAAGTGATAACGTGTCATCGTGAGTTTGACAACCCTCACCTAGGTGGTATGCATAAATTGCTCATTTGTTGAAGCTGCAAGCAACGCAAAACCATTCCTTTGCAATTTCCAAATGTTTTAGCTCATTGTGATTATAAGTATTATATATTTGATGCCACATTGTGATTCTCTGAAAAAGAGATGCAAGAAGGTGAACAATGCTTTTGAAAAAAAATAAAAGGCTTCAGCATGGGAGGAAACGAGGGAGAAACAGAAAGAAAGAAAAAACAATCATGATTGTATGATCCATGGGGGGAAAAGCCAAAATCCACAATGAGATGAGAAATCTATTAGCACCAACAACAAAAAATTGACATAAAAAACATGTTGGTTTTGATTTCTCCAAAGCTTTTAAACAGGCAAGATATTACCAAAAATAAGAGATAGGGAATAGGAAAAAGCAAAAAAAGAAAGAAAACAGTCCATAGATTTAGGCTATAATGTCAGTAGAATAAAACCAGCCCCAAAACATAAGAGCGGGTTGACTATGTTGATATCACATAAACATGTTTCGCATAAAATTATTATTTTTCTCACTTCTAAACAAATATATTTAGTTCAGTCTATTTCTTATCAGCGATGCCTTGGCCTGGCATCAAGAAATGTTGATCAATATTAAAGACTGTGTAGACCATGGGTGTCAAATTCGCGGCGTCACGTTGCTGTCATGTGATGTTTTGCAACATTTTTACTATTTGTGGAGCTGGAGTGGGCATGGCCTGTGCATGACGCATCTGGCCTGCGGGTTGCCAGTTTGACACCCCTAGAAGGGAAACCTCTGGTCCTTCAGATGTAGTTGAACTTCAATTCCCAGAATTCTTATATGTTGGTCAAATACCTTAAGGAATTGAGAGCCCAGTTTGTGAAGGAGATTACAAGGAGGCATGCCTAATTTTCTTTGACCCAATAAGTAAACATATTGTATATAGTAACTGTATGAATAATCCTGTTAAATTGCAATTTTCTGTTATAAATTATTTTAATATTTATTGTAGCAATAAAATCACTATTATGCTAAGTTTGCATTACAGATATGCAGTCCAATCACTTCTCTTAGCTTGGTGGTGATTGTGCTAAATATAGCACAGGACCATAGAATTGTGTCCAATATCCATAAGCTATATTGTAGTACCATGTACTCAGTCCTGTTAGTCCTTACATAGCGTCCAGCCTGTAATAAAATTTTATTTTGACATCTTGAACATTTTGCCAACTGTTGTTCTTTCCACTAGATGTTTTAGCATGGAAGTACCTAAAAAGCTATAAAAAGTTACATCAGTTCCTTCTAATAACACAGATATAAAATAAATACCAACAGATGCTCTAACTCCTAAACTGATTTATCAAAAGTGCTTCAGAACTTTGCTTTGTATCTTGAAAAATAATGATCCAATATCACCACTAATTAAGCTTTTTCTTTCAGAAAAAGCATAAAGTGCTAAGATATCTTCTCACTGATATAAAACATCAAAGGCTTAGAAATACTTTTAAAAGAAGGAATTGTGTTAAATCTCATGAAGCCCCAAAATCTATATGCTTATCTGGAAGTAAGCTTGATTGATGATTTCACTGAGGCTTTAGTTCTCTTTACACTAGAATGCAGTAAATATTAATCAGGAAATAGAAGATTCAAGCATGCTAGTATCTGGATATATAAATTGCTGTTAAGTACATTTCACATGCAAAAGGTGATGCATGAAGATAATATAATCATCTTCTTACAGTTCCTCTAGATTTTCCTAGCACTGCTTTTTCCTTTTTTTGAATCATAAAACCATAATTATAAAGGGAAATGGAGAATAGCATGTAATCACTATTTTTGCTCAGCCTCTGGATGAGCTTACAGTAAGAGTAGGCATCCTGCTTTGGGGAACGTTGTGTTGGAAATAAAAAATAATTTCTTTCTCTTACAGAGACTTACTTCCAGGGGTGGGCTGCTGGGGGGTTTGTGAGAGCCCCTAGCTAAGATTCTGTGCAGTTTGGAGAACCCCCAAATCCCACCCCTTGCTGGCCCTGCCCACCCCACTCCTCCTGAGTCCCCATATGGCCCGTTTTGAATGTAGGTAAGTGCAGGGGCTTGGGGAGGGTGGAAAAACAGGTATCCTGGAAGTTCGGGAAGGCTGGAAATGGGCCCATTTCTGGCCTCCAGAGATTCTCTGGAGCCCACCCAGCAACTGGGCAGTGAACACTTTGCTAAGTTTTTTGAAGCTCATACATCTGTTAAGCATTCTCAAGCATAGTCCTGAAACTTTCTGAGCTGGTGAGCTTGTTTGGAACTTTGAAAACATGAGGGGTCTCTCACAAAATGGGTGCTTTCAGGACACACGTGCACAGAATGGCAGCCATGGCAATATAAGCCTGATTTAGGATGATGCTACTTGTCAGTAGCATCACCTTTTCTGCAGGATGCTCTAAATTATCTCGGCTTACCTTTCTTCTTTTCCTAGTCTGGTGAACATATTTCTAAGCAAAGAATTGGGATATAGCCACCCACCCCTTAAAATTTTTCATATAAAATAAAATAAAAAAAATCTTGCAAATAAAGATGATACTAAAAATTAACAGTTTGCTTTTCCGTATGAAAATTACAAGAATGTTTAAAAGGTGTGTGGGTGTGTATGTGGGGAAACCATGTGCAAAGATCTATACCACCAAAGAAAATGCTCAATAGACATTGGCACTTCTGGGTATCACATAAGCAGTTTTATGTCTTTTAACTATTCAGCATTACAGTGAGTTGGGCAGCATAAGAGCTATGGTGGTACAGTGGTTAGAACGCAATACTACAGATTACTTCTGCTGACTGCTGGCTGCCGGCAAGTTTGGCAGTTAAATTCCCACCAGGCTCAAAGTTGACTCAGCTTTCCATCCTTCCAAGGTCAGTAAAATGAGGACCCAGATTGTCGGGAGCAATATGCTGACTCTGCCAACCGCTTAGAAAGGGCTTTAAAGCACTGTGAAGCGGTATATAAGACTAAGTGCTAGTGTTATTGCTATAATAACAACAAAAATACTACTACTACTATCCCCATTCTAAATTATGCTTGTATTAATTTAGCAGCTTACTACAGCATCTAGATGATCATCTAGCAGCTTTGATTCTTAGTAGTAACATTAAATTTTCTACTTGGCTAGCAATTAACTATACAATTTTACTTTATAACTTGATTTAAAAAAATGTATCTGAAATTCCAGGGGAATAGAATTATGCAAGCAAGGCATTAGATTTAAAATATTTAGAGCTAATATAGATAGTCCTCACTTAATAAATACAGTGGGGACTAACATTCTGCCACTAGGTGACATAGACATTAAGTGAAACATCATGTGACCTCACCTTATGATATCAATTCCACTATTGTCATTAAGTGGATCACCTACAGACATTACGCATATCACATGATCTTGGCTTACAACATAGTGCTATCTTTCCATTGAGTGTTAAAAGTTGTGTCATGCCCCTGTCAGAATCTGATTCTGAAGGGGAGGCCAAGCAGCTGACAGGGAGTAGGAGTGTGGCTCCGTTGGCTCTGGAAGAAACTGGGGAAGGGCACAGTCTGGCTGGGCAGAGGAGGGGAGAAGTAGAGCAAGGCAGAGAGAATTCACCCACCCACTCTTCATCCTAGGGCATGCAGGGAAGAACGGAGAAGGGAGCAACACGAATTGTTTGGCTTATGGAGGAGGAAAGGGCCCTGATTCCCTTCATTAGCTGCAGCTGGGAACACAATGTTTAAAAAGGAAAGCTACATACAGCAACTTTTTGGAAACAAATCATGAGTTATCCTTTATTGTCGAGGCTTATCTGGGTTCCTGGAATCTTCCCAACTGTGTGTGTTTTGTTGGCCTTTGAAGTCTGCAATTCCTTATGCTGCCCTGTCCAGTTAATTTCTGCAGCATGGTTTGTGTCGATTTTTATTTACAGTTTATATATATTTTGTTTTCGGATTGAATTTTCTCCACTTAAAGACTGTTTTTGGGAGAGTTTTTTCTCCAGCCAAAGGTAACTGGGCATTGGCGGCAAAGTTGGAGGTATTAAAGGGACTTTTCTTACTTATGTGACTGTGTTGCCTTTGTGCCATGCCCTGGGTCATCACAAGCTGGTTGTAAAGCTCATAATCGTATGATTGTGGGACACTGCAATGCTTGTAAGGACCAGACATAAAACTATTTTTCTAGTGTGGCCATAAGTCCGAACAGTCATCATAGATCAGTTATTAACCAATGTCTGCCTGTAATTCTTAGGAGGGATGTGAACAACCTTTCAAAATGGTACTTTGAAACATGCAAGAAATTCAACCTCTGCTTGGATTACTAAAGCAGCCACACATTTTTCCAGGCTTGCGTAGTTACTTCAGAGGCTTCTTCCAGATGTCTCTGCATACTTATTTGACAAAGGGACTGTGTATGTCAATGCATATATACTGTACCTGTGTTTCCCTGAAAATAAGACTGGGTCTTATATTAATTTTTGTTCCAAAAAATGTATTAGGGCTTATTTTCCAGTTAGGTCATGGTATTAAATGTGTCTGACTGGCTGACAATTTTAACTGGGGCTGACAATTTTAACTTATTTTGGTGGTAGGGCTTACATTACAAGCATCCTAAAAAAATCATGCTAGGGCTTATATTCCAGTTGGATCTTATTTTTGGGTACCTGCAGAAACAGTTGAAAGCTTTTGAAACAGCTTTAGAAACAGTCACACGAGTCTGAAAAAGACATAACTACTTTAATGATTCAAAGACAGGTGCTTTGCTTGTGCTACAACTGCACTTTATGAAGCCTCTTATTCAAATGCTTTACAAAGATGTAATATTTGGTGTGCATAAAATGGAGAAAAGCATGGGTGGCAGCAAGACTTCTCCCCCTCCCACATGTGCAAATGCTTCCCAAACAATGAAAGGAAGAAATCTGAATAGCAACCTAATCTCTAATGACTTTCACAGGCCAGATTTTTTTGGACAAGAGAGGACGGAAAAGAATAGCTAGTTCAGAGCTACTGTTGTTTCTCTGATCCTCTTGGATGAGAACAGCAGGAAGCCTCTGTGTCTTGTAACAACAAAGAAATTGCTGGGTTGAATTGTGATTTCTCTTCCTACATTGCTCATTTTGTAATCCCAGAACAGCAAGAGGCAATGGAAAAAGGGCAGCAGGGCATTTTAAAAATCTACCTGTCCACTTTTAGACAAAAACAAAAAATAAAAAACCACCAGCCACTGTGATGTAAAGCCTACAGTGGTATTAGGGAGGCAGGAAGAAAAGGATTTGTCCTCTCCCTTCCTTTACAGGTGTAGACAGAGCACACCCAATAGATATCCATACTGAGCAATACATCAATCATTGTGAGAGAAATCTATTGCAATTCCATTTGTAGGATCCAGGGGAAAAGCAATTAGTGTGTAGCTCTAGGATTCTGTAGCCTTCCATCTGGAAGAATCCCATATTAGGTTGGAGTGAAGGATTAGCTGCTTTCTGGCTAGGGGATGAAACATCCATTCCATAGGTAAAGGATCCATTCGTACATATGTGCTAGTCATTTCCATCTCTAGGGGGCAGTGCTCATCTCTGTTATAAAGCTGAAGAGCCAGAGCTGTCTGAAGATGTCTCTGTGGTCATGTGACCAGCATGACTAAATGCCGAAGGCGCATGGAACGCTGTTACCTTCCCATCAAAGGTGGTCCCTATTTTTCTACTCCATAAATAAATAAAAATATTGTTTGATTGCAAATATATTTCATTTGTTGTAATGACTATTAAAGCAATCTATGCATTTTTAGAGAAATGCTTATTAAGCCACCCATTCTAAAACATGTATATATATTCTCAGATACACAGAATTAATTTCTTACAATCCTGGATATGTGTCAGCTACTTCAGATAAATGGTGAGAATGATGGAAATCAAACTGGAACTGAAGAGATAAACCCCCAAATATAAGAAAATAAAAGACCTCAGAGAACTTATTTAGAGTGTATCTACCAATGTGTTTTACTAAATTATATCTCTAAAAGACTCAAACAAATATCAAGCTGTATATTCTATTACAGGGCCCTTGTGGCTTTTGTATACTTTACATTTTTAAAATGCTATTTTAAAAGATTTTTTTAATCTTTCAGGTGGAGAAAAGGATGAATTCACATTACCTGTTCCTGTATTGATGATTTCATTTAAGAAATGTAGCCACTGCAATTTTTTTCACTTGGTTTTAGAGCAAAAGGAAACATTCTGATTGTAATGGCTGAATTAGACTGGACTTTTCACATTATATTATTATATCTGTTATACCAACAATACAATTTTAGTTCAACAAAAAGTCATGTCTAGAGCTGATTGAAAAGATTTCTAAAGCATCTTTTTAAAGAAAGAAAGAAAGAAAGAAAGAAAGAAAGAAAGAAAGAAAGAAAGAAAGAAAGAAAGAAAGAAAGAAAGAAAGAAAGAAAGAAAAGAAAGAAAGAAAGAAAGGTAGAAAGGTAGAAAGAAAGGTAGAAAAAAATAAAAATGGAGGTTGAAGCTACATAGTGGCAATAACAGTGATAAAGCATCAATTCTTCCTTCCCCTTAGTGCATCTGCAGATTCCACCAGCAACTCTATTTGGGAAAGGTGAGCAAGACTAGGCTCTTATAGGCACTCTAGGTGGTTTACCAGTTTTCTTAGTGGCTAAAATTGTCCATATCCATTCAGGACTGGATAGATTCTACAGTGGTAAATGAGACAATGTCCTACATGGTAATTTGGGATTCCTTTGAGTTTGTGGTGCCTAAGGAAGTCAATAAGGCACTTGCTGTGTTTTGAAGGCTCCTTTCTGTAAGTATCCTGTTTCCTTAGGCAGGACCAGGCAGGACATGAATGTTTGGATGCAGGATTCTGTCAACATTTCACTGAGCAATATTATATAATTATATGATACAGCATGATATAATAAGAAAATCAATTATGGTAGCATTATGCCATCAGCACTAAAAAGGTGAGTGCCCCCTCTGGATGAATCCTTCCATGAAACTACAAGTTATAACCCTCAGACTAAGAGCCATGGCGGCACAGTAGTTAGAATGCAACACTGCTGGCTACTTCTGCTGAGTGCTGCTGCCATCAGTTTGGCAGTTCGATTCTCACTAGCTCACTAGCCTTCCATCCTTCTGAGATCGGTAAAATGAGGAATCAGATTGTTGGGGACAATGTGCTGACTCTGTAAACCACTTAGAGTGGGCTGTAAAGCAGTGTGGAATGGTACATGAGTCTAAGTGCTGTTGCTATTGCTATACTTGATTACTCTTCTGCTCACTGGTTTGATTTTGGAACCCTATAAGCCAAACTTGTTGAACCTTGGAGGGAGGAGGACTTTTCTCTAACTGCAAGTGTATGTGTTTAGTAAAGTGAGCAAGCTCCTTCTTTGTGTATTTGTACGTGCTTGGCCTGGAACAGGACAATAACATCTAGCTTTACATTGGTACTCTGGACCAAGCCAGAGATACTGTGGAAGTCTTGAACTGGTACCTGGAGTCTATAATGATCTATATGGAATTAAACATCGTCACTAAATCCTTACAAGGCAAGGTTGCTGTTTGTCAGTGGACATCTAGTTGATGAAGTAATAGCAGTTTCAATATTTATTCAGAAGAGTTGTATTTTCTCAGAAAATATTGGTTCATGATGTGTGATTCTATTCTATATCTTGGTGCCAATGACTCATGCCCACAGAGATGTGGACATTGATTGAGCCCGAGTAACACAATAAATAAATGACTTTACAATCCTTTACTGTGCAGTACCAGGTAAGCTTGCCTGATCAATACAGAATCCACCTATCCAGTTCAGGCATTAGTTTTATATGTTATATGTTCCTCAAAGAGGCTGCCTTCAGCAAATATGACCAGGTAACATACTGATATAGATTGTATATACTGCAATGAAATGCATCAAGGCCACAGGTTGTACGGCATACTCTATGTTACAGTCAGCATTCCAGATCCACAAACTTTCTGCAATTGGCTGATAGATGTGGACATTGAAATATAATGTAACCCAGAGCGTGGTACCCAATGATCTTTCTTTGATGTCCATGTGAGAAAAACATTAAGACCGTGTCCTAAATATCCACCTCTGTACAATACTTAAAAGACTTAAATATTTATAAGTGTAGAGGCTCATCTTTATAGGAAAGATCATTATGGGAATAATCACCTAAGTCAGCATTCCCATACAATTTAGAAATACTTCACAGACTGTGACAGAATGTAATTTCACCAAATTTCTCTGTAGAATGTTTGGATAAATACAATGTATTTGTATCTGCATCAACAGGAAAATGCTCATCATTAGTTCTTTTTCCTTCGGAAATCTGTCTTAGCTCTGAACTAGTTCCAGTCTGGTGACAAACTGAACAATGCTAGTTAAATGTAGAATAGATAAATATAAAGTAACAAGAGCCTATTGAGCCTGTTTTCATTCCCTCTTCTCTTCATATACCAAATGTAAAGAAATGCAAATATTAATAGTGAAAAATAAACAGAGACCTAAGCATCATTCTTTACATATAGTTTTGGAACACAAGACCAAAATCATTTCTCCAACATTTTAATATCTAAAATTTGAGAGAAAGAGATACCTACATACATACCCAATCATTTGCTTGTTCACACATGCATTGCTATCCCTTTATAACATTCAGAATTTCATTGTCTCATAAAGCCTGGTGGCATGAACCATTTCCCAAAATAAAAATGCACATAGATAGAATAGTGAGTTAAAGATAATTTACTTGTCTATTTTTGACTTTTTAAATATTGCAAAACCTGTATTATTTGGCCGTACCCATTCTTCCTATCTTTTCCCCTTTTTTATGGAAGCCCAAGGAAGATGAGGGACACACCAACATCAACTTTTGGGATGTTCAGATGTAAAAATCCCGGCATACAGTAGCACATAATCAAATTACACCCATGTATATCTGCATCAGTGATCTTGTTTTGCTCATGAACAAAACTGATAGTGAAAAAAAACAGAACAAAATGAACACAAAGTTTTAATTAATGCAGAAAAACTGAAACTAATGAAGTTCCAACCAGCTTATCCATGAACAAATCAAATTGTGGGACTTATTTCCAAAAATATATAAAGTATTAGATTTGACATGAGGATTGTTGTTTTCCTTATGTACCTGTGTGTTCACTTTTGAATTTTTATTTTTCTTGTTCAGAAATTTCATCCAGCACTTATTCCAATCTAGCTGATTCCAATGCACCTCAAAAAAGATGTTGGGGTAGAAAGGTCCAAAAAAAGCCTTTAGCACGTAGCAAATCAGCATTACACTAGTGACTAGTAAGTCAGTAATTATGTACAGAATGTACTGGAATGCTAAAGTGAAGGAGAAAGTGAAGCAATATTACTGGCGAAAGGTGTCTGTAAAACACCAAGGACTATTAACACATGGGTTACAAGTAGCAGCCAGGTAAGATCTGACTTGTGAAATGGAATATGAAATAGAAGAAAGCAGCAGTGTGGAAAAAAAGCAAACATGCCAGCAGCTCAAAAAAGTTTTGGGGCAAAGGAGCTGTTCACATTTAGTATGATATGCAGAATTAGGAAATGATCAGAGTGGAAGAGTGAGATGCTGTGAATTCTTGCTTCTTTTTCTTAGGTTGCATGATTAAAAATCGGCAAAATTACAGACAGAGACAGATGAACGAATGAAGCAATTTTTCTGAGTCACTGCAGTGAGTTACAATGGTAAAATGATCAGCATATGTCAAGTAGAGTTCTTGAGCTTTAAGTGGAAACAAGATTTCTTCTATTATTAGAATTTCATCCTGTCAAATGTGTATATGCAAAGGCCATCCTTTTTGTGCCATTTCATATTTGTGAAATACTGTTGGCAAATCCCCTGTTAATATCCAGCCAGCTATTGTACCCAGGCAAGTGACAAGCTTCTGCTTTTAATTCATGAATTTTGAAAGCATATAAATATTATGATTTTAGAAAAGTCCTTTCTGGATATACTTTACACATGCAGTATAAATAAATCTCCTTCTCACTCCTATGGGTGGTATGTTTCTTCCTCATTCTTGGGTCCTCTACCAGGAAGTTTGAAAAGCTGAAGGTTCTGGGCAGCATCTTAGCTGTTCCTGGCACTCCACTCTTTTGAACAGAAAGCCTGTGACTGTTGGATGCTACAACAATTGTATACTGTGTTGTGTGTGTGTGCGCGCGCGTGCACGCGCCAGTGGTAGGATTCAATTTTTTTTTACTACCAGTTCTATGGGTGTGGCTTGATTTATGGGGCAGGGGAAGGATACTGTAAAATCTCCTGTCAGAGGTGATATTTGCTGGTTCTTCAAACTACTCAAAATTTCCGCTACTGGTTCTCCAGAAATGGTCAGAACCTGCTGAATACCATCTCTGGCACACGTGCATTCTCTGCTTGTAAAATACCCAAATTATAATCTCCTGACTGTGGGCACACTGCAACAGTCATAAGTTTGAGGACTGCTTGTAAAGTTACTTTTTCATCATAGTTGTAACAACAAAAGAGCAGTCATTAACTGAGGACTATCTATATCAGTCTTAGCAATACTGTACCTGGGCATTTCTGAAAGTTGGGTTTCTATATTTGTGTTGTAAAATAATCCCATAATCAGCTGGTGAGGTGGGCAGGGTAGAAATTTAATAAAAAATTAATAATCATCCAAGTTAAGGGAGCCTGTCTTATTGGAATTATTTGCTATTATACGGTCAACAGTTTGCTTCAAGTCACTCTTACTATTTCTGAATCATATTCTTCTTGACGGTTTGTATTTGTGGGATCCTATATATTCTAATTGGTATTTCTTACATTTTTTTGAAATCAGATTTCCTAATGTCCAAGATGATGTTTGACTAGATTCTATTACATATCCTTTGGGTTTACTTAATAGATGCAGTATATTCAAGGTACTATAGACCAAGACTTCAGACAGGTCTGATATTCACCTGCTCACGAACAACACCTATTAGGTTTTTAGTCTCTTACTCATAAAACATGAAAGTCAGCGAGCAGGGAACAATGCAGACATTCAGAGCACCCCAAAAAAACCTATTTTTAATGTATACAATTCAGAGAGGGCATTGAGAAATATAATTTATATTTTCTCTCTCTGAAATAAAATTTCAGTTGAACCAGAGTGTTTCCAGAATCATTTTCATAATAATGTTCCATTTTACATATGGAGCATTCTAAAACTGTCCCTGAAGGATTTTCAAATTGAATGAATGCTTCAAATAAGTTGAGAAGAAAAAAAAGAAGGAAAAAAAGAGGCAGGCCATGCCCAATCAGTGCAATTTAGAGCCAGCCCAAGCAATGAAGTAACTCTCTAATGAAATAAGTTGTTAATGGAGATTGCTGTAGACAATTTTATTAGAAGAAAAATATAGGGAGAAAACTGGTACAAATGGAGGAAAACTCCAGTATTCTCAAAGGTTAAAGCAAGTATGAGTCAACAACAATTATGTCCAGATGTTCTACCTTCAGGCAATTCTTTTCTTATGAACTTGGCTGGACAGAACCCCCTGAAGATTTTCTATGAAATTGTTCATGGATGTAAGCTATGCCTTGGGATACATATGGGATTTGGAGAGAGCTTAAACTAAGTCTTATTCAAAAGAAATCTTTGCAAAAGCACCAAATATTCTTTTAAACTTTCAGATTTCAGAGGAAACAGATTGGCTGTTTTAGAAAAAGTTGTCCACCATTACTGCTTTTACCAAGGTACTTCTAATACATATTCAAAATGCAATGGAGATCCTTCCAGACACAGTTTGAAAGGGCTGCTATTTAGATATAGATACAGATTAAAAGAGTTGGAAGGGACCTTGTAGGTCATCTAGTCCAACCCCCGCCCAGCAGACCCTGCACCATTTTTGACAGATGGCAGTCCAGTCTGTTGAAATTCCAATGATAAAGCTCTCACAACTGCTGAAGGCAGCTGTTCCATTGGTTGATTGTTCTCACTGTGAGAAAACTTCTCCTTATTTCTGGGTTGAATCTCTCCTTGTTCAGTTTCCATCTATTATTTCTTGTCTGGCCTTCAGTTGCTTTGGAAAATATCTTGACCCCTTCCTCTCTGTGGCATTCCCTCAAATATTGGAAGACTGCTCTCATGTCTCCCCTGATCCTTCTCTTCACTAGACTAGCCATGCCAAGTTCCTGCAACCATTCATCATATGTTTTAGCCTCCAGTCCCCTAATTATCTTGGTTGCTCTTCTCTGCACTCTTTCTAGAGTCTGAACATCTTTTTTATAGCGTGGTGGCCAAAACTGGATGCAGTACTCTAGGTGTGGTCTTACTAAGGCTTTATAGAGTGATATTAGTACCTCCCTTGTTCTTGATTGTATCCCTCTATTAATGCAATTTAGGATTGCATTGGCTTGTTTGGCTGCCACCGCACACTGCTGGCTCATATTTAATTGTCTGTCCACTTCACAGTTACTACTATTAAGCCTGGTTTCACCCAGTCTATATGTGTACTTATAGTTTTCTTGCCTAAGTGTAAGACTTTACTTTTCCCTACATTGAATTTAATTTTGTTAGATAGGGCCCAGTGTTCAAGTCTGACAAGATCCATCTGGATCCTGAGCCTATCATCTAGAGTGTTGGCTATTCCTGCCAGTTTACTCTCATCTGCAAATCCCCTTCTATTCCCTCATCTAAATCATTTATGAACATATTGAAACTTACTAAGCCTAGGACAGAATCTTGTGGTACCCACTGCTTACTTCCCTCCATGTAGATGTAGCACCATTAAGGACTACTCACTGAGTACAGTTTGTCAGTCAGTTATGAATCCATCTAATGGTGATGCTATCTATCCCACTTTTTTCTAGCTCACCAAGAAGTTGGTTGTTACTTTGTCAAATGCCTTGCTGAAGTCTAAGTATATTATGTACACAATATTTTGCTGGTCTACTAATTTGGTCACTATGTTGAAGAATGAAATAAGATTGGGTTGGCATGATCCTGGGTATTGATGTTAGGCTGCTTGGTCTGTAATTTCTTGAGTCTGGTTTTTCCCCTTTTTGAAGATGGGAACCATATCAGCTCTTTTCCAGCTCTTTTCCAGTCCTCTGTTAGTACCCAGTGCTTCAGGATTTTTGGAAGATGTGGTACAATGGTTCCGAGATGACATCTGCCAACTCCTTTAGAACTCTGGGATGTAATCCATCAGGTCCCGGTGATATATATTTATCAAGATCAGGCAGGTGTTCTCTTACCATTTTTTTTTGCTTATTTTAACTTTTATTTCTAGTCTGTCTTTTACAGTTACGTTTTTGGTAGCTTGGACTATTGTTCCTTTTTGCATGAAGACTGATGCAAAGAATGAGTCAAACAGCTGTGCTTTCTCTCTGCTGCCTGTTACTTTGCCACCTTCTCTCTTTAGTGGACCGACTATTTTGATTTGTTTCTTGTTATTTATATGTTGGAAGAAACATGATGTTCTCAGTCTTCTTCTTCTCCTCAACCCATTAACTGTTCTCTTTATATTTATTTTATAATTTAATCTTCATTCATTTTCTGCAAAGTACTTTGTTCATACTGATTACTTATTTTCATATTCAACCTATATTCATTCAGCTCCCACTCATTCTTGCCCTATACTGGTCCTGTCACATACATTTTCTGAATATTTTACTCCTACTCTATCGACCTTACTCATCCAATTCCCACTTTAATATAAAAAAGTGGGCTGAAAGCATTTACTTTTAACAAATGTTCATTCCCACAACTGATGCCATATATCCAACTACTTTCTCCCCAGTATTTGCATGTCTTAAATATCTCCATCTGCTTTCCCATCTTTAGTAACAGTCTATGAAGGTCTGAAAATATCTACTTGTTTTGATTTATGAATAAGTTACAATAATTCATTTCATTTTTCCTATTGCACACAACTACCTTGGTCTTGAAACATTAATTTTTAGATCTATAATCCTCATTGCAAGACATAATCTATCTAATATTCATTTAGCCAGACATATAGCACCATTTGTGTTTAACATATATTTATGATCAACATCCTTCTAACATAAAAAAGTTCCTAATACATTCATTCATTCATGCATGCATACATTTATTAAACACCCAAGAGGACATCGAACATCCTAATTTTATTTCTTGCTCAATGTTGGACCATTCACTAAGCATTTAACTTATTCTAATACTTTTGTTTACTTCTATAACATTTCTGTCTTATTTATTTAGCAGCAAAACAGTGCAAAACATTCTATAATTCAAGCCATTCATTTTATCACATGCTTTTTTTGAATATGCATTCATTCATTCACTCATTTCATATAAACATAACTACAGGCAAAGTTTCTAAAACAACAAAACCCAAATTATTTTAAAGTACTCTGAAGAATAATGTTTTATGATGCATGTAAGGAACTTGAAGGATCATAGGAAAGCATCTCAGAAGTGAACTCATGCCACAAAAAAAAAAAAAAACAGAAAAAGAAATAAAAAGAAGAATGAAAGAAAAACCTTGTAAGAGTTCTCACAAACCATTTCAAAGGACACTCGAAGCAAAACATTCATAATGATAAAGAAATACATACTCTGGTTTGCTCCAGGGAGCCAGTAGGCCAATCTTCCGCCCATCACCGGGTATTCAGCTGTAAATTTTAGCAGGCCAAAACTCAGGTGAGAGTTTGAGAAAATAGAGATGTGATTTTCTTTAATAGGTAATGTATTTTTTTTTAAAAATAATTAATGGTTCACTGGATACTACTTTACTACTTTCTAAACAGTATTAGCCTGTTAAGTTGTCAAAATGCTAGTGGATGAAAAGTGTGAGAAATAAAGCAACATGCAGTGGATAGATGCATCAACCCTACTCCAAAACATATATTTTAGGATGCTCCTAACCGCTCCATAAATTCTGATCATTTCCTTACTTCAAACCATGGTTTGTTTTAGTTACAATTTCAACTGAAGCAATTCAAGAAACTAGAGTATATGAGGAATAGCAGCAGAACTGAAGGTAGGTTAAAGGTAGGTCTCCCAGTTTCCACAATTACTACTTTCAAGATTTTTGTTCAGAGATTGCCAGAATATACTATTTTTTCCCAATGTTGGTTGTGATATATATTCTTCCAGAAAGGATTCTAATGGCTTATCTTTATTTGTAGCTGTCAGTTCAACTACATCAGATTCATATCAAAATTCAATCTTTTAAAAACACATATATAGCCCTATATAATAAGGCTTTGTGACAGATTAAGAGAAAATCAATAAAATTCAGATGGTGTCAATCCATTTATTATACTATGATTGGGTAGAATATTAAACTGTTACTGTTATTAAACAGTATTGAATATTTATTAAGCAGAATCTTAGGACAATAATATGATACTAAATATTAACATTATTTCCTTTAAAGTTTTGTCATTGCCTGTATCTATATCTTTATCTATAGTTATATCAAAGTTACTTGAGGAGATAGTAATTATTGTTTAGAAAAGAAGAGGGCAGATAAATGTTGTGGAAAGAATAGAATAAGAGTTGGAAGGGATCTTGGAGGTCTTCTAGTCCAATCCCCTGCTTAGGCAGGAAACCCTACACCACTTCAGACAAATGGTTATTCAACATCTTTTTTAAATCTTCCAGTGTTGGAGCATTCACAACTTCTGGAAGCAAGCTGTACCACTGAGGAGCAGATAAATTAATATATAGGAAACCCATCGGCAGCACCAGTTTTAGAGTGCAATTCCATTTATTAATTGTTTTTCATTACACAATTATTGTCTTAGCAATTTCCTTAACATCAGCTTCATTACTTGGGAAGGCAGCAATCCATAGCCAATTTTCTTTTCATGTTGTGCTTGTTCACATATAAATGCAGACCTTTTGTTCGAAATAGTTGCAATTAATAACTTCAAACAAAAGAAATGCAAAATCCTTCCACTCAAAGCCATTTATAATCCACTAAAATGAATTGAAATTCCCATCTTGAGCCTAGCCTATTTTTTTTTTTTACTGATAATAGGAATGGATTCCCAAAAGCATTCCATGCATCTTGATAGTAACATCCTAATTTTCTTTCCTGGTAAATGTTTTAAATAAGATTTTAGCACCCAAGGAAATTAATCTTTAAATTAATTGCACTTATAAAATGTCACCTCAGCCTTTTGTCTTCAGCCTAATTAGTTGCTAAAATTTAAACCAGACTTAGTAGCTATCCTTTCAGTTTAGATTACTTGCAGATACAGGGAGTCAACTTCTATGTGTATATCTGCTTCTATTTGTGATAACATTATAATGATTTTGTTCTGCCTCTACAAGGCCCAAGCTGTTAAAATCCTTATGATACTCCAATCTGGGCCTGTTACAATTCAGAGCGCAATGGGAAAACTGTCACTAACTCCATAAACATTTCTGACTTTTTGTTCATTGTTGGGAAGTTTTTTAAATACAGATAATCCACATCATTGTTGTACACTGTACTGATGTCATCATCCATAAGTAGCTGATTTGTTCACTGCATCTCTGCTAAACAAATAGGATATATTTTAATGCATAGCTGAATAATTCAGTATATTTTGTTTTTAAAATAAAGAAAATGAGCTGAAGGAAACTATGGAAAATGGCTGGAATGGGAGGATTTAAGCCACAGTTATCTCCTTTGAGTTTAATTTTCTGAGAAAGGCAGTTTCCCATGTCAACTTCTCATTAAAGACAGTATCTTGAGCCAATTGCCCACATATATCTACTGCAACATTAGTTCTGCCCTTATAGTTCAAGTCGTATAAAACCATGAGCACAAAGGTCTAGGGTTAAATGCCATTTGTACATACACAATCTCTGAGATTCACAACGTTACTATGCAGTGCATAGTTATGCCTGAAGGAATAACTTTTCTTAGAACATCATCTCATGCCAAATTACTCATTTCTCTTTCAACATTCCTGGGTCTGAAGCCACTCTAACAAGCTCTTTCTTTGAGAAATATCCTCATTCTCAGCCTCTTTTGATGCCTGGAAGTTGTTAAGCAGTTCTTAAATTCATGGGCCTTGCAAAACAAATCAGATAACTGTACCTTGGCCCGACCTTTGCCCCCCCAAGAACTGCCTCTGTCACTACATTCTGTACCAGTTGTAGCTACTAAATACTCTTCACAGGCAGCCCCATGTAGAGTGCATTGCAACAACCCAGGAATGAGATGGCCAGACCTTGAATGACTACGTGCAGAGATTCCTGATCGGGAAAGGTTGCAACTGGCACACAAGATGAAATTGTGAAAAGATTCTCCTTGTCACAACTGCACTTGTTCTTCATGAAGGAGTTGTGAGTCCAGAAGAACCTCCAAGTTGTGCACCAGTTCTATCTGTGATAGGTCCAGATCTTGAAGCTCCTTGCACCTCAGCCCTCTGGTCTTTTCAGGGTTCAGTCGAAGCCTGTTATCTCCCATCTCGATCCCCACAGTCTCCAGGCACCATGAGAGAGCAGTGACAGCATCATGTGGGTTGGAAGTATAGAGTTGGGTATCATCTACATGCTGATGATACTTCAACTCCTGGTGATCTCACCCAGATGTAGATGTTAAAAAGGAATGGAGAGAGTACCAAGCCCTGTAGTGTGCCACAAAGGAATGGCTGTGAGCTGGATCTCTCAATCTCTATCAACATTGATTGGGATTACCTTTGGAGAAAAGAACAAACCAGAGCAAGACTGCACTACCCAGCCCTATACCCTGTAACCAACTAAAAGCATATCATGGTTGATGGTATCAAAGGCCACTGATAGGTCAAAGAGAGTAAGGATGGGTGTACTACCGCTATCCTAATTTCACCAGAGATCAAGTGCAAACAATGTTATTTCTGTTCCATAATTGGGCTTGAATTCTGACTGGAAGCAGTCAAGACAATCAATTTTATCTAGGAGTCTCTGAAGCTGCCAAACATTTTTTTTATCAAATGGGAAGGTAGAAAACTGGATAAATATTGTCCAGGTGGATAGGATCAATTTTTTTTCAGGTAACATCTATAGGTTTTTTTGATGACATATCCAAGGAGGATATGTCAATTTAAAAAAATGGTAGGAATATTTAAGTAAATGTTATTAGATGATTGTGATAAATCTGACAGATACTTGTACTGATTTGAGAATTTGAAATATTCTGAGAATACTGATTGTCAATTTCAACAGATCTTGGTTCAGTGCTTTTATGTATTATTTAACCTCTTAGCAACTATGTTAAATTGAAAGCTCCAAATGTATGAATAGCTGATTCCACACACATTTTTATCTTTTGCAATGTTTGATTTCTACTCTCATCGAGCATCCAAGCTCATTGTTTCTAATTTTTTTTTCATACTCAAACCTGTCCCATATTTGCTGAAGAACAGTTTTTTTAAAGTTTCCGTGAGACAATTCCAGTCAGCTTTGTTGCATGGATATTTGCTTCTTGCTCAACTACTTGTCAAAATAAACTTTATTCCAATAGAATACATGTAACTCAGAGGTGAACTGTGGAGTCCTTGTTGGTCTCTGAGATTGGTTGTTTGCTTGCAAACATTGCATTACCCAGTTAGGTAACATATCAGGGCAGCTGAATGTGGAATTTGTTCTCAGTTTAGTAGGCTGGATCTGCTATAGGTTGCCCTAGTGTATATTTTCTCCTTAGTTTACGGCCATTAATTGGTCCTGAACTTTGATTAAAGAGGCAATCTGGATTTGAAGTTTATCTATATGAATATCTAGGGGCTGGCCTAACAGAATTATAGTTGTCTGAACTACTGGAGGATGATGGAGTGATATGTTTGTCATCACTTTGTACTGTATGTGTGGTTATGTTTGTACTGGGCTATGCCCTCATTATTCTATACTCACTGGCTCTTTCTATGCTGGGTGTAAACAGATATCATTGCTAACACACTTTCTGATTGAAAGGATTCGTCTTCGGTCCACGATTCTCTCATTATCATAATATTTCTGTATTTTCTGGTAGTATGTTTCTTCTCAAAGTTAAGCATGCCTTCAAAAAGTGACTATTTCACAACTGTTTGTTTTCAGCTTCTATATTATGTATGTTTAAGATTGTTCAGTTAATTGATTTTTCTCACGTTTTTTTTATTAAAGACTTGCTAAACTTTTGAGAAACCTATTCATATGTGTGAGCAATTTTTGAATTTCTCTAGCTAGCTAGATGAATAGATGTCTGGCTTGGATTTTCAATGCTGATTACTTTCTGAAGGAACCTTTAAAGGATCAACATATTAGTAAGAACAGTTCGACACTGAATCCATATCAAGGGAATTGATGGGCTGTCTTTTGCTGCATGTGTTCAGACAGTAAATGGATACTTATTAATTGTAAAGGCTTTATCTGGATTCCTGCACTGAGCAGAGAGATTGCTTGGGAATTTAAATGGCAATTTAAAATTTGATGAAATACCAATTGTATGTCAAATTATAATGCTTACAGAGAAAATTGTAATATTTTTAATCTCCAATAATCTGAAGTAATTTAAACTTCTACATTTGCGCATTAAATTAGCAATAAGAATTAAATGTTCATAACTACTCAGAACTACAGATTGAAAGCATGGAAAATAAAATGACAGTCTAGCCAGATTGCAAAGTATCCTCAATACATCCCAAAATTACTGTGAGCAACATCAATCTTTATGAAGCAACAAGTAGCTGCCTCATTCCCATTAAAGGATACTGGTGTTTGTCTATCTACAATATTTTCAGATAGAAATTACTAATATAAATGATAATGTGCTTGGCCATATTATAAAAATGAATGTAACAGTAATAACATGACATAACATAATATGGTTAATGCTTTGTGGAAAAGAGTTAAAATAATTTAATTCCACAGAGTTAAATGACTGTAATTTTAGGATTGTAGCTTGTAGCCTGATTCTGTAAATTTTCTTAGAAGAAATGCTATTCTATACATTTTCAGGAGATGGAAGTTATATATACATTAATCTGAAAGAAAGTCTCAGTGAAAGAAAGCTTAGTGAAACTAACTTCTAAGACGATGTGCAAAGCTAAATATTCCTTAAAAAAATCAGGTTTATAGAGAATAGCTATTATTACAATATAGATCATACTTGCTAACATTAATGTGATATTAATCAGTTTCTTGTGTTGCTCTATAAGCAGAATAAGAGAAAGAAATGTGGAAAATAAGTGACATGGACCACTAAAAAAGATATTACACAACAAAAGCTCTGTACTAAATTGTTTAAAAATAATACTCTTTATCTAAATAATTCTATTTGGGAAACTGCATTTATCCTAAAGTGGAATCAGGAAAAGCTCTTTTGAAATTCTTCCTAAAGGCCTCCATCATGTTTTCATCTCCACATATATTTATCATCAAAATGTGATAATAAAGTCACCAGCTTAGAAAACCGAAAATCATCCTATCTTAGCCACAAAACCAACTGGGTAACCTTGGGCTAGCCACTCTCTCTAAGTCCTAAGAAGTAGGCGAGAATAAACCACTTCCAAAAAAAGTGATTTGTAAATTTCTTCTGGCCAAGAAAATTGCAGAGGATAGTCCAGACAGTCACTAGGAGTAAAAAAACACAACAATTTGCACACAAAAAGTAGTCTTTTGCTATTCTTGATAGGAGTTACAGATATTGAAGTACAACGATGTGAGGAACATATAACAGGGAAGAGCTATTTTAGATATGGTAATAAGGCTTAATCTTTTAAAATTCACTATGTTTACACCATTTCTTTTTTATTAGGGCACAGTAGTGCTAAAAGAGAAAGCAGTCTTAGAAATAGAGAATCTCTTCTTTTAATTTCGTGTAATCTACAAATGCCAGCAGGCTGGTGTTTTATTGATGACTCTCTAGAGCTTTTTGTGAAGTAACTAAATATTTAATGATTTTTTTTAAAGAACCAGAATTGTTGGGGAAGTTGACATAAAGCTTGTATTGGAGGAATCAAATTGCATGGAGTTTAAACTGATTAAATGAATATTTCAAAGTAATAAAATTACTGTGCAATTTTAAGAAAATATAGCTCTAATAAGAGTTCCAAAAATAACTATAATGTGTGGATTAGATATTCCATCATGAAAGATAAATGTTGACATTTTAGTTGCTTTAGATTGCTACTGCTAATATTCCCAATGACAGTAGAATACAACTGGTTTATGGTATCAAATTCAGCGACTGTGAAAAATAAGGGAAACACAGATTTCCTCTTTGTGTCATAGAACTCTAACTCTATAACATTTTATTTCTAAAAAGTTTAATTTTTAGGTATACATTACATTACACAGTATACATTTTATATCTTAATTCATTTCCTCCCATCTACTTCCCTTAGAGAAGCACCAAAATCTTCCATTAACTTCCATTCTTTATGCCTTGGCATATGTAGCAACTATTCCAAGAGTTCCAGATTTCATTGAATATTTCCCAAGAACATTTTGGACAGTTTATCTAAAATAATAAAATGATTGTTTTAATGCCAGAGTATTTTAACTACATCGGGGACCTTACTGATTTAGAATATGAATCTGCCTAATTTACAATACTATCCAAACCAAACATAATTTCATTCATCTACTAATGAAAGTGTGATATGGAATGTAAAATGATCCAATACATTATAGGAGACTAGAACTAATTTTGGTTTCCCCTTCTCTCAGCTGACTGTGGCTGATGCTCAGTCTTGAGATACCCATATTAGATTATTAAAATGTCCCTGTAGGCTGAACTAGGAAGTTGTGGAAGGAGCGGGAGGGACTACTAAAGGCAGAAAGGGAAATCACTTATGTGATTAGAGATGTTTATGTAGAGAAGTCACCAGGTGTACAACCTGACAGAGATTTTTACCTCTCCTTGCTAATAAAACTTGCTACAGCTGTTTATATTACAGGGAAATAAAGATATCCTAAGCGCTAGGCCTATTTATAAACTTCTTAGGGCACCAACGAGATAGTGAACATGTACCTAAACAAATCTTTGTATTGATCAGATGCTTTATTCGAGTATATCCCTTATAGAGAGGGATAATTAGCATCTGTCTAAGGTCTATAAAAACAAAGCATAAAATAAATTCATCTTCTGCTCAAAAGTGGCACATTCTTCAATCATTAAAACACCTTATATTGTATAATAAATTCAATACCAACCCTGGAGTACATATCAATTATGAGAGAAGAAAAAGATTTGAGGTATTCATGCATCCTGATTTTAGACTTCATGGATTTTCTTTTATGAAAGAAAACTAGGAAATAATTTTGCCCACAACATGAGATCCAATCCAGCCACAGTTAGAAATTAATTTTCTTCTCCTGGTGAAATCTAAGAGACTTCAGAATGCTAAACTATGCACATAGTCACTGAAATATTAAAAACAATAACATTTGTATTTCATGGCAGAAATAGATGTCATGTTCAACACAGACTGGAGTTGAAAAATAGTAGTCTTTTGTCAATTCTAACCCCAATAGCATTTTGTCAATTCCATCTCCCAATAGCATTTTAAGTCTATTTATTTGTATTGTGGACATTATTATATGAGGACTCAACAACCTGGGTCCTTATATAACCAATTACAAGGCTGAAAGGCTGAGTCAACCTTGAACCCAGTCAGGATCAAACTTCTGGCAGTTGGTAGAGTTTGCCTGCATTGCACTACGCCACCCAGGAATCCTTAAAAGGATGTTGTAGCAGGATTTGAGAAATAAGATAATAAGTGTAGGTGAACATTTTTGGAATGGTGAAAAAACTCAACACAGAGCTTTCACTTTCTAGATCTCTTAGACATAATATGTACTTCTACCTTCAGAAATATTTTGTTATGTTGGCACAAATGTGATGAGAAAACTGCAAGTAAATTGTTAAGGGAAAATGTATTTCTAATTTACATTTTGTGCATGTAGCTATATGTGTGGCTACAATATTTGAACTGTTTGTAATGTTTGTCCATGGCCCTGATGTACAGTGCAAAAGGTAGAATGATGACATAATAAACCCAAGGAATCCATGGAAGAAGGGTGACTATTAGGATTGTGTGCAGCTTTAAAAGGCCATTCCATTCAAACATCTCAGGGGTCATTCAGGATGTAGAATCAAGGCAGTGTCTTTAAATGATTTCAGAGAGAGTCAACTGTCTTTTGGGCTTTGCAGAGACTCAATAGTTGTTGCAGTTTTCCTTCCATATGTGGAAGGGACTGGGAGCTGGGTGGTGTAAGAGGCTGGCTGACACAAGTCAGTTCCTCATTAGTTTTATTATCTCCACAATCTCTACCTGTCAAAGCATTGGGAAGTGTGTTGCCTTGCTATTTGTGTCTCTCTCTTCTGACATTTCTTTAAGAACATGGGAGGAGGGAGAGATGGAAGAAAGAAAAGAAAGAAGGGAAGAAGGGGAGAAGGAGACTTTCCAATTATTCTGCTGTTCTTCTTTAACAATTTTTTTTGTCTTTCCCCAAATCTTTGTTTACCTTTATCTTCTTTTATCTCTCACTCTACCTATTCTTGTGTCTCACTCTACCTAATCTTGTGTCACTCTACCTAGTCTGCCATTCTTCAATTCTTTCAGCTTCATCTTTCATTTCCCTTTGATTCTGCCTACCCCAATAAATATGCAATAATTATGCCTGTCTTCTGCTACTTCACTGTCACTATCTTGTATTGTATTAAGTCTTCATTGCATGAATGAATCTAAGACTGCATGCCCGTTGCTGAAAAACTGTAGACTAAATCTTTATAACATAGTGTATTGTGTACACCATTGTAAAAACACCCTCTTCAGAGGATTATTTATGTAATTAATAAATTTACATAAATAGAAGACTGATAATTAAATCAGAGCAAAAATAATAAGAACAAACAGAATTGGGGGAAGAAACCAGGAAAAGCAAAGGATAGCAGCAGAGAATACTCATAAACACTCAAACTAATCACAAATTGCGCTCACCCATACTATCAAGGCCCTAGGATTGATGGCAAAGTCAGATTTTTAGTGACTTACAAAAGGCTAGCAAAGAAAAAAATAGGAACAATTGTAGACATGTTGATGTTTTCACATTGTAATATATTGTTGAGTCTTTTATCAAATTGAATCACAAATCCTGAATTGATTAAATGGAAGCTTCTTTCCTTAGAAACTCAAATCCAAGACAGACCTTGCTAACTCTGAATTCTGAACTGCATCATAATTCACAATATCTATACCTATATCAAAAGTAAAATTAAAGCCACTGATGGGGTATCATGTTATTCAACTAGGAGTTACAGGCGTGTTAAACCAAGAGAAAGCCATATATATAACCCTATATAAGGGTTATAACCCTAACCCTTGATTGGGGCTTACCAGGGTTTTGTAACACAAGTATATATACTCATTCCCCTATATTGCTGATCTGGATGAGAACCTGTGGCCTAATGGCAATTACAACTGCCTCACATATAATACTTCCCAGGTTCACCCTCTTTTGATGTTAGCAGACTCTCTTCTATTTCATCTCTTTGCTATGAAACTTGCCAAATGCCACTACAAACCCCATAGCCAATTACAAGTTTTACATACAGGATAAAGCATTAGTAAGGCTGTAGTTATCAGTCATAGTGAGAAACAAAGCAAGCTGTGCTAATGTTTGGAGGGAGAGAATTTGTGCAGCTTCATTTCAGAACAAAATAATTATTTTGTAAAGTTGCATGTTATCTTTCTCTCCATTGGCTTCAAACACTTGGACCTTTTTTGGAGCCCATATGTTAGGCAAGCTTCTACACTTTAACTTATTTCTATCTTTTATAGCATGACAAAGTATTCAGAATGGTATTAGAGTGGAATGGATGAGCGAGATGGGTGATATAAAAATGATTTCAATCCGCACGTAATAAACCTTTAGTACTTACAGCTGTCCTCTTCTTCGGTGATACATTTCACAACATAACAGGCGTAGATGAATCCTGCCAGCTTAAACAAAATGGGACAATATTAGATGTGCAGACAAAATGGTTAGTAGGCTTGGCAGTGGGTTATTCCTACAAGACAAATGCTATCCTGCCCGCCCCCCCTTATTTTGTTAAGAAAATGGCATATGTTGTATTTAAAACAATGATACATTTCTAGCAATAATAATTTGCACAGGACAGGTCAATCTGTAATAACTGTCTGGGTCTACTGCAGTGGTGGTTTTTTTTCTTAATTTATGAACATATTTTTGTCAATCAGAAATAAATAGCAATAGCACTTAGACTTATATACTACTTCACAGTGCTTTACAGCCCTCTCCAAGCCGTTTTTTAGAGTCAGCATACTGCCCCAACAAACTGAGTCCTCCTTTTACCAATCTTGGAAGGATGGAAGGCTGAGTTAATCTTGAGCCAGTGAGAATCGAACTGCTGGAAGCTGGCAGTCAGCAGAATTAGCCTGCAATACTGCATTCTAACCACTGTGCCACCACAGCTCTTGTAATATATTAATAAATTGGTACATAGCTGTGATGGCGAACCAATGGCATGCATGCCGGAAGTGGCACACAGAGCATTTCTGCCAGCAAGTGACAAGTCACCCGGAAGAGCTCCACTGCGCATGCATGTGCACCCCCACCAGCCAGTTGATTGTTGGGTATCTGCCGTGTATGTGCGGGGGGGGGGAGAGGGAAGACAGATGCATGGGAGGCATGCGCGTACGTGCAGGGGTGGGGCACACGGGGGTCGCATGCGCATTCATAGAGGCACCCGGTGCGCAGGGAGCCGCACGCACATTGCATCATGGGTGCAGGCACGTGCACTTTTGGCAAGCAATGTGGAAAAGATTAGCCATCACTGGTATATAGGAATGCCTGTAGCTATTTCACTGAAAGCTTTCCACACAAGCAGAAGTCATGGTCCGTTTCCTACAACTCTTACAAGTTAGAAGATAGCCACTCAAATCTAAGGAAAAGGGAACAATTTTTATTCAGGGCAAACTGCTCCCTCTTGTTTCAACAATCCATCCATATGTGCATTCCAGAAGAGAACAAGAAAGTGGTTTTAAAGAGACCTCTGTTTATAAATACAACAAAAATCTAGCACCAACAGAAGAGAATATATATGGGTCAGGAGCATTGAACTGTGACATCCTTGATGCTCTCTGAGCTTAGTTGTTGGCTTGCAGATGTTTCATTACCTGACTAGGTAATATCTTCAGTGCTCTGGACTGCATCTTCAATGTGCTGAAGATCTTACCTAGACAGGTAATGAAATGTTTGCAAACAATCAACCAAGCACAGAGTTCTAAGGATGTCACAAAAACTATTCAAACAAGAAGTATAGAGATGTTTTCAGATTACTAGTCTTCTGTTCCACTAGAATTCACAGCCCACTTTTAAATAAACATATCAATCCTGTTTACCTGAGAGAAATCTATATAATATTCAGAGTACTTCCCCGTGAGACATCTTTTTTACACTAGAACTTGAAGAATGTAGCAATATTCACCATTCCTGCCTTCAAGCTAGCTGTTAACAGAACTGTTCAACTCTAAAAGTTCCAAGGCCATAAATTATTATTTTTAAATAAGAAAATTAAGTAACTGATAGCATATTTGTCATTTGTCTGGTGGTCAGAAACCCCACCCCCCAGCAAAATCCATGTATTGATATTGTACAAAATGTAAATAAGTGTCCCTTGACATTACAGCAACAAGGTTACCTTGCTAGTCTAGATAGTAAATCTCCAGTGTAGAAGCTGCAGTCATAATCTAGGGCAGTGTTTTTCAAACTTGGCAACTTTAAGATGTGTGGATTTCAACTTCCAGAATTCCCTAGACTGCATGCTGGGAGCTGAAGTCCACACATGTTAAGGTTGCTATATTTGAAAAATATTGATCTAGTGATGTTTTTATAAGAATCCATAGATCTGTGGCATTAAACTTAAAACTAAAAGGTGGGATGGGTGGGGAAATAAGGAAAACTAGCTGCAAGAAGGGGCATGTAAAAATCAGAAAGTTAACAGATACAGGAAGAAGATGCTGGGAAGGAAGAAATTTGATTACACTATTTAAATTTAATACTACATGGGCAGTATTATGTGAAATTACTTCTATGCGCATGCTGAGGTCACCCAAAGAATAGATAGCCTATTTTCCCATTAGCCCTAGAGCTTAAATCATGGGTCTCCAACCTTTTGACTTTCCTGGACTACACTGAGTGAAGAGGAATTGTCTTGGGCTGCACATACAATATGTAACATAATTGATGCATATAAATAACAATATTCCTTTATTTTTAATATATTTTATATATTTTTATATTTTTAATATTATTTTATATATTATGGTGCCACATTACTACCTGTCTAGAGCTACATGCAGCCCATGGGCTATGGATTGGATATATTTTCATTTTAAAAGAATGTATTTTTTTAAAAATCCTGCTCCGTTATTTCTTATCTAGTGATCTAAGAGTGAGATAATTACATTACTGTATTAGTTTATCACACAGCATATTTGGCAACTGTGAGTTCTAAAGTGCTAAAGTCATGCCTTTAGCACTTTTTCCTCTGAATGATATGCATTAAGTCTGCACTCTTCCTCCAATACTTCATCATTATTGGAACCAGTTTTGGACTTTTGCTGGATTTTGTGTTTTAGAAATTATCCCAGACTTCATTTGCCATCACAGGATTTTCATGTAAACCAAAGATGGGGAACTATGCCCATCTTATGACTTGTGGACTTCAACTCCCAGAATTTCTGAGCCAGTCAGGATTTCTGGGAGTCGAAGTCCAGAAGTCATTAAAAAACCATCATTCCCCACCCCCGATGTAAATGAAAGGATGATTGGGAGACGGACAGCAAAAGCTTGACTATAAAGTTTTGCTTCATATATTACCAGGAAACTGTTGTTCCTCACAACCAAGAGATTCTATTGATCCTATTGTTCAGTGTTTACAGAGTTCAGAACTCACAGTTAGTTGTGTGATTGCAGGCATACCCATTTCTTTGTAGCAGAAACAGGTAATATTCATTAAGCTTCTATCATGAGGGGTCCATATTGACAATTGTTCACAGCACCAGAGTCTTGAATGTTCAAATGAACATTAGAGAATCAGGAGGGTTTAAAAAACAAAACAAAACTCCCTTTAATGTTTATAAGGTTTCCCAAGAACAAAAAAGGCATCTTGAGCTTCCCTTAAGATCAAGAAGAGTCTTATGCCTACTAGTTTGGAGCGCCACTCATGCATCAGAATGACTAGATCTGGCTGATCATTTTAATGGCGGATGGTAGGAAAAATGTATTTCTTCATAGGTCACCAGCTGAGTTCTGCAGAGCAGGAGTTCCCGACCAGCACACAAAGACTCTCTGCTGTGCTTTAGCACAGCTTGTCAAGCAGGCCTCTGAATGGAGCCAATTATAACTGTTCACTGAACCATCTCTTTTATCACAATTTCCCAGCTGGTGATCAGCCCTAGATGGGTGTTCAGTGGCTGGTCTGCCCAGCTATACTTTCTGACCCTTGGGCCGCCAGGGAGAAAATGTTTGCATTTTTCTGCTCTCTCTTTAAGTTAGCCATTGGGAAGAATAGCAAATTAGCACAGATGTACAGAGGAAGTGGGTGGAAAAAATCCTTGAGGTAAATTGGTTGAAAAATTCTGTGGAATAAATTGAGGAATTATTTTAATTATAACTAATAGAAGATACGGGACACGCTGCATTATGTAAGAATTTCAGCAAATTTGAAATTCAGTACAATTCTTAGATTTCTATCTGTTTGTATACATATATTTAAAAAATGTGATATTATTCAAAAGCTGTCTAAAACAAACTATAATAGTAAAAAATTATAGTACTCAAAAGGATTAGGAGAAACTGTAATAGAATATTGTCATCTCATGAAGAAAACATTTTCTTTTTCATATCCTTGATTCCTGGGATTTCACAGACTCATTCATTCTTAAAGCTGCCTCCCAGAATGCTTCTTAATTTCTCAGTCCAATTTACTTTCCTTTTATTTCTTGGTAGCTTCCTGGCTAACCTTCTTAGCTATGGAGGGATCTGCAAATTTAATGTTCTGTTCTGTCATTAAACAATTTGGTTGGTATCAAATGTGTTTTATAGAGTATATATTTAGATAATTGTTTCCAGAAGGTGGTGCTGAAGGATTACTATTCTGCTTCAAGCCTGTTTCATTATGGAGTCCCTCAAGGCTCCATTTAATCCCCTGTGCTTTTAAACATCTACATGAAAGAGCTGGGAGAGGTCATTTTGGCAAGTGAGCAGAGATACCATTGATATGCGAATGATATCAGACCTACCTCTACTTTTCATCTAACAAGGCAAGCTAGTTGGTGTTTTGAACCAGTGCTTGGGCAGGATCAAGAATTGCATGAGAGCCAATAAAGCAGGATTTAATACATACAAAATAGAGATATTGTGTGTGTCTCGGTGGCTCTCCTGCAATGGTCTGTACTAGTGGTGGGATTCAATTTTTTTTACTACCGGTTCTGTTGGCGTGGCTTGGTGGGTGTGGCACGGGAAGGATAATGTAAAATCTCCAGTCAGAGGTGGTATTTTCCGGTTCTCCAAACTACTCAAAATTTCCGCTACCTGTTCTCCAGAACTGGTCAGAACCTGCTGAATGCCACCTCTGATCTGTACTTGCCCTAAAGGAGCAAGATGAAGAAGCTCTTAGATCTACCACTGTCATTAGAGGCCCAGATAGCTTCTGTGTTATGGAACGTTTTTTTTCACTGCCATTACTTAAATACTGATATACCAACTGCAACCTTATCTGAATAGAAACAATTTCACAATACTTAATAATTCTGATGACTTTCTGGCTAAACTACTGTATAAGGAATGCATTGTATCTGGAGCTGAAGTGGTCCAGACACATTAGTGAGTTCAAAATAGAGCAGCTAGATGGCAGATAACAGATAACCAGAAAGGAACGACCTAATAGATCATCTAGTCCAAACCCCTGCCCAAGCGGGAGACCCTACACCATTTCTGACAAATGGCAGTCAAATCTCTTTTTGAAAGTCTCAAGTGATGGTGCTCCCACAACGTCTGAGGGTAAGCTGTTCCATTGGTTGATTGTTCTCACTGTCAGAAAGTTTATCCTTATTTCCAGGTTAAATCTCTTCTTGTTCAGTTTCCATCCATTATTCCTTGTCTGGCCCTTTAGAAAATAGCTTGACCCCTTTGTCTCTGTGGCAGCCCCTCAAATATTGGAAGATTGCTATCATGTCCTTCTCTTCACTAGACTAGACAAGCTCAGTTCATTTACCCGTTCTTCATATGTTTTAGTCTCAGTCCCCTAATTATCTTGGTTGCTCTTCTCTGTACTTTTTCCAGAGTCTCAACCTCTTTTTTAGAATGGGCCACTATTTATATATTAAATCAGTATTTCACTCATCCACATCGGCTATAAATCCATTTCCATATTCAGTTCAAAGCAATGATTTTGCTTTTTAAAGCATTAAATTGCTTAGGAACAAATTACCTGAAAAAGTATTTTCTCCCATACATACCTACTTGGGCCGTAAGATCTTCCAATGAGGCCTTTCTCCTGGTGCTTCCACCAAAGGAGGTGGGTTGGGACTCTACGGAGGGGAAATCTTTTTTGTGGTGATACTCCATTTATGGAATTTCCTACCCAAGAGCCTTGACTGATGCCCTGATTAGAATATTTAAGCATCAGATTTCCCAAGATTTTAAATGCCTTCCAACTGTATTTTAATTTGTATTGTTCTAGGTTTTGAATTATCACCTTGCTATTGCTTAATTTGTAGAGTGTTTTCATTTTGCATTTTGTTTGATTTTATTGCACATGTTTTTACTGAAATTATATCTTTGGGTGTATTTTATTGTAAACTGCTCAAACAGTTTAAATACAAATTTAATAAAATCTTGCCTTATCTAAAGTATATGCAATTTGAATTTTATGAGCGTGCACATAGGTGGAGAAAATATACTAGTTATCCATCTGCTGTCTATGTTAATATTACAAAGGACTGGCATGAAATCAGTTTTGAGGCATGAAATGCAATGTCATGCTTCTGGCAAAGTAGCCCATTTGTCTAATTTAAATTTTACTAAGATCCTTTAATATCAGGCTAATTACAAACATATTTTCCACTATTAAGATGTTTAGCAGATGGTGGCCACTGAAGAGGTATATTGGGAAACTCGCCCAAACTGGCAACAGATGATGTATTCTCAAAAGAAGTAGCTATGGGCTAAGACACAAAGTGCTCTGATGCCTTGAAAAATGGAGTCATGTCAAGCTGATGATGGCTCTTTGCAAGGCCTCAAAATGGTTGAAAGTGTATAGATATTAATTCTAAATGTATTCGGTAGAGATGGCTTTGATCTAAATAACTAGGAATGACAGTGTGTGCTGTTTACCCTTATTAAACCTACAAAAGCTAGTGAGGACCTCTCTCTGTTGTTTTTATATTGTTTGGCATGTCTTATGGACCCTTCTGGCTCCATTATTTTGGAGGCTGAAGTAAATATCTTAACAAGCTCTTGGCCTGAAGTTTAAAAGGCAAGAGGCTGTTAGTCACCTGAGAATGATGGGTCTGACTCAACCCAGTTGGTAACTGATTCTGATGACCAGCACTTTGAGGGAAAGTGACATTAAGTTCTTTGATTAAACACAGCCAGGAACTGCCTACATAACAGTGAATTTCAGATGTTCCCTCTATTGGAAACTACATTCCTGTTTCTATATTTCTGTGCCTCTAATATCCTGTTTCAATTAGTGCCTCTTTGCCATGTGATCAAACATTTGGCTTGCTTTTCAGGCTGAGTCAACCTATGTACTTATCTTGAACTTGGCTTTCCTGTCTCTAAACATTCTTGACTATGTTGGAGTGCTAGGCATAATTACAAGGCAAGCAAACTCTTCAAATCTTGCTGCTCTCTAAATAAATAGCCAGCCTTTGTCTCTTGTCTCAAGATTTATAACCTGCTGATAAAATAATAATTATTTATATAGCTCTAGTGCTCTCCTGTGTCTGCTTTCAAACAATTGCTTGTTCCTGTTTTAAGATGTAATTGAAGAATTTCTAATAAAAATCTTGATTTTTTAAAAAAATCTTGTCTGCTCTAGTGTCTTGAACCAGTCTTGATTAGGCTGTTAAAAGCTCTTCATTTACTGGCTTAAAACAAAGTCAGAAAAAATTCCATGCTAACCTCAGAGCTTATCAAACTTGGACATCCCTCGATCATTTAGAACAGAAGTATCAAACTGGCTTGCCTGGGCTGCACTGAGAAAAGAGGAAATGTTTTAGATCACATATAAAATATATAGTTAATGTATATAAATAATAAATTTCCTTTATTGGGAGAGGATCTTGTGGGGCCAGATTACTAGCTATCCAGGGCCACAAGTGGCCCATGAGTTGGACATGCATGATTTAGAACAAGGTGGACAGAAGAATACAGAGTGAAGTAAAAGACAATTCTCATAATAGAATGTTGTAAGCTGCACTTAATTGTTTAGCTGATTAGGATATAAAAGATCAGACAGGAGTATCCAAGTGAATTGATAGTGCAATCTCCCCTCCCCATCCTAATTTCTTATGTACATGTAAGATTGTCAGGATCTTAATATTATGTGTCTAGGTCTAGAGTCACAAACCACAGAACCATGAAAAGAAATCAATACTACATTGAGAGTCATTTGGAAGTATGCTGTAGTTTTATTTTCAGATAATATTTTACCCAGGAGATCATTTAAACATAGTACAGTATGTCCCATCTATAAGGTGGCATTTCCCTATTTTAGAATGGTACCATTTTATTCTACTATAGCTATTTTAATAGGCAGCAGCTATATCAATTGCTGTTTGCCATTCTATATAAACAACAATTATTTATTCTTGACCTTCTGGTTCTCAGAATAGAATAGAATAGAATAGAATAGAATAGAATACTTTATTGGCCAAGTGTGATTGGTGTAAATATTCTCAGTATACATAAATATTCTCAGTATACATAAAGAAGGAACATTCGTTAAGAATCAAGAATCATAACGTACAATACTTAATTATAGTCATAGGGTACAATCAACATCAAATCATACTAGGAAACAGTCAATATAAATCGTGAGGATACAAGCAACAAAGCTACAGTCACAAGTGGGAGGGGATGGGTGATAAGGAGTGATGGGAAGATTAACAGTAATAGTAGTGTACACTTTGTAAATAGTTGAACAGTGTTGAGGGAATTATTTGTTTAGCAGTGTGATGGCTTTCGGGAAAAAACTGTTCTTGTGTCTAGTTGTTCTGGTGTGCAGTGCTCTATAGCGTCGTTTTGAGGGAAGGAGTTGACACAGTTTATATCCAGGATGTGAGGGGTCTGTAAATATTTTCACAGCCTCTTTTTGACTGGTGCAGTGTACAGGTCCTCGATTGAAGGCAGGTGGGTGGTAATTGTTTTTTCTGTAGTCCTATGCAGTATGTTAAACACAGAATTTGTGTTTTTCTGGAGGGTCAAATTCCACAATGCATTACCTACATGCAATTTTTGTTTATAAAATGATAAGACAAGGAGGAGCTAACTGTATATTTAGATTTCAGCAAGGCATTTGACAAAGTAGACCACAGCCTACTTCTTAGTAAGCTAGAAAAAAGTGGAATAGATAGCACCACTACTAGATGGACTCGCAACTGGCTGGCAAACCGTACTCAAAGTCCTTAATGGGTCTAAGTCTACATGGAGGGAAGTAAGCAATGGAGTGCCACAAGGTTCCGTCTTAGGCCCAGTACTCTTCAATATCTTCATTAACGACTTAGATGAGGGAATAGAAGGGGAACTTACCAAATTTGCAGATGAAGCTGGCAGGAATAGCTAACACCCAAAAAGATAGGCTCAAGATCCAGATAGATCTTGACAGACTAGAACACTGGGCCATATCTAACAAAATGAAATTCAATGTAGAGAAAAGTAAAGTCCTATATTTAGGCAAGAAAAACCAAAAGTACACATATAGACTAGGTGAAACCAGGCTCAATAGCAGTAACTGTGAGAGGGATCTTGGAGCCTTAGTGGACAACCATCTAAATATGAGCCAGCAGTGTGGAGCAGCCGCCAAAAAAGCTAATGGAATCCTAAATTGTATTAACAGAGGGATACAATCAAGATCAAGGGAACTACTAATACCACTCTATAAAGCCTTAGTAAGACCACCCTAGAGTACTACATCCAGTTTTGGTCACCACATTATAAAAAAGATGTTGAGGCTCTAGAAAAAGTACAGAGAAGAGCAACCAGGATAATTAGGGGACTGGAGGCTAAAATATACAACGAACACTTGCAGGAACTAGGCTTGGCTAGTCTAGTAAAAAGAAGGACCAGGGGAGACATGATAGCGGTCTTCCAATATTTGAGGGGCTGTCACAGGAAGGAAGGGGTCAAGCTATTTTGTAAAGCGTCTGTAGGCCAGACAAGGAATAATGGATGGAAACTGAACAAGGAGAGATTTAACCTGGAAATAAGGAGAAACTTTCTGACAGTGAGAACAATCAACCAATGGAACAGCTTGTCCTCGGAAGTTGTGGGAGCACCATCACTTGTGACTTTCAAGAAGAGATTAGACTACCATTTGTCAGAAATGGTGTAGGGTCTCCCGCTTGGACGGGAGGTTGGACTAGATGACCTACAAGGTCCCTTCCAACTCTGATTATCTGTTATCTGTATGGGTATAAATTTGAAACCCTCTATTTCAAGTTCCTCTGCCCATAGCTGTTTTTTGAAATTATATATACAGTATATAAACACAACTAACCAGAGAATTTCCCCTGAATTAAGGCCTAAGCATCAAATAGGGCAAAGATGAGCATGAAGGCTTGCTGAATATAATAACAAGAAAGCAATGTTATTTTTCATGACAAAATTAGCATTTCATAGATCAGTTCCCAGATGAAAAGTTGCAAGATTCCCAAATTCAGATTTGCTTTTTGTTTTCAGAAAGTATAAAAGGGGAATAAAGATAGACACGAAGCAATGTGAAATTTATTGCAGTTTTCGTCATTGTAGTGTATCTTCTCTGCCATATTTTACTGTTCTTTTTACATGGCTTAAAGGTGGATAATTTTGTTCTATATATGGGATTCTCTTTCTCATCATGTTAATCACTGAATCAAATAGTTTAGGATTTTTAAAGGAGATCTAAAAACACAGACAGTGTTCCTATTCAAAGATTTCTCATGTTCTGTAACAATATCAAAACTGAGTAAGTTAACAGCCCCCCTTGGTATACCATAGGAAACTTATCAATTTGCTTTCCCTCTTGGAACCAATTTTCATAATGGAAAATGGACTTTTGTGGAAGAACATTGTATACATTTGTGCCATATCATTAATATAAAATTAAATTGATTCTTACATAAATCTCTGTATCTCCACGATTAGCTTCCATTTTCCATTGAAGTGTGGATTGTCTTCTTTAACATTACCTTACACAAACTCTTTCTCTGTAATAATTGGTTCAAGTGTAGCAATAGGCACTCAGTTGCCTTTCCCAGAGGAGGTGATTAAAGATGGTTTGTAATCAGGCAGCACAAAGTAGCTATGTTTGTCTGATGCATGGCCTGGCCATTCTCTCCTAGCTCTCTTAAAATTGTCTTAGCTTCTGAACAAAGAAAGGTTGACATCTTCTCTGTTTCTTGCATTTTCTTTCTTTTTCTTTTTAATCTGCCCCTGTCCTCAGATTGGTGGCATGACTGGGGTCAACCCCACTGCAGATAGATTGGGAAAAGCACTTACTCAGATTTTCCCCAGAGACCCTCTATTTTTGCAAGATCTTTCTATTGCAGGGGTCCCCAAACTTGGCAACTTTAAAACTTGTGGACTCCACAAGTCTTAAAGTCGCCAAATTTGGAGACCTCTGCTCTATGGAATTGTCTCAGTCTTAGAAGGCAAGAGAATCAATTCATTCCACAATAAGTAGTTTACATATAATGGGAGAATTTGATGGATAAGTTATTTTGACTAAAACAAGACCAGATCTGTTTAGGCCTAAACATAACCCCTTTGGGTTAATTGTGTGAGTTACTAGTTTGATTTAAAAAGTTTGCTTAAGAGGGCTGGCATATATCACACATCCATTCTCTTTTCCCTGAAAATGAATGTTTTAATAGAGTACCATAGACCTTCAAATGAATTTGAACATGGTATCATAAGTTTTGAGGTACCTTTCAGAATTTAATGAAAAAAATGGCACTACTAGAAAGGAGATAATGAGCCTTTGGGGGTGGGGGTGTGTGGAGTGAAAGACCCTAGCTTTTCCTTACAGAATTACCTTCAAGGTAGAAATGCTGCCATGGAAACATTTCTTATTTTGAGAGATTTTCTGAAACCTCTTTTCCTCTTGTAGACACTGTAATGATTAGAAGCAATGGAGTAGAGCTTTCTGCCAAAATTCAATCTATATCTTCCCAGCTTTTAGAATATCCAGATTTATTGAAAGAAAGGCTTGGTTAGTTATGTCTGGGGTAGAGAAGTGGAACAAGTAATTCCATTCAGGTGCCCCAAACAATTTCTCTTCCTCTCTGTTCCCCACTCACCCACAATATCCTTCTTCTTCATATCCCCTTAAGACAGAAATGTGTACCTGGATTGAAATGAAGAGCCTAGAATAGGAAACACCTTCCCTTTGACCTGGACTTGGCAATGTGAGGCCATGGCATGCAAATTTCTTCACCCAACTCAATCATGTTTAGCAAGATCCTGTTATAATTTATATACCATAAAGCTTATTTTTGTAACTAGAAGGCTTGATTTTTCCTCAAGCATTTTTATACAGCAGGTTCAGCCATTAAAAAAAGAAAAAAAGAAGATGAGGAAACAGTGAAAGAATGAAAGAAAGACCTCTATTTCCAGTTAGGAGAGTTGAGGAAAGCTACGAACTGGAAGAGGTAGAGGAGTTCTGCACAATCAGAGCAAGGAAAATTCACACAGGTCTCCTCTGGAGACTTGATAGTCATGAGAAGACAGCATAGAATTAGGACAGGCTGGCTGCCAGTACCATTGCAGGGAAATTGGGAAGGACCTGTAAGATCTGTATGGAATATTAGCAGGAAAGAAAAGCATTTATAGTACAGCATAGTGACTTTTTATGTTGCCACCCTAGTCCTACAGCAGTAGGGATTAGAGCAGTTCCACACCTTTGGTATTGAAGAAGGCTGTTAAACCTTGGTGCTCCGGGAAACCTTTGGAGACTGAAGAGATGTCCACAGTTTGAGATTGTTTATAGTGGCAACATTTCCTCAGTGGAACAGATTTCATGGTCATGAGGTATAGGTTATGAGGTATAAGGTTGGGGATTTTTTTTAAAAAACAACAACCCTTTTTATAAATAGGGAGCATATTTTGCTTAGAATTGAAGCAATTGTCATTGTCATTTGTAATTGAAGCAATTTATAAACCAGATGTCAACCTGCAAAATGATTTCAACTAAAGCCACACTTACTTTTGCTTCATTTTTTGGTTGCCATTTAGGGAGGGAGGGAGAACTTAGGAATGTGGTGCCTCAGACAGCAATTCATAACATTTACCAGCTGGTATGTGAACCAAGGTCTTGTCAACAGACACCTGTCAAGGCCAGGCGGGATCCTACGACTGGACTGATTGGCCTATGTGACGTGAGAGACCTAATGGGAGTGGGAAAATCCTATTCTTTTAACTATCGCTATACACGGGAAAAAATCAGAGCTAGCTTCACCTTTCTAAGTGCCGATATGATGTAAATTGTGTGCAACTGTGAACTGCTTCAACTTTAGAAAGTATCAAACTCCTATATGTGAATCAAACAACAACCAGTATTAGTTCTCTTGTTTATATAATAAACTAAATAGATAATTGTGTAAAATGTGGGATCTTTATAACCTTGAAGGCTGGATTCTCTTCCGTAAATTCTACATTAGTGAACAGAACAAGTACAAATCTCAGCTGCAGACTGAGATTCTGTGTAAGCAGGATCACGGTCACAATTATTGTAGAAATAATTTTAAAATGATGGAAATATGAAAGACAGATATATCAATCGAGAGAGATAGACAAATAATAGATATATAGACAGAATGATAGAATGTTAAGAGTTTTCTTGAATGTAGAGGTTAGTGTATACAGTTACCAAGGTCACTAACTTCTGAGACAATACTAAAATAAAAATCAAATATTGTCTATCTGTTTCCTCTGACATTCTTTATGGAAACAAATTGTTTTCATATACTAAAAATACCATCTGAGTTGATAAGGGAGAGACACGCTATATAGGAACGCACATAATTCTTATATATGCTTTTATTTCCTGTTAATGTTCAAACACTAAACTGATGATAAAGATAACTTGATTGTAAGATAGTAAGATAATATATATATAAACAGTGAGGCAAGAAGAGTACTTTAGTAAATTGAAGGAGGTTAGTTTAAGGAGGTGAAGAAGATGATGGAAAATACAGATGAATTATAATGAGAATCTAGACCTCAAATGGCTGGCCCCTATTGAGAAATGTTTTATTTCTTTCGAAAAATGCTCCTTAAAGCTACTTCAAAAGGAGTAGTAAAAAGCCTAGACAAGCATGCTGAAGGAAAATAAACTACCAAATCAGAACTCTAAAAAAGTATTTCATAATTTTAAGCTGCAATATACACCAAGACTGCTTCAGAATCAATACCTGGCCAGGCACATCCTGAGGACACAATGAGTTTGTAATATCTTGTCAATGCAATACTAAAAAAAAGATAATTAATCATAGGAGACTGGAATGCTAAAGTTGGAAGTAAACTAGCATCTATTATAATGAAAAAAAAATGTCCTTCAAGTATGAAATGAAGCAGGAAACAGATCTGCCAAAAAACACAAGGTGTACAGAAAATATTTACTTCCAACAATCTAAAAGATGATTTTACACAAAGACATCACTGGGTGGATGACATTAAAATCAAATTGTCTATGTACTCCGCAAGCAATCACAAGATTTGGTACTGGTTGCTGCTCAGAAGATCAGTTCTTAGTCCGGACTCTAACCCATGATATACATATATAGCACCTTTGGTTGGATGGACAGTATTAGGATCTAAATATATGGTAATGAGTCTCTACGTAAATTAGAAAATTATGGGATGTAATGTCTAATTTAAAATACTGACACTTTTTCCATTTTAAATTGAATTTATGGAAAGACTGAACTTTTAAAATTGGGAGAAAAATGGTGATATAGAAAAATTAGATGAAATGGGGATACTGCCTTTGACCCAAAAGATGAAGATGAATTTTTAACATACTCTGTATTAAGAGATAAACATCATCCATCAAATATTTATCCAGTGCCAATATTTACAATTACAACATTTGTTAACAACATTGTTTGACCTGCAAAACTTGAAACGCCTGAGATACTAGAATAACTAGTTAAATCATTTAAAACTAAAAAAGCTAGTATTAATTTTATAAATATTTGTTATTAATACATGAATTTGATATGCAGATATTAGGAAATAAGTGGAATAAAGAACTAGGGCTGGGATGTCAAACTGGATTACTCTGAGGGCCGGATTAGCATATTAGTTCTCCTCTGTGGGCCAGTGGGCGTGGCGGTGGCGATGATACTGATGCCTCCTGCAGAACTCTGCCAGCTGAAAACAGGCTGCGTGGCCTGTTTTCAGGCTGTTTTTTGGCCCAGTTTTGGCCAGCAGAGTGCTGCAGGAGGCCATGAAGGGTGAAAATGAAATGCACGCCCTCCTCCACATGCCCCGTTTTAGCTGCCAGAGATACTACGGGCCAGTCCTTTGATAGTTCCAGGCCAGCCCCATGGCTGGATTTAAGCACCTTGTGGGCCAGATCTGGCCTGCAGGCCCTGAGTTTGACACCCCTGAACTAGAGGTTCCTATATTGTCTAGGCAATGGAACATGTCTGAACTTTTACAGCAAAAGTCTGAATGAATTTCAAATTGTGTCTTAAATAACAAGTAACAATTAGAATTCATTGGACTTCATTACATTTCTACAGAGAAGGACTTTCAAAAACATTGGTTCCTTGGAGATGTAAGAAGGATAACGCTTCTTTAAAATATGTTTCTAGAATGTCTCATACCTACCAAGTTTGGAGAAAAAGTAGTGGATTATATAAATATGATTGTGCGACAAAAGCTAAATTGAAAAGGATAATATTCTTTTGAACTATATACCTAAGGCATGGAATTTGACAACTAGACAACATAAATGGGTTCTCCCTGCCCTTATTGTAGCTAAATGACTGATATTACAACATTGGAAAGATATATGACTCCATTTATTCATGAATTGAAGACCTGATTGAACTTGTCACTTATGAGTGAATTGGCTATAAGCGCAGATTTTATATGGATCTTTTATGTGCTGTTTTGTTTCTTTTCTTTGACGATGTATGCATCTCTATCATTATTATCCTGTTTTCTTTTTTCCTCATTTTTGTTATTAATTAAAGAACAGTAGAATATAGATTAAAAAAAACACAGTCAAAGAAGGATAGAAACCAAAAAACAAGAAATATGAAAAATTGTCCAGCTAATCATAAGCTTCCACAGAAGGGCAGAGAAAGAATTATACCTAAATAAAGCAGTACAAAAAATTGAGAATAGTGCTAAGGGATATGGAGCAAGCAAAAATTGGGAGAAATTGGGAAAGGAATTTGTGTATTGTGCCTTCACTAATTTAACATACACTAATATTAACACGCATATATTGTATACGCATTCCTATGTTAACAAATAATGCCAACCCAATGCAAATCAATTAAATTTGAAGTAGACTTTTTCTCCCTAAGGTCAAACATTTTCAAGGATAATGACTATCCATGAAATTACTGGAAACTGAAGGACTCTGATCTGAGGAAAGACTATTGAAGGTTTCATAATTGCAACAGGAAGATGATTTATTTACAGAAAATACATTATATAAATAGGCAAAGCTAGCTAGCTACATCCAATGGGAAAGAAAGTTAAAAGAGCATGTGCTTTAAGTTTTTTTTTTTTTCTGAGGAAAAAAGGCAAAAGGAAGTGAGCTCAGGAAAGCTGACCCTCAAAATTTTCATATATTTTGGACTTCCCATGAAGAAACTAGAAACTGTGCCATTAAAAGTGGTTGCTGACAACTGAAGCAAAATGAAGAGCTGCTACATAGAGCAGCTCTTTGTATTTCTTTTCCAGTGAAGGAGGGGAGTCAAGATCACTTACCAGTGCTCCTGACTGTTGCTCCTTGTGAGGAGATTGCAAGACAACAGACTCTGGGAGTTCTGGGAGATGAGCAAATAGACAATTTATTCAAACCACAGTCAGTGTCTTCAAAAAGACACTAGGTTCAAATACCTCCTTTTTCTAATCACTTTTGGAAATTGCTTGTTAACTTCTTTCCAGCTGGGTGAAGACGCAGCCCTGGAATGTGCCTAGTGAGCCCAGCAGGATGATGGAGCCTCCCTCATCTACTGAAGGGAGCTTGCTGGGGAGGAAGATGGTGAGGCATGGAGCTTGGAGCTGGAGGCTGTCTGGGTGGCACTATTTGGGGTAGTGGCAAAATTAAAGGAAGTGGAAGCTTAATTTTGAATGATAAAAGTCAAATAATAGCAATAGCATTTAGATTTATATACCCTTCACAGTGCTTTACAGCCTCTCTAAGTGGTTTACAGAATCAGCATATTACCCCCAACAATCAGGGTCCTCATTTTACTGACCTTGGAAGAATGGAAGGTTGTGTTAATCTTGAGCCGGTCAGAATCGAACTCCTGGTATGAGCAGTATTGCATTCTAACAACATTTTAACCACCGAGCCATCACGGCTCTAATATCCACTTTTTTTCTTCTTTATATCCAATCCTCTTAAGAAGTCGAAATAATAAAATGCTAAGAATGTGTATATTATATAAATATCATTGAAATTACATAATTGTATGAAGACTTATATTAACATACTCAAAATGAAAAGCAAAGTATTGTAGCTGTTTCCCAACACATATAACACTACCACTAAGGGGACCAACTTTTTTACAATGAGGAGGACACAAATAAATTGAAGAAAAAAATATCGTAAATAAAAGAAAAATTTTATTAATTGCAACAATAATACAGAATACACTATAGTATGATAAATGCATAATTAAAAAACATTTGTAACAATAACATTTTATATTGTAATTATGCTTACATGCCTATTAATTATTGTTTAAATGAGTATTTTTCCATTGAATGAATATTTTTTATCAATGTATCATCTTCTAACAATATATTGGGAATATCTGAACAAGAAATATCCTTCATATTGAATTTTACGGCAAGTGCTACAACTAGAGTATCAAAATTCAATCTCGATTTTTCAGTTTTCAAAAAATAATTAGCAATTGAAAAAACCCTTTCAACTGCTGCATTATTTTCAGGGCAGCACAACATAAATTGAACAAGAATAAATATATTTTCACATGGAATATTCATTGTTGAAATGGCTGAATATTTCCACTCATCTTTTTTATCAATTTCAACATGTTTATTTTCCATTGTATTAACTTTTCAGAATTTAAAAATACATTCAGTCTTCTAATTTCTTCAAAGAGACAATTGTCATCTATTTTAACGTCTGGCATTTCTTTAGATAAAAACTAAATACAAGATTCAATATTTGTCCAATATACTTGCAATGAAGTCAAAAAACACCATTGAAAACTGTTATTTCCTGTGATGTTTGTTTCAGACCATTCTTAGATACATTGAAAACATGTTTGGTAAAAATTCTGCACTTCTTTGATAAACTTTTCCGTTATGCTCGGATTTGATTCCTCTAAGTCCGACAATTTTCTTTTTATCCCTAAAGGAATAATTTTTCTTCAAATTGAGTTTTATATTGAAGGATGATTCAAATAAGACTAATTTCTGTAGGTGAAATGTGTTCACCTTCAATCTTTTGAATCGTTTTGTGAAAAATAGATGCTTGATTATGTACAAAATACATTTAATATCTCAGATATTTCATTATTGAAAAATGATCCCAGGATTTTAGGACATTAGTCTAAACTTAAAAAATATGAACAGAGAGGCTCAAATAATTGTAGAACACGCTCTATAGCAGGTGTTAGAGCAAGCCATCTAACTTTTGAATATCCTAAAACTTTTTTCTATCAAACATTTGCTTCTTCACAAAATCGTTTTAAAGTAGCCACACGAACGGTAAAACGACTAAAATACAAATAAATTGTAATTATTACTTCTACATCAATTGGCATGGCCATGTTGATTGTATTTGACAAAATATGTGCATTACAACGTATTCATAGTATTTTCTTTTGCAGTAAATCTTGTTATTATATATACATTTGATCCATCTTCCCGCACCAAAATTTGGGTTTGTATTATCAGCTGTCAGTGCAACAACTTCGGATTTCAAATTGTTTTCATTTATTACTTTATATAGATGGTTTGACAAAATTTTAGCAGTTTCATCCTCAATGGATTCTAAATTTAAAATTTTTACTTTAATGCCCTTGGTAACATTAAAATATCTTACTAGTATTAGATACAATGAAGTTTCATTATGATTGGATGCCTCAGATAAAATCGTTACAAATGCTGCAGTTTCCATGTCTTCTGTATTTTGTCACAGTAATTTTTAAATACTGATTTAGTAATAGCCTTGTATTTTGTCCTGGTGCATGAAAATTTAGCATCATGAAACTTTTTCAATAATTTAATTGTACAATCCATACTACGAAAACTTTGATTGTGAATTATGGTATGAAATGCCATAAATGTTCCTTCCATTGCAGCTAACTATTTTTCATCTTCAGAATAATTTTAAGCTTTTTAAAAAACTTGTTACTTTACAACTGGAAGCAGATGCATCTGATGATTGCTTATGTTTCTTGGTGGTCAAGTGTTTCGTAAGGGCTGCTCTGCCCCCAACCGCAATACAAAATTCTCCGCTGCAAATATTGCAGAAAACAATGTTATCCTTTTTTGATATGAGGAATGGAAATTCCTTATTCAATTTATCATTGAAATGGCATTTGTTCTTTTTTGATTTTTCCATCCCTAAATGAATTTTAAAATTAAAAATAAAATATAGAGCTACACGAATGATGGAAGCACATTCATTATGAATAAATAAAATTGTTAAAACTGAAACAATAACATAAGTGAATAAACTTGTAAATAAAATTATACATATTTGGAAATTATTAAATAGATAATGACTTAATAAAACATGAATTATTGTGCTCACCTGTGTATGACTGAATATTCACTGAGAAAGAAGTGAGTCTAATGCGTGTGTGTGTGCCGTGTTGTGTTTTGGTAAGAAGTAAACAAAGTCACTTGCGCACAGCACACTCTTGCGTGCAGTGCAGTCTCTCAAAACAATTCTCCTATGCAGAGCGCATGCGTCTCATAATCGCGTCTCATTGCACTGTATCGAGCCTTGACGGATCGTTATGTCAAATACAAATACATCATATCACGTGCAATGGATCAGCTTGGCATTGATCAAATAGGAGATTTACAGATTAGTTTTCAAATATCGAAAAGGAGGACATATAGAAGGACACTTTTCGAGAAAGGACAGAACTTACAAAAGAAGGACTATCCTCCCTAAAGGAGGATGATTGGTCACCTTAACTACCACTTCACCAGTGCTTCTCAATTGAATCCATTTTCAGATGTGTGGACTTCAACTCCCAAAATGCTCCAGCCAGTAATGAGCTATGGCTGGGAGTTGAAGTCCACACACTTCTGAAAATGGCTGAGGTTGGGAAACGCTACGACTACACTGTCTTCCTTGCGATCTTGCTTTATTGAAACCGCTCAATAGGAAGAACTGCCTCATGATAGGCATTAAATCTTAGGAGCTAATTTTAGAATTAAAATTTAAAATTTTAAAATCCTCACGCTAGATAGCAGAACAGTGAAGGACAGGACACTTGGTCCACTCCTTGGCCACTTTCTGATTAAATTAGCAATGTGAACTTAGCAACTCATTCATGAGAAATGCTCTCCCCAAGATTTTATTCTCTGGAATATATTCCAAAGGCATTTCCTTTTGAACTGACATGAAAGAAAAGGGCTAAAACTGCAGAGAAAAACTCTCAAACAGAACTTTCACTAAATGTACTAAAGTTTCACATTTGTAAACACAAATACTGAATGCCTTGCCCTAAGCTAGATATATACAAAGATATGAGCTAAAGGTTGTAGCAATCATGATCATGAAGGAAATATACTTGAAACTGATTGTTTACAGAAACCCCCCCCATACCTTCTTATGGATTAGAAAAAGTTTGTTTACTCATATATTTATTTACATAAAGTTTTTTTATTTATTTTAAAACAAACATTGACAAATACAAACATGAAACATCAAATAAAACCATCTTTCCATTGTACAGTGTGTCGGTTGGTACCTATCTTTTTCTGCACAATATCAACAGTCTTTCCCTTCTAAATTTAGATTAAAATTCATAATGTATAGATCAACTATACGTATTATATTATTTTATTTACTCATATATTTATATCCTACCTTTATTATTTTTATAAATAACTGAAGTTGGCAAAGATATCCAACACACCTTCCTTCTCCTTTTTTCTCTATAACAATAACCCTATGAAGTGAGTTGGGCTGAGTGAGGGTGACCGACTCAGTCACCCAGCTAGCTTTCATGGCCAAGGTGGGACTAGAACTCACAGTCTTCCACTTTCTAGCCTGATTCCTTAATCAGTCGACCAAAGTGTAACATATAAATATAAAAAGATGCAGTAACCCTACTGCAAACCTTCTCTCCCTCAAATTTTACTGTTCTATTACAACCAAGATGAAAAGCTGGGTATCTCAATACTTTCTTCCTTTCCTGCCCAACTGTATTTATTCAGCTGACTGGAACAACAGGTCCTGCATTGCTGTTTCACCAAACCTCTATTCTGATGATGAAAGGATAGTAGGAGAAAGCAGTAAAATGTGTATAGAATGTACTGAATGTGTTGCTTCTCCTCTTTCCCGTCAGGGCAGGGAAGCATATGAAGGAGTGCACCTGCTTGTCACTTTTCCTCAAGTGCTTTTCAAGAAGGAAGAATACATAATACCTTCTCGCATCTATGGTTTCCGAGAAAGTTACCGAATGGTTTTTAATCACCTGGTTTTTATATCTGACTGCCTTCGGCAGCATGAGCTTTTCCTATCGTAATGTCTCCCTGAATGTCACCTTTTCCCATCAGCTTTAGGATTAGGATAAGAAAAATTGGTGCTTTGTGTTGCTGCAGATCTGACAAAACCACCCCCTGCTCTCAGTTCTCCAAAGGAACGCCTTGCATTAAACGGCCTCTTCCTTGTAACCACCTGCATTAGATCAAGTAGCTGATTATAAATGTTAGGCAGTTATTTGAGGCAGACAACATCTGCATATCCTGAAGATTGGGAAGACAGTTTGCTGAGATCTATTTCTGATAGCAGAAAAGACAAGCCAGAATCTTTCTGGTAAACAAAGACAATCTTTGACAAGCTCTTCTCTGCTGAGTACAAACTGCCTCATAAGCCGTAAACCCATATGGTGAACTATTTGCATGAAGGATGGGTTCTGAATTTAGAGCATTTTTTTGTAAGCATCTCAAGGCTGTTATAATTGCTTGGCATGGTCACCTCAGGAGACAGTGGAAGAAACAGCAGCTCCAATATTTTTATCTTTCATTTATTCTTTGGATCCAAGTTCTGGAGGTGTATTTAAAAAGGAAAGGATTTTGAGGAAAACAAACATGAAAATGAAAGCATTATATTTATTCTACTACTAACTCTATACCCGTGATTTGGCTTAGTTCTTGGGAAGGATAATAAGGGGGAAAATGTGCCTCTGCCTACCAGCATCCATCGGTATTTATCTGGCTAGCATCCAGTCAGTTGAGGGCTATTTGGAAACTGAAACAGTATTTGCTGTGAGCAAGGAGACAGCAAGGAGCCTAGGCGTGGCTTAGCTCAACTGTTCTGTACTACAGCTGCTTGGTGCTCTGAAACTGAAACTGAAACTCCTCTCCTCTACTTGTGTTTTGCATTTGGAACAGATTTCTTTTCAGATGGGAGGGGAGTAGAACTCTTTAGCATCAGAGTATGTTAATAATAATAGAGGAAATACTAATGGTCTGATGGTCATTTTGAAAAATCCTTTCTTAGTGAGCACCTAGAAACCAAGGGGGAAATAAGTGTAAAATTTCAATTTTGTAGGCTTTATGGTTCTGGAGATTTTGTGATGATGCATGAGTGGTATTTCGCTTTTATATATATAGATAAGTAATAGTAGAAATATTGCAGCTATTTTAAAATTACTAAATCATAGAATAATCACCATCCAAACTACAGTCTTTAATAATATAGTCATGTTTAATGTATGCATATATTGAAAAATAAGATCCATAATGAGTGTCCTGGGAAGCCATTACATTGGGTCACTTAAGACGTTCCAACTACATACTCCATCTCCTAGTTATTTATAACTATTCTGGATTTTCCAATGAAATAAATGCATTATGAGCCATGGTGGTGCAGTGGTTAGAGTGCAGTACTGCAGGCCATTTTTGCTGATTGCTGGCTGGCTGCAATTTGACAGTTCAAATCTCACCAGGCTCAAGGTTGACTCGGCCTTCCATCCTTTTGAGGTGGGTAAAATAAGGACGCAAAATTGTTGGGGGCAATCTGTTGACTCTGTAAAAGACTTACAGAGGGCTTCAAAGCACTGTTAAGCGGTATATAAGTCTAAGTGCTATTGCTATTGCTATTAGAGATTTCTGAACATCCTGGTGCAGGGCTGTCAAACTTCCAGCCCACACACAGTTTAGTGAAGGGAGAAAGAGTCCTGATACATTGCGTGACGCTGCCATGATAATGTGAGTTTGACAACCCTGTCCTAGAGGGAACAACTTATAGAAAGATTCAACAGATCCTTACACTGTCATTCAATTTGGCATACTATAGTTATCATCAACCCACTGCCAGCTTCTTTTAGCAGTGAATGAGGTCAAGTTCCCATTCTAACTGATCAGTAGCCAAAACTTGGCTAAATGGATTATGAAGAAATTTCTTGTAGATTTGATATAAACATGCTTTCAAAGGATGACATTCTTTTTTCCTCAAAAGAAACAAAAACCAAACTTAGTCATTGGTTCCAGTTTGTGATAGAATAGAATATTTTATTGGCCAAGTGTTTATTGGACACACAAGGAATTTGGCTTGGTGTAAATACTCTCAGTATACATAAAGAAAAGATACATTCGTTAAGAATCAAGAATCATAACGTACAACACTTAATGATAGTCATAGGGTACAATCAACAGTCAAAACATACTAGGAAACAGTCAGTATAAATCATAAGGATACAAGGGACAAAGTTACAGTCCTACAATCACAAGTGGGAGTGGATGGGTGATAAGGAGTGGAACTACTAAAGTTGTTGATGGGCCATCTGCTAAAATAAAGCCAGGTCATGGCACACACTTCAAACTAAATCAGGAATCCTGTAATTGTGGAGTCTGCTTGGCAAGAACAAAGAATCCTTATCCACAGAAGATATGCAGATGTAAATCATGTAACAATCCTGGCTAACTGGAAAGCTGATAAAAGTAATACGAGTTAGCCAACTTGCATACCTTAGCTAAAAAATCCCTGCAGCAAATCAAATGTATATTAGATAACTCCTAGGACTTTCATTAGCCAAGACCTAGGAATAGGGACAGCTAGAGACCAATAGAATAAATTGTAGAATTATTACTAAAATGTTTATTAGATGATATTTCTTATTACCTCACTTTGTCCCACCTTCTCCTTTAGTGAAAATGTATAAAACTTACTCAATCCTTTGTTCTTGGCTCTTGGCATTTTGACCAGGAGCCCTTTTCCTTGGAGTACTCCAATAAAAAGCAATCAGAAAACTTGCACCTCGTGTCTGGAATTCATCATTGGCTTCAGCACCAAGCTCAGGCCCGAATTGGGGACAACATTGTGTTTTTGTTAATATGCAATTGTAGCTTCTAAAGATGGTGAAATAATTGTCATAATATCATAGCAGGATGCAGCTAGTCATATTTGATCATATACAACAAAATTTCCTTATTTGGGAGGGAATAGTAGGGAGTAGTTGTATTGTCTTTTTTTTTTTTATCTGTGTTTATTAAAGCAAACAAAATCTAGTGCATTATTCTCACTCTGAATGCATGCAAATTAAACAATTTGGAATGCTTAGCATCTGTAAGGGCTCCTTGGAGATCCATGCCTGCCTCACAATTGTAATACAGCTTGAAGAGAGAAATTAACAAAAGCTTAGATCAGTCTGCTTTAGAAAATACAATCAGATACCCAACAGCATCCATGGTGTGATTTAATAATTTGTTTTATTTACTGAAAGAAGAACCATCTGTAAATGAGATGTGTTCCTTGCTTACCATGACCTACTGTACCTGTTAGGAAACACGTTACCTTGCCAGGCATCTCCATTTTGCTGATCTGTCCCAAGGGCATCCTTTATACATCATCTGCAGCTTCTCTTCTAACTAAGCCACAAGGCACTACTAATGTCTATGGTCTACTGTTCACTTGTTACATGACAGCTGGGCAGGCTGACAGGAGCGAGAAAGGAACTTTCTCGGTCTAAGATATCTGAATTTGACAAGAGCTAGCAAGCTGATGAGGGAAGGAAGGACCAGAAAGGGTATTTTAAAAGGAGAATCGAAGTAGTAATATTGTAGTCAAATCTCTAGAGACATCATATTTATTTATTAAATTTTATTTATTTATTAAATTTTAATGCTGCCCAATTCTCTGATCAAGTGACTCTGGGAGGCTTACAATATAAAGACAATACAAAGCGATTATAATTAAAAGGATTAAATAGAAAGCTAAAAACCAAAAGGATGAGTAACATGGTGATGGGATCTTGTTTACTGCTCGGCCATCCCAAAGAAATGTGCTCCTGGCCAGGTAGCAGAGTCAACTCTTCCAGAAGACCAGGAGTGTGTGCGTAGGGAGCCTCCAGCAGAAAAGTCTCTTCTCCTGCATCCCACAAGCTGAAATTCTTTGGCAGACAGGATTTGAAGTAGGCCTATTCTGCTGGAGTGAGTGGGGCAGGCTACTCCCACTGGGGTGAGATGACTTCTCAGATAATCTGGACCCATGCCATAAAGGGCTTTAAGAGTAATGACCAACACCTTGAATTGAACCCAGAATCATACTGAACCCAGAATGCAATTCATTATAACAGTGGTATTACATGTGAAACCCAAGGGGCCACCGGAAGTTTCTGTACTTCTGTGTGTTCTGTGCCAGTTGTACCTTCTGAATACTCTTCAAGGAGTAAGAGCGCATTGCAGTAATCTAACAGAAAGATGACCAGGACATGAGTGACTGCGCACGGCCTCATGATCCAGGAAAAAACGCAAATGGTGCACAACACAATGGTTAAAATGTTCATTAACATAGTACTGCTTCTGAAATCATTATGTTATAAAACAAATCATTAAAAGGATCAGATGCTTTTCTTTTGAGAATCCAATTCATTTTCCAGGTATCAAAATAAAAACACCTCATATTCTTTAGGGATGGGAAAACATATGGGATGATCTCCATTTCTGGGTCATAGTCATGTATCTCTGTGTCAGAGGAAAAGTGGGGTTTTCTATTCTTTCATCCCTTCCTTCTTCCTTTCTTTCCCTCCCTTTCTCTCTCTTGCTCTCTTTCTCTGTCTCATTAATTAACATTAGCCTTATAATAGCATTATCATTAAAATATAATTAAAAGCTTCCACCACCTTTAATAACTGGCTAGGGTTTGTTTAGGAATATAAATTGTTTAGGAACATAAATTAGTCTCTAACTTCTTCTAATTTCCAGATTCTATTCAACTCAAGGCAACATTTGTAAGAGTGAAAGGCATCTCTTTGTAAGAGTGAAATGCGTTGTCTCTGCATTCACTTTCTTGTGGACGAAAAATAAGGAATCTAGTACAGTTTTGTAATTTTTTTAATTAAAAGTCATATACTTTTATGACCTGCAGCTCACTTCATCATTGCAATCCCTGCTCTAGCATGAAGACAACAGCTGACTTTCTCTATTACGCTCATCTTTGAATTATTCTTAAATTTTCCTCCTTCAGATTTTCAATGTAATATCAGAGCTCTAGAAAGTATATTTTAATGAGCATCCCCTTAACATATTTGCAACCCAAGCAACTACTTCAGTGAGTTGTATTAATTGTGATTGATTCCTATTTAAGCACTGGGAATAAGCTAGGGATTTACAGGTATGGGCATCTGTAGAGAAGATGGAAGATTTGACTCATCATTTAGGTAATTAATGGTGAAATGGGTAAACAATATATATTTTCAGCTTTGGGATTAGATAAGAAAGCTACTGGAAGGTTTAAAAAAAAAGAATGGAAAAGGAAAACATTAAGTGTCTCTACCATGGCTATCTTTCCCCAAGCAGCTTGCTTAAAAATAATCAATACTCATCTCCTCAGGAAAAGGACAGTTTTCGAAAGTTACAGTCTCTGATACATATAAAGACATATGGGAGAATTATGATACTTACATTACTTGACAAGGCAGTGATTTATCAGGGGGCGTAATATGGACTTCTTTGAGGGTGACTCCCTCACAGTCTGGTATGATATGACATGCTACAGGCAATTGGTCCAAAGAAGCAGGAATCTTCCGAGATATTAAACTGTAAAAGCCTTTATTTCTTGAAATCTAACAAAATTATTTTAGTAGCTACAGGGAGGGAGATGACAAATTAAAAAGAGGACTCATTCTTGGGAGGGATGTTTCTCTCTCTCTCTCTCTCTCTCTCTCTCTCTCTCTCAAACTGCATCACTGTAGCCAGTTAAGCGGGCAAGTTATTTCTGACAGTTTATGAGCCTTGTTAATATAATGTGCTATCTGGGAAATTGCCAGCTAGCAAGATCCAGGAAAGTCAAAATTAGACCCCAGTGGTGGAAGGAATCAGAGGCCCATTTAATACCAAGTGTTTCAGCTGAGACTGTCTCTTCTGCTGCCAAATCAGCAATATTCAACCTGAAGCTCTTGGGCTTTGTTTACCTCAGAATAGACCTGAATGCACAATTATTTGTAGCACTAAATTGTCCCCCCACCCCACCCCAGAGAGAGGAAGAGGGAGAGCATGGAAATAACAGGAAGCTGTCTTATGTCAATTCAGACCATTGGTCCATTTTGTTAAATGACTGGCAGTTGCTCTCCTGTTTCAGGAAAGAAACCCTACATAGTTTTGTTTGTTCTTTTGAGCTGTGGTTCAAAAGTATGGAGTTTGAATAGAATAGAATAGAAACAGAGTTGGAAGGGACCTTGGAGATCTTCTAGTCCAACCCCCTGCTTAGATAGGAAATCCTACACCACTTCAGACAAATGTTATCCAACATCTTTTAAAAACTTCTAGTGTTGGAGCATTCACAACTTCTGGAGGCAAGTTGTTCCACTGATTAATTATTCTGTCAGGAAATTTCTCCTTAGTTCTAGGTTGATTCTCTCCTTGGTTAATTTCCACCCACTGCTTCTTGTCCTGCCCTCAAGTGCTCTGGATAACAGCTTGACTCCCTCTTCTTTGTGGCAGCCCCTGAGATATTGGAATGCTGCTATCATATCTCCCCTAGTTCTTCTTTTCATTAAACTAGATATCACCCAGAAAAAAAATCTTGATTAGAAATGTCAATGATAAAAGATGAAACAATGCTCTGAGTTTTCTTTTCAGACTTTTCCCACTCAAGTTTGGGAAGGAGAAGATCACACAAACTCTCTCTGCATTTGAAGAAGGGAGAAAGAAAGTAGATTTTTAAAATTAATATGCTAAATACTTCTTTTGGAATACATTCTTTTTATTTAACTGCAAACAAATCTGTGAAGTAGCTGTACAAATGTAACAAAGCAAAGAAGTTTCTGCAGTACCTTAAACATTCCCCAAATTTATTATGGCATGAACTTTTATCCGCTGAAGCCTAACTCATCAGTCATCTGCTCCACAAACCATGAGAAGGCCAAAGGACGATTTGTTGGCCCAGAAAGAAATGTTTTGCTTGAGGAAGAGCTGCTGGGTAAAAAAATAAAATGAAAAAATATTTTATGAGTCCTATAGGAGGCCTCTCATGTGGTTAGCCAGTCTGGCATACAAAATTGCAGACTAGGTAGGACGCTGCTATTTTTCCAGTAGAATGATGCTCTTACAGCTATCTTGTAGGCCAGAATTTTTCAAACTAAGTTCTATAAGAAATTAGGGCAAAAAAGCCACCACCACCACACTCAAAGTTTCATGGCCTGAAAATGATTGAAAAATCTCTGCTTTGGACATCATAGCAGTAGCACGTAGACTTATATACCGCTTGATAGTGCTTTACAGCCCTCTCTAAGCGATTTACAGAGTCAGCAGATTGCCCCCAACCAAAAGCACCAAAAGGCAAGACAAGAAACAATGGATGGCAACAAATCAAGGAGAGAGAAGCAACCTGGAATTAAGGAGAAATTTCCTAACAGTGAGAATAAATAACCAATGGAAAAACTTGCCTTCAGAAGTTATGGGTGCTCCATCACTGGAGGCTTTTAAGAAGAGATTGGACAGCCACTTGTCTGGAATGGTATAGGGCAAAGGTCTTAAGACTTGTGGACTTCAACTCCCAGAATTCTTGAGCTAACATGACGGGAGGAAGAATTCTGGGAGTTGAAGTCCACAAGTCTTAAAGCTGTCAAGTTTGAAGACCCCTGGTATAGGATGTCCTGATTGAGCACGAGTTTAGACTACAAGACCTATAAGGTCCTTTTCAGCTCTTGTTACTCTTGTTACTGTTAATAGTGTTTGTACCCTGATGATTTACCTAAATAATGTAGACCTTGAATCCACTCAGTTCTATGGAGGATTTAATTTATTACAAATTCCTTAATCAGATGATCTGAATTAGTTACTTTAAAGCCATATATATGTATCAAGGGATAATTTATTTAATCTGCAAAATTATTTTTTTTATTAAATATGTATGCCACCATTCTCACTATCCAAAGCAACAAATACAAATATAATTACTGAAATGTTTAAAAATGTCTCAAAAATTTCTTAAATTAAATCAACATTTTTTAGATCAGATTTTACTTTTTAAAAATGTATGTAGTAATAGAGGGGTTACTTTCAACTTGTTTTAACATTTGGAAGATATTCCAATGGCTTATGGAACAAAGTCAGTTCAGGAAGCAAAAAAACCCAAAAAATAAAATAAAAAATACTGTGTGCATATAGGTTTTGCTGTTTGTTGGATTTTTTAAAAATCAAAACAACTTGAAAGAAATCCCTTAGACATTATTGCATTTTAATAAATAAATATAATCACAACTTCCTATTTTTTTTTTTTTTGAGAAGGAACAATTTTAAACCACTTCATTTTGTATTGCATTCCCTAGAGGAAAACCTCAAACCAGTCCAAAGGGACTCAAGGTGGAATACTCAGAGTACTCTAGTTGGCATTCAGTAATCAGTGTTATTAAATGATAATAAAAACCATTGTTCAATGAACTGGGGTGTTCCCTAAGGAAGGAAATAATTTGCATGGATGAAATTCAGATTAAAGAAGACCAAAATAACTGCAAATATGTTATTTAATTATTACTCTGCCATTATCCTCCAAATATTAATTGCTAACAATTATTATTGTGAAAATATGTTATGGCTTAACGCGCTCGCCTTATTTTAATACATTTGTCTTTCTGTTTTGTTTATACAAAACATCTAAAAACAAGGTGAGTGCACCAAGCCATAACAAAATTCATTATAGCTAATAAATGCATCTGACAGTTGAGACAGAGAAGAAAGGCAAAAAGTATGCTTGGCCTTTACAAAATGCAAGGGTAACTTGAAAGAAAAAAATATCACTCATATTTCTAGTGGAAATCATTGCTGGCTACTATGGCAGGAAAAGACACAACAAACTTGTTCCATAATTGCCAAATTGGAGTCAATAGAATAGAATACTTTATTGGCCAAGTGTGATTGGACACAAAAGGAATTTGTCTTGGTGTAAATACTCTCAGTATACATAAAGAAGGAACATTCGTTAAGAATCAAGAATCATAATGTACAACCATTGTTTGCAAAAATCCTGAATGCTTGCTGCAATGGCCAGTACAAAAAAATAGTCTAGAGTAATCTTCCCCAACCTAGAAGCCCTCAGGATGTGGTTTGTGAGCTTCAACTCTCATATTTCCCTAGTCAGCAGGGTCATTTTCCTAGCCAACATGGTCACCGCAAATAATTACGTTAGCAGAGCATGTTGGCAAAGCAGCCAACGGGGGGTGGGTGGGTGTAAAACTGATCTTTAAGGAGCCCTATGACATTGCCATGGTGAAGACCTATAATTTTATGCATCACTGTTTGACAGCTGCCTATCAAAAGGGGACAGCATCATTATAAAATAACTTAAACTGTCAGTAAGGCAGGATACTCTGATCATGTTTTCAAAAGTTGCTGAAATGTTTAAGAGAATCAACATGTGTATTACTCCTATTTCTTGTTCTCAGCAAAGTTCATTCCATGTAGCAATCATGGTAGACTCTGTCTCAAAGCAGAATTCAGGCTTAAGCCAGACTGAAATAGGTTTTATTTATTTTAATAAGTTCTGTTTCCTGGAATAATGCCAAGAGTTATTATGCCAGGTCTAAGATATTGAGGAACTGTCTCATTCCACTGGCACTTGCCTGTTCCACCTGTGTTGGCAGAAGAGTTATTCTAGGCCCTGTCAGTCAAGGAATTCCAGCTGGTGGGGTCCAGGAGGACAGCCTTCTCTGCCACAGCACTGGCCCTTTGGAACATCTTGCTCCCTGAGGTAAGATGGGCTCCCATCTTTCTTACCTTCTATGAGGCCTTGAAGGCCTGGTTCTGCCAGCTGGCTTGGGGCCGAGAGGGAGCATCACACTGGAAGTTCCTGATGAATTAAGAGCCAACCCTCCCTCCCTGCCATGCAGCTTTCTCCCTCTTTCCCTCCCATTTTTTAACTATAATTCTATTTTGATTGTAATTTTCATTGTCATTGTTTTAGAAATGTATATATTTTATCATTTTAATGCTTTCAAGGCTCTAAGCCACCCCGAGTCATTTTGAAACAAGATGGGCAGCAAATAAATTTAATATACATCTACAAATAAGAGTTGGCTATAAATCCCTCATTCAAGCACTTTATCTATGAAGGAGTGGTTAGTCATTTGTGTGTAGTCATACATTACTTCTGAGAGTATGATTTAATTACTCTATTTTATTTTCTTGTTTTTCAGTGATATAATTACATAGAGAAATCTTACTGACTATATAGTAGAGCAATAGTACACAGAATCACCCTTGTAACCCAGTACGAAGAAGCATCCATATGGGGTAGAAGGTACTAAACTAGCTAGGGAGGAAAAATAATTGAAAAATGGCTTTAAAAAAAGCTATTTAAAAAACAACGCTGTACTGAAATAGGTATTTCTTGCCAAAACAAGACCATAAATGCAGTCATGTTGATATGAGCAATTTATGTATGCATATTTTCTATCTTTAATTAGTAATTATTTAGTTTCATTTCTTTTGTAACAAACATCATGTAAATGTCTTTAAACCCAAACAACTATTATAATAAAGCCTACCACCCAACCCCCCAAACCTATTGGAGAACACTGTACAGGCCTTGATCAAAGAAAAAAAAAGATAAGCAAGAAGCCGATTAAAAATCTTACTGGCCAAAACGGTATTGTTTGAGACAGATTGTATGATGAAATGAGTAGAACGATTGCTTAGTCTGTGCAGAAAGGAGAAAGGAAGGGCAGTTTACATTCAAGTGAAATATCAGGCTAAACTGAAAGTATGACCTTATTATAGCTAGATTCATTGCCTTGGTTAAATCCAAGCTGAAGCAGGAAAATTTAATTGGCAGACTAGAAGAGGATGCAAGATGACATTACACTGTAGGCTTGAAGTCATGTAGCCATCTTCAAAAACAGATGATCTGTGCAGCTGCACGATAAGAAGAAATGCCAGGCAAAGCCAAGCAATAAAGCTGCTTTGAGATCTCACCCTTCTCATATACAGAGCAAGGAAAGTATCTGTGGATCTATTTCTAAAAGGTAGCAGCGGTACATTTCTAATGCTACTTACAGAATTAAATCTTGTGCAAAGAGAGGGAAATCATGGTTATTAGACAACTGAGATTATCAAGTAATGCTTATAGTTGTGAGAGCATTACCCAGAAAAAAAACCACCCAGATTTAGCTGAAGTGAAATATGGCCAGATATGTAACAACTAAAAGCTTTAGAAGGAAGTCTGCAGTCCTCTACATTTAAAACATACTGTATATTCTTCCCCAAAAGAATATATTACTCACAATAAATTCTGAAGCTGGTATATTTCAATTAATCTCAATCAATGGTAGTCATAAGTGCCTTTCTGAGACTCCAAAATACTAGAATACCATTGAAGTTAAATATTTGTTCTAGAAAATAATAAGAATTACTTAGCGATTTTCCTCTAACTATTATATGGCAGAACTACGGTCAGTTTAAAATTAACAATTTGTAATCAGAGCTTAATCAGAAGGAACCCTGTACCATGTGCCTTTTGTTGACATCTGAATCCAAGGAAATGAAAATTATTTACTCATTTATTAGACTGATATTCTACCTTTTCTCCTGGAGCTTGCAACAATATACACAGCATTATCTCTTCCGGTCTTTTTCACAACAAACTGGTAGGATAGACTGGAACAAGAGACACTCCTCTGAAACAGCAACAATTATAGCAAACCATGATAATAAAATGATGCCATATGTGTATTGATGTCTCAACCAAATGATGCCATGTATTTGTATTCTTAACCCAAAAAGATAAATCTCATAGTTGTGTCATGATATCTTCTATCAGAAACAAGAAAATAAGCCACATAGCTTATTGTGATGTCTTAATATGTTTTGTCATTTCACTTTTTTTATTCCCCCTTCCAGATGCCCATGCTTTGAATGCTAGCTTTTTAAAAAACAAGTAATAATCAATGATCACACTGATCAATGACCAAATGTACTTTATCTTTATAGTTCAAACACCAAATATACTCCAGGTAGTTCAATATTAAAATGATCTCACTGTCCCCTATAAATCTCCTACATTTATTGGCTGGTACAGCAAGGTTTTAAGACTCCCATTTACAGTATTTGGAAAAATGTACCTGTATGTAATTGAAAAATCAATAGCATGTTGACTTCCAAAGTATTGATTCCATTTTTAAAATAGGAATAACGGCTAGATTACTAGCCAAGTAAGACAGCAGAAATGGTTGAGAATGAAGTAATACATGTTTGCGACATCTTTACTGCCCATTTAACTATTCAAAATCTAGGTGACTAACTGCAAATAGATTGTAATGTTTCAGTATTAGCACATGATGTTAAACTTGGTACAAAATATATTGTTTCCAGGGAGAATTGAGCTACTATAGAAAGAAACTGTTCTAGAAATTAAACAGGTGGGGTTTTTTTTAATGACCCTGTAATCCTTCACATTGGGATGGAGTCAGAGTGATTGAACGGGGCTGAGTGTTTACTGGCTAAATGCCCTTCCTGACAGCTATGTGAAGTTCACAGCAGATATTTTTTTCTTTGCCCCAAAGAGAGAAATATCAGCCACTACCTAGGATTGAACTCACAGCCTCCTGATTGGGAAATGAGAATGCCACCTCTAGGCCACCATGTTGCTACTAGAAATTAAACAGTAAAATAACTAAAAATTCCAGCACTTTATAGAACAATAAATTATAGAGTCAGAATGGACTTTAGAAGTCTTCTAATTCAATTCTCTGGCCAGAGCAGGAATATTCATAGCATTCCAGACAAATGATTATCCAACATGTGATTGAAAACTTCCAGTGACTGAGTATTATGAGTCCATGAGATAGTCCACCTCACCTATTAATAACACATGACAAAAAAAATTAAGTGTGGATCTTCCTTTGCAAAGTTTCCATTTGTTGAAGTTATTACCTTCAGATGGTATGGAGAATAAATTCTTTTCCCTTCAAGTATTAGAAACTGCTATCATGTATTGCCATAGCCTTTTCTTTAGGATAAACCTACCCAATTTTTAAAAAACAGCATTCATAGAATTTAGTCTAAAATTAGTAAAAAAAAATACTGATTTTTTTGCTGTTCTTTCCTGATCCTCTTATATAGTAGCAACCAGAACATTCCCCTTCCATGAAACTGGTCCCTGATGCCAAAAAGATTGGGGACTGCTGATCTAGGTTATAATATTTTAATTCCTACTCCCAAATCTGAATAGTTAATTCATTATAATTTCATAAAACAAATTCTCAATTTTTATGTATAGCACGAAGAGCATCCTATTGATTCTCTCTGGTTATCTTTCATTTCCATGGTGCTCAGATCGCAAATATTTAAATAGGTTGGCTTCATAAAAATCGCTCTCAAGCTATTTCTTCATTAGTGGCCTGATATGATTAAAAACACATTCCTTGCAAAGAAACAGCATGCCAGTGTAATATTTGCTGCGGCTAGACATTTGGGGTAATAATATTGCTCTATTTTATAAGGGCTGTAAGGAAGTTTGCAAGGTACCATGTAAACATTGCTCTCAGCAAGTGTTCTATTATGGCCTGCTAAATGCTGGACAACCATTTTAAAACTGTCTACAGCAGGGCTGTCAAACTTGATTTCATTGAGGGCCGCATCAGCGTTATGTTTGACCTGGGGGGGTTGGGTGGGCATGGCCAGGGTGGTTCTTGACAGCATTCATGTCAGAGGCATCTGTGGTGGCCTCGGTTTTCAGCTGAGATGGCCTTCTGCAGCCCTCTGTCAGTGAAAACAAAACGGTTCTCCTGAGCTCCGTTTTCACTGGCAGAGGCACTGTGGGCCGGTCCTACACTGTTTCTAGGGTGGCCCCGCAGGCCAGATTAAGGTGTGGGCAGATCCAGTCTGCGGGCCTTGAGTTTGACACTCCTGGTCTACAACCAAGAATTAAAACAGGAGAAACTTTCATATTTTTTATTATTTTCTGCACTACATGAGTTGTTTTGATCGGTAGAAATACTCTCATTTCAACATTTTAATAAAATAACAATACTGATAAAATTAGTACTAATTTTCTGTTTAATGTATTTCATTATTTAAAGCTAGAATGCCCATTAAAAAGTATATTATCATTACTATGGACCATTATACTTAAAAAAATGACCACTTAAACCATAGGCACAGTTAAATCTGACAACTATAAATCCTTGTTAGTAATGATGGTGAAATGTATTCCACCATGAACTCAAGTTGCTACGGGGCCAACAAGTCCCCTACTGTGCCAGGTGTTTGATATGTCTGATCCAATTTTCTCTTGGTATAAAATATTTATCATTGCTTTAAGTGCTGAGTTGTTCCTTTGCTTGGCAGCTGTGTTCCCAGGCTGCTGTCCAGCTATATTTCCTCCTAAACCATTTTTGTAGCCACAGAAATCGTACTTTCATAAGATAAAGGTTAAGTATAACCGTGCTATTTTGACTTTAATTTCTTACCATTCATATGTTTTGTAGTTTTAGCCATTTGAATGACAGGTGAAATAATACATGGACCATTCTGAGAAAAGCTTTCATGAGGTAATAGTGTGAATGGCAATTGAGCCATACTAAGTCTTGCTAGGCATTATGTTCACCTAGGTCAGGGATGTCAAACTTGATTTCATTGAGGGCCACATCAATGTTGTGCTTGACCTCCAGGGGGCCAGGCTGGGCATGGCAGGGTAAGCATGGCCAGCTTGATGCCACTCGGGGGCACCTGTGGCGGCCAGAGCACTCTGCCAGCAAAAACAGTCTCCTGAGCTCTGTTTTCAGCTGCAATGGCATCCTGCAACCCTCTGCCTGTGAAAACAGAGCTCGGAAGGACCGCAAGCCCTCCCGACTTCTGTTTTCGTTGGCAGAGGCACTATGAGCTGGTCCTTCACTATTTTTGAGGGTAGCCGCGCAGGCCAGATCTAAGCACCTTGCGGGCTGGATTCAGTCTATGGGCTTTGAGTTTGGCACCCCTGACCTAGGAGAAAAACATCAAAGTTCATTTATCATTGGACTAAATAATAGTTCCCCTGAGCTCTATTTAAAAAAAACAATAGAAATTTTTTATGAGGAACTACAGATATTATTCAAAGTCAATTACATGCTTATTTAAACATTTAGATGATGAAACTGTGATAAAGAATTTAGAAGAAAGTACAAATGAGGATGTTGTTAATTGGGTTGTGCCTAATCTTTTTTTTGCTGTCATCATTGAACCACCATTGTTGTTAAATGGATTACATCGTTGCAGGGGTGGGATTCAAATTTTTCAACAACCGGTTCTGTGGGCGTGGCTTGGTAGTCATGTGACCAGATGGGCGTGTTAGTGGCTGGGCGTGGCCAACTCAATATCACTCACATTGAGGCACATATCTCCTCGCCTGGCCTCTCATGACTGTGGAGATGCTGCAACAGTCATAAGTGTGAAAAACAGTCATAAGTCACTTTTTTCAGTGCCATTGTAACTTTGAATGGTGACTCCACACAAGCAAAGTACCAGCAAAGGAGGGGAAAAAAACTCCAGAGAAGTTCCTGAGATAGGAAGTTTAGTCCTGCCAAGAATATAATAAGGGTTAATTGAGAGGCAGTTTCTGTAAGCAACACCAGAATGTTTCCTTCCTGCCTTCCTTACAGGATTAGGCCAGTAATTTCTTCTAACAACCGGTGCGAGAGAATAGGTGCAAAGTGGTAGAATCCCACCCCTGCATCATTGTTAAGCGAATCTGGGTCTCCCATTGTCTTTGCTTCTTGGAAGGACAGGTTGTAAGATATTTGTTTCAGCACCATTGTAACTTCAAATGGTCACTAAACAAATGTTCATAAGTAAGGACTATCTGTAGAAAGGATGTTTTTCCTCCCAGTTGCTATCTTACAAAGTTCTCTTCTAAAAGGAAAATGAACATTGGTCACTTTCTGGATAGAGGTGACTGATATCCACAAAACTTTAAATATCTCCTAAAAGTATTTAAAAGTTGGATGAAGTTATAATTGAATCTGTATAACATATGGTTTCATACTACAAAATCTCTGGAGTAAAATGCCTTTGACCCTGAAGCTAATGGTGAAGTTGCTGGACCTATTCTAGTTTTTTTTATAGATTCCATATTTTTATCAAAGCTATATGTGCTCTCAAATTCTTTTCCTCTTTTGTTGGTTTCTATCATAAATACCTATGAAGTCCATTGGTTAAATTGGCTCCTTCTATGACTGATATCCTACTATTTGGGAATTTAATCCATTTAATACACGATAGACAACCAGCACGGTAATACACTTTAAAGTTATAAATTACAAGGCTACCCCTTTCTTTTGAATCCTGCAAAATTTTAAAGTGTGGTGTTTTTCTCTTTTTTAAAAGCACTTCATGATACTTGCCTTTACCTGGAATTTGGGCCATTTGAAATAAACAGCTCATCTTGAATAGTACTGCATTTTTACAGTTGGGATAAATCCTAATCAAGAAAGTTTAAGATTTGTGCATTTTTAAGAGCCTTTAAAAAAAACACCTTTCCATAATTTATTTTTAATTGTTCTGAAAGAACATCTTGTCAGATAAAGTCCCAATTATTTCGTGGAATTTCAGTTATAGATACATATATATTTTTTTGCTAAATATTGTGTATTTGTTTTCTTTTTACATTGAGGAACCATCTCAGCCCAGTAGGATTGGTCTGCCCCATCTGAGCTGGCAGAAAAAGCATGCTGTGGGGTCCCCTCAATCAAGGAATTCCAGCTGGCGGGGTCCAGGAGAATAGCCTTCTCTGCTGCAGCCCCAGTCCTTTAGAACATCTTGCCCCTGAGATGAGATCGGCTCCTATCCTTCTGACCTTCCATAGGGCCTGAAAACTTGGCTCTTCCAGCTGGCCTGGGGCTCACTGGGAAGCATCACACTTGAGATGGTTGATGAGTTAAGAGCCAATCCCATCTCCTCCTGCTCCCTCCCTCCCTATCTTTTAACTGCAATTCTATTTTGTTTGTAATTTTAATTGCCATTGTTTTAGAAATGTTTATCTTTATAATTTTAATGCTTTTAATGCTGTAAGCCACCCAGATTTTGTATCTGGGGATTTTACCAAAGTCTTTTGATTGTTTTCATCAAGTGTGGCACTCTGTGGCTCCATAATGGAACATACGTTATATGCATTTCAGCTTCTAGTCTTCTCCTTGGATTTGAATCCTGATATTCTTCTATCTCTCCAAATCTTATCTGATAAACTTTCTAAAGCAATTACAGATAATGAAGGAGAAAGTGGAGCCCCTTGCCTGGTGCTTTTGCTTATTAGAAAATTTGTGCTGAGTGCTCCATTTAGTATAAGCTTTGCTGTTGCCAAAAAGGGAAATATATTGAAACTGAGAGAAAAATAAAGAATTTTTTTCATGACTTGATGTCTGCAAGTTCATCCTACAGTTCAGTTGCAGATGTTTGATGAATTGTACAGCTCAACACAAAAGGAGCAATGAAACTTTTTTTCAAAAAACTTACAATTGGTATTCATTGCAGCTAGCAGGCAAATTTTAGCCTAAAGAGAAAATAAACCTTAAAAGCTGGAATCTAGAAGAAAGCAGTCTTTCTTACTATCAAAAGCCTGATCGTGCACATTTTAAAAGCATAAACAATTTATTTGTGACCTTAATTTGTAGTTGTGGTCCCAAGATCTGACAAACTTTGATAGTTAAATACAAATTCAGTTATTCTTTCAATAGACTTGATCTAACTCCTAGCTAGTAGTACTTTTTCTTTCACTTATTGATCAAGTGAGCAGCTAGTCACTTTCCCAGGAGCAATATAATAAAATTTATTAAGAACATTTGCTTTTGAGCTTTAAAAAAATAATAATAATTCTCCCATATTTTTTTTAACAAGAGTGAACCTAAAAATATTTTCCTCTTTCCACCCTTCCTATTGCATAATACATAATTTCAGAAGCACTAATTATTCCTAAAGACTCTGAAGCCATCAAATAAGCATAAAGGATTTAAAATGCAGTCTCTCATTTCAACTACTTAATAAACATAAAAGAGAAACTTACATACAGGTCAGGAAGCCCAATACAAATAGAACATGGCAAAATAGACTGGCTCCAGGATGACAACGGAGAGCACGACAAGGTTGTATACCCTTCCCTTATTTATTCAACCTATATGTTGAATATATATTAAGAGAAGATGGATTAGAAGCTGATCATGGATTTAAAATTTCAGGAAGAAATATCAATTACCTGTGTTATACTGATGACAATACTCTGATACCTGAAAATGCAAATAATCTGCAAGTTGCAGTAACAAAAGTCAAGGAGCATGTTTTAAAAAGTGAGACTAGGAGTAAAATAATGATGATAATTAGAAAAAATGAGCCTTAGAATTGACAATGATCATGGTAAATGAATTCTTCCTTTTAGGATCAATCATAAACTGTAAAGGAACAAGGAGACAAGAAATGTGTTGCAGATTAGCATTCGGTAGAGCAGCCATGAAGGGCTTGCAAAAGACATTCAAATACTTACACATACAAAAATGAGAATTGTGCAAATTCCACGTGATACTCTTTGGAAGAAAAAGTTAGGTTTTGAAAAAGGATGATAGGAATAATACTGATGCCTCTGAACTTTGGTATTGGATAAGATTCCTAAAAATGCCATGGACAGCCAAGAAAACAAACAAATGGATCACACAAATCAACCCCATCTTCTCACTCAAGGTGCAAATGATTGTACTGTGCAAATTATTGTACTTTGGATATATATTATGTAAACATTTAGCTCCCTAGAGAAGTGTAATGCTGGGAAAGATGGAGCAGAAGAAGATAACCAGCAACCAAGTGGATAAACCCAGTTACAGTAGTGATGGATATATCATTGGAAGACCTAAAGTTATCAGGTTAGGGATAGATCATCCTGAAGAAAATCATGAAGAAAAATTCAGGAAGAAAAGTTGCTAAGAGTCAACACTGACTCATGGTACATAATCAGTCCATCAAATCAATGTAACCAAACTGATATAGTTTAAAGGCCCATGTAGCAAATTAGGGTTTGTATGATGACAGCAACACACACACACTCATAAAAATGCCCCACCAGAAGATTTAGAAATGTGGGTGAGCAAATATTAGCAAAATTCTGATTGCAAATCATTTGGGTCCTCCACACATCCAGAAACTCTTATCAGTCTTCCGTCTTTCACTGATTCTTTCAGTCTTTTACATTAAACTATCAAATTAACCTTACCTCTATGTAGGTGTGAAAAGGCATGGGCTTAAATATATCTGAAATGAAGAGATCTGAGTAGCTTCTAATTTACAGGAAGACCTCTGGTCAGTGACTATTCAAACTCGCAGTAGTGCTAAATGTGTCAGGATTCCCAAAATGGCTTCAGCTCAAAATGGCTTCAGGGCTAACAGAATGACTGGTACTTATGATCAATCATTGAGATACTGGCCATTGTACTACCGCCACAATCACCTAATCACAATTCAGGCAATGGCAACCAGTTCACACTTATGATAGTTGTAGCATCCTGCAGTCATGTGATCACTATTTGTGATTTTTCTTGCTAGTTTCCCACAAGCAAACTCAGTGGGGAAGTGAGCAGGGAATATTGCAAGTTGCTATCATCATTTTTACTCCTGAAAAGTCCCATTATGGTCTTAACAACCCCTCCCCTGCCTGCACAGATTCACAGAATGCTGCAGTAATGCTTCCCCAAGCCTCATGCAGTTGTAACTGCATAGTACTCACCTGCCTTCTAGTCTGCTTGTAAGCCTCCTGGAAATTGTAACATTCAGTCAGATTCTCCACTGACTTTCTTTGTGGAAAATTGATAGGTATCTCAAGTTGTAATCATGTGAAATATTATCTTAACAACACACAGTTTTTGTTTAACAATGACAACAGGGACTACCAGAGTTGCCATCACTCAGTGATGCTTGTGTTGTTAAGCAAGGATTACCAATATTTTGGGATCCAGTCTATTATCACAATTTAAGAATAAAATACATCACCAATCTACTTTAATATTAATCTGTAACAGTTTAAATCATACCAACTCATAATTTCTGAGATTTTAGACCTATCATTAAGAATTTATCCGAAATTTACATTTCCATGGGAATATTCATCACCTCCACAAGTTCATCCATCCTCATTCAAATTTGTAAATTTTTCACCTTTGTTTTTGTTTTTAAAGTACATGTTTTTCCTTCTTTAAATCCACTAATTAATTCATGGAAGCTTGCATACATTGTCAACAGAATGCTAGCCTCCACCTTCCACCCTTCACTTTTTTTTTCGATAAGAAAAGGAAAGTATAAACTAGGTTAACAGTCCAATTCATATCTATGACACAAATAGCATGCTCTTCTGATAATCTTCTGGTCACAAAATTGGTAGATTTCAGCACATTTTGGCAAGCACACCATAAACTATTTTTAAATGTATTTTAAGATTTGAAATGAAGATTTCCTTGCCAGCCAACAAATTTTAAATTAAGTTCTTCACATTTCTCATGACATGACAATATATAATTGCACATTACTATATAGTTTTCTTATTCCCTGATAATCTTAATGCTCCCACTAAGTTGGGGGAAAAAAAAACATGGTTCATAAATTTTACTATCTGAATGAAAATAGTACCTTCATTTATTGCAAGTTGAAGAAATGGGATCATTATTATTCCAAAGAATACACAGATTGGAGAGTAGAAAGAATAAATGATTTTATATAATCTGAAAGATATTGCAGTTCCCAAATATCATGGAACACACTCTTCTTTCCATATTATGTAGATATGATCCTACATTTCAGTCTTTTTAGTTGTTTGCATTAAAGGAATCTGTTTTTAAATAATACTGCTTAATTCATTTTTCTTTTAAAAAAGTATTTCATTTTTTAAGGAAAAAAATCCAACTTGATTAATTGTTGCATTTCACCTTGCCTGTGTATTATAATTGGGAAGGCTTGTTTTAATTTTTCATTGTTATAAAACATCAGAATAAAATATTATGACTGACGATCCAGAAAAAGGTGTAAGTATTTTGCAGTTTCAAAATTTTGTTACCCATATATTTTAAAGTGTGTTTGAAGGTGTTGAAAGCACCTGTAGATATGCTTGTAACTAGCACTATGTTCAGAAAAGAGTGAAAATGGGGGCTGAGGGGGAAGTTGGTCAAGGCAAACCTGCAGAGGTTCAATGACAAATAATCATTATCTTTTTATTTTGAGATGAGGTGTGACAAATTCTTTGACAGCTGTAGTGTAAACAGCTGAGAGAAACTCCCGAGACCATGCAGAGCTGTGTACCGTAATGATGAGCTGATTCTTAGGAAGAAGATATAAAAATCACAGCATTAAACATTCTTTTGTATTTCTATCTATGACAAAACTGACCAGAGTTGATTCAAATCCTGCTCCATGCTTACAAGTGAACTTTTTGTTCAGCAAATTAATGTTAAGACTTGCATCTGTTTTAGGGATTTTCAATTGTTGCTCTAAAATTCCAAAATTAAGGTGGAAACTCTTCCAGATGAACAGAAGCAAAATAAAGATGGCAAAAGAGGAAAAAAGAAATGCAATGAAAACAGTAAGTCAGCTGAATTGTCCCCAAGTACAAGAAAGAGGTCAATAGTTTTTCCTTTCCTCTGGACCTTTCTCTCACTCTTTCTGTTTATTTACTAGGCTTGTAAGAACTTCAAGCCCGGGGAAAGCAAGAACGCTGCACTTTCTGCTATATGGAGAGTTGCTGTAACTTTAATGAATTGAATCTTTAAAACAATGACATAGAATGGGATCTTTTTTTTCCTGCCATGGAAAAGGGCATAGAAAGGTCAGTTTTCTTGAATGAATTACAGAAAGACACTATGCTTGTCTAAGACCAAGTATCATTTCAGACAAATGGTTGTCCAATATCTTCTTAAGAACTTCCAGTATTGGAGCATTCACAACTTTTGGAGGCAAGTTGTTCTACTGAATAATTGTTCTAACTGTCAGGAAATTTCTTTTAGGTTGCTTCTCTCTTTGATTAGTTTCCATCCTTTGCTTCTTGTCCTGCCTTCAGGTGCTTTGGAGAATAGCTCAATTCTCTCCTCTCTGTGGCAACCCCTGAGATATTGGAAAACTGCTATTATGTCACCCCTAGTCCTTTTTTTCATTTTACTAGATATACCCAATTCCAGCAATTGTTCTTTATATGTTTTAGCCTCCAGTTCCCTAATAATCTTTGTATCTCTCTACACTCTTTGTAGAATCTCAATCTCTTTTCTATATTGTGGAGACCAAAACTGGTTGTAGTATTCCAAGTGTGGCCTTACCAAGGCATTAAGTGGTATTAACACTTCACATGATAGTAATTCTACCCATCTGTTAATGCAGTCTAGAACTGTATTGACTTTGCAGCCTAGAACTGTGTTGGCTATTTTCAAGGACCACCCTGTAAAAGAAGGGGAATCCACAATATACATGCGTATTCAAGTATTTTATATACATGCATAATGCATGTATATAAAATATTTTAACTGTGGCTTAACTTTTGTTATTAAATACCAGAATGAAACAAGAAGGTTTGAAAAAATTAATGAAGATGCCCAGAAATAAACATTAGAAAGCCTTTGGGAAAATGAGATTCTACAGTTGTGAATCAGTTTTCTATTTAATTTATAGAATTAATACTCAGACAATTTAGCTAAAAAGCAAAGTCAACTGAACATAATGGATTAAAAGAAGGAAGAAAAGGCTAAGAATTCTAGAATTAATACAAAACTACCTTCATACTAGGAAATTAATAGAGCAACTACAAGAAAAAGAATTATTCTAATAAACTGAAAAGGTACCATTAACCCATATGTCAAAGACAGGATTCAAGAAATATGTAAATTGCCAATTTTGAAAAGACTGTTATTTCTACTAATTAAAAATAATACAACACATTTACTATTTGAACTGATTTCATAATATTTGGAAGCATGGATAATTTTTTGTTTGTGATTTGTTACATGGTTATTAAATCATTAAATGAAAATGTGATACATTTAAATGATTTATATAAATATGTTAATTTTAGGATTCTCTTTTTCATTTCATTTTTGTTCTTTTTAATTTTCCTTTATTTATTTTGTTTTTCTAACTTTCTAACTAATGAATTCATTCTATGTGTGCGTATTACTATTCAAATCAAATACATCTTTATTATATACATAGAGCAGCCTAAGGGAATGGGTAAAATTAGTAAGAAGAAACAAAAATAAAACAGGCAAACTAAAGGAAATTAAAAATCCAAAAGACATTAGTAAATTGTCATTAGTAAAAGTGAGCATCTAAAGGAAATTATGTAAAAGAATATGCAAAAAATATGAGCCATAGAAAGTATAAAGTTATGAAAAATGAGAATTATTTTATAAGGATGAACTAAGGAACTATTAAAAAGAAATAAGGGAGTATATATGTGTGTGTGTGTGTGTGTGTATACTTTGTGTTACAACACCCTGTTAAGCCCCAATTAAGGGAGAAAGCATACTGCTTTCTTTTCTGTCTTTCGGCTCATCACCAGAGACCATACCGACAGAAAACTATTAGTTTCGTTGTCTTTTGTTTTACATGCGTGTAAGGTTTTGAGCTGATAATAATTAAATAAGGGAGACTAGGATAGATCTATTTTGAGCTAGTTAGCTCTCTTCAGCTAGCCATACCCTTACTGGGATTCGAACTGCCTCATATGTAATACTTCCCTGGTTCGAATCCCAGGAAGGGTATGGCTAGCTGAAGAGAGCTAACTAGCTCGAAATAGATCTATCCTAGTCTCCCTTATTTAATTATTTATCAGCTCAAAACCTTACACACACACACACACACACACACACACACACACACACACACACACACACATAGAATGTAAGATATTATGTATATTATTATTTTGTTTCTGCATATTGTTTTCTCTATAGTTCTTTTAAAATTCGTAATAAAATTACCGGGCTACAGATAGTTTTCAACCTACGCCCATTCCAAGTAACGATGGTGTTGAACAAATGCTGTTTACCGCCTATCCTTGGAGGTCTGGCTGTCTCAGGAGGTCAACGGTTACATCATTGCAATCTGGGCCCTGGCTGGCGAATTCTGGGAGTTGAAGTCCACAAATCTTAAAGTTGCCAAGTTTGGGGACCCCCGTTTTAAGCTATTTTGTTTTCAGAATTCTGGAAGATTCTCCTGATCTATTGTGTGTCTTCAAAGAAAAAAATCTAAAGCAGATTCTGACTCTGGCCCCAGCCACTATTTGCTTTAGTGTTGACATAAAGCTCTCTACAAGGAATTTAGAACCAAGGAAAAAATAGTCTTAAACCTCTCTTTGAGCAACAGAAAGAATGTAATCGTAGCTAAGTAAATGGGTTGTTATTTCTATATATACTCTAAATTAGTGGTATTATATTTAGATCAATTCATAGCTGAGCACAGTTTCATCTGTTGAAGTCCTGCAAAAAGTAATAGATCAAGTCTCAGTTGAATTAAGTCATTTATAAATATTTCAAAGTATGAGCTATAAAATTTAACTCAGTGAGTTTCAAGACACAATCTCCCCCTATCCATCTGGCTAACTGAGAGATCTTCCAACTGGTCTAATAATAATCTGTAATGCGTGATCAACATGCATTGATTTCAAATACCTAACAACGAAGGGAAGGAAAAATAAATACATATAAGCTGCATATATGATGGAAGGAGTTATTATTTTGATGGAGGGAACAGGGAAATTGACCGCCTAAATTAAGCATCTGTGGTAGCATATATTGGGAAGGAGTGAAGAAGAGGAAGGTTGTTTGTTGGTTCATTTTAGCATGAGGATAGACTTAGTCTTGAAAGACCTGAACAGCATAAGTATACCCTGTTCAGCCTTATTCAAGAAAACTGCAAAGGCAAATAAATATCCACTGAACACAGCTTAGGATGGTATACAGGGTTAAATAATATAGTACTCACAAGACAACCTGCAAATGGTATCTTAAAAGGGGGAGAAAATGTGTGAAAGATGAGACCGTAAAACACCTGACAAAGAATGTCGCCTGCTGTTATCTCATCAGACTCCTTGACTCTCCCAGTTTAAAAGCAAGAGGCCCCCAGTAGTCACTCAGGCATCCCAGCTTCCTGCTTCACAGCTTCCATCTCCTGGAAATAGCCTGTCAGGTCCCATCTGTTTTTTTCTTTTGTGAAGTTGCCAAACCCCTGAGAATGGGTCTTCCCTTCCCGTCTCCTTGCTGATGCAGGAAAACCAAAGGGGAATAACCCATCCAATCTGCCAGAAATTGATTTTCTGATATCAAGGACGGCTTCAGGGAGGTTGCAATCTGCAACACTTAAATGAAAATTAGATTCGTAAGTACAGTGTTTTCTTTTGTTGTCTGATTGCAAAATCCTTCATTTTTGCCCGCTTCTTGCCGTGTGGAGTGAAAGGGCTTAAAGTGAAATAAGACATTAATGATAAGAACCCTGAAAATAAGCAAGCATCATGACATCTCCTTTGGTATGAAAAACAACAACAACACACAGGCAAGGCTTTGCTAGCATTTCCAACCTGCCCCAAATGGAAACTTTTGTTGTTGTGGTTTGAAGGAGTGCATAAGTTTAAGATAGTACAATTAATTTCCATGAAATTTGCCAGAACCCAGAAGGCCATTAAAAACATGTGTCTTATTACATATGACACAGTAATTAATCACCCAGAGCATTTCTTTTGATTGGTTTATCAATCAAGCCACTGTGTCTTTACCTTACGTTTAACACATTTATCTCAGGTCATAAATTTGCATTGTGTTTAAAGGCAAGGAGATATCATTTTAATTGGGTTCAGCTTTAATCCAGATTCTTTTTATAGTTCTGGTCTCCATTGTCTACAAGAAAGTTTCACTTCTAATTCTGCAGGGATTTCATGGTAGACTTTGCATTCAGATGTATATTTTTATAGCTGTACTGAACAACACAAGTAGTAGAAATATATTATTTACCATCAAGCAAAACAATATATAGTCTCAAACTACTGATGATTCAGATCAAAAGCCTATGTAGTCCGGAACTGTATTGTTACAGTGTTCAGTTAATTGCATTAAGAAAACTCCACAATTAGGATTTGTGCTTGTTAACTTTCTCCCATTTCTCTTCCCAGCAATGAATTATGCACACACTTCCAGTCCTGAGAGATGACAAGCTGCTAAAAGCCCTCTTTATTTTATTTTTTTCAGAAGTAGCAACACTATCACCACTTATTGTTTAATAACACTTAATTTAACTCTGCCTGAAGGCAGAAAAAAACAGACATGTGTTGCATTAATAAGCCAAGACCCTTTTCTAGAATTTTCCTTAAGAAACAGATAAATATGAATGCTTGGAAGTCTGGCCCGTTGGTAAGATGCTCTCAGACTTAGGATAAATGTTAAGGCTGTTCCATCTTCCAGATCAATACATTTATGAGAAAAATCAGAAATGTAAAATCAAAGAAAAGATAGACATAATTATCTAAACTTATCAGGAAACTAAATATTTCAAAATATGTAAGGCAGGGGTGTAAAACTCACGTTGTCACAGCAGTGTCACGTGATGCTGTATTGGACTTCCCCCCCTTCGCTAAAATGGGTGTGGGCGTGGCCAGTGCATGACCCATTGGCCATGGGCCGGGAGTTTGTGCAGCCCTGATCTAAGAGACTTTCCTGTGACATCATAACATATATAGATAACTCTGTAGCTATTAGAAGACAAAATAAACATCACCCATCAGTTTTTTTCTGGGAAATAAAGGGAAAGGACATTCTTGGAATTTTGCCCCAACTCGATAACTTGATCAAGTCCTTCCATGTGATGCTTATTTATTTAGCATAAGGTTGAATCCTTGAGAAAGGCAGCTTAGGATCTAGATTTTTGATCTGGTTACATCCAATTGCACCCTCTATTTACCGAACTGTATCGAGGAAACTATAGATACTTCACAGACAGGTAGTGTTAATATTGGAGGTAGAGATAGTCCTCAATTTACAACTATTTGTTTAGTGACCGTTTGGAGTTACAACGGCACTGAAAAAAGTGACTTATGGTAGTTTTTCACACTTATGACCATTGCATCATCCCCAGGGGTCATGTGATCAAAATTCAGATGATTGGCAACTGGCAATTGCTGTTTCCCAGGGTCATGTAATCACCTTTTGACAAGCAAAGTCAATGAGGATGCCAGATTCATTTTATAACCAAGTTACTAACTTAATAACTGCAGTGATTTATTTAACAACTGTGGCAAGAAAGGTCAAAAATTGGGACAAAATTCACTTAACAACCGTCTTGCTTTGTAAGAGAAATGTTGGATTCAATTGTGGTCGTAAGTCGAGGATTTTCTCTAACACATAGTCACTATCATTGCAAGTTATTGCTGATAGTTCTGTCTCACTTTAAGTAATCTCTTTGAAAGCTTCCCAGGTTAAGAGGTTTCATATCTTGTTTCAAAGGATTCCATGATTTACATGCCTGCCCCTATTTTCTCTTAATGCCTATTCAAGAGACGGATACATATAAAAGGAATACATAGATACAGTATTTATGATTCATTACTACACTTTGAAAAGAATGTATTACTATGCTTTTCTGGTTAGGAATTAATGGGTGTTGATCACAGCTTTAAATAAATCTGTGGGATCCTTTTTATTATTTATGATGACCTGATTATCAATATAACTTTTAATGTTACGTTAAGAATTTTTCCTCTCTTCTTAATTGCACTGAAAAATTTTTTAAGCCAATTATTTTCTATGCAAAGGGCTGAGAGACTTGCTGGTTTAAAAATCTTAAATTTATACAATAAAATCTGACTTTATAAAGAATCACTGAATGAGCTGTCAGACCAGAGCAGTATTGACTCTAATAGCACAATCAATTTTTCTTAGACCTGGCAGGCAATTAACTGTTTAGGCTGTTTATGATGAAAACAAATATCATAAGCTATTATTATGCACTGGAAAAAGATTAACTAGGCCAGTTATAATAACTGTACTCTTATTGTACAGATATACTTACTGAATTGCATTGTAGTTCTAAACCCAGAAACGGTCTGAAAATAATTAATGTATTTTTTTTTTCTTTTCAGTAGCATGTAGCTAAGGCTGCTTGACTTAATTAGGTTTGACATAGTTGTTCCAAGGTGTTTAGGTTGAAATTCTAAATGAGTTTATCCAGGAGTAGCTTCCATTGAGATTTATGAACTTATGTTTTTTTAAAAAATAGCTTTATCTATAAATACTTAACGCTTCATTATCCAGGGTCAGAGCACAATATATAAACATTGCTCAATTTTTATTAAATCACAAAGGCATTGTCAATAAAATATAGTCTATATACGTTTTACATTCCCAAGTGTTTACCAGCTACCATGTCTATTGCTATAAAGATATATCACTTTGCAGATGCCATTGGTATTATCAAGTTTTTGAGCAGAATCTACAGCAAGAGTTGCTTGTTAGTTTAATTTCCAATTCGCTCAAGCTCAAAAACCAGCCAGGCTTTTCAGACTGAGTTCCCCCAGATAATATTTTTATTTTATTTATTTTATTTGTCAATTGCTTACAAATATAAACATGAGTAAGAATATAGGAAATAGGTACGAATAAATAGGGACAATAGGACAGGGACGGTAGGCATGATGGTGCACTTATGCGCACCCCTTACAGACCTCTTAGGAATGGGGTGAGGTCAATAGTAGTTAGTTTGAGGTTAAAGGAGTGGGGGTTAGAGGATGTAACAACAGAGTCAGGTAGTGCATTCCAGGCCTTGACCACTCTGTTGCTGAAGTTGTACTTTCTGCAATCGAGTTTGGAGCGGTTTACATTGAGTTTGTATCCGTTGTGTGCTCTTGTATTGTTGTGGTTGAAGCTGAAGTAGTCATTGACTGGTAGGACATTGTAGCAGATAATTTTGTGTGCTACACTTAAGTCTAACCATAGGTGGCGTAGTTCAAGGTTGTCCAAGCCCAAAATTTCAAGCCTGGTGATATAGGGTTTTCTATTGCAAGCAGAGGAGTGTAGTACTCTTCTCGTGAAATACTTCTGGACTCGCTCGATTGTATTAATGTCTGATATGCAGTGCGGATTCCAGACTGATGAGCTGATTCGAGTATTGGTCTGGCAAAAGTTTTGTATGTTCTAGTTAACAATTCAATATTTCCAGAGGAGAAGCTTTGTAAGATTAAATATTTTATCTCTTGATCATTGGAGGGTGGCATGATAATCAATTTGGAGTCTGTCTGGCTTCCTAAGGTGCCAATTCTCTTTTGGGTTGATTTACTTCATGACTTAGTATAGCTCAATGGACTAGAAGACCTTCAAGGTTAGGGTTAGGGTTAGGATTTCCCTTTGCAGGAAAATCCTATTTTTCTATGAATCTGAGGGATGCAATCATAGCTAGCTAGTATCTTCACAACAGGTGAGAACTGGATTTCGACCATTAGGACCATTTCCACTCATTTATGAACTGACTTCATTTATTACCATTAGACCTCGACTTACAACTGAGCCCAGAATTTCTGTTGCTAAGTGAGACAGTTCTTAAGTAAGTTTTGCCTCATTTTACGACCTTTCTTGCCACAGTTAAGTGAATCAAAAATGTCAGAAATGGTGCAGGGGGTTGGAGTAGATCACTATAAGGTCCCTTCCAACTCCTTTGTTAATATTCAATGTTCCTTCAATTCTCCCTCCCTTTCTCACTTTTCCCCACCATGGAACCTGATTTTTATGAGTATCTTATAGCTTTCTGTGTGACGCTTTCTTGGATATTGTTAAATTCTTGATTTTTCAAGACACCTACAGCACACATTGACTATCCTCAAAAGAAAATTCTTCTTTGTGGTTCTTTTTGTTCAGCCTAAGGCAGAATGATTTCCCACTTCCAAGCAAAAAACAAGATTAAAATTCCTATCTTCTTCTCCTCATTTCTTGCCTAGGGTACAGTAGTAGGGGCAAACCTTTCTTCTTGCTAACATGGATTGATTTCTGGCTTTCTTGTGATCTCACTTTCACTTTGAATGTAATTGCATAAACTAATGTTTAAAGTTTTTATCAATTATTCACTAGAGAGGAAATAATATTGTTGCATAGTGCTACTGATTTTTCTCAAGCTAGGCTTCAATTGGTGGCTTAGAAATAAAGCATACCACATTTATTTAAACTATAAGGAGGGTTATGTCATCATTTTCTTTCTTTCAATTTATTTTGGATCCTCTTCTTCACACCAGTAAACTGTTCATATAAAGAAATGTAAGAAGTATCTTACAACTAAACATTTCTGCTATCAAATATCAAAAATTAAATGTGTCCACAACTGTTTGCCCAGGCATTTACATATAACCTAACTACTCATATTGATACTTCTGGAAATCTTTCTGAGAACTTGCTACATCATATAGCTGATGAGCTATACTGTAGTCTTGAAGAAATGTCTTGCATTGGGTTTCACTTTAACATGAAGCACAAGTATACAAACAATCTTATGTCATACCTATTAGAACAGCACAGGAAGTTTAACTGATAGGGCTATTCTCATTCTCAGCAATCTCAGAGAAATTTCTATGTGGTATATGATGATGACAGCAGCAGAATTTCTAAGCAATATAATAAAAAGCCTGGCTATCTTTTGTGCATAGCCTATGTGTAATACACATATAATGAGTATCATTATATTACTTAATTACCATAGTTATTTAAACATTAAGTCTTCAATCTGATAGACTTGATAATATTCATAGTAATGAGCAGAAGCTATAGTAGTGCTTCGGGGCTGGATATCTTTCAATAAATCAACAAGCACCATTAGGCCTTTTCTTCCCTCTAGGCTGTTTTACACACACACACACACACACACACATCCACACGCACACATGTGTGAAATCTTTAGCAGTAAGTGCAAAAATTAAAAAGGCCAAATTGTATGACGAAGCACAACAGACCTGGATGTTTTAAATGGCACCCAAGACTAAAACAGCTAATTGCTTTCTTCACACAGCAGCTCTCTTAAGTCCCCATAAGGCAAATGGCCTCATGTAAAGAAAGAAAAAAAAAAGAGGGGGAGGGAATCCATCTATCTTTTCCTTGTACTCCCATTGGGGCTTATTTCAATTGAGTGTTGTTATAAAGAAATAGAAATCACTTGTTAGCTTGTTAACATTATTATCAAGGAAAAGATGGGAAAGTCCACAATTATGTTCTAATCCATCTGTCTGTGTATCCCTTCCCTACCAATTCCAGTCAGCTGCTGTGGTTACTGGGGGAACAGCATGGAAATCTCCTTACTGAACAAACATTCAATTAACAAAATAACGGTATGATTTGGCTTGCTTCTTTAGAACTGTTTATTTGTCATTAAACCAAAAAAATTAAAGTCATCTATTGTTATGTAGCACATTTTCAGTTTTGCACTGCACAAGGAAGCCATGTTGAATGATATCTCAGTTTGCTTCCAAGCTCCAAGCTTGCATTATGCATCAATGCATTACATATAAATAACCTAGATGAGGAGATTAAAGGGACATCCATCAAATATGCACATGACACCAAGCTGGGGGGGGGGGGGTTGTTAATATTTTAGAAGATAGACCCCTTATTGGATTGGAGGACCCTTCTCTCGATCACTCATTTCCTGGTCATCTCCTGTATGGAATTTTGCAATATTCTACTATATATGGTGCTGAAGAATATCCAGAAGCTACAATTAATACAAAATGCAGCAGCGCAAGCAATTTATTTATTTATTTAATTTATTTATTTATTTGATTTGTCAATTGCTTACAAGATGATAGGTATAAGTATATACAGGTATAGTATAAGTTATGAATACATGAAATGGGTACATATAAGAAAAATAAAAGAAACAATAGGACAGGGCTGGTAGGCACGTTGGTGTGCTTAGGCACGCCCCCTACAGACCTCTTAGGAAAGAGGTGAGGTCAATAGTAGATAGTCTAAGGTTAAAATTTTTGGGGTTTGGGGAAGAAACCACAGAGTCAGGTAGAGTATTCTAGACATTGACCACTCTGTTGCTGAAGTCGTATTTCCTGCAATCAAGTTTGGTGCAGTTAACTTTGAGTTTGTATCTATTGTGTGTTCTTGTGTTGTTATGGTTGAAGCTGAAGTATTCATTGACAAGTAAGTCATTACAATGTATGATTTTATATACCATACTTAGATCAGACCGAAGACGGCATAATTCAAGGTTTTCTAGGTCTAGAATTTCAAGTCTGGTGGCATAAGGTATTCTATAACGAGTAGAGGAGTGGAGAACTCTTCTTGTGAAATATTTCTGGACTTTCTCAACTATGCTAATATCAGATACGTAATGTGGGTTCCAGACTGAGGAGCTGTATTCGAGTATTGGTCTAGCAAATGTTTTGTATGCTCTAGTTAGTAGTGTGATATTACCAAAGAAAAAGCTACGTAGGATTAGGTTAACAACTCTTAATGCTTTTTTGGCTATGTAATTACAGTGGGCTCTAGCACTTAGTTCATTAGAGATGAGTATTTCAAGGTCCTTTACAGAGCTTGGATCATCAATAAGGTTTTGATTATTCAGCTTGTATTTTATTTTCTGATTTTTTTTGCCAATATGTAAGGCAGAGCATTTATTTGTTGAGATTTGAAGTTGCCATTTGTTTGATACATAGTCAAGATCTTTTTGAAGGGTAGCAGTATTGTCTGTGGTATTGAACTTGGGGCATCCAAGGATGGTGCATTTAATACCTTTACTGTGTGAGCTGTACTTGGTGCCACTTTGCGCATGCATGCTTGCCAGCCACTCGTATGGAACTATCCCTTCTCCACACACACACAGCCCAGTCCACAATGCTGGAAAGGTTGAGGAACTCTTCTCTACATGGTATTTCTTCCTCCAATTTTATCCTCACTGCCATTGAAAGTTATGATAAGCTAAGAAACGTATGACCCACCATTGTCCACTGACATTCCATGGTTTAATGTGGACTTGAATCTAGTCTCCTATGTAATCCAAACTCGAAGCAGGACATCGTATTAATTATCACCAATGTAGTATTATTAATGCAACCTATTGGTAAGCAGTGAATTAAGATGTTTAGCATTTAACAAGAGCTGGTTACAGTGGACAATTGGTGAAGATTAAAATGGAACAACCAGGGAGTATGAGACTTGCACTTCAAAATTTATTATGACACAATTGGTCAAACTATATTATTTTTCTTTTCTATTAATCCACATTATCTTTTTTTCATTTAGTTTGTTTTTTATGTATTGGGATTCTATTACTAGTTCTGGTCTACTTTTTTTAACCAAATGCATGTATTTCTAGGATTCTACATTTAATCAATTAATCAGATCAATTTTTTAAAATCTTTTTCACTGAATAATATAATCTTATTTGGACAACATTTCTAATGTACGCAATTATGTTGTGGAGAGACATGCTATCTAAAGAAAGGCCCTACTTTCTTTTTCACACAGTGGAGAAATGTTTAAAAATAAATGCCTGCTGTAACGTATCCAAACTCAAACGAATATGCATTTCCTTCAGAAAAGTTGCTTATATGCATATGCAAATTTAATTGCTTAATTAATTAGGTAAGAGTTAATCAGCTAACAGCTGTAATTTCTTTCCAGGTAGCTTTTGAAGTTTACATATGAAAGAAAGTCCATGGTAAGGTATCAGATGATTAATCTCCGTGCCTGAATAAACAATTTTTGTTTCTTTGCTGAGGAAATAAGCTTCTATTCGTGAAGGCCACGTTGATTTTAAGATTTGAGAGGGAAGTGTTGCTAATACCGATGATTCCTTTAAGATTTCAAATCTTAAGTGCTGTTCCTGGGCGTATGTCCCACTGTACACAAGAAGTATTTTCTTCAGATAAATCAGAGGTGTTATTCAGCAGGTTCTGACCAGTTCTGGAAAGCGGTAGTGGCAATTTTGAGTAGTTCGGAGAACCGGCAAATACCACCTCTGACTGGCCCCGCCCCATCTATTCTCTGCCTCCCAAGTCCCAGCTGATTGGCTGGGTCTTCTTTCGTTGCCTTGCACAGGAAAACAGAGCTGGAAAGCAGGGTTAGTGGGGTGGGGAGGGAATGGAATTTTGCAGGAGTGGGGAGGGAATGGAGATTTTGCAGTAACCTTCCCCTGGAGTGGGTGTGAATGGAGATTTTACAGTATCCTTCCCCTGCTATGCCCACCAAGGCATGCCATACCCACCAAGACACGCCCACAAAATTGGTAGTAAAAAAAATTGAATCTCACCACTGAGATAAATGTAATATTGTACTGTACAATTCTATCATTCGTCATAGAGTCTAGATCTATTTTTCTTAGCCAACATATTTTTGTCCCATGAATCTGCTTCCTCTTATATTATATTTTCCTTGAAGTTACGATTCCTCAATCAGATAGCAACTTTGATCTAATGTCATAAATAAGTTACTATTACATCTGTTAGTATCTAATAGACCAAATAGACATTTGATTTAATTTATCAGATCTTCTAAGTAGTGCAAATTGCATATAATTGTTCTGCTTGTGTTCATTTTGCACTTTCTGGCATAGTTTGTTTTTGTTGACAATGCTTTCTCTCAGCCTTCAATCCCCTCTGTGTTTTCTTAACTCAATTCCCATCTTGCCTGTAAATATATTTATTCATTGTAATATCACTCATTCTGATCTTCCTCTTCAAATTCTTGTTTATGTTGTTTCTAAGATTAGAATACTGATTTTGCTCCAACTAATTTTTCTGGGTCATCCAGAAGATACCTGCCTTTTTATGTTGAAATAAAGGCGCCATATTATTATATCTTTCTGATTAATTTTGCCTTGATTAAAAGTTTTTATTTCTGATTTATTTTTCAATTGTAATAACTTTGGTCCACACTGAAATAATGTACAGTATTTGCATGGTTGCAATGATTTTCTTCATTTTTTATTTATATTATTATTTATTTTTATTATTAAATAACAAAAGGAAGCTTTTATAATAATACATACCTTTCATATTCAGTTAGGTTTATATATAAACCATACCATATTATATAATTAATGTATTATATTTAAATTATTTTACCTGCTTCATAAGACGAAAAAAGTAGGATTAAATCTATAAATGAGCATAAATAGTGTTCATTTCTCAACAGTTTTCCCTTGAAAACTCCAGGGAGAAAATATTGTGTTCAAATCAAGAATTGGATAACTTGTTCAAATTCTGGTGTAATTCACATATATAAAGTATCTTGGGATCTTTTAATAAAAACCATTGTGCAATCATAAAATTATGCAACGTCCATTTCTTTGTCCTCTTGTTGGTTTCCACATTGGACATGTTTATTCAAAAGAACATCACTAGCTACAATAACTAAGGACACTTTCAGAACAAAATAAAAGTTTTAAATGTAGACAAATAAGATTTATAGTTTTCCTTGGAATAGATGTATGGGACATTACAATTCCTTATTCTGTATCTCCCTATATTTTTGAATATCTAACAATATACACTAATAAGCATTTATAAATTAGAGTTGCAGGGTTATTATATTGCAGAGATTCTGCTAAATCTATAAGCAGAGGCAATTTTGAACAGTGTTGAGCTTAATATAGAGATGTCACAAGGTGTTTGATTTCAAGTATTTCTATTTCTTGGATTTTGGCAAATAATATTTATGTCGCAAAACCTCAAGTAGCATCATCACCATTTGATTCAATCAAATGACTATGCTCCTCATTCGACCTGTATTGTCCAGTAAAATAGATATTTTCTATTTTCTAATGAGGTTTCTCCCATATCATTAACCTAGCATGATAAGATTGTGTGTTATTGCAACCCACACTACTCTGGCAGCTACAGTAAAAACCAGAGAAAATATACATTTTTTGAAAGAACTGTCCCTAAAATTCATTAGATGGGTGAAACATGCCTATTTTAAAGCAGCAACTCAAGAAAAATTTCAAGAGGACAAACCATGCACTTATTGATATGAGACAGAAATTACGCAATATAATACAAAGTTAAAACTTTTTTGCTGAGTGAAAAATAAGGGAGGAAATTTCTCTAGAAACTTGCAAAATGATGTGTTAAATTACTGAAAATATGATTAAGAAACTTTCTCTCTCTGTCTCAATAGCTTCATATGGCATGGATGCTAACTAGTAAAATGTTTTAAAAATACTGATTTTATTCCAAATATTCAGCTTTTGTACAACCGAGCTATCTGAACCTAGTACTATTTCTGAATAGTGTTATTTCTTATGAATAGTTTTGAAATATTCTAGCTATATCCCTTCCTGTGTAAGATAAATTATTGCTTCTGTGCATTATTAGAATAAAACTGATTTTTATATCTTGACAGCCTCTAATGGCATCAGTTTTGATTAAGATCAATTAATATTAATAGTCACTTCTGGTGAGATGAATAACCCAATTCATTGTATTAATTCTAGTATAAAAAAATTACGAGTGTCAACAGATCATCTGTGAACAAGATTATTTAATATTCCTTGGCAATATGATTGAAACCAAGAATCTCACTATTACATGTAATCTCACTTGCTAATATTCTAAGCATAAAACTTTAATGGAGAAAGGAGATGACTTTTTTTAAAAAAAAAAAAAGGGCTTCAATAAAATCCCATTGGTCTTAACCTTGGTCTAAATTGACTTAAAAAGTGTCAAAGAAAAGAACATCTTGAAAGACTGAAAAACAGACACTGTCAATTAATTTTATCAAAGTGTTTCTGTGCATCCAATGAAATAATTACAAGAGTTTTCACCTTGGCACAATGTAATGCTATAAATTTGTCTAGCAAGAAAGAATTACTGGGACTATAACATAGACAGAGCAATAGAAAATGAGTGATTAAAACTTTGATTTTAGAAGGTTACCAATTGATTAAGGGCCCAGATAAATTTGAAATGAGAGCTTGGAATTAATTATAAAGAATCCTTCCTATGGGAAAAATACTTTTGTTTGAATTCTTAAAAAACAAGATAAGACCAAAATTGGGAACTACTCTAGAAGGAACTAACGATTACAATTAAAGGAGAACAACATTAAAACACTTACAAATACAGAATGACAGAAATGTTGAAGGATATTTGTGAACAATGGACCCAGATATTAATTTTAAGAGTGTCACCCTGTATAGACAGATTCTGTTCAAAAGATATTATTGAAGTGGATGAAGTTTTACCGGACATGACTGAGATTCATCTGAAAGTAGATTTAAAAATGATAGGCTTCAACACTTAGAATTTTGGGAGTTATAGTACTCAAATCTTAAAGTTGCCAAGTTTGTAGACCTCTGGGCGAGAAGACTCATATGGAAAAAGATGCTACACTGGAAATTCAAATGAAACTGGCTGATGTCATAATAATTAAAAAGAATATATAAATAAGAAACCCAGATACTATATTTGTTTCCTATATTGTATTTAGAAAAGAGAGTTGTTTGAAGAAATTTATGAGAACGAACAAAGAGAAAGTAAAAAGAAATCAAGCTCTAGGACATTATTTGAAGGAATTAAAGAACAAAATTGTAAAAACACAGGAATATAAAGTTGGCTTATTTGAGTTAAAATAGATACGTTGTTATCTCTGGTAACCCTTAATGGATTTTTGCTGATCAGGTCTGGTTTAGTGATTTGTTTAAGATAAGAGATGGTATATGGGAAGAAGAGAACATTTGTTATATTTTAAGGGAAGGGAATAAATTACTAAAATTGTTTATACATTGTGATTAAAGGGGTTTTTATTTATTTTCTTTTTTATATTATTATTCTTTATTTCTTTTCTATTTATTGTTTTCTTTCTTCAATTTCTATTTTTTATTCTTTTATCTTTTTTAGTTGTATTATTTTTATATCTTTAACTGTAATGTTTAATAAAATTACTACTAAAAAGGTAGATGGCCATTTGTGCCCTGCTCCCCAACACTGGACTACAGGAAATTTGGCCAAGTTGCATGATTCTCTAAGTCTTCCCTGTGGTCATTGCAAGGCAAATGGGAATTCAGCATTGGTTTCAAAGAGAACCTCCACATTTTCCCACAGAAATGGAAATGAAGTAAAATCAATAAAGAGATAGGAGAACATTCATCCTTTTAGCAGCTATAAAGGCTTCAGGGATCCATTTTTATATTGCTATCACCATCAGTAAATAATCAAGTAGCTGTTACTAATTTCACCAGGTCTCCACAATGGGGTTAGATTGGCTCTTTCCTTTTATTCTGTTTTGCCCTCCCTCCTAAGCATTTCTTCATTCTGCGTTGGTGCTAGAAACAGAGAGTGACAGGCTGCTTGAAGTGAGCAGCTGTTCTCAAACAAAGCAGGTAGAAATGGAAGAAAAGCTGTCAAACCCATAACAATAAGCCCATCATGACATAATTACAGTAAATCTCTAGAGTGGTCTTTATGCACATAGCACCATATGTTTTCAGAAGAGGAAAGATGCCACAGTATGCTATAGTGGGATGTAAGCAATTTCAAATAATTTTCCTCTTTTTTTTAATTTGAGAAATTAGCATATAGGTTCATCAATTGACAACATGGAGAAGGAGTCAATTAAGTCAGCTGGTATGTAATTTGTAGTTTAAAAGTTGAAAGGTAAAAGCAGACAAAAGGAACGGACTCACACATGCACGCACACATTCTGAGAGTTGTACCATAGAAAAATTTCTACCTCATAGTAATTTTTTTTCTATTTAGTGTTACAACTTTGCTGTTATGTGAGCAAATCCTTGTAATATTTTTTTTTCATTATAAATAAGATCATAGTGAGTAGGTCAGATACTAACATATCCTAGCAATCAGCTTTTTTATTTGTATACGTTACATTTCAAACAAGCCAAGGAATGTAAATGGAAATTATTTTTTTATCCTCACAATAACCTTGTAAAGTCAGTTAAGCTGAGATAGAATTATTTAAAAAGAATTAAGCAGGAGACTAGTTCATACTGGTTTAAGTTCAAAAAGATTTCAGTGTCTCAATTTAAAAATAAAACTTCAATGAGTATTTCAAATAGCTACTAATTTCAGCTTACTCTCCATATTATACCATGCTCACATACATTCTTCCATCCAGCAACTATTGTACAAAAAAGCAAATTTACTGAACGAGGATCCATGTCTACATAAGAAATACAACCAAAAGTTGTGAAAAAAAGGAAAATTTTTCTTGCGCTGAGAGACATAGGACAAACACAAGACCTTTTAATTGAAAGGTCATTTAGATCTTTTATCCAGATCAAAGATTTTAAACATGTCAAAGAGTGTTATCAATACACATTAGCGCTTTCTTCTTTCTAAGGTTTTATTTCACTTTGAATGATTGAATAGTTTCTATCCACAAAGTAAGTCTTGTCATCCATTGATGATTATTAATAAATTGTGGTCTCTCTGCTTGTTTCAGAAAATAAATTAGCTATAAATATGTTGAATTAATAAAATCTAGATGCAGATTCTAGGGTGAAATCACTTAAAAGCTTGGAAAAATTATTATCTGACCATGTGTTAGAGATAATTTAAATGTAGTATTAGATGATGACAGAACAAGAAAAATAAACAATTCAGGCTCAGTATGAAACAAGCATATCTATCCAGCAAGATTGCCATATGAAGCAAAGGCAAGAATATGATCTGTGATGTCCAACCTATAGTAGAAAACACAAGTAGTAATGCTCTGCAATAGTTTGTTGTTCTTTTCCTTAGCAATTGTCTTCTTTAATTGAAGGAACTATTAGTTTTTGTACTGTATACACCTAAATCTTACAGTGAAGCTATCAATTCATGTCGCAACAAGGAATTTTGCAGCAAAGCCACTGATACATGCCCTTTCAGTTGTCACTGGGACAATGGAAGCGGCGGCTTTGAGTTTGGCTCTAGAGACGTGGTGGCACAAGTGGTTAGAATGTAGTATTGCAGGCTAATTCTGCCGACAGCCAGCAGTTCAAATCTCATCGGCTTAAGATTGATTCAGCCTTCCACCCTTCCAAGGTCAGTAAAATGAGGAGCCAGATTGTTGGGGGAAATATGCCCGACTCTGTAAACTGCTTAGAGAGCACTGTAAAGCACTATGATGTCTATATTCTAAATGCAGGGAGGGAAGAGGAAACAAGGAGAGGGCAGGGAAGGGAGAGGAGGAGGGAATGGGAGAGGAGAGGTGAGGAGCTTGCTGCTGCAAAGAGTAGTTTGCTTGGGATGTTGATTCTAGTAGGGTTTTTTCCTTCCTTTTTATCTTGTGGCCTGTTGGGAACAGTGCCACTCAGGAGAAAGGAAGCTGCCCCATCAGCCAAACATCCTGGCACCTTCAACCAGGTAGGATCCAGGATCCTGACTGGTCTAGCAAGAGGAATAAACCTGACTCCAACAATGGGGGGATGGGGCGGCAAAGTCTGATGTAAGTGTTGCCATGGTGTTTATGAAGGAAGCTACTGGTGGGAGTGGTTCAGCTAGCATTACTGTGAATAGAGAAAGATTCAGATTGGAGTGGTTTTAATGGCTGCCTCATCCTGCCTTCCTATCCTGAAGCAAGGGAACAGCTCCAGCTTCCCAGACTGCCACTTTTTTCCTGGCCTTCTTGTGCTCACACAACACTGAAGCACCTCTCCCACTCAAGAATGGCCTGGGTCACGCCTCCAAGTACCTCCCCCTATCCTTCTGGGACTCCACAGACTTAATGACCTATTCAATTGCTTAATGACCGCAACTGGGAGTGCTGAGGTTGCAGTCATTGAGTGAAGCAGTCATGCAGTATTTTGTTTACTAATTGCTTTGCTCAATAACCAAGATATCGGTCCCAATTAAGGTCCCCGTCGAGGACTATCTGTAGTCTGAGGAAACCTGGATCATTAAGTAAAAAAGAAGCTACTCATTTTATTATTGGTATTTTTAAAGTATATTTTCCTTTACTATAGAAATATTCTGCTTATAACTAAGAAAAAAACATTTAACCCCAGGCCCACAGAAATAACCTGTATTCCTTCCTCACAGTTATTACATAATTATAAATTAAGTAAATTTAAAATATGAAGTTGCACATTCTCTTTTCTTTAAAGACTGGCAAATAGATCTTTTTAAAACTCAGAATCATTTGTAAAGTAAAGCTTGACAGCAGCCATGGGAAAAAGAAGAGATAATATACATGGCATATATAAGGATTCTGAATTCCCCAGCTGTGTATTTTCCCACATCTCATCGTCTATGTGTAGAGAAATTCTCTAACTTTCCAGAAAAGATTGTCATGGGATGCTGAGAAGGATGGAGGAAATCCTTTTTTATGACATTTCTATTCACACTTGAGTTGAGTAAAACTGAGCCTGTAGATGGGCAATATTACCCAGTGAGTTTCATAGTTAAGTTGTAATTAGAACACTGATTTTTATTATTTAAAGTCTAAGATCAGATTCACAACATGTCGCTGGTTCCTACTGTATCTTTCTAATATAGATATGGTCTGAATTATTTAGTAAGAATACAAAAGGGAGGCAAAGTCTGTGGTATTCTTGTGTTTAATACTTCCAGAAAGTATTTCATTAGAGCCTTAAGTTCTCATTTGATAATACTTACCCCTACTTAGCCTGCAATATCGAAACCATTATTTACTCTTACTTACCAAAACCGTTTATTGCAAAATGCCAGTTGGACTGCTTCTTAGTAAATGGTTTCCTAAGTGCATCTTAAATTTCCACAATTGTTGATCTATTGGTTGCTATCCATAAAACTTGCCCTTGGCTTTACTAAAGCCTTCTCCCAGAGAAAATGATAAAGGCTTCATAATTAATCTTGCTATCTATCATTTATATCCAACTACATAATACATGCACATTTTCCTCACGGAAAGAAAGACAACTGCCAATTTTGTACCTTACGCAAGCTGTGCAAAATTGATATAGCACTTTTTTGTACATTCAGTTTTCATTAGGAGGAATGTACAGGGAACTAGCACATGTCTTTATGCGTGTTTTCATTTTTGACCCAAGAGGCACAAATATATGTTACTGGTCTTTTCTTTTGGAAGGACTGAGATAGGGAATTCTTCTACTATAACAAGATAACTAAGAAACACCAGTTATCCTTTCTGACTGCTAATAGGGAAAAATATTACACTTTATACACTTGGACTTTCAAAGGCAAAACTCTGGTAACATTAAATCCTGTGATTTAAGGGAAGAACTTATCATTTGTTTAGATGAAAATACCAGCACTGAGTCTGCAATCTTAAATCTCCTTATTTGGAAGGCTTACCAATTACTTAGGTGCTCTTTTCAGAGTAGATAAAATTTGTATGAAGCTGTGGTGTTATAAAGTTTTAACTACAGATAAACTTCAAAATACTGAAGATCAAGGAAGCTATGGAATCACATCCTAATATTTTGTTACAGTTATCCTCAGTATTATGGTATTATTTTATTAGACACTAGTTCTACACCTGTGCTTTGCTACAAAACTATGTGCTCGGGCTCAGTTTTTGGGGAAGAAAATAAGGAAAAAAAATCTGCCTCTGCCTACCAGAATGTTCATCTATTTTGCAACTTCACATTTCGATTAATAAATGCTCTGTCTTACATATTGGTAAACGTAATCAGAATGTCAAGTATAAGCTAGGTGGTATCAATCTAGCAGATTACTCTCTATTTGTTAAGGACCTAGTTGTACTCATCTCTTTTTTTGTTTTAATCACAATAATATGTGCAGAAACAACTATTTTAAACTCACTCATTCTAAATTTGACTATAAAAAATATGGCTTTTGTACTAGAATTGTCACAGTCTGGAATGCTCTGCCTGATTCAGTTGTCTCAGCTACAAATGTTTTCAGTTTTAGTCGCAAATTGACTTCCGTGGACCTTACTTCACACTTAAGAGGTCCATAAGGGGGTGGGGTACATTAGTGCACAAACGTGCCTATTGTCCCTGTCATTGTTTTTTATATTATTCCTGTTTTTGTTTCTGTTTGACAAATTATAATAAATAAAATAAAATAAAATAGTATTTTCTTCCACATGTACTACATTGGATTGAAAGCTACCTTCACTATAATTCAGTTTTTAAGATTAGACAGAGATTATAGGAAGAACCTTAAGCAATTGATCAGCAATTGATATTATGATACTTATCATAATCAGTGAATAAGCTAACATGTGTCTGCATTCATGTTGGACTGTTCCACTGTATTAAAATAAAAGCTGATTGTGTTGTCCCATTTACCTACCAACTACTTTTTTCTCTAATTAATTCCATATAGTAGCAGATTCATATTGGAAAGTCAGTATTTAAGTATTGGAATGTTATTGTTTGTTTCTATATATATAGCCAAGGATACAAACAGACCAGATACAAGAAAATGATACAACCAATTATAAATATTAAGATATTTGTACATCTATATACAAAAAGGCATCAAAGTTGTCCAAATTGCAGACAATTGAGCAATAATAATTGCAATAAATTTGGCAAATGTTCTGAAAATATCTGGAGATTTGTCCTAACAATAGCAAAAGAGTACAGTATTCTACTCTGAGCTGGAATGAAAATGGGTTAGGAAAAGTATTATTAAGTCAGCTTGTTTTATTGAATGGAAAAGGCTACCAAAAGCACGTGGGAACCGTTTCTAATTTCTTCCAACAAAAACGGGCAGGCATGTTATTAGATCTTTTTTTCTAGCAACAAGGATGACAAAAATGTGATAATGGATAGGATGCAAACACACATTTTACATGTTGGCTGAAACATTCAGTGTGGGAAAACAGCCTCCCAAGTAGACCAGTTTGAACAAGAGAGTGACTTAGACACTTCTGAATACTGATACTGAGCACCAGGGGTGGGATTCTACCAGTTCGCACCTATTCTCTAGAACCGGTTGTTAACATTCTAAGCAATTTAGAGAACCAGTTGTTAGAAGAAATTACTGGCCTAATCCTGTAAGGAAGGCAGGAAGGAAACATTCTGGTGTTGCTTACAGAAACTGCCTCTCCATTACCTCTTATTACATTCTTGGCAGGACTAGACTTCCTGTCTCTGGAACTTCTCTGGAGTTGTTTTTCCTCCTTTGCTGGTACTTTGCTTGTGCGGAGTGACCATTCAAAGTTACAATGGCACTGAAAAAAGTGATTTATGACCGTTTTTCACACTTACAACTGTTGCAGCATCTCCACAGTCACGAGAGGCCAGGTGAGGAGATGCGTGCCATGATGTGAATGATGTTGAATTGGCCACGCCCAGCCAGTCACATGACCACCAAACCATGCCCACCAACTAAACCACACCCACAAAACCAGTTGTTAAAAAATTTGAATCCCACCCCTGCTGAGCATCCTTCATTTCAGATCAGACCTAAGTTCTCTTGTGACAAGTCAGCTGGTAGTCCAGAGTACCAGTCTATGTGATCCCAGTCTTCCATGTGGTCATACAATTATCCTACAGTACCCCATAGACTAAAGCATTTCCCCAAAAATAGCAATTTATCTCAATATTTCAGGAGGCAGAGCAGCATACAGGTCATCCTCAACTTACAACAGTTCATTTAGTGACCGCTCAAAGTTACATCACTGAAAACAGTGACTTGTGACCATTTTTCATACTTAAGACCCCATGATCATGTGATCAGAATTCAGACACTTGGCAACTGACTGATATTTATGACCTTTGCAGTGTTTTGGGATCATGTGATCATCTTTTACAATTTTCCGACAAGCCAACTCAAGGAGGAAGCCAGATTCACTTAACAACCCTGCTACTAACTTATCAACGGCAGTGATTCACTTAACAGTGGTGAAAAGAAAAGTCGTAAAATGAAGCAAAACTTACTTAACAAATGTCTCCCTTAGCAACATACATTTTGGGCTCAATTGTGGTTGTAAGTCAAGGGCTCCCTGTATTAGTCACCACAGATAATAGGAACTGTAATTTCAGCAAGGAATATAAGCACATAGCGGAAATACCCACAGCAGACCTCTCAATATGTAGTGTAACTGTTTCAAATGGGGTTAAGTTGACAGTAGTAGATCAAGAGGCTGATGTTCTTATCCTGAAAAATTTCATGTCAGTAAAGAACTAACTATTGACACTTTGCCTGCACAGTGCACAATTTCATTTAAATATTGGGGGTTTCCATTCAACATTTTTTCATATAAATGTTGAGAAGAATTCAGACTTAATTAATGACACTAAGCCAGAAGACAGATTAAAGCAATGGATGGAAACTCGAGAGAACCAACCTAGAACTAAAGGGAAATTTTTTGACATTTGGAATAATTAATCAGTAGAACCACTTGCCTCCAGAAGTTGTGGATGCTCCAACACTTGACGTTTTAAATAAGAGATTGGACAACCATTTGTTTGAAATGTTATACAGTTCCTACTTGAGTAGGGAGTTGGACTAAAAAACCTCCAAAGTCCCTTCCAACTCTGTTATTTTGTTAAATTTGGACTATACTAAAATCAGTACATCTATCTTAATCTGGCCAAGATTTTAAAATGTGAATTGATCAGTTAAGCAGTTGGAGAATATCAGTAGGAAAATTACAATTAGGCCAATTTGTAGTGGAGAGAGACAAATTGGAAGGCTGGTTTGCAGCAGCACAACTAAAAGTTGAGAGCAAAACAACTACTTTTCTCCAGAAAGGTTGGAAAAAAGATAACAGGTGAAAGCCAATTGATGAGACGATGTGAAGCCATACCCTGTTGTTAGGATAAAACTTCAAGCAGACAGAAAATCCCAGCTTCAGAAAGAGCTCTACTTATAGGAAACCTCATAAGTTTCCTGAAAATTTGAAAAAAAAAAAAGAATAATTCTGAATTCTAAAGTTATGAAAAGGTCTAAAATCGGACTTATATAACTGCAGTTTTGTGTGATTTACAGAATCAGATCTGAAGGAAAAGTTACTAGAAGCTTATTACCTCCAGAAGACTATCTTAAGAGGAATGATGTTTCATAAAAGTATGTCTGGTATGATTTGCTTGATCAGAAGAAGTTTAATTGTGTGGGTGTTGGAGAGTTAAATCCTGAAACAAGGATCTCACATACATTGTTGAGTGTAAAAGGAAATATGAGTATTTCTGCCATGAGGCTTATTAAATTGCTCAGTGAAAAAAAAAATAGAGGTAAGATTGGCTCATAAAGTCCATGGCCTTTGTTTTCTGGATACTATTGCTCAGAGTCTGAAAAATATTGTTTAGAACTCCTTGCAAGGGAAGGCAGATCTGATTAAATATGTCTAGTGAAGACCTGGTGGGATGAATCCCATGAAAAGGATACAGCAAGTGAATGATCCAGAAGAAACAGAAGCAATTGAGAAGAATGATGAGTAGCTCTATTAGTTAAAAATAACAGAAATCCAAGTGAATGAACTTGGTGTAGATACTATTTTATAAAAATAATGGAAGAAAGAATAAAGGAAGTGGTGTTTTTGATAGCTACTATTGCTTACCTAATTAAGAAACAAATATGAGTGATGTTTTATAAAAACAAACTGCAGATTTTTAAAGACACATGCAGTATGTTTTTGTTTTTCCTCTATAGGCAAACTGCTTTCAAAAGGACACCAGGCCAGCCAGTGTCTCAGGACAGAGAGAAAGTTGCGCATCTCCCTGAACGCATGAGGTGCATGCAGCACCAATGAGGGCCAAAAGAAGAGGCAAGAAGAGGGGTGCTTCAGTCCTGCTCTGGAATATGGAGTGAGTCTCCATCTGCTGCCATTACCCTTATCTTAGGTGAGGAGTGACTGGGAGTAGAGGGTGAGGGGCGGGGCCAGCCAGTGGTGGGATTATCTGACAGGGAGCCACAGCAGAGGGCCCAAAGAGCAGCATGTGGCTCTGGAGCCACAGGTTGCCGACACCCGATCTAGTAGAATGACTGGCAAAAAAAAAAGCAAAGGTAATGTCACTAGTAACAGGCGAATACCAAATTTGGATGTAATCCCAACTGAAGCACCACTTGACTAACATTGTCATTGACAAAATCACAACCAGTCAATTGCAAAAGGCAACTTCATTTAGAACAACTTACATCCTAAGATGATACCTTTAAATACCACCAAACATCCACATCTGCCTATTCCAGCTCCTTGGGAAGGACTCAAAAGGTAGATAAAAATGCCAAATCCAATCTAAATTTCTGGATGACTGTATGAACCATAAATAACCCCACTGACCCCCCAATGTCAATACTGCTTCTTTGGAAAACCTTCGTCTAGAATAATGGAAAAGTAAGCCAGCAGTAATTGCAATAATATTTTAATATTATATTGTACATTATTGTACAAAGACAAACAGTAACTTATGAATGAATATTTCTACGGAATATATAAACATATTACAATTATTTCTCTATGCCCTACCTCCCCAAAAAAAGGAAAAGAAAAAAACATTTCCCATCATTAATTAATGGCAATTATGGGAAGATAACATCACCTGGCTTAGATTTTTTTTAAAAAAAATCACTTGGGCAGAACATTTTCAGTTTTGCTATCCATCTTTGCTATCTACACCATCTTCATATTGCTATCTGATTTATTTGGTTTGAGCACAAACTTCTCGCACTATAGCAATGTGTTTATTCCTGACTTCTCCCAGTACCCCCGCCATACTGGTAACAAACCTGGAATTATATGGGAATCAGTCGAGAATCAGGATAACGTCAGCCTGTAGAGCAGGGCTGTCAAACTCATGGCCCATGTGCCGGACGCATCATGTGCTGGCCACACCCACACTCAGTTTAGCAAAGGGGAAAAAAGTCACAATACGATGACGACATGAGTTTGACACCCCTGCTGTACAGAGTATAAAGGATGCCCCTGATGGAGAAAGGAAAGATCCATTAACAAGGGAACCATCAGATCAACATGGCTTAAGCCCATATAAAGACTTACAAAAGTCCCTAAAACTGGTAGTCCCTCATTCACATGGCAATTCAAGAGAAAAGAGGGGAAGAACATCCAGACTTGAAAAATGATGTTGCTATAGCCATTCTAATTCAAGTAATGTTAGGCCTGTGTGATATCTATTTCTTGATCTGATACGGCCCTTCAAAATCTACCTTTTCTGTTACCCTAACTTAAAATTATTTTTGCTTGTTTAACCGTATCTGCATAGTTTCTCTAAGATCATCTCTGTGGATGGATCTACAGATGGATCAGGACAGGCTGTACATATAGCAATTTAGGATCGTATTGATTAATTAACACCAAACTTAGCTAGTGCCCTGGACTAATTAGCCCAAGTACTAGGTGCCAAATGATGTAAAAACCTAAGAGGATTTGAGAGAAAATCAAGATTAGCTATTCAGTGGTTCAGAAATATTAGGATCCACAGGAACATTTCCCATGTTTGGCAGCAGAATGTACTTGTTTGCAAGATGCTGGCACTACGACAAATCACAAAAATGCTTTTGAGAACTTCAGACTATTATCTAATTAGGCCACTTGGTGGGAAAAGAAATGATCCAACCCCTGAGGGAAAAATACAATCACTGGTAGACTGAATGACCTGAGAGATCTTTTTCCTTTGTTTGTTCAGCAAGCCAGCTCACATATGCATTCGTTGAAAAAAACTGGTCCTAACAGAATGAAATAGATGATGAAAGTGGTGGAAATAGCATTCTTTGACCTGATGTTGGTTACAACATCTTCTTGAACAAATATACCCCACCAATTCAATATATCCAGTATAGAAAGAAAGCAGAAAAAGGACATCAAGGTATAATGAACATGTCCTCTAAAATCTTCTCAGTTACTTTCTGTTCCATTTTATTATTTTGTTTTCACATCACTTTATCCTCCCTTATCTTCCTTTTTTATGACATTCATTATTGGTTTTTTCCTTTGCAAGTGTGAATATTTATACTACTACTATGGGAAAAGGAAATAGGTACAGGCTGCATCTGCATCAGAGACTCCATCCAAGACTATAAAAAACAGAAAATTGACAGATATATGACAAGCAAGCAAGCCTTTCTTGTAGGTAGCATCACCCCATTTTGGCTGTCTGATAGGTATGATTCCCGGGAGTGGGATTTACAAGCTCAGATTGAAAGCCAGCCATTTATAGATCTTTCCTCCTCCTTGAGAGAGGATATTCTTTCTCCTCAGACTGCGGCTGCTTGTTTAGTGGCCATATGGCTCACACAGGTTGGGGATGGGGATTTAAATCAGAATTTTTGAAAAGAGTAGATACACTTGTTTAGATTACAGGACATTGTTTCTTACTGGCACAAACTGTTCTTTCAAGCTCCCACTTGTACACTATGGTTAAAAATAAACTAGATGCTTCAAAAGAGTCTCTTGTAAAGTTCATTGAGAGCCAACAATAACAAAATTATTCATTTTGCCAAAACAAATGATTTGTGCATGAAATGCCTCTTATAAATAGCCAACAGAGGAAAGGAGGTCCCTATCTTTGAACTTAAGTTTGAAAGGGAAGTAAAAAAAAAGAATGGAGAAGGCTCAGAAATCTCACAAATGAGAGCCAAACTCAGAAAGGCCAAAAATCATATAAAAAGTGTCTCCTACAAACTAATCTGATAACTTTGTACATTTTACGCATTAGAGTACATAGAGACATATGGGGATCTTTAAAAAAAGCTGCCATCTAACTCTTTTAAACCCTGCTATTACACTGTGAAAGGTGGAATGGCTTCTAGTCAAGGGTGGGATTCAGCCAGTTCACACAACTTTGGGAGAACCAGTTGTTAACTTTCTGAGCAGTTTGGTGAACTGGTTATTAGAAGAAATCATTAGGGCAGAGAACCGGTTGTTAAATTATTTGAATCCCACCACTGCTTCTATTCAAGTCTTACAGACATTTGGGCAACAATCTCCAACATGCTGTTTCAGATGAAACTCTTACTGTCTTTTTCAATCAGATTTTCCACTCAGAGGAAATCAGTCCATTTCTAACTCAATTGAGCCACGAGTGTGCTGGCATATTAAAAGAATAATAGAACTGGAATTGTTCTGTTGAATCTCTTCTTAAAAACTTCCAGTTGCCTCCACAACTTCTGGAGGCAAGTCGTTCTACTGATTAATTGTTCTAATTGTCAAGAAATTTCTCCATAGTTCTAGGTGGGTTCTGTCCTTGATTAGAAGGATTTATTGCTTCTTATATTCCCTCTAATCTTTGAGTGATTCAACATACAAAAGTAAGGCTTCTTTTAATTTTTAATAGTAATTTTATTAAACATTACAACCACAATAGCAAAAACTAGTATGAACGGGGGAAAAAAAAATAGAACACAGAGTTTTGATTCAGTAGGAAGGAGTAAAGAAAATTTCAAAGGATTGTGTTGATTATGTCTGAGTATGTTGGGAAACAGCATTATGTCTCAGTAGGCAAGACACAATAATCTTGAAAATGCAATTTATGATGTTTCTCTTCAGCCTGAAGATAAAGCCTCACTTCTTTTGGATTCCCTCAAGTAGCAAATATGATTGGAATGCAGCTCCTCAAATTTTCAGTTTCTTCTTCCTAGATTTTATAAAAGCCCAGGAAGCCCAGAAATTTATACTTCATCTTTCATGAAGTCCAAAGCTGGTCAACTACTTTGACTCTTTGTACCACAAGACTTCCAGTTGTAGAAGTGATGGTTAAATCCTCTAGTAATCCTGGTATCATTCATGATATACTTATTGCATATGTTTATATACTTCATACATAAAATCATTATTCTACTTTTCTTGAATTTACTAAAGTTATAATATTTGGGAAGAATTAGCTGATAAAAAGTTATTGTTATAAACTGCTTTAAACTAGCATTTAAAGTTGATGAAGGGAATATTCCATTTCAAATAAAGGAACATTTTATTTTATCAGCTCCTAAAGGTTGGATAAATGGAATTACATAATCCTCAAATATGTGTAAACTAGACAAGCATTTGAGAGATATTTCCTTATCCTAAACAGAAAATAGAATGACCATGGATGGACAAAAATACAGTAGGAACAGAAGCAACTTCCAACTTCCTGTCAGCTTTCCCCATCTTCCTTCCTTCCTTCCTTCCTTTCTTCCTTCCTTCCTTCCTTCCTTCCTTCCTTCCTTCCTTCCTTTCTTCGTTCCGGTACTTTGGCTTGTGGAGGTGTATAAGAAGTGCTGCATAGTTAGAGAACTGTGCAGGGGGACAGTGTAGGCCAAGAAGTGTGCACGTGTGTATGTCCTTGCTTTCTATTTCCCCTTCCCTTCCCTTCTACTGCTGGTTGTGGTGGAGGGAAGAGGAGAGTAAGAGATTGTGAGAGTGGCTGGGAAACTGTCACAGCACATTGAAAATGAGCATCACATGAGTGCAGCTGCAGCAGCCCAGCAATGCTGTAGCAGCACTAGCAGCCACCCAGCAGCACTAAGGCACTCACAGGTTTCCCAAACTTCATTCCCTCAGAAATTATGGATCTCAGATTTTGAATACATGCTGTAAGTTATCCCATTTGAGTTTTCTTATAATGTACCATTTCACCCAGTTAAAGTTTATTAGAACAAGAGTTCAAATAGTATACAGCTATCCACACAAATGTTTTTTTTTGTGTGTGTGTGTGTGTGTGTGTGTGTATGCAATAAAGTTTTGTTTTGGCTAAAATTACATTCAAAATTATTTTTGGATATGAGATGCACAAAATTGTCATATATAAACTCTAAGTGAAGTGCACTACTGTATATATCCCGAACTATCCTTGAAGAGCACAGATACATTTTTGAAGTAATTATTTCTTTGGAAAGTTTATGCATATGAATAGTATTAACTGTCTTGTAAACTATAATTGAGAGAAGTCTTTGATCTAAGGATTTCCAAGATTAATGACACAGTTCGTTCAATTTTATACTTCAAACAGGTATTTAATGAATTTTCTCTAAGAGAAAGAGAAATTCAGTACCTGTAACGAGGCTTATATAAAACAAACTAAAATTCTTAAATAAAATTGCAGTGACTCCAATTTCCCTCTAATGCTATATAGGGCATAACTACTGGAGTATCACACAGCTAACTTTTTTTTTAAACCTTGTCAGTTTTAAAATGTGTGGACTTCAACTCTGGGGAATTCTGGAAGTTGAAGTCCACATATTTTAAAGCTGTCAACAGCTTGAAAAACATCTCAGAGGGCTACGGATTGAGATAGAAGCGACCCCATAGATTATCCAGTATGAACACTGCTACTGTAAGAAATCTGCACCATAGAAAATACCATCCATTGTTTAGAAAAACAGACAAAACATTTAAGGGGACAATCAGGCAGAATTATGGTAATCCACTGTCCAATGTGCAGCCAACTAATTAAGAGTCTTATACTTAGGCAAAAAAACCCAAAAGTATACATATGGGTGAAACTAGGCTTAATAGCAATAATTGTGAGAAGGATCTTTGAGTCTTAGTGGACAACCAGCTAAATATGAGCCAGGAGTGTGTGGCGGCAGCCAAAAAAGCCAAAGCAATCCTAAATTGCATTAATAGAGGGATACAATCAAGATTAAGTGAGGTACTAATATCCCTCTATAAAGCCTTAGTAAGACCACACCTAGAGTACTGCATCCAGTTTTGGTCACCACACTATAAAAAAGATGTTGAGACTCTAGAAAAAGTGCAGAGAAAAGTACCCAAGATGATTAGGAGACTGGAAAGTTGCTAGTCTAGTGAAGAGAAGGACCAGAGGAAACATGATAGCAATTTTCCAATATTTGAGGGGCTGCCACAGAGCAGAAGGGGTCAAGCTATTTTCCAAAGCACCTAAAAGCCAGACAAGGAATAATGGATGGAAACTGGACAAGGAGAAATTCAACCTGGAAATAAGGAGGTATTTTCTAACAGTCTCTGTCTTTGTCTGTGTGTGTGTTTGTGTGTGTGTGTGTGTATGTGCCTTCGTCTGTGTGTGTGTTAAAGATATGCTCTGGAATTAGTTGAAGCTGAATTTTTCAGTATAATTTGCAAACCGGTTTAATTTACCATTGTGAAGTGGATAAATTCTTTTCCTGTTTTAAACATGAATTTCCTTGAAGCTCCAGTCTCTGCTCATTTTTAACAGTTTGTGATGATGTTTTAGGAGCTGTGTTACCTAGTTGGTCAGCTGAATAATAAATTTAATTGACAGAAAAGACACAAAACTCATACTTTACACTTCTCCTTCACTCCTGACAATCAGAAATTACCTCCACATTCAGAGAGGGCCATCATCTTCTTCTTGCACACACAGATATTAAACCATGTTTCCAAAATCTGCTAGAAATATCTTTCAACCTCAGATATATCATCCAAAATGTACAGGTAGCCCTTGACTTATGACCATTCACTTAGTGACTGTTTGAATGTACAACAATGCTGAAAGAAATAACTATCAACCAGTCCTGGCATTTACAATCATTCCAGCATCAAAACCACTGCCGTCACATGATCAAAATTCGAGTGCTGAGCAACTGGCATGTATTTATAATAGTTGTAGCATGATGGGCTTATGTGATTGCCATTTGTGTTCCTCCCAGTGGCTTTTGACAAGCAAGATCAATGGGAAGAACCAGATTCACTTAATGACCACATCTTTCTCTTAACAACCATGGCAAAAAATGTCTTAGTGGGTTAAATTGAGCGCAGCTCACTTAACTGCATCATTTAGTGACAGAAATTCTAGTCCCAATTGTTGGTTGTAAGTTGAGGACTGCCTCCATGTGCAAATATGAACAATTCAACTGTTCTTAATCTTCAACTAGTTCTGTACCCAAATATGAAACTTACAGGCAGTTATAACTCAGAATCATCCATACCAATTTGTGGTTATTCAGTTCCCATTTACTGAAATTTCTGCCTTTTTTGTACATTTCATCTCTTATTGCCATATTTTTTGGGGACAGTGAAGATACATTTTTCTGTGGAACGAGTTAGCTGAATTATCCCAAATGTTCTAGAGTAAATCCGCTAAATTTTGAAGATCCAGAAGTATACTGATTCATTTCTGTATATCCTTATCTTTAACAGGTTTTAATTTGGTATAGACTTAGAGGTGTTAGGTGGAAATGAATAATTACTGATTGAACAGAATTAAAATACAAAAGGCACAGAGAGTGATAATTACCTACCTGACAGGGGCAATTCACAAGGCAGTTGTTGGGTGTGATATTCTGACATTATCGAGATAATTAATACATGTAGAATAAGATTCCTTTGCCTTTGTAGATGGGAAGGAAACTCTTTTTGAATAGTTTCATGCTATAGTTGTTCTTTGCATTTATTTATTTTGCTCAGAGATGAAGTGCAAATATTACGTATTCTTGAAACTATTAACAGTTAAATATTTATTTTTTATTAAAGTTATAAACAACCTTTCTCAGACATACAGCTTAATTAAGTGTAGTAAGATTGCTCAGAAAACAACTGCTCCAGTAAATTAATCCTGACTAGATTCAAATTAAAGCCCCACCACTGAGAAAGAGAACCTCAATTTATTCAGAAGGAATCTGCAGTTTGTTAAATGCATAGATCCATAGAGTTAGAACAGACTTTGGAAGTCTCCTAATCCAGTCAGCTGCTCAGGGAAGGAGACTTTAGTGCAGGAGACGAATGACTGTCCAGTCTTTTCTTGAATGTCTCCAGTTATGGAGTATCCATAATTTCTGGAGGCAGGTTCTTCCATTGCTTAATAGCTCTTACAGTCAAGCAATTCATCCTTAGTTAAAGTTTGGATCTCCCACTCTAAACCTTCCATCTGTTCATTTTTGTCTTCCCTTCAGGTGTTAGAGGGAATACATTTCCTCTTCCCTGTAACATCCCTTCACAAAACACTCCTAACAAAAACCTACCAAAAATAAAATAAAATAACACCCCAGGGAGGACAAGGATTCTCAGCAGACCTTCAGTACTGAATATCTGGCATGAGGGCAGAGAAGAAAATGAAAATATCCAAGACAAGTGGAACTTTCATGCCTCACTCACTTGGACAGAATGGATGGCAGGAATCCTGAAGCAGGGCACTTCAGAAAAGAGAGATCATATCTAGAATAATTTATTTTATAGCAGAGAAAGAAGTCAAGAAAAATAAATAGCTGTGAAGTATAACTTGCAAGATTTCATTATTACAAAATAAAAATATGTCCAGTTACTTTTTTTTATTTGTGTGTCAAGGGTTCTCTTGATTTCTTCTTTTCACGTAGAATGATGCTTCCCATCATTCTAGTAATCAAGATCTATATTCCCAGTAACACCATTATAAATAGCTTAATTATGAACCTTTTTTCTTTAAAAAAGTGCATAGTCCTATATTTTTGCATCAGATATCAAAGTTCAATTTGAATCACAAGAAATATCTGAGGAGTTCAGATTTGCTTTATATAGTTCTACATAAGTAGGAGGGACATTAGAATGTTGTGTTAAAATTAAAATACCGCTACTGAATAGCAACAAAATATGAGGTATTATTGAAAATAGAACTTGAGAAATTACTTAAGTTTAAATTACCTTATTTATATGAATAGTGATGCTCAAATGAAGGCTTTAATTTGATTCCATTTCTAAATGCAATATTTGTATCCATTTCTGGAAGAAAAACTCACCTTCTCTCTTTAATGACAAGGTCAGACAATGAAGCTTATAGAGGAGGCCTATATTCATATGGAGCTAAAGACATTTTCAAAACTGGTTGCTAGGTTGCCAAGCTGTTTTTTTTTTCCTGAAATTTCCCTATAATCTGTCTCTTGGTTTCTCAAAATGCCCCCTTTTCCCTTCTCACTTTGAAAGAAGCATCTTTCCCCCCCTAGGCTTGAGCATTTCTTCTGAATTTATCTAGGTAGGATTTACAAGGTTACTTAGAGCTAGAGGTGTGAAAGGTGCTACTGCTAGGATAGCTGTTTTCTGTCGCCATCTTTTTGAAGATCTTGGGTCGTCTAAGCTGAAAAACTGGGAAGGAAAGACGATATTCACAATTTCCCCCTTTGGGATTGCTGAAGTGCTGAATGTCAGGACAGCTTCAGACCACTGAAGAGAGGATAGGATGGTACAGTAACAGACAGGATATTCAGATAGTCACTTCATAATTAACTAAGTGCAACTTCACTCCTGAGAATTTCTCATCTTTGTAGTAAATTTCAACACTAAATTCTGTTTCATGAATGGAGATTAGAAAGAAAAAAAATGCAGATTCCCCGCCCCTGCATGGCATGAATATTTATAGTGTAGCTAAGTCGGGGCCTATAAATGCTTGCAAAGCTGATAGCCCCATCTACTTACTTATTTACCACCAGCTGTGAGCAATTTCTCAGTGGTTTACAATCATATAATATCTATACATAAAAGCAGCTATACATACAGAAATAAGAAGCATGGTGCTACATAATCTCATAACCGTTAGATCTGAAATGCCCTGCAGATGGGTTCAGTTTTCAGAGGCCTTCTAAATGATGCAAAGTAGGTGAAATCAATGTTTGCTGGGAAGAGGCTTTTTCATAAGGTGGGTCCAGAACAATAAAGCACTGCTTTCAGACACTGCCCAGGTTATGGGGTACCCTACGCGTTCCCACCTGGGATATTTATATTGGATAGATGGGTTCTGTCTGGAAAAGCTGGTTCTAGGACCCAAAATAGCTCTTTAAATTATATTCAGAAGCCTACTGGAAACCAATGCAGAGCATACCATTATGTGACTCTAATGCCTCTCACCTGCCCACATGCTATCCACTGTATTCAGCCCTAACTGCAGTTTTTGGATGATTTTCAAAGACAGCCCCATGAAAAGCAAATGATTATGATAACGTGTATTATCCTGTTCCAGGTAGGGCAGTTATGACTGATAGGGTTATGACTGTTACATAATCTAGTTTGCCAAATGCTCCCCTAGCCACAGCCTTGCTGTAGTTGTGACTCCAAAACAACCCCCCAAGTTGCAGACCTGCTCCTTTGTAGGCATGCCACCTCATTCATGGTTAAGATTTACCAATGGAATAAATGGGGTATGAGTTGCCAATGTTTACAAAGTTTCTGAATTTTTTTTAAAATGTAAAATGTGGAAATGTTTGTTTTGAATTTTTAGTTACACTTGACGAATAAGCTGTGATCAATAGCTGGGTCAGCCAGACTTCCGGCTGATGTCATGGCGAGATTGGACGTGAGGAGTGGGTCTCTGTGCTCCCACACCACGTTCTCCCCGTTGGAGGGCTCTGAAAGGAGCTAAAGTCACCCTGTAGGGGCGGTGAAGTAAAGAGGGACACACTGCAGGTTGCGGAGAGCCGCAACTCTTCCGCTTGACTCAGGGCTTCTTCCCTCTCATTCATGACAAGGAGAAGAGGCAGCCAACAACCAAGGCAACAAAGAATGTGCAGGAGCGGTATAGATAATAAAATGGATAACAAAAACAAGGATAATAAAAACAAGGACAAATAGGCTGAAAAAGAGTTTCTATCCCAGGGCAGTAACTCTATTGAATTCTACTATATAGTGCAATATTAATGCAATATCGGGTTTTCAAATCAATGTATAGAATGTGAAGGATGTGTGTTTGTGTTTATTTTCAAAGTCATAATGTGCACTGAAGATAATACTTAATTTTGTTGCATGAGGTACAATGACAATAAAGTAAACTAAACTAAACTAAACTAGACGAACAGTGACTGGAGCTGGGTGAGATTATTCTTTTTTTATTTAAAACCTAACTCTAAAAGGAAAGAAAAAGAAAATCCAGGAAAAGAGACTCGTAGAACTATTTGTTAAAGTGGCGAATAACTATACAGAGAAAAATCCTAGACCCGAAAGAAAGGAACCAAGCGGAGAAAAGTTAAAACCTTTTTAAAACATTGAAAATTGGATTTTCAAACTGGGTAGGCGTTGTTTTGGAAAGGCATTATAAAATGCTGGAACTATCTACTTGAATAACTTTGCTTCCATAAATTGAATTAAAATTGGATTGAATAACTTGTTACATTTGAAACAATCCTAAAATCTAAGCTGAGGGCACCACCTACTGATGAATGGAAAATATACCATACCCCTACGAACCTGGGAAAATTTCTGATAAGAGAAATAAACAATATTCATCTGGAGGACCTTAGTAGTGATACCTTCTGTTCTATAATTATCTACTTTATGATTATTGGAGACTCAAGTGAGAGAATAAGGAAGACTCTTAAGTAAAGTGACTTTTGACTTTTGGAAAGCTTCCTGGACTACCTAAATGGAACTGACTGAATAATCCTGGGATATAAAGAATTATTATTATTGAACTCTTGGAGGAGCAATATTAGGCTTGAATATATTGTTTTTGGACTATTGAATAAGAGCGGGACTTACTAAAATAAGACAAAATGCTCCACCAGGGGAAAATGAGTGAAATTTCAAAAGAAATGGCGTTGATTTTCCAAAGCATTAAGGATACTATGACAAAGAATCACAGGGAGATCAAGAACCTGGAAGGCATAAATGGGAAAATAGAAAATATCCTACAACTGATAATGAATGAAAATCAAAAAGTCCAGGAAAGAGAGGAGATAACAGAAAGAATGGAGGAAAAGATAGAACAGACAAGTCAGCAAATAAAGCAAGAAGATGAAAAGGAGAAGACAATGAAGATAATAATGACTGATGAAATAAACCAGGGGAAAGTAGTTTAAGAGAATTAAAAATGGAATCAGATAAGCAGGAAGATACTTTCAAAAGGGAGACAGGGGCTTGGATAGACACTCTATAGTCCTGGCAGCATAGGAGGATAGAGATGGAAGAAATATTTAGACTGAATGGTGAAGACACAGATGTTGACAGAGACAAAGATCCAAGAGAGGAGTAGGGGAGGCAAACTAAAAAACGAATAAGAATTGAAGTATCAAAATGGACAAAAGACAATGGATAGACAGGAAATAGAATTGCCAATGCTTAGAAAGTTTGTGAATTTCCTTGAAAATGTAAAAAGTAGAAATGTTTGTTTTGTATTTTTAGTTACATCTGACCAATAAGTGCTATCAATTCTAGCTGTGATCAATAGCTGGGTCAGCCTGTGGAAACTGTCTATGTTGAATAGTTAGACTGGAACCATACTTTATTAATAAATATTATAGAAACAAACCATGAAGCCCTGATTGTGCAGTCCCTTCCCTTCCTCTATAACCCAGGGAATTAAGGCAGAGCCAATTTGAGGATTTTTGTTGTTGTTATTGTTCCTTATTTTCTGGGCTTAAAATCTGTAGAGATTTCCCAAGGTTTCCCAAGGTTATCTCTGTGCTTTCTACACACACTGCCTACATAGAATAAAATGAATAAAATATGAATCTGATATATGTAAATCCCAGATTGTATTCCTGGCAGTATTCAGGTAAGACTAAGGAAGACTTCTATCTGAAACTTTATGAACCCATTGCTAGTCCATATGGAAATCAGCTCTATAGACCAATACCATGTCTCAAATGTACTGTACTTTTTATGGCTGTAACTTGTAAAATAAGGGCTCTGGTTTTATAATTTGAGGAACAATCCTTCAGAAATTAAGTAATAGTATGTGAATATTATGTGAATACGAAGCAGGAGCCAAGTAAATGTAGAATATCAATGTAGATTATGTATACTACTAAGTCTCAACATAAAGAGAAAAGCTTTAGGTATAAATTCAGCTCATGTTCTTGTGAAATTCACACAGGGCATATAGGAAACACTAATATAAGCCATGTCTTGCTCTATGTCTATATGTTAGAGAGAGAGAAAGAAAGCTCTATAATGCAGTAACATGATATTGTATTTCTTTCCTTTTAATCAGAGTTATGATTTATTATTAAATCACAGATCAACTAACTGATCTATATATTCTCCAATACTTGGACATATTTGTGCAAATATACCTCTTTTCTGTTCTGTTTTCCAAGAATCACTTTTACATATAATTTCTTTCAGGTAACAAACATTGGCCAGAATATACATAAGGCTATTTAATATGAGGAAAGAGTCTATAATAATATTTAACTACTCTGTTAAATAGTGCAATGTTTTTTCTAGTTTACAGTATAAAAATCTTTCAGAAAAAATAGGTGATTAATTTAAGATCACAGTTCTGCTTCCATAAGCATGCTCTGCAGAATGTAAATTGGTTGTGCTTTAATGCTTTTACAGTTATTATAGCAGGTGAAGAATTAAATATGGTGCCTGCGTTTTTATGGTATATAGAAAGATGTGCAAGTATTTCTTTCTGCTAAAACTCCAATTTTAAATTCTGAATATAATAAGCCCATTATACTTTCCTGGCAGATTTGTTCCTGAAAAGAAAAATTAATTGTACTAGATCAAAAATGGAATAATGAATCTAGAGAAAACAGGGTGATTTTACAGAAGCTCGTTTGATATATATTTCAGTTTCCTTGATTTTTAGAAATCTCATGTATCATTAATTAATCTATTCACTTCTAAGGCACAATTTACACAATTATTGCGCATTTTCCAATTTACACAATTATTGTGCATTATTCTTCTTGCAATAAAAAAAACCTTACTGATTTTTTAAATCTCTGATTTATTTATGAATTTATATTCATAAATATGGCTTGGGACCTGGGTACTTACGGGACCGCCTGCTGCCACCATCGGCCTCCCACCGGCCAGTGCGCTCCCACAGGGTGGGCCTCCTTGGGGTGCCGTCAGCCGGACAATGCCGGCTGGCGGCCCCGAGGGTGCGGGCCTTCTCTGCGGGGACTCACTCCCTCTGGAATGAGTTACCCCCGGAGATGCGGGCCATCACTGACCTGCAGACTTTCCGATGTGCATTAAAGACCCACCTTTTCCAACAGGCCGGTCTGGCCTAATACTAATTACTAGGGTTTTAAATTTTGGAATTTTTAACCTTTTTACCTTTTTACTCTGCTTTTAGAATATCATTCCAGCCACTCGTTTAATTTCTTTTAAATCGCTTTAAAATTTTTACTATGTATGTCATTTTTATATTGGCTGTACACCGCCCCGAGTCCCGAGAGGGGGTGGTATAAAAGTGTAATAAAATAAAATAAATAATATTAATGCTTTTCTATTGAGCATATAAATATTCATATTTTAATAATTTTCTATTCAGCATCCATATAAATAAAATGAATAAATGAAGTTCTGGATAAAGAAGAAAACACTAGAACAACATATGTACAACTAAGCATTGTAGTTTAATTCTAAACTTGTGGAATTATTCCAATGAATACACACTAAGTCCTGTTGCTCCATCAAATAGTACAACTACAAAATCCATAATTCTGCAGTTTTTAATAAAAAGATAGTAGCTCGTTCAATCACTAGCTTGCATTTATCCATAAAAGTGTCTCAAAAATATATATTTAGAAATTCTGGTGCTTGCATCCAAAACTATAGCTTGCATATGTTCTATAGAACACCACATGACTTTGTGCCCTCTAGATTCTAGAGATCGTTCTTTAAAAATGATATGTGGTTCCAACTAAACCTTAAATGATATGTGCTACAAACTAAACATATTTAAAAAGAGTATTGTAATTTTTGTATTCTCTTGGGTCGAGATACCTCGTATGTTGTGGTTCGCCAGCAACCTGTGCAGATGGCAGTGGAATTGGACAGTGGGGAAGAACGGGGACCAGTCCGGGAGTTTGGGGAGGACTCGGATGACGGTCTGCGTCCAATGCAGAGATGGGGCTAGGACCATCTGGAAGTTGTGTGCTGACTCTGAAGCCTCCAGAGTCTGGCAGCAGCAATCACCTCCAGAGGAACAAGGGGAGCCTGTTTCCAGTGTGCATGTGCGCAAAGCTGCTAGAAGGCAAGAGCAGCTAAGACAAAATGGGCAACTCGGGAGTAAGGCTTGGAGGTGATTGCCTCTCCCCTAAGGTATAAAAGAAGTAGAAAGGTAGAGAAACCTTTGCAGGAAGCAAAGTCGTTCGCTCTGTTCCGATTAAATATTGAAGCTCTGTGTGGACTTCGTTTGGCTTTTTCAGTTAATTTGGCACTTCAGTTGTTGGCAGCAATTCAAAGAAGATAAGGTTATCTCAAGGGATTGTTTGGGACTCATTTTGGGCTGGGAATGAACATAATTCCCAGCATTGAAATAAAACAAGAGTTGTTTGGACTAAGCGTGTGTTTAGTTACGGTCTCAGGAAGTCTTGGTCAGAACATCATATAAGAAGACAATGAAAGAAGAAATAATGGGATACTTACTGCAAAAAAGATTTGTAGAGAACTGTGAGCCACTTCTATATATTGATATTCAAGAACGCACCCTGACACAGTGATGTAGCGATGGTCTTCTGGGGCCCAATCTGGGGCTGGAGTCACAGATGTCACTGTGCAGCCTGGGCCATTTTCCATCCACCAAGACCGGTGCATTGAAATATTGAAGGTCAGAATAAGATCTGTTTCCTGTCAAAGGGAAAAATCAATAAACCATCATTGAAGTTTAGTTTGAAAGATGGCTTTACTGTAAAAAAAACACACACCTTAAAATATCTCCACTCAATTTTAAAATTAAAATTTGCAACTAGACTTGTAATTTGTGACACAATATTTCAGTTTTTATGGTATCATTCAGCTTCCATAAATAAGAGAGAGATGATTCTGTCTCCTGTATATCCAGTGACAAAAAAGACTGGCAACAGAAGGCCACAATCCGCTTAAAGAAGCAACCTGTGAAAAGGAATCCAAGTGTTCAGTCAAGCAAGAAAATTAAACCTTTTGTGTGAAATGGCTGCTCAGAATCCAATCATCCCCACAGATTGTTTTTACAGTTCCATTAATTTTTATTATCAATATTGAGCTACCTAATGAAGATTTTGAAACAAAAGGAAGAGAATGTCAGAAAAATAGCAAGGGGGAAGTCACTGAACACAAAGGTAACCATTGATGGTCATCTCAGGTTTGCCAAACTTTGGAAGGAATATTCAATGGGCAGATCAGTCAAAAGTGAAATGCTGGGACTTCGTAAATGTTATGTCTGAGGGAAGAGAACCATATTCCACAATAAGAACTTTATATTAACCGTAATTTGAAGGTGGTAATGTCATGGTTTGGGGATACAGGTAGCCTTCGACTTACAAACACAATTGAGCCCAATATTTCTGTTGCTGATGAGACACTTGTTAAGTGAATTTGCCCATTTTACGACCTTTCTTGCCACAGTTGATAAGTGATTCACTGTAGTTGTTAAGTTAGTAACATGGTTGTTAAATGAGTCTGGCTTCCCCACTGACTTTGCTTCTCAGAAGATTGCAAAAGATGAATTTGTGGCCCAGGAATACTGCAATCATCATAAATATGAGTCAGTTGCCAAGCTTCTGAATTTTGATCACGTGACTGTGGGGATGATGCTATGGTTGTATATGAAAAATGGTCATCGGTCAATTTTTTTCAATGCCGTTGTAATTTTGAACAGTCACTAAATGAACTGCTGTGAGTTGAACTACCTGTATGTTGTGGCCTCAGTATTGGGTTACTTACCATCACTGAAGTAAGCAGAAATTTTTGCTTTAAATCAGGCCATCCATCCCTTAGCACAAAACATGGTATGTATCATGTTTTAGAATGGCCAAATAAATGTTAGACTGAAATCGCATAGACATGTTATGGCACTTTGTGATTTCACTAGGAAACCCTCAGATATTCCTTTAGTCAGCATAAAGGAATGAGCCTACACAGGAACATAGGAGGTTGCAATGGAGGAAGCATTTGGTTGCAGTTATTGCTACTGATATTACTGAAAAGAATGGTTCCTTTTTTACATTCGTGCCTCATACTCACTGGATTGTTTTGCTTATGAAATAAATGAAACAATCACTAAACTTTGGTGTTATTTGTTCATTCAACTTTTTATTATCACTCACTTGAAGCTCCGATAAAGTACAGTACAGAGTTCTGATTCAAAATTCAGAAGTTCTAAAAAAAGCAAATATATTTTAAAAAAACTGTAAATTGGAATAGCCAGCTAATTGCTATATATTTGATTGTTCTCATATATTCAAAACCAATAAATAACCAATAAGGCAATTTATACATTGTATTCTTTATTAAGCTTTATTATGGTTTAATGTGGTGATAAACTACTGTATAAATACTATAATTATATATGATGTTTTCCTAAAGCTCTTGACTAAATACCTTATTAAAATTTCTTAAGAAATGACAACTGTCATCCAGTGAGGTCATGTTAATGGCTTATAAGTGACTAAAGAATAAGAATATTAATAAAAGGAACCATACAATAATACTATCACAGTGGAGAAATGCAAAGTAGAATACAAGTAGTCTTGGTTTAATAACCACTGTTGGGACTGGCATCTTATTGGTTAAGCAATGCTATCACTAAGAGATAGTGCAACTGTGCTTATGATCTTATGCCAGCTTTCCTTCGATTTATAAACTTGCAGGTGTTGAAAATATTAGGATTGTCATAAAGTTAATTTTTCATCACTGTTGGAACTGTGAATGGTTTTTAAGGAAGGAGCTGCTAAACAAGAACTACCTGTACTTCAAATATTTTCACTGCCATTAAAAGTGTGCCTATATGTGAATAATTTACTGTAGATTTAGAGGTAAATTTTAATGTGATCATTTCTGCAGGTGACACCAGATTATGCAGGATTATCCCATCAAATAGGCAATGAATGGCCAGACTAGTTCACTATAAATTTAAATGTAAAACATTGAACTTTTGGAGCTAAGTATTACAGCTCAATATATTCTCTAGGAAGATCAGAATTGATTGACCAGAAAAAAGACCTTGAGGTCATATCTTAAGGTGATGAAAATTCCAATTTATTCCATGCTAGGCATTATACGGATGTGGTGACTATACTTTGGTTACAGTGTAGTGTTCTGATTATTGCATTTCAAAAAAAGATAATGTAGGGCTAGAAAAGATAAAGAAAAGTGTAGGAAAGAATAAAAGCAACTCCCAAAGGAGCAAAGGTAACAAAACATTAAGCCTTTAAATTTAATTTAGTTTAGGCTGGAGTAGGCACAATATTTGTCATACATTGTTTGCTAAAGTGGTAAAAATAGGTTTTTCTTTGTTTTTAATTCTAGTACAACCCAGTTTCATCCAATAAAACTAAACAGAGGAAGATACAGAACGCCAAGAGAAAAGTACTTCCTCATGAAGCAAATAGTTAAACCAGAGGTATATAGAGATGTGTAAATAGATAAATAACCTTTTAGAGATCACAACGACTGAGAAAACTATGCTTTTCAACAGATGTTACAAAAATAAAACTATTAAGACTACTTCATTTTACCTCTCATTATTTTTTGTTACAGTCAAACTCTTTAATTTTACATGCCACAATTAATTTAATAATGTGAAATTAATGCTGTTCCATTTTAATTGAAATTAAAGCATTTGGCAGAATGGCGCCTAAATATGATTGGGATTCAGGTTGATATATATTCCCTTTGAAGACACCTAAGGCAGAAAGAGAAACCACTTCCCTTGTTAGCTTCCTTAAAATCCACAAAATAAAAATCTTTTAGCCCGGGAGAGGGGAAGCAAAAATCAAATCTACTATAACGAAATTGTAAACTATTGAATTCCTGGCCCACTTCATATGCTGTTCTAGAGGGTTAACAAGGCAGAAAGCTAATTGCTAGTTATGGTGATAAGTATTGTTAGGATATGTACAGAGTAACCTTTGTACAGAAAGGATATGCACACGGAAATGGTTTATGAGAACAGTATAGAAAAAAGGAAAGAAATATAGGTTTATGGATTAACTATGGTATTGCTTCAGAACTTTCATGAAGTCAATCCAGTTCAGATATGTGACAGCTGTCAATATGACTGTAAGATTTAATGCAGTTCAGCAGTGTTATAGTGCAGTTGTATGCGTACTATTATTTTATTTATTTATTTATTTAAACTTCTATACCGCCCCCTCTCCCAAAAAAGGGACTCGGGGCGGTGTACAGCCTACTAAAACATACAAGATATACAATAAATACAATTAAAAATAAATTAAATAATTTAATCCGGCTGTCTAATTCAGATTCAATTTAAAAGTTAAAAACTAAAAACCCCAATTAAAATTTAATTAAAAAACCTGAAACACAGTTACTGGGCCAGGCCGGCCTGATTAAAAAATAAAGTTTTCACCGCGCGCCGCGCTTTATTTACTACTAAAATATTAGTCCTAAACCTAACCAAGGTGTGGGATCCACTCTTAATAGTCTGATAAGAGACATGGTTCAACAGCTGAGCAAAGAAAATCTGTCACAAACAGTGCTACACTTAAATTATTTAAATTATCTACCTCCATTATCTAAACAAAATCTAAATGCACCAAGCATGCTCATTGGCTGCTTGGCGCCATGCACATCACATCTGTATATGTTTATATGTGAAATATTTTAACAACCAAGATGGCCAATTACTCTATGGTGTACTCCCTTTTTATAAATAATTGATTGAGAGTGAATAATTAATTAATAGAGGCTATGGAGGTATTAACAATCAAATGTGTGCCTCAGAAATCTGTAGTGCATGAGTTCTTTAGGTCTGACTTAGAGCTCAGCCTTGCTGAGACTCAAAGCAGCAAATGGGAAGCTCTTAAGAATGAGGGCAAATATATGTGACCCAGGATAATGTTGCAAGATTGACTCAGGGTTAGTCATCGGAACTAGAGGTTTACTTTTCTGAGCTTTCAGACTAGTGCTGGATCCCATCTTCAGTTCTTAAGAAGTCTTCATAAAAAAGAAGATGTCCTTTCATTGAAGTATTTTGCAGTATTTTGACTCTAGAGGGAAAAAAAAAAAATCTCTAACAGAGAATGGTGCCTCATCTAAAGAATGGTGAGAATTTAGCACTTGCCCTTCATTGCATTAGGATGAAATAGGAAGTTCTTTGTATCCTTCATATGAAACAACTCCCTGCCATGAAGTGTTTTTGGCAATAGAATAAATGAGAAGTTAGACAATACCACTTGTATTCATGTTATAGCAGATGATGTGTTTATAGCTGTCCCCACAAAGGAAGAGCAGCACGATAGGATTCTGCGGGAAGTGATTGAAACAGCCCAATGGGAGAATGTTAAATTAACCCAGATAAGATCCCATTTAAGATGAATGAAGTTAGGCATCTGGGACATATACTTTCATCAAAAAGCATTAAGCCAAACGATAGTAAAGTTCAAGCTATAGTTAATTATTGCATTACAAGATAAAGAAAGGTTAACAGAGAATTTGGGGGAGGGTCAGATTGAACTGATAGCAACCTCTGCTTGATAAATGGGGATATGACAATACATTGACATTTCTGAAAACAATACTGGACAATAAAGATCTTGTTTTCTGAACACTTTTGGGTGTATTTTATAGATTTTTTGGCTGTGAATCACAAAAATAATCTGTAATTTAATCTATCATGTATCATTTTATAGAAATCTTCTCTGTTTGCAATTTCTTTTTATATAATGTATATTTTAAGTTTAGTAATTTAACAAAGTTTACTCATTTTAATTTCACTAATTACTAATACCCACTGGAATACCCACTCTTTATTGAGTCATCAGTGTTAAGTTTCAAGGCTGTCTTGTCACACAGTGGCAATATATACTCTTCAATACCTGTTGGCCGTGCTGAACACATGAAAGAAATATACAAAAACATGGAATTGTTATTGAAGCACTTTCAGTACATCAAGTAAAACTGGAATCTCTGTGGAAATCTAAAAATAATGATTTTGCTGCTTGAATATGTCAAGTAGATGTATTGTTATTACATTTACAAATGCAGCCATGCAAGAAAGCCATTTTACATTAAAACAAAATGGCCAGTCAGAAAGAATTTGGTTCCAGGACAGAAAAACCACTTGTTGACCCAACAAAAATATGTTTGCCTCCGTTTCACATAAACTTGGACTGATGACAAATTATGTGAAAGTGATGAACAAGAAAGGTGAAGGTTTTTGTTATTTGAGACAGATATTTCCAATAACTGATGCCAAGATTAAAGAAGGCATTTTTGTTGGTCCATAGAGCAGATTTGTCATCAGTAACAAGCAGTTTGAAGATTTCTTTGTGGGGCCAGAAAAAATTAATTGGAAAGCATTCAAAGATGTCATTGAGAATTTTCTTGGTGATTACAGAGTACCAAGCTACATTCAGCTAACTGACAAACTTCTTACAGCATACAAGACCACGAAGTGAAACATGTTACATGTTAATTTTCTGCTTTCATTTTTGGACTTCTTTCCCAACAATCTAGATGCAATCAGTGACAAACATGATGAAAGTTTTCACTAGGTCATTGCCACAATGGAAAAATAGTATCATGAGAATCCATCAGTGCTGGCTAACTACTGTTGGACACTTCAATGAGATATATCGGACACTGAGTAAAAACAAAAATCAGCAGCAGGCACTTAGTCCTGTTGAAGTCATGCAGAGCATGGGAAATACCATATGATTAAATACATTATAGTCATTAAAAGTTAATTTCATATTTTTCAAGATTTTTTGTTCATTTTAAATTATGTTTGTCTTCAGTTTAAAGGGATCTAATAATCACTAAACGTCTTTCAGAATGCAAAACTTTTGAAAAAAAATGGTTGTCTAGTGTATTATGTACAGGACCTGATTTGAAGTTTTATGACGCAAATAAGACAATTATTATTCAAGTAGATGCATCTTAGAAACTCAGAATAAGATCTCAAATGAGTTGGGGCTTGCCTTTTACAAGAGGATGTTCATATAATTAAAATTTTTGACCGATACAATAGAACTGGGATGACGAACCTATGGTATGCAGAGCCATTTGTGCCGGTACATGATCCTCACCCAAACTTACCTCATTGCACATATGCACACCTCCCAGTTGATTTTGGCCCATTTGAGTCCTGTTTTGGCCTCCCAGAGGCTCGAGGGAAGTCTCTGCAACCTTTGGAGGCCGAAAAACAGGTCTGTTTCATCACTTCCCGTATTTCCAGAAATACCGGAAGTGATGAAACAGGCCCATTTTTTTGGCCTCCAAAGGCTGCAGAGACTTCGCTCAAGCCTCTGGGAGGCCGAAAATCAGCTGGGGGGCATGCGGATGCCTAGTGCAGGTAAGGGGGCAGGGGAATCGCATGCCATGATAGACAAAGCAACTAGAAGTTGTTCAGCAATTACATTGGTATATAAAGTTATGGTCTTCACAGGATTGGTATATAAGACTGGGCAAGATTACTATACCCAGTCAGTAAGTAAGTCTTTATTGATTAGCCCTTGGGCCATGTCGAAGTGCAAAGTTCCAGCAACAATTTGTTACTAAAATTTAATAAAAGCAATTCAAAATGATTTTTTTTTTTAATTTACATTTATATGCCGCCCTTCTCCGGAGACTCAGGGCGGCTTACAGTCTATTGAGCACTATGCTAAGTGCTCGGCAATAGCCTTCATTCCATTGTATATGCCTGCTTATTAGTAGGGCTTTTGGCCCCCCCAAGCGGCATTTATACAAAGTCAGCTTATTGCCCCCAACAATCTTGGGTCCTCAATTTACCTACCCCGAGAGGATGGAAGGCTGAGTCAACCTTGAGCCTGGCGGGATTCGAGCCTGCACTAATTACAGGCAGCTTGCACTAAGTGCTAGATGATTAACAGCCTGCACCACCAAGGCTCTGATAAGGATTTGATAAAATATTATTTAAAATGGAACATAATAAAGTACAATTTAAAATGGAATCTAGGCAAAATACAATTTAAGATGAAATAGTAATAAAATACAATCCAAAATAAAATTGTAATAATGTACAATAATTTAAGATATAGATAAAATATAATGTTATATTTCAGAGTCGCCCTTGCACTATACCTAGTCATATTAGACACGCTTAGTCTCCTTTATAAATCAAAGCACTCACAGAACAAAGCGTAAGTTTTTGTATTGGCCAAAATTATACAACTAACAGTGTCAATTTAACTGAAACTGTTAACTGTTAATGAAAATAATTTACAGTGTTTAATTTATAAGCCATTTAATCAGAAAAGCAACTCAAGACTGCACAGTTAAACATTAAAAACATGCTAAAATAAAACAAAAGCAAAGAAACTAGAAATTGGAAGGAAGGAAGGAAGGAAGGAAGGAAGGAAGGAAGGAAGGAAGGAAGGAAAGGAAGGAAGACTTTGTCAAGGAAATGAAAAAGTATTAAAATATCACATATCTCTAGCAAATTTATTAAGGCATTCTAACCTAAGACTTGCTAAGAATGTCAATTTTTTTCCACATTTCTTAAAAGATAGCAGAGAAAAATCAGAAGACATTGGGGGACTCTAGACAAAGCATAAAAGGCGGCCACATCCTTCATGATGTCATAATATAATAATACACAATGTAATTATTTTGTGTCATGATCGACTGACACAAATTGCCTAGTTACATCATGTAGCATGTATCATCATGGCTTTTACATGGCATCTTTGTTTTTCTTTATTATAACTTTATTAATTTTCAAAAAAGATACAAAGTTAAAAGATAACAGACAAAAATATTTAAAAAAGAAAAAGCTCAGGAAAGAGTGAAAGTGTCAGCCTTTCCTTTCTCTCGCATCTTTTCGGCTGCCATGGTAACAGGGGGAGGGTGAAATAATTGGGCTTTGTGGGGTGAGAAATGTGCTGGAGGTTTTAGAGAATGAACTGTATAATTTGGGGAAAACTTTATTGTTTATGCTTGTTTGCTTGCTTAATGCGCAACTGCAGCTCTTTATCAAACCAGGCCAAGATCAACAGCCAGATGCCTGCATCACTACCTGAAGATGCCTCACATTATATTATACACATCTTTGATTGGATGGACCGCTTGAAGCATTGTGGGTGGGAACGTTGCCATCACTTTGTATATGAGTTTTTCGCACGTAAATCCTCAGATCTATAATACTTTTCATGCTACCACTTGATTTCCAGTAAAAGTTTCTTTTCTCTTTAACAATGGAGTCTAAGAGTGTCTTTCTTGGATTTTGAATGGAGCACCATCGGACATTATTCTAGATCTCAGTTTACTAGCCCACCCGGAGAATTAATACTCTTTCTTCCGAGGGGGTCTGAAAAACAATGTCTAATTCAACTAGCAACCAAGAAGATTTGGGAGCTACTAGAAAAACAACTTCCCTGCTTCTGGATGCTGCAGGGGAGGCTGAGTGGCTAGCAGGGCTGCATCTCGACAAGAAACCAGTGGTCCGACCCAAATGGTCCTTGGGAGTCGGATGGAAGGAACCAGAGGAAAACCCCCCTCCAGGGGTGACAACTACCTGACGGTGCCAAGGAGAGGCTTGGCATGAGGAACAGAAGAGAAATCTCCTGCTTAGTGCAAGCCTTAAATCTCCTGAATGAAGCTGTGGGAGGAAACAAAGGTATGGATTGCTAACTTGTGGAGAATCTGAGAGAGAGAAGGGGGAGGCAGCAGCAGCACTGGAAGCCCTGCCAGGCATCCCCATAAATCAACCTGGGCCAGTTCAACAGGTGGCTGCAAACCAAGGGTCGCCTGCGGGGGGAGCAATTGTTAGAAGGCATCGAATTCCAAAGGTGCCTCCATTGGAAGTAAAATATGGAGGGGATCCCAAGGAATTAGGTTTCTTCCTAGCTCAAGTTTGGAACCATATGGAAGAATATGGAGAGGATTTTTAATCAGAAGCGGCTAAAGTGAGATATGTCACCAGGGCTTTAGAAGGAATGGTTGCAAAATGGATGGTGACATTGCATAATGATAATGCCCCCAATTGATGAATTACGACCTGTTCATGGCAGCGTTGCGTGCCAGATTTGAAGACCCATTGATGGAACATAAGGCTAGGATTAGAATGAAGACCATAAATCAGGGGTGGAGATCAATGGCCAAATACACCCAAGAATTTAGAGAGCTAGCATGCTTTATTTGAGTCTGGTCTCAGGGGGCCCTGATAGAAGCATTCATAGATGGGCTGAACAAAGATGTTTATCAAAGCTGCATTGCCAGAAAAGACCCGAGTAATCTGCAACTCTGGTACATGTTAGCAGCAGAGGTGGAAATCGATCTGACCCGAAATAGACGTAGGGGTGGCCTTAGTTGAAGCAAGCCCTCTGCCATCAACCCTCGAGAAGCCCCAAAGCCTCAAAAGGCTTGGGCATGAAACTCAAGACCACCACATGCTTCCGATGTGGGAAGGAAAGTCACTGGGCTGCAGACTGTCACACTAAGTTGGAGCCAAAAGGGATGCTAGAAACTCCAGCCAAGCCGCGCGAGACTGCACTGAAAGCAGAGGAGGTTGTAGAGTTCACCCATTTGAAAGGAGAGGAGCTGTAACTCTGACCTCTTCTGGCAAGAGTGAATCTGAACCTGAAGATAACCCTGTGGTAAGTCCAAAGAAGGGCCCCATGACTATCCCAGTGAATTAAGGGTACCCACTTTGGGAGCTCAAGGGGAAATGTTGGCCTTGCTAAACTGTAGGTTCACAAGGTGTGTAATCAGCTCAGAAGTCATGAAGAAATTGGGACTAAGGCTAAGAACTTTATAAACTCCCATAGCGTTTTGCCAACTAGATGGATCAATAGCTGGGGGTGGCCTGCACATTTTATAATGGAACCAGTGGAAATAATGATAGGGAGGCATCGAGAGACTTTGTGTTTTATTGTTGCCCCCGGGATGGAGCGCCCTTTACTACTAGGGTTGCCCTGGCTCTGGAAGTGGAACCCCCAAGAGGATTGGAGGTACGCCTATGCATATGCACTGACCAATCCCCAGAAGGGAAGGGACGGTCCCAGAACTCCCAGAATTCCACAAAGTTGGCATCCACGGGCAGTGAGAGCTTGGGGGGGAGAAGATCCTTGAAGAATATTGGGATTTAAAGGAAGTTTTTCATGAAAAGGCATTGGACGAGCTTCCCCTCATTGTCCAACAGATTGCAGTATCAAAATTCTACCAGGGGTGAAACTCCCTAAGCCTAAACTGTACTCGACATCTGACAGAAAGTGTAAAAAAGAAAGGGAAAAACAAGAGAAATAAAAATAGAAAAGGAATGAATCACAGCATTTTTAGTGTCGATATAAATAAAAAACACATCAAACTCTTATTCTAAGGTTAATGTTTGTCTAGATTATTTCCCATATAATTCTAATCATCAAAACCCAAAATCAATCTTTCATTTCTCAAAAAGCCCAAAAATGTTTTCCAAGTACAAATAAAATTTTCTAAAGTCTTTTCTCTAATCAAGGGTGTCAATTTCACCATTGCTATCAGTTCTATCAGCATCAAGATCCATTCTTCCATTGTAGTTAATTGTAAATCCTTCTACCTTTGAGCATATAAAGTCTCATTGCCATTATCATATATAAAAACCAAGTTATATAAGACGTTTCCATTTATTTTTCCCTTAAGCCCAAAAGAAAAGCCTCTGGTTCAACTTTATATTCATTTTTAACATCTTCTGTATCAAAAAAAAATAACTTGATTCCAATATTTTCTAAATTTTATTACATGTCCACCAAAAATGAAAAATTGTTCCTTTAATTTGTACTTACATTTCCAGCAAATATCTGAGATTCCGTTATACATTTTTGACAATTTATCCAGTATCATGTACAAATGATACATTGTTTTATAAAAATCCTTTTAAAATTATAATTCAGTGCTAAATTTCAACCCTTGGATCCATACATTTTCCCTATGTTTCTACTAGAAGTGAGCTTCATCTGTTTTAGAATTGAAAGTGGAACTTTCATCTAGATAAACGACATAGTTTGCAAGAAGATTAACCTGTATCAGTCCAAAGTATCCTCAATCCAATGAGATTATGAGTGAACAATTCAAATAATTCAATCAATACTTTACAAAGTACAAGACACAGGTGAGGATGTTCATTTAGTTTTATTGGAACTTCAGACTATATTCTTGACTAGCCTGAAGTTATCCTTGCACAGTTATTGCCAATCCTCATATTAGGGACCCTACTTTCATCTATCAAACAATTCTTCTGCCTGAATTCCTTAGGGAATGCATTTTCAATTGCAGCAGCAACAGGTTAAAGCACAAAGAATATTATGATTGGATTGGCAAGCTTACTAGCAGCCTGTAGAGCACAGGATTCAATGTGCATAGCAACAGCAGGGGGTTGGCAACTGGAAGGGATAATAACACCATATACAGATTGTACTGTGTTGAGATACCAGCAGGAAATAGTTAGTGACGCAATAGGGGATATCATCAGGAGAATCAAATAACCTCAAAGTTAGGAAAAAGATTGAAACTCAGGCAACAGAGTCAAACTGTATGATCTCTGCAGCTGTAGTGTCTTAGCAGTTGGCTCTACTTCAAAGAAGCTGAAAATTCACGATCCTCAAATCAATAACTGGAAACAAGTGGAACAGGCAGCATTGGGAGTAAAATTTGTCTTGTGTGTCTGTGTGTTTAGATTTGACAGATAGAGAGACTGGCCTAAGGTCCTTCAACTGGCTCTGTGTGTAAGGTGGGACTAGAACTGTAAGTCTCCCAGTTTCTAGCCTGGTTCTTTAACCACTACACCAAACTGGCTCTCATTAGGTATAACTACTTACAGCTAAATATAAGAGAAAGTTGGATGCTGACTTCATATTTTGATTCTTTATGCAGAACGAAGAGAGTTTTATACTTTTTTTCTTAATATATTTAGAAATTTAGTCCCTAAATTTAAATCCTGATCAAATAAATCAACGTATCCTATTTTTTCCCCCATATTTAACAATCTAACAAGATTGATAAAAAAACAAGATCTAATTTTATTTTTATTTATTTTAATCGCACTTTTATACCGCTCCCTCTCCCAAAAAGGGACTCGGGGCGGTGAACAGCCCACTAAAAACATACAATAAAAATATAATAAATACAATTAAAAATAAATTAAATAACCAAATTGGCTGTCTATTAAAATTTAAGTTAAAAATTAAAACTAATAAAACCCTAATTTAATTAATTAAAACCAAAAAACATAGTTACTGGGCCAGGCCGGCCTGTTCAAAAAGCAGGGTTTTTACTGCGCGCCGGAAGGTCAGAATATCCGTCATAGCCCGTATCTCCGGGGGGAGATCATTCCATAGGGAGGGAGCTCCCACAGAGAAAGCCCGAACTCTCGGGGCCACCAGCCAACAACGGTCAGGCGGCGGCACCCCAAGTAGGGCCACCCTGTGGGAGCGAATTAATGATCTTTAATTCCTCCAAATATCTCAGAACTTGATTTTTTTCCCTGCCTTTCTCACTTAGCTTTTAAAAAACTTTTAACAGGCCTCCGTTATAAATCCAATATAGGAAAATTATCCAAAGCACTTTCCTGATTTGTTATTGGAGCTGGGTGGCATAAAAATATGAAATGTACATAATTGCATAAAGATGATAAATCCATAATCTTCCTTTCCTTCCTTTCCTTTCTTCCCCACTGTTTCTTTAAGGAAACCAAGGTAGTATAATCACCAAGGTGGGTTTCAGTTTTTAAACAACCGGTTCTGTGGGCGTGGCTTAGTTGGTGGGTGTGGCTTGGTGATCATGTGACTGGGTGGGCGTGGGCAACTCGACATCACTCATGTCAAGGGGCGCTTCTCCTCGCCTAGCCTCTCATGACAGTGGGGATGCTGCAACGGTCGTAAGTGTGAAAATGGTCATAAGTTATTTTTTTCAGTACCATTGTAACTTTGAATAGAATAGAATAGAATACTTTATTGGCCAAGTGTGATTGGACACACAAGGAATTTGTCTTGGTGTAAATACTCTCAGTATACATAAAGAAAAGATACATTCGTTAAGAATCAAGAATCATAAATACAACACTTAATGATAGTCATAGGATACAATCAACAATCAAATCATACTAGGAAACAGTCAATATAAATGGTAAAGATACAAGGGACAAAGTAACAGTCCTGCAATCACAAGTGGGAAGGGATGGGTGATAAGGAGTGATGAGAAGATTAGCAGTAATAGTAGTGCAGATTTTGTAATAGTTGAACAGTGTTGAGGGAATTATTTGTTTAGCAGAGTGATGGCTTTCAGGAAAAAACTGTTCTTGTGTCTAGTTGTTCTGGTGTGCAGTGCTCTATAGCATCGTTTTGAGGGAAGGAGTTGAAACAGTTTATATCTGGGATGTGAGGGTTCTGTAATTATGTTCACAGCCCTCTTTTTGACTCGTGCAGTATACAGGTCCTCAATTTATTTATTTATTTTTTGGATTTTTATACCGCCCCTCTCCCAAAAGCGGGACTCAGGGCGGTGTACAGCCAGATAAAACAGAACAAGCTATAGGAATTATAAAGTTAAAAATAATTTAAAATAATTAAATTTGTGGCCGAAAGATAAAAAGTGTGTCAAAAACATATAAAACAGATAAAAATTAAAATACCAATTTAAAACCCCCACAATTGTTACTGGGCCAGGCTGGACTGTTGGAAAGTGGGTCTTTACTGCACGCCGGAAGATCTGAATGTTGGTGATGGTCCTTATCTCCGGGGGTAAGTCGTTCTAAAGTGAAGAAGCTCCCACAGAGAAGGCCCGCACCCTCGGGGCCGCCAGCCGGCATCGTCCAGCCGACAGAACCCCGAGGAGACCAACCCTACGGGAGCGCACTGGGCGGCAGGAGGCTGTTGGTGGCAGCAGGCGGTCCCGTAATTAAAGGCAGGTTGGTAGTAATTGTTTTTTCTGCAGTCCTAATTATCCTCTGAAGTCTGCGTCTGTCCTGTTGGGTTGCAGAACCAAACCAGATAGTTATAGAGGTTCAGATGATAAGACTCAATAATTCCTCTGTAGAACTGGATCAGCAGCTCCTTGGGCAGTTTGAGCTTTCTGAGTTGGCGCAGAAAGAACATTCTTTGTTGTGCTTTTTTGATGACGTTTTTGATGTTAGGTGTCACTAAATGAACTGTTGTAAGTCAAGGATTACCTGTACAAAAATACAAAAAGCTTCTTTGCTTGCGAAAAGCTGCCCTAAATACCAATCATTAGATTAAAAATATCTGCAAGCCAGAGTTACAAATCAGGCAGGGTGCCAGAGCACCTTGAGGAATGAAAGTAGTTAAAATGCAGTAATAATTATCAAGCAGCCAACTCTTGCTCACAAAGTAAAACCCTTTGGCAGAGAGGTCATTTAAGCTCTCCAGAAAAAACACACCCAGGATAAGCAATCCTTTAGTTCCATTTGCACCAATTAAAAATACCAACCGGTCTTACTCACCTCACAAGATATCCTAAGGAAATCACCCAGATTTAAGGAAAGATCCCATGTCTCCCAGAAAGGCAGTAAAAAAAAAATCAGTGCCAAGCTTGCATCCTGCCTCTTGGAAGTATACCCCAAAAGGACCAGATAGTACTAAAGCACTGAGGAAGACTCCCTCCCCAGATAGAAAAAGAAACCATGAGGCAAGAAGAAATTCAAACACAATACAAATAATTAAATCACAATAGTAGCTGCTGCTTGTTGAAGCTGAATAGGAAAAATTATCCCATCAATAAACACAGGATTAAATGTCACCAAGCACAGAATTAACCTTCACCAAAAACCAGTTTTAGACCAAAACTCAGAAACAGTATGTAAACTCACATTTGAATGTCAATCTTTCTAGCTAACCAAGAAGCCTTGTTGAATGTCACTCATCTTGGTTCCCTGTTACTAAAAGCTTTGCTTCATAATTCAATTATTTCTTCAAAGTGCTGATTGTCCAGGGAAGTATTTCCTCCCAACAGCAGTGTAAAAATCTTAAAACAACCCTTCCCCTTTCAGAATCAAGTCTCAGAAACTCCGGAGACAGTAAGTCTAGGCTGTCTGCCAAGAATGTAATAAGGGTGGAAAAAAACAAAAGGAGATTGCTTCTAACTATCGGTTCTCCAAACTGCTTAGAAAATTAAACTGCTTAGAAAGTTAACAAGGGGTTCTATAGAACCAGTCAGAACCGGTAGAATCCCACCCCTGAATATAATTAATGTACTTCTTTATGAAATATAATAGGTCTAAAGACACATTGTGTGCTTCATAGTGAGTGGGTGCGAAACTAAATCAAAAGGAATCACTTGATTCTCTTTTCTTTACCAGTGATTAGAATGTAGATATATTACGGCCTGGCTTAGCCTCCATAGACTTTCTTTCTCCTGGCTTTCTTTTTGTATCAGGGCTTCTTAATGCTTACCATCAAGCTTCTCAGGATGCATTGTCCATGCACCAGTTTTTAATCAATTCAGTTGATAAAAGAAAATCCTTTTCAGCCACTGGCTCTAACACCTCAAAGTCCTTCCAGATACCTTTCAGCACTAAAAGCAATGAACTTTAATAAGAATGACTTGCTGCAGAGACAGTTACAAAGAAAACTTCCTGTTTCTGAAGTCTGAATAGGTGACTGAAATGTTTATATAAAGATCTGGTAGACAGCAGATTTATCCTTCTAATTCTGATGCCTCTGTCAGCTTCTTAAATTAAGTTTTCAGTAGCTGATTTGTCCCCAGGAAATGCAAAAATGTGGTTGATCTGTCTCCTGGGGCTTCTTATACTAAATTTTTTGTTTGTGTTTAGTACTAATGCAGAATTAGAGGGACTGCTGTGTTAGAGAGCTGGAAGATCAATGCTTTTATTACTTTGAATTGGAAAGCTGGTATATTCAATAGGGCTCTGGCTGGGGAAAACGCTATAGAAAGTTTCCTTTCTCCCTTTCTTTCTGGGTTTCAGAATGTAAAACATTAGGAAATGTGAACTCAAAATAAAAGAATAATGCATAATATGATAATATAGAGATTCTTAAAAGGAATTATAGCATTATTTTAATTTCATTCTTTCAATTAAGAAAATGGCTTACTCTAACCAAGCAATACATGTCAATGAGAATAAATGCTGAAGTCACTTCCTGACACGTAATTTCCCACAAAAGCAAAGAATAAGGAGATGTAAACTACCAAATTAATAAACTTGGAGAAGGTTTATAAGGACATTAAATAAAGAGTAAAATTCTGATGGCAGGTAGAAACCCAATTGCTGCACAACGGAGAAGTTAAAAGAACTATAGAAAAGAGGGCAAAGGAAACAAAATATTAAAAAAAAAATATGGAGAAAGAAATATAGCCAGGGAATAACAGAACTATTACGAGCACCAAAGCTATAGTGTAGTTTTTAATAGCCATTTTTCTGGCAGTATATAATTTGAGTGAATGTGGAAAATCTTTAACACAAGTTGTGAAATCCATATTTATTTGCTCATGGCCACACAGTCATAGAACCATGCACTATTTTAATTTATACATGATAAGGTAAATAAGATATTTGAAAGAGCTGAAAAGATCTATTGCACATATTTCCTAATTAGAACATTTATGTATTAGCACAGAGAATATTTATACATTAGTGTAGTGTTGGTGAACCTTTTCGGCACCGAGTGCCAAAACAGGAGCATGCATGCACACGGGGGGTGGCGGCTGGAGAGCACCAGAAACTGGAAGATCAGGTTCCCGGCGCGCATGTGTGTGCCTGGAAGCTGAACTGGTTTCCAGTGCGCATATGTGCGCCAGCCATCTGATCTTCCAGTTTTTGGTGCACATGCGCATGCAAAGACCAGCATGCGTGCCGGGGAGCTTCTCTTCTGGTTTCCGGTGCTCCCATGCATGCAAAGACCATCTGGCCAGTGCACATGTGTACACCGGAAACCAGAAGAGCAACGGGCGACGACTGGCATGCCTGGAGACATGGCTCTGTGTGCCACTTCCAGCATGTGTGCCATAGGTTTGCCATCATGGCATTAGTGCTTAGGTTCCTGAACCTAGCAGTTTGTGGGAACTAACAATTCTATTTATTAAGTAATAAAATATCCCACTATGCCTATTGTCTTCAGAATACTACTTGGTCACTCAAATGTGCTACAGCTATTATTTCAGACTCTTCTAGTCTCAAACCCCTCTGTTCATCCTTCTCTTCAGGCTGCTAGATCAAGCCAGTATAATTTTTTTCACCATAATCTCTTACTCTTTTGTCTTCATTTCAGCTCTCCACTATTCCTGCTGGGATCCTCTGGAATCCTCAGGTCAGGGAAGTCTACTGTCAAAGAATCCACCATCTCCTTTTGGGCTTATTGCTTCTAAGGTCCTCCTCTGTAGACTTGCTGATTCACAGAAGCATTTACTATCAGAAATGGCTGCACTGCCCTAAATGTTGTATCCACAAAGGACAAATTATGTGCTAGGTTCATCAGTGGTTTCTCTCTCTTTATTTCTCTCTCCTCCCCTCTTTCTCTCTCACTCATTCTCTCTCACTCTCTCTCTGTACAGTATGTGTGTATGTAGACCCAATAAAGGGAAACAAGAAAAAAGTGGAACAAATCAGAAAGCAACATTAGGAATGTTTTTATTTTCAATTCATGATGTGTACATCAAACTCAATGGGTCATCGTTGTTCAATGAGATGCTAATGAGGCCAGGGAGCAATGCAGTCAAGCACATATGCAGAACTATCCCAACCATTCAAAAATAATGTGATTGTCTAATCACTTGCTTTGTTTACGGTGCTGTGTCATTGTTAAGCAGGATGATGGGATTATTTCAAGTAGAAGTTTTGAGGTATGATCAATATTAGCGGGGACAGAGGTGGGTGTCACATGTGGCAGCACCTATTCTACTTAATGGCAGTGGAAGAAAGTGTTTAATTTATTTGATTTGTATAAGTAGCCATCTCAACCAACTTATTCTGGGCCACCAACAATTCTAAAAATATTTTAAAAACAGTACAAAATAAATCTATACAGCAGCAAATAAAATTAACATAATAATTGTGAGGAAAAAACAAGAAATGGTCCTAAATTTAGGGTTCCAAGCCTAAAAACATACACAGTTTTTTAAAGACTTACAAAATGCTAACAGGGTCAGCATTCTAATTTCTGAAAGAAGGATATTTCAAAGGGCAGAGCTACAGAAGACAAGGTAGATCTTCTGATCCCTGCCAGTTAATATTCCTTGGCCCACGAAATTCAGAACATGCCTTGAATATTAGCTGGATCCGATTGGACAGGCAAAAACTATTGGGAAAAGATGATCTTTTGGGTAACCAGTTCAAAAAGCCCATGGCTTTAAGGGTGACAACCAACACCTTGAATTGCATCTGGAAACTTACTGGTAACTGATGCAGCTATTATATGTATTGCATACCTGATACCATTTATCATGTGTGTACTGGTAGCTATATTTGTATCAGTTGAAGCTTCTGAACGTTCTTCAAGGGTAACCTCGTGCAGAGTGCCGAGATGTTCTTGTTGTTGATGTTGATTAAGGGTCAGCTCCCAGGCCAGACTAGTGAATGTCTGATTGACACTGATTCTGGGTCCTTCTATCTTTTATATGGATATGGAAAAGGTAATGAACAACCATCTTCCAAATATGTACTTAAGCTACTCTCATGCTTAGACAAAAATATTGTAATCCAAAAATGGCATTTTGTAGAATATCATAAATAATACCTTTGGTAAAGATGCACCAAGACCTGCTTGATGTAAATCTGGTTAGGAAAGTGATCAATTTCCAGGTATGACAGATTAGACCAGGTTCTCCTCTCCCCACAACATCTGCATAGGCAGAGATGGGATTCCACCAGTATAACAATCATTTCTGTGATCGTGCGCTTTGCTCCACGCTCGCACTCCACAGTTTAAAAAGCCCATACTTACCTTCAACTGCAGCCCTGTCAAGAAAACAGCTGAGGTGTGGCAAATTGCTCTGCTGCATGAATCAACTGTGCTCTAAACAAAGGAAATAAAGCAGAGGAAAAAACAGGGGTGGTCCACATGCTCGTCACAGGGAACTGGTTCAGAACTAGCTGATCATCGGAACCACTCCGAACCGGTAGAATCCCAGCCCTGTGCATAGGAGAGATTTTTTTGCTAGGCTCCAGGCATGAAAGCCTTTGGTGTCATTACATGCTACCCAGCCTGGATGATATAAGACTGACATTGGTGGAAACAGATTAAACAGAGCCATATAATTCATTTCTGCAAGTTTGCTTATTGCTCCTTGATTCCATAGCCAATCTGCTTCTGGAACATTTTCTTCTTTCTAAACTAAAGTTTACCAGCTTTGAAAGTCTTCAATGTTTGCGAGCCAATTATTTTGTGAGATAGGAATACATTTGAATTGATCATACACACTAATAAAAGACTTAGCCAGCTATGAATTGGCCCTGCTAACTTTGTCATTAGGTTTCTATTTGAAAGGGCTGATAATGTCCCATCAATATTTAGCTCAGAATGTAATGGAATAGTTGTTTTTCTGAGACTTGTTCTATAAAACATGTGAAATTAATCAGAGATAATGGATCTCACCAGGGAAAGAGATCTGTTCCTCTTGGTTGTTATTGAACATCATTTTAAAAAAAGCTGGGAGTGTCCAGTGAGACACCAAATCGGTTTTTCCTCTATTCACCCATAAATATTTCTGAGCCTTTGCTCTTCCTAAGCTTAATTATGAAAATTCAGCTCAAAGAGTGGGATTGTGCTTTCTTTATACTGTTCTCCTCTTATCAGTTTTCTGTGATCTTCTCATACAGTACATCATTATCACTTCTGATGTCATTGTGCTGATTTAATACTTAATGCACTTTGTCCTAATTATGCTTCAGAGAAAACATTCCACAAATATGCTTTTTATTACTAATATGTTATTCAATATTCATTTTCTCTGCATTAATCTGATCATTTTCCTCTTATAAAAATCTGAAATAAAGAATACATGTGGTCAAATTAGAAAAATGAACTACACTGGAAGTATTTATAACACAAGAGCTGTTAACACAAATGATCTATTTTCATCTTCAGTACTTAGTTTGTTATTACAACAGGGAGAACCTCTATATACATGACATATTATCTAAATTCAGCAGACTGCCTATGTATCCATAATATTATCTGAAGCTACTGCTTTGCAGTGTAAATTCAACACCTGAACATTTATAGCAATACTCTTTGTAGTACTTTGTGATTCAGGATACGTTTGAAGTCTGGTGGTACAGCAGTTAAAGTTCAGTATTGCAGGCAAATTCTGCCCACAGCCTGGAGTTTAATCTTGACAGGGCTCAAGACTGACTCGACCTTCCATCCTTCAGAAGTTGGTAAAATAAGAACCCAGATTGTTGGGGGCAATATGCGATACTGCTTATATTGTAAACCGTCCAGAGAATTATTGGATAGTATTGGATAGACATGTTACTCTCACCTGGATGGGAGTGACTGGGGATAGTCTCCAGTTGGAACAAAGTAATGATTGGATCATGTGATGAATTATTGGGTGTAGGGGTTGGATTTTGGGTTTTCTTTGTACTAGGGAAAACCTGGAACTTTCAGATTCAGGTTTTCCCTAGATGTGCCAATATGACATATCTAATAAAATGGATCTTTGGGAAGATGATATTCTCATAGTCTTTTTTCTATGGAGGTTGTTACTTGGAATGCTGACATTATCATTTTAGTGTCTTCCAGTTTTAATGTTTGAAAGCCGCCTAGATTTGTCTCTAGTTGAGATGGGAGGCATAAAAATTGAATGAATGAATGAATGAATGAATGAATGAACGAAAAGGGACTCTATGTAATCCCCAAAGCAATCTACTTTCTCTTTTGAAACTCCAGACGTATGGGCATTATTCTCTTATTAATTCTGGAGATCACAAAATTATTATTTTCTGTGATTTTTAAGGTTTAACACCTGACCTTCAGTGATTTCTAATATCTGGAAACAGGTGGGTTGGAGGAACAGATATTCATTCAGCAGTTGTTTTCATTTTGTTTTCCAATTCAAATGAACCGTTCCATCTGAGAAAATGTTAAGAAAGGTATTAGGTAAAGCTCTCTTATTTTACCCTTGTTAATTTCCAAAGATTTAAAAGGACAATTTTATTTTAAAAACTCACATGCTCAGAGAGTGACTTGGTACTATGCCCTATTAAACTCACATCATACACCAAATTAGGCAATATTGTAGTAGTTCTCTAGCATTAAATCATTCATCTAAAATGTTGTAACTGTGTTCTGTAATTAAATTTTATATACCTGTAATAGCTTGTTTTTTACTCTCATATTTGTTTTTAGCATATGATCTAATTGTGAATTTTCAGCATTGTTGCCTATTTGTATGCAGTTATCATTCAGTACTGACCAGGAAATAGTATCAGCAATAGCACACTATTTGTGATGAGTGAACCCATCCCAAAAACCCAAAATCATTTGGCAGCATGCTTTGGAAGCTAATAACAGTGATGGGTGTTTACTTGGCAACATTCTTTACCAGGCTATTACCATAAATGCTTAGAATGTGGTACTTTATGGGAAATAGGAAGTATTTAAATTCATGAATAGAAAAAATCCAGTCTCTATACTAGAATCTATGCATGTTTACTGTAACAAAAATCTATTTTGTTTGATCAGATTTACCTTAATATGAAAACTATGAAATCTATAAAACAGAAAAATATGGCTTAATCTAGCCAAAAATTACATTTTCAGACAAGGCAATTTCCCAGATGTAGAAGTTTGTTATGACAAAGCATTGATACGCACAAGCTTTTCCCATAAGCAACAGGTCTGTGCATTTATGTTTATTTAATGCCTTTATTTATTCATTTAACCATTTATTTACTTATTCGTCTATACACCTATTTTATAGTTTTCTCTTTTTCTTTAGTTTACTGATCATAAAGGTAGGTAAAGGTAAACATATGTGTCAGTCATTTCTGGCTAAAGGGGGTGCTTATCTCCGTTACTGGCACATATGTGCCAGTTGTTTCTGGCTAAAGGGGGTGCTTATCTCCGTTACAAAGCTGAAGAGTCAGCACAGTCCAAAGATGTCTCCATGGCCATGTGGCCAGCATGACTAAATGCGAAGGCGCATGGAACACTGTTATTTCCCACCAAAGTGGTCCCTATTTTTCTACTTGCATTTTTAAATGCTTTCAAACTGCCAGGTTAGCAGAAGCTGGGACAAAAACCGGCAAATATCACCTCTGATTGGAGTTTTTACAGTATCCTTCCCCTGCCACGCCCACCAAGCCACGCCACAGAACCGGTAGTAAAAAAATTTGAATCCCACCATTGAGTTGGAGTCCTATACAGTAAAGGGCACTCAATTAAGAAAAGCTTCTTGTAGTAGAGTTACTTTTGTCAAACAAAAGTATCAGCCTTTTCCATAAATTAGAAAAAGCAAGCAAGTATCCATCCATGGCCATGCTGTCATGACACTCATTGTAAGCACAAGGCCACACAAGGAAATAAATGAATGCAAATGTGGAATCCTTTGTTTTATTCTAACCGTACAACAACTCAAATAAAAACGTCAACTATAATAGTAAATATTTTAGCTTGACAGACTTCATCCATTATTTTAAAGCCCTCTTTAACTGAAGGGCTATTTACATTGAACATTCTAAATATTAGAAATAAGGATAAACAAATTATGTTAATTTAAGTATTATATTTTAATGTGGTATTAGATTTTCATTCTTTTGTGTTATGCAATTCAGTATGCTTTAGTGTGTTAAACTAAATATTCAGTAGGTCTTTTCAACATGACCTACTCTTTGTACACTAACAAGAAGTTCTGGCTTCTACAGTGTATTAATAAATGCTTTTTCTTTCTCCCTTAATCAGATTGACAATTATATTAAATTTCATGAGACTCTACTTAAAGGCAAAGCATTGTTCTCAAGAAAAGCCAGGACATCAAACTCAGTTAATTGACAGGTACATTTTGGTTTCAAAGCAGCTTTCTAAAGTTTAAAGCTATTGCCAGAGTCCTATTAAGAAAATCAATGAATACAACGGAAGTCCTGAATTGCAGTTAATGCTTCAAAGGAAAAAAAATACTAACCATATGACAGTGGCTTATGGATAATTTTTATTATCAGGATTACTATTCATAGTTACTATACTGACCTAATTTTCTCCTGTGATTTTTTAAAATCCATTTCCTTCCACTTAGACAATCTTTCAAAGAATGTCAAGTAAAAAGAGAGCATAGCAAAAGAGCATGTGTTTTATAAGAACAAAAGGATATAAACATGACCATGAATACATTTAGGCTACACATAAGATGATACTTTACTATTCAGAAGAACAAAATTCCTCAAGAAAAAGTGCAAAGATCATTTGCCAGGACAACGAATATGATTAAGCTAATGAGAAAGTTGCAGAGAGAAGAAATCAAAGTTAATAAATTAAAAGCAATGTATAATGAAACTTTAATCCAATGCTTCACCAATCATACTGAAATCTTTAAGGATTTCTTTCCCCTAGGAAAAATGTTCTTTATAATGTAATATAATTCTTTTGTTAGTAGTCTCCTTTTCACATAGAGCTTTCTCTGATTTTTACACAGTAAATTTTAGAAGTAAGAGGTGAAATTTTGGAAAAACACAGAATGCTTTAACATCAAAGAACTTCTATAGGTTGCAACGTAGGAATAAAATACTGAATTTTATTTCAATATTTTCAAATTTCAACTGCTGAAGGCTAAAGGTTTCCCTCTTGATTGCAAACGAGGACCAGAGATACTTTTTAGGAACCCCCAAAATCTGTTGTTCAGCCTTGTGATTCCTTGAAGTACCTATATCTTTGTTGGAAGTAAAATCTGATCCGATACCAAGCCGGGACACTGGGGGAAAAAACGAATTGGAAGCAGAGTGCAGGAAAGGAGGTCTCTATTTATTTAGGAATCAGGAGCTAAATGAATTAGCAATCAGTTCTGGGACAACTGACAACCTGGTCTAGTGAATGGACAGACTTATATTATTTTGGGCTGTGTGACTGAAATTTCTGGGCTTGCTGGGCAACAGTTTCAAGTGTGTGTTATTCTAATTGTGGCAGCTTGGTTTCTATTGTGGCTGGGAGGTCATGCCTTGTCCTTGAGGTCGGGTGGGGGAATGTAGATTTTATGTATCTTTTGTCTCTCTGCTTTTTAATATGATCCATTCCAGCCTTCAGTAGAGGCTGCAGCTGAAGGTGTTTTGTTTATGAATGGAACAGTTTGTGAAACTAAATATCCATTCACAGAGGCTGGCTGCTTGAGTAGTTTTACTTCAGAGAAGACTTTTCTCTTCCGGGATGTGTGTGTTTCTTTACTAATATGGGGGTTTTCTTATACAGTATTAAAAGGGGGGGGATTCTCCTTACACTTTAATAAACCAAACAGTGTGTGCCTGCTAAGTAAAACTTTTGAAATGCAATGAATACCCATTAGGGATGAATACAAGCAAACATATAAGCAGCTCTCTTTCATGCTCTTACTCTGTCTTTCTCCATCTGGTTTGTCCTTCAATTTTCCACAAGTTAAACTCGGCATCTGACTGGACATGGCTGGGTTTAACTAGTGCTTGGATGTGACATTGCCAGGGCATATCTGGACTATAGACTAGATTGGGAAAAGTGAAAACAACCCAAAAGAACTTAAATGTTAAACTACTCACACATTCTGCCAAGAGTACCATATGGACATTTTTGAAGTTACTAGGAATCAGATTGACTCAAAGGAGCTTTACATACTTTAAACATACAAGTGAATCATGCAACACTATTATTGACAGTCTTGAGGGCATGCTTGGCCTTCTAGGCAAGGGTTTAAATATCTATTGATGCTTATGTGCCTTGCTAAACTGAGATAATCCTAATAATTAGATTCTCCACAGAAATTGACATAGGTGGATAAAGAATCAGATATACTGGGAAGACTCTTTCCAAGAGAAAAGCAGCTGGATTCTGTCCTTAATGTCAGATGAGAAAGCTTCGTAATCCATTCCAAATAAAAGGTGTTTCTCTATTCAGCAACAAAAAGAAAAATGTGTTGATCACTTAAAGCTGAATTTGGACAGTGAGGTTTCATCTTTTGTTCTGCAATAGATATTCAGTGATTGAACCAGATTCAAAACTGAAATTATTCCTAGAGGACAAAGAGGAGCAAGGCAGTAGAGACTAGTGATGAATAGGTAAGTGGAGAAGAACTCCTGTATATGCTACCAAGATACCTGCTCCAAATTAGATGGAGTGGAAAATCCATCAATTCAAGCATATTAGACAGGACAGGTAGCTCTGGAGACCCTCTTCCTCCTTTTCTTTTCTCCTCCTGCTCCAATTGTTACGTTAAAAAAGCCTTTAAATACCAGCATCTTCAGTGTTATCATTTACAATAAAGCAACAATAACAAAACCATTTTATTCCTGGACCACCCTAGATAGTTGTTATCACTTACATCGGTAACTGCTGGGCCAATTCAGGCACAGTAATTCGCTACGAAGTTTTCGCTACGAAGCCTGCACTTCAGTTATATTAGTCCTAAAACAAATATTAATCATAATGATGGGGAAAAAAGAACAGCAATCCAGTGATTTGGGAAGACTGGTATGTTAGATCCTAATAAAGAAATCCATGAGTAGATTATTATTTTTTTTAAAGGAGGGGAAATAGCATGGAAGCATAAACATTCTTATGTTTGTCTCTGGGATATCAATAATTATAGGAAATACACTTATCCTTTCCATGCATTTTGACTCTATTTAAATTCTTCAGAAGGAGGAGTTCTAATTTTAAGATATTTAATGCTTCTGACCCCTTGCATAGAGCCAAGAGAACAGATGCAACCCCAAATTCAGTATTCTGCCTTTTCATCCTTTCGCCCTGTCTCCAACTTGGAAATGGCTCCTGTTGAGAGCAAAATTCCATCCAAGAGGCAACAGATGGTGTGGGAAAGTGAGAACTCTAAAAAAGAACTGTGATCCATGAATGCTTATGTGCTAATAAATTTGTTAGCCTTAGTGTGTCAAGAACTTTTGTGGCTCTTGTTCCATACCTGTGCTTAATTTCTAAACCTTAAATTATATGCACACCAGTCTGTCGTAACACTCTGGTTTTCTTATTTGAAAACCTTATTTCTTCAAACTAGGTGAGAGCTGAAAGAAATGGCGTTTTGGGTGTGTACGTGTGAATAGAGTAATAATAGATGCACCACATCACCCTTATAACACTGAAGACAGAACTGTAAAAACAAAGATCAATGAAGAGATAAATACAAACTTAGATAAAAAAAGATTTTCCAATTGTTATTTTTAATGCTGTTTTGCCATTTTAAAATTGTAGATGTTTCTTATCAGCTGAAAAAAAGTTTACATCCTCATGGCTGGATAAATGACTTGTGCTGAAACCGTGTGAATGCTTACTTATCATGCCAGCATTGACTCTTCTCCTGATCATTATAATTCTGCAGACTTCTTCCTACAATTTCCTTGTTACTCTCTCCTGGTTTAGTAATCACATTCTATTCCAATGACTTGGTCATTAAGGCGGGGAAATGAGAGGGAAGGGAGGTATTGATTATAGGTTGCTACTGGTGTCTTGTGCCTAACCCATTTTGGGTGGGGTTTTTTGCCCCTCACAGGGGTGGAGAATTGCCTAAACAAGATCTCTTCTTGAGGTGCTGATTTTTCTGTTATGCACATTTCACAAAAAGTGTTAACCGTAAGTTAATAAATTCAGCTCTGCGACTTTAATTAGTTGATTAGACCCTCTCACAGGCTGGGAACTGCTGCCTGAAACCAACCACACTTTAATCAGTTTCACACTGAAAACTTTGATTGTCAAGCATTATGTCATTAGACGGCAAATGCATGGTTAGAAAATGATTTTTATAATTACTATCTATTGCTGTCATATTTGTGAATGGTTGCTAACTAAGGTAGTCACTAAATGAGTACTATATGCATTGGCCTTGGGGTAAATCAACAGAGTCTGGAAATTAATTGTATGCCAGACATCAATGGGGAAAGACACTCCAAGAAAAGAAAAAGATACTTCTGCATCCTCTATACTCTGCAAATGGGAAAGAGGAACATAGAATGGGTATTTGGAAAGCCAACAGGAAGTGCACAGTAGTAATGAATGGTGTACGTGTATTTAAAATAACTGCTTTAAGGGAATTGTTTGGAAGGCCTATCAATGGGGAATATGAATCCTCTTGAGAAGGATCTCTATCTTCCTGAGAAAGACTGCCAATGGAACAAGAAACATTGTTTAGCCATACTTTGGTTCATAAAGAGTTACTATCCCACACCTTTAGACTGACACTGCCTTCCCTTTTATTTTCTTGATGAACAATAAATCAAAACACTGAATCCTTCAGCCTGGAAGAACAAAGAAGCAAGCTGTACAATTTATTACAAGGAAGTTTTCAGAAGTCGCTTAATGTGCAACGTAGTATTTAACCTAACAGTACAAAAATTAATAAGGAACCCATTTATTATAGTGGATTTTTCCCCTGCAAGTGATAAGGCCTGTCAAATGATTCTGTCAAGAAAGGAAATCTTTTTCCAGTGGTTGCACAAACAGAATAAACCAGAGAAATAACATTATTTCAGATAAACGATCAATTTCTCCATAGTCCTTGACACTCATTTCAAAGAAGATTTCTGCTGGGCTACACCAGGAAGTCTCTCATGCATGTAATAGAATCAAAGAGGTCCATTATAGTTCCAAATTGGCATGATCTCTGTTCAGCTCTGAACTCACTTTCTCCAATAGCTGACTCAAGTCTTGAGAATCCCCAGTGGTTTTTAATACTTGACAGATTGTTTCTACTAAACTGTGGCATGTGCTAGAGGCTATTGATATCCTCTAAGGCAGAGGTGTCAAACTGGTGGCCTGCAGGCCGGATGCGTTACGTGCCAGTCACACCCACCCCAGTTCAACAAAAGGAAAAACCGTTGCGATACATCACCTGACGGCAACATGACGTGGTAAGTTTGACATCTGTGCTCTAAGGCAAAACATCATTTTAATTGCTTTCTCTATTTATCAAAAGTTTCTATTTTTTTCCAAAAAAGAATGTTTTTTTAAGTCCCCCCCATATATATATATATATATATATAGATAGTCCTCAACTTACAACAGTTTATCTAGTGACCATTCAAAGTTACAATGGCACTGAAAAAAGTGGCTTACTGTTTTGACCAAGGCTTTCTGAGATAGTAACAATCACACACTGTTCCTACAAACCGTTTTTTTTTTAAATTATTTCAGTGGCTGTGAATTATATGCATTCACAGCCCGTAATGAGTCTCAAACAGTTTATGAATAGTCCAACAGAAGTCTACCAGTCTTTCGGGATAAGGCTGATAAGAACCCACCTTTATCTCCCTTGAAATGCTAAATTGCCAATTAGCTTTACAAGGCCAAATTGAGCACAAAGTCAACATGGAGCTTCAGAGTTTAAACCAACCAGGATGAACAAAATTGCTTCCTGCAAAGCCTCATTATGTCCCTTTGCTCCTCCTTTATGTCTTATGGGAGGGGCCAATCATCTCCAAGCCTTATTCCTGAGTTTCCCCCCTTGTTTTAACTGTTCTTGCCTTATGGCAGCTCTGCGCACTGAGAACAGCCTCCCCCTGTTCCTCTGCCTCACTGATGTCAGATTCTGGAGGCTCCTGAGTTAGCACATTACTATCCGATGGCCCTGGTCCCATTTCTGTGTCAGAAGCAGATCCCTCATCTGAGCCCTCCCCAGACTCCAGGACTGGCCCATGTTCCTCACCACTATCTGACTCTGCTGCCAGCTTCTCAGGCCGCCGCAAATTACAACACTTACCATTTTTCACAGTTACATCCTTTGTAGCATCCCCATCGTCACATAATTAAAATTCAGATGCTTGGCAACCGGTTCATACTTATGACCACTGCAGTGTCCCAGGATCATGTGGTCACCTTTTGCGACTCTCTGACAAGCAAAGTCAATGGGGAAGCCAGATTCATTTAACCACTGGGTTACTAATTTATCAACTGCATGATTCACTTAACAATTGTGGCAATGAAGTCATAAATGGGGGCAAAACTCACTTTACAAATGTTTCCCTTGGCAACAGAAATTTTGGGCTCAATTGTGGCCATAAGTTGAGGACTACCTGTATTTATAAAACTTTGTGACTTAGCCAAAGAACAGCATATGCATATTAATGCTAAAGAACCAGTTTAAGATACTATTGAATTAGGTGTTTTCCTCTCGTCTTCATATTCACAAGCTTGATTTTTTAACCTATATCATGCGTAAATGCTAGAATTATGCTAAATATAAGATTTAATGAATGTTGACTCTGATGTTTATGAATTCTTTTTTTCCAGTGTTATTATCATCTACTGTTTGTCCAATCTATCAGTAATGACAATAGGAACTTTGGCCCTTTTGTTTTCGAGACTATTTAAATGTTTCACTTGTGCAACTGCTGTTAGGTTATTAAAAAGCAGAGTTAAACAAAGCACTCCAGAAAAACCCTACGCCATCTGGAGACATTTATGACTGACTTTGGATTCAGACCAATAACTGTAGGAATGGTGCAGTACGACAATTTCATCGACTGCTCCATTCTTATCTGTCAGAGACAAAACACAGTGACTTACCAGCCAGGGCATGTCAGATCATCCCTATTATGCACTCAAGCTTGATTGAACATTAGAAAAAGACTTCTGAACAGAAAGAGTGCTGGAGAATGGGACAGGTTATCCAGAGAGATGTAACATGTTCCCTTTGTTGGATGTGTTTAAATGAAGACTAGATAGCTATCACTTAGTGATGCTTTAATTTGGATTAGTACCCCGGGCATGGGGCTGGAATGAATGGCCTTAATTACCCATTCTAGCCCTGTGATTCTAAAAAGAACATGTAATGGTTTAATTATCTCAACAATTTGTCCAAATCCTAGTGGCTTTTTCACACATTGCAACCTTGCGTAAGAGCCTGTTAAAAATAATTCCTGGCTGTCCATGTAACAGTAAGTATATCTAAAAGACTATACTGGTTCAAAGACAAAAGGTTACATCTTTTTGTGCAATATCAAGTTTATCTATGTTATGACCCCAGCAATTAATAAGGTGATAAAATCTGAGAAGTGAAAAAACTAGAAGCAAAAAATGAGGCATTAATTCTCATTGCTTTTTCTTGGCCTTTTCACTAAGATCAAATGTAGTTGCTATTTTTCAAGTTTTATCGTCGTTCATTTTAAAATGTTTGTAAAGTTTCTTTTATTTGTCTCTTGCATTCCTTCCCCCCCCCCCATTTTTATTTTATGTAGATCGGTGTAGGGGTTTTTCTTTTTATAAAATATAGATTATTATATAATAGGACAATTTTCCCTACTATTTTGAAGATTGCATTGGTACAGTATGCAAAGCTGAATTTTTACCATCTTCTTTAGTAGTTCACTTTATTCGCCCTCCCTATGGCAGTAGGAATTATGTCCCAATAATGGATCATGATGAAAAATCACATTCCTTGTTGATAGACTTTTTTTCCAGCTTAACCTATGAAAATGCAATTTTTATGGAATCAATGCAATTAATTTTATACTACTGACTAAAAAAGATGAGTTTTTAAAATGAGACATTTTAAAAGAAGAAATAAGTGAGCTGGCGTTGATCACAGGAAATGAAATTGAACTCTGTAGTTTGTGTGGGTGAATTTTAAGAAACAAGTATTGATTTCAGTTGATAAACATGAAAGTAGTTGTCATTTCCTTCACTGCTGTAATAATAAAGATTAAATGGATGCCACTAAACACTGCTGCCTTTGCTTTAAATATAATACAAAACATAAACAAACGTGAGAAGGTATTCTTATGTAATTGGTAGTAAAACACTCTGAACTCAACATTATTTACTTTTGAATGAATATGCAAGGAATTTCACCATTAATTAATAAACACCCCTCCAAAAAAAAAATTAACAAGATTTTGAAATGATAGGAAGGTTCATATATATAGGAGAAAATACTTGCAAATATTCTCTCTTCAAGATTTGCGGTAAAGAGCATGATCAAGGGTTCAATTTTACAAATTACAAGGTTGCTTCAAAATGGTGAAGGAAGCCAATATTAATCCTATTTCACAAACAGGCTTTCATCTGCCACACTGCCAATTCACTACCATCAATGAAGCAGCAGAAAAATAAACACAATGGCAGGAACAGCAAGACAAAAACTGAAGCTGAGGCCAGATTTTTACTGAATCAAATTCTAAACGCATGTCTGAGTTATACTATTTTTTTATTGTGTTTGAGAGGATTAAAGCACTGCTCTACTGAACTCTTACTCTCTTTCTCTTAATGGAAAGGGGGGAGGGAAACCCATTCAGTAAACATATACCTGCCATTCATCTTCTTAATTTACAATTATTTTACCAAATTACTCTTCATTTGGATAATAGATTGTGTGTCATCAAGTCTATGTTGACTTTTAGCAATCATATACCGTGTTTCTCCAGCAATACGGCCTCCACCAATAGGAAGACCCAGCATGTTTTCTAGGCATGAAATGAAATTAAGTCCCTCCCCCCAAATTTAGGCCTAGTTTAAAATACACTGGGAGGGGAAGCCAGGGGTTAAAACATGCTGGGGGGGGAAGGGTAGGGGGGGAAATCTGCCTTTAACAGTGCCCTGCGCGGCGCTGCCGCTGTTCTTGCGCCAGCAGGAAGTGTAGAAGCGTTTCTGCTGCTTCTCGGGCGGGGGAGCTGCCTCCATGGCTTCCACAGTTCCTGCCAGCACAAAAACAGCAGCAGCGCCGGCGGAAACGTGGAAGTGGCGGCAGAAGTGCTTTCCATGCCAGCGGAAACATGGAAAGCTTTTGTGCTGCCGCTCGTGTGTGTGCGGAAGCTCCGCACACACCTGAGCAGTGGCAGAAATGCTTTCCACGTTTCCACCGGCACGACAACAGCAGCAGCAGCACCGGCGGAAACGTGGAAGCATTTCTGCCGTCGCTCGGGTGTGTGCGGAAGGACACACCCGAGCGGCAGCAGAAACAGTTCCACGTTCCCGCCGGCACTGCTGCTGTTGTTGTGCCGGCGGGAACACCGCTGCCGCCCATCCGCTGATGGGGGGGGAGAGAAATTAATTCAACCCGAGAGAAATTAATTCACCCCCCCCCCGGCCATTTTTTCGGGGCTCAAAACAAAATAAGGCCCTGCTAGGCCTTCACTTCTATAAATGTTACAGAAAATAGTATGACTAGCATGATTCTGATCTGTCAGTATAGACACATCACAGCATTTGAATATATTTTCTTGGCCCTGCCTTATTTTGTGAGAAACACGGTACATAGATTTTTCTCCATGACAATTTGTTCCTAACCTGTATTTTAGGTGTTCCAACAAACATCTAGCACAACTGTAACTAAATCTATACGTCTAGGTACACATTGTCCTCTTTCTTTCTACCTTTCTCAGCATTAGAGTCTTTTCTAGAAAGCTAGGTCAGAATCCAAAGCACACATATTTGAGCCAGGCCATACATACTATGAGTCGGAAGTGTAGGTTTTTTGGTTCAATGTTCTAGTTGTTTGTTTTTTTGGCTGTCCATGGTTTTTTAAGGAGTCTTGGCAGTCACCAGAGTTCAAAAGCGTCAATATTCAAGAGGAAGAATAAGTCCACCTTTCACTTCTATAGATGTTACAGAAAATAGTATGACTAGCATGATTCTGATCTGTCAGTATAGACACATCACAGCATTTGAATATATTTTCTTGGGGCGTTAATGGCCATGCTACCAAGTGCCCTCTGTGGTTTTATTTCTAGTTTTTTGGTTTCTTAATTGTTGATGGTGATCCTAAAAGATCCAGAAAATATCTCCTACTTCTGTTTCTTCAAAATAAGTTCTAAGGCTGGTTGTTCTACTTGTTTTCATTAGTTTCGTTTTCTCCACATTTAACTTCAGTCCCATTTTTTTCCCCACTGTGTTCCTTGACTTTTATTAGAACTTCTCTGGCTTTCTCCATTATTCTGCATGCATCAGCAATCTCTCATTTTTCTCAGCTTTTTAAAAAGAAAGCTTGTACATTTGGCATCTCTTTTTCCAGGTAGCGCTTTAATTTGTGCTGAATGAACCTAAGTATTATTTTGATAATATGTGAAATTAACAATATTGCATGGTAGTTTTCACTCTTGTGTGTGTATGTGCCTTTGAGTCATGTTGACTCCTGAACTATGCCTGCAGTTTTCTTGGCAAAATTTCAGAAGCTGTTTGCCATTGCCTGCTTCCTAGAACTGTGAGAAAATGACTGGCTCAAGATAACCCAACTGGTTTTGTGCCTAAAATGGGATTTGAACTCACATTCTACTGGTACCAAGCCTGATGTCTTAATCACTACACCAAACAGTTTCTTTGCATTTTTCTATATCACTTCTACTTGAGGTTTCCAGACCCGAGAATTGTGATGACCTTTCATGCTTTGGTATAGTCTTGGCATAGACTCCTGACATTCTTCATTCATCCCTCCCAAGAATGCATACAACATGTACACCTAACCATGATAAAGCAGCACATCAGGATTTGGGGAGAATTGCCTATTTATTCATGGCAATTCTTAAGTCCACAAATTCTGAATAAGTTCTACTCTAGAACAGCTGATCTCTGTGATAATATTTAGAATGAAAGATGAACAAATATTATAGCCATGACCCTTCTTTATATGGGGCTGCAGTAACCATTTACAGAAGGAATTTTTAAAAGATAATTCCTTCTTTCCCACATAACCTTGAATGCACTGTCTGTAAGTTACTCGAGATCCAGTCCTAAAGTAACCATTCAGCATGTAAAGCTGAATAAGTTGAACAGAAAAACAAGGCTAATGTAAACATCATAGGAATGGGAATACACAGTACAGATATTCCTTGCTTATCAATTGCCTTATACTCTTAAAGTTAGAACACTGTAAAAAAAGCCAACTTTCCAACCAAGCCTTAGATTTATGATTGTTGCGGCATCCCATGGTCATATGATCATTTATAAGCATTACAATTGACTTCCAGCAAGCAGAGTTAATGGAGACTGCATAAGTAAAATCATAAATTGTGATCATGCGATATCTTGTTTAGTTACCAAATGGGAAATGATGTTGTAAACCCATCACAGAATGGAATAGAATTATTTATTGGCCAGATTGGACACATGAGGAATTTGTCTTCGATGCATAAGCTCTCAGTGTACATACAAGCAACAAGTGATAAATCATGATAGTAATCATAAAATACAATCACGGTCACATTTAGTGACTGGGTTGCTTAATGATGAAGTTTTGTGCCAATTTGGTGACTAAGTGAAGTGACTACCTCCAGATATGCTAAGATGATTTTGTTCAATGATCCATTCTCATGTCATCATTAAAGTCATAAATGGAAAACCTCATGCTCAGATAAATGGGAAATACACAACATATAATGGTTATTTCACAGACCATCTAGGACTATTACAGCTCATCTCTTTTAATATTTTAAAAGCTATTTTAGAAGGAGCTTTTCTAAAGAATATTTGGCAGGTAGTTTCTTGCTGTTATTTTTGTTTTATTCCATTTGACTTTATCTCATTTTGTTGCTATTATAGTTAGTAATATTTGTTATTACTAAAACATACATATTTACTGTGAACCGCTTAGATTTGCTCTGGCAAGTTTTATTATTATTTATTTAAGGTGTACTTACTGTAGTTGTTTTAATATGTATTTTATTGTTGATTGCTACTGGTTCTATAATTAATCTGATAGAATACCAATTAAATAAATAAAAAATAAAATATTTGCTCATGATTTTGCATTTCTTGAAACTTTTTGTTACTTGGAATAGAATAACAATATCAAGTAGATATAAATAAGTTCTTTTAGGTCTTAGATGTAAAAACAGTGCAAGGCTGGCTTTCTGCTTGTTAGCAATACTATTTTGGACTACAAGATGCAAGAAAGGAGGTGCAAGGTTCATAACAAAATTATATTCAATGCAAAATTATGAAAAAAACCATAAAATGCTATGATTTTTTATAAACCAGAATACCATAGCAATATTAATGAACATTTTTATTTATTTTTTGTGGATAGGTCCTTCATGTTTGTAACCATATTTCAATGTATTGGGTAGACCAGTGCTTCTCAACTTTGACATCTTGTGGATAGGTGGCCTTCAACTCTCAGAATTCCTCAGCCTGCAAGGCTTGCTGGGGAATTCTGGGAGTTGAAAGTCCACCAATCTTCAAGCTGCCAAGGTTGACAAACACTGGTAGACCATTATTTCCATAAAATAGTTTCACTGGAGTGAAGTAATTATATAAAATGGACAGTCTTAGTGAACTTTTTGCTTAGTAAAATGGACACTTCAGTAAGGCACCCTATTCTCTTTTCCACACTTATCTCCTATCCCTCTTTTCATTACTATCATGCTATATAATATTTTAGTATATACCTTGCCAGTTCTCTTGATGATCTATGAGATAGCTTTACAGAGGGTATATGAATGTATTTGTACCCCGCTGTCCATCATTGTGATAGATAAGTAATATATATAGTTGACAGCTTTCCATCATGAGGACTTTCAGGAAAAATGAATATTATACACATACTAACAACTGGGAATGGGCAAACCTATCAATCATAGCATGTCACAGTTTTTCATTTTTAAAAATGAGCAATTATTTTCCCCCCTCCATCTAATGCTCTCCATTTTTACAGGTCATTTTTTTCCATATATGATTTTTTTCCCCTGTGCTTTGTCCTAATACATGCAGTTTTAGTTTCAGATTTTACTATGAATATCAATTTGGTTGCAAGTAACTAAAATTACATTATTAGAAATAAACGTCCATTTCCCCCCCTGTTTTTAAAGCTTTTTTGTATTAGTCCTTATCAAAGTATCATCCATCCAGCTTTTTCTTCCACTGACTCATACAGCTATGAGTGTTGATTTTGTCCACATTGCAGATATATTTTTCCCTCCTATGAATAGCAATAAAGACAAACACTGGCAGTTTGGAACATTCCATATTCTTACTTACATTCCTTCTATATAAATCAAATCGGAGCTCAGGTGGAATGCTTTACAAAAGTCTGCTTGGATTTTACCACTGGAATGTTACTAGCAAGTGCTGCATTTAAGAGATAATAAATCATATACCATCAGCTTAAGTCAAAGAATAGACTGGTTTGCTCTCCCACAACTTTATGGTATTTAAGCATAAATCTATGGTCATTTTAAACGCTGCAAATTCTTCAAGGTAAGGTTTCTTTTTTTTCCAAGTAGCATTCTTGCAAAATGAAAATATCAAGCAACATGGAAAAGGATACCACAAATGGTTTGTTAATGCACAATTAAAACCAAAATCTTTTATAGTCTTTTTATTACCATACACCATTTATGGGGTTCATCAGCCACTATTACAGGACAGCTAACTTAGTTATTTTAGTAAGTACATTAGACTAGTTTAACACATTAGACCAGTGGTGGGATTCAATTTTTTTACTAGCAGTTCTGTAGGCATGGCTTGGTGGGCGTGGTGTAGCTTGGTGGGTGTGGTTTGGTGGGCATGGAAGGGGAAGGATACTGTAAAATCTCCATTCCCACCCCATTCCAGGGGAAGGATACTGTAAAAACCCCATTCTCATCCCATTAACCTGCTTTCCAGCTCTGTTCTCCTGTGCAGGCAACAAAAGAAGACCCAGCCAATCAGCTGGGACCTGGGAGGCAGAGAATAGATGCGGGTGAGGCCAATCAGACGTGGTATTTGCCAGTTCTCTGAACTACTGAAAATTTCCACTACCGGTTCTCCAGAACCTGCTGAATACCACCTCTGCATTAGACTGTTTAAAGGTTAAAGAATTACAATACCTGGAAACAGAAAGTGATAGCTTAATTTGAACATTAAAATTAGCACAGGTGCTACACTGACCCCTGTGGCTTCTACCCAGAAGCAATCAGTCATTAGTTTGGAAGAAATAATGAAAACTCTGTTGTGCTTAGGTTATTTTTCTGCATGATTATAGACCACCACTGACAATAAGTTTCAGAAGTATTTTAGCAAAGCCTCTTTGGAGTGAGTTTTAGCTCTTGCATATACAGTGCCTTATTTTCTTTGAAGTAAATAAAATTCATCATAACGTCATTTTTAAAAGCATCCCTGCCATGGAGATGTTTGCTTTTTAGTAAAATGGAAATGAACTTACAATGCATTTTGGGAGAAGAGAGGGTCATTTGAGGATACAATAGTTAAAAACAGTATGTCAATCAGAGCAAAGATTTGTGACTTTATTTGTTCAGCAGTGTAATTTAACAGTGATAAACCGTTTTTATTATATACTTGAATTTTTTAAATTACAATTTGAAAACTTTCACTGTAACTTCAAAGCCTTCACTAATAACAGGATTTGAGATATTACTAATATATTATTACCTTCCAGACCTGGCTTAACTAATGGGAGTTTACGTGCAGGATAGAGGGTGGAAATACTTGAGTAGGTATGAAAAATTCTAGCAAAAATCTGAAGCCAGTTTACTCATGATATCTACTACTTCTCTTTCTAACCACCACCAACTCCCAAAAAAATATCAACAAAGGTTTTTGGAATAATTTCTAATACTTTGAAATAATGAAGTAAAAAACTTAAATAATTTCTCTACATGCATACTTGCAAATAATAGATGAGATTGAATGAAAGACAGAAAAAACAATGAAGGGCTGCAAGATTTATAGAGGTACATTAGGTTCACTCTTTGCCTTGAAGAAACCTGAGTTACTTCCATAGTATGCAATTCTGGTTGGACAGAAATTAAAACATCATCCGTAGCCTGTTGGACATGTCAATGGTTGACTTAAGGTTATATATTTAAAATGTAATACGGTATAAGGTTAAATACATTTCATCATTAAGCAGCTCCATTGTTTTTCCCCCTTTTTAGTATTTCCAATAGAGGGAAATATACATAGCTCAATGTTGAAATGTGGGGGCTCTGAGCTTGTTTGTTTTCTTCCAGATATTTCATTACCCAACCTAGGTAAATCATCATACAATATTTCTCCTGAAAAGCAACAAAATTTCCATTATATTGTGAGAAGAATTTTGGGGATTTCAAAGTTTGTTTGGAATTCTTAGCCAAAATTAATTATCTTTCTTTGCTTATTATTGCACACTACCAGAAAGAAATGTTATATGTAGTATTTGCTGATTTAAAGTACTATATAGCAATTCCAGTTTTGGCTCAATTTTTTTTGTTTCTCGTCCAAACACTAGCATTTTATTCTAACATCTCCCTGATAATAAGATTTTCCTCTTTGCATCTCTGCAATAACTAAATTCTAATGAAAACCTAAAACCTCTTCAGAAGCTTGGCATAATGCTAAAATGCATTTAATTAATCCATTCTGGAATTAACCAGTACCCATCAGTCGTAAGAAATTACTTTCCTGCTGAGTGAAGTTACTGGTTCCATTTCGTTCTTTGTCTTAGGTCAGCTTGGCAATAACATTCCAGAATTTCAATCCGATAAGACTCCAGTCCTGGTTAGAGATGTTAGACTAGATCCTGGCACACCCTCTGACACTAATACTTTGACCTGTCTAAGCTGGTATAAAACACTTTTGGTGAGAACAACCACCTGGAAATGGAGACATTAAACAACCAGCAAAAATATTGAGATCTCAGTCTTAATGGAATCAAAAATTGACCATTCAAAAATTTTTATAGCATGATACTTTGGAAAGAAAGTCACATCTTTCAAATGAGATGCATTCCTTGATTCTCAATCTGAACTGCATATAAAGTGGCAGTAGATGTATTAACCATCAGGAGGTTTGGCATTGCTCTAGTCAGACATACAAATGACATTCTCCGAACTGAATTCCATATTTCATATAAGCCAAAGAAATAAATAAAACCCTTATGATTTAATTGCTTATAGAACCGCATCATGAATCCCAATATATTTATTTTCAAAACAATGTCAATAATTCTCTGAAACAAAAATAAGTATTAAATGTAATTATTCAATAAAAAAGAGGAAGTAGAGAAGAATTCAATAAATGAGATGCATCAATGAAAGGCTAAAACTATCATTTCTCAGTCTTCAAACGTTAGGAAGGAAGCACAAAAATAACAGGTAGTATTCCCAGCATTCTCTCTATGGAAAGTAAGCAGAAACAAAAAGAACACTGAATACTAATATTTACCTATGAAAATGGTATTGATGGGGGAACATTTTGTTTTTAAGACCATGATATTTGTTTCTTGGATGATAGCCTACTAGCATATTATGAACTGCAAGTCACAAACACTAGGAAGAATGTATAGTATATGGCTGAAACACGGTAAATTGATCAGAAACTTTAGCTTGAGTCTTACATGGGCTGTAAAACCATGCAAAATTCTGACCAGTACTTATGCACTGCTCAAATAAGTAAATAGTAATTAAAAAGTTGCCTATTAAGCCACTCAAAGAAAAATCAGGAATAATACTGAGTCATAAACTCCTCAACTTACATTATGAATTTACTAATCATCTCCATCAGTGTGGAATTATAAAGAATAAGTCTTTTCAGAATAATCAAAATAATGTTTCATTTTTTTTAATCAGATAACTTCCTTACTTGAAAGTGGAAGTGCTGCAAGCATAATACTGTATATCTTATCTTCACCAAAGCATTTGACAAATGCTTTGGACAAAGCACCCATTCTGATGCACCGATTAAGTTTGGGCTGAATGGCTTATTAGATAGATCTACTGTTGGATTGAAATTTTTATTGAAAGAGACTTTATCATTAGTGTGTTACTAATCTGGAATAAATTATTGGGTAGGATGTTGTACCTGGAAAACAAAATAGAAATTGAAAAGTTGAACAAGTTTAGAGGAGTGGGCCAAAACTACACATTAAAAAAACATTTAAATGTAATATTATTTATATTAATTTCAGCTCTTTTGATTTTTGTCAGTGCTACCATTAATATCTAGATAATTTTTGTGATTTTTTAAAAAAAGTGTGAATTATAGTTCATTAGTGTTGTGCATTTTTATGTTTCCTTAGAAACCAGTTATTTTGATCTTTTCCATGGAGAAAAACTCTAGGATAGATAACTTTATTACTAGTCAATAATGTTGGATATTTATTTATCCCAAACCTGTATTAGACAGGAAAACCCTGTAGTCAGGACTCATGCTGTTGTACTGTCTCTTGCGCAGCATCGGAAGTTTTCTATTCTTCTACTCGGGAGTTTCTTGTCTACGCTGGTGTTTCATTTTTTTTAACTGCACTTGGCCAATCGCCTGATGTTTCCTTGAGAGGTGTACTTCCTTGTGAAGTACTGTGAAGCCGTTACCATGGCAAGTCCATTGTGCTGTACAGTAGAAGCCATTTTTAGGCATACACCCCAAGGGGCATTAGGGGTGTCTTACCCCCACAGTATTGTTTCCAGAGAGTAAGTCATCTGTGTACCAAATTTGGTTGAAATTGCTTGAAGCGTTCCAGAGTTATGCTGGAACACACACACACACAATTAAAAATGTAGTTCAGTGCTAATGGAGAAAATGATTGGTTGTTTTTGTGTGAATATGTGCAGATAGGAGCACATGGCTGGTTAGAACAGCATGTATCACTCCTTAAACTAAGCAACTGCTAATAGAGAAGCTTAAATAAAGCCACCAGATTCTAAGTATATAAAAAGCAAATAGAATCCCTTTTGTCATGACAGACCGTCAGCACCTTAATTGTCTGAGGGATCTATCCAGGGGAAATCCAAAGGAGGTTAACCCTATTGTGAGAAAATCTCCTTGGAAACAGATCATACGATTGGAAAAAGTAGTGGTTTATGTCTGAAACTTGGAATCCCTGAAATTGCTGGCCCAAACTAAGAAAATATAACTATTTAAAAAATGTCTTGTACTATTTGAAAGAAAATTATTTTACCATAATATTGACATTACAAACATTATAAACATTTAGTCCTCAATATTTTTCCAAGAAATGTTTTTAAAAGGATCATATTCAGGGGTGGGATTCAAATTTTTTAACAACCGGTTCTGTGGGAGTGGCTTAGTTGGTGGGCATGGTTTGGTGGTCATGTTATTGGCTGGGCGTGGCCAACTCAATTATCACTCACATTGAGGCACGCATCTCCTCGCCTGGCCCCTCATGACTGTGGGGATGCTGCAACAGTTGTAAGTGTGAAAAATGGTCATAAGTCATTTTTTTCAGTGCCATTGTAACTTTGAATGGTCACTCCAAACAAGCAAAGTACCAGCAAAGAAGGGGAAAAAAACTCCAGAGAAGTTCCTGAAACAGGAAGTCTAGTCCTGCCAAGAATGTAATAAGGGTTAACGGAGAGGCAGTTTCTGTAAGCAACCCCAGAATGTTTCCTTCCTGCCTTCCTTACAGGATTAGGCCAATAATTTCTTCTAGCAACCGGTTCTCCAAACTGCTTAGAATATTAACAACTGCTTCTAGCGAATAGGTGTGAACTAGTAGAATCCCACCCCGATCATATTCATTTAAAAGAGAGTGAAGAACTGGAATGAAATGAGGTATTCAGTCAAGTTAATATAACACCATTTTAATAGAAATATGAAGGTAAGAGAATAAAAATATCATGGAGTTGTAAATAGGCTCTGTATTTTGGAAGATATAGTATTAAAATCTCTCAAATGCTTCATCCTTCTGTTCCTTACATCATCTTATTTTTGTACTTCATTCTCTATCTTCAGTTAATCTGAATAGCAAACTTTCAAATAATTCCCATCTCTGTTCTTTCAGAATAGGTGTCTTCCCTATTGCACTGACACTATTGCACTATTAATCCCCATCACTCCTTATCCCCTATCCCCTCACACTTGTGACTGTATGACTGTAACCTTATGGTCTATATTGACTGTCTCCTAGTATGATTTGATTGCTTATTGTACCCTGTGACTATTTTAAATGTAGTACCTGATGATTCTTGACTCTTGATGAATGTATCTTTTCTTTTATGTATACTGAGAGCATTTGCACCAAGACAAATTCCTTGTGTGTCCAATCATACTTGGCCAATAAAGAATTCTATTCTATTTTTATTCTTTATTGGCTACTGATTACTAAAAGCACAAAGAGCAAAATTCATGCAAGCAGCATTCTTGTTGGAAGTTGAAATATTATTTGTATACATTTGTATATCAGTGTGAACATTCCTGAAATAGAAAAGTGATGAGCTATTATTGGTTAAGCAGGTCTTATGACTGTAAGAGAAATAAGATTTATTTACAAAAATTGCATCCTCTTATACCTGTTAATATGTGCCTGGTGAGAATGGCAGGAGGACATTACCTGAGATAAGCAAAATTTAGGCAAAAAAGCAGGCAGAAAAATTGGGGAGTACAAAATAAATTCTTTCCATTTGCATACTATTTGTGATCAGTAAATCATGAAGTCATTGTATTTAGATCTCCCATAAGTCTAAACTAATTGGCCACTGCAAAGTGAACACTATTGTAATGATGTCATAAAAAAGAAGAGGGGGATTTTCTGAAAATTCCAAAAACTTAATAATTATTCTTAAGCTAAGGGGGTAGTTGCACTTTCCGACTCTGAAAAATTTCCAGACTGTAACAGCATTATTAAATTATTTAAATCAGCTTTCCCATCTCAATTCTAGTTTCTTTCAAACATGTTGAATTTAATTCACAAAATACCATCAGATACAACCATGTTGAGGAAAACTAATTTAAAGCAGGTTTTTTAAAATGCTATCACTTTTTAAAAAGTGCTTGAAGATAGCAGCATAGTGAGAAGTCTTAAATGTTGAGTAACACTTTTTTTTCAATGTATGTTAGATGCTGTCAGCACATTGCTTTTCCCAAGAGAGGAAAATTCTACGTGATTTTTGCAGACCAGATCTGTTAGCTCCATATATTACAAAATAACTTTCTACTGCCTTAGACAATAAAGTAAGCACAAAACTCCACAAGGAGATATATGGGAAAATTTATAAAGTACTTCATACTATCCATGTGATAGACTGTAGTTTCAATGTCCCCTACTCATCAAGCCAATCTCATGGGAGAGGGAATCTACCATAACTAAAGGACTCCAATTGGGAAGACTACGTAAGGATGTAATCCTTAGAACAGATGTGAGAGCAAGAATAAAGTTCATTCAGCTAAATATTATTTATGATATTTATAGGGATAAAGTAAAAGCTTCTCAAATAAACTTGATTTCTGGTTACAATACCTGGACAATATCTAGTTCATCTTGAAAACCTAAGTGGGGTTTAAACTTGGTTAGCAAGCCAGGAATACTATAATGGATGTAAACTAGAAGGAAAATTTAGAAGATAATGGCAAAGACAACAGTGCAGCCCATATCTGTACTGGTGCCCAAAAAACCAATATAGCCATGTTTATGAAGTTACTAGGAATTAGAGGAAATTTTACTTTGACCTCCAAACAATACCCTGTAGGCAATATTTTTGGTAATAAATGTTGAAAAGTTAATATCTGCCTTAACAAATAAAATGAAAATATCCCAGAAAAAATCTCCAAGCATAAAAAGCAATATCATCTATTTTTAAAACCTGTAGGTTAGGGGTGTGCTAATCAGCCAAGGTCCAATCTGAACTTTTGAATCAAAGATTCGATTTGAACTTACTAAATTCAATTTAGTTTGAGTAATCAAATGAAATTTACTAAATAAACGTCTATGTGCGCATGTCCAAAAATCTACCGAAGTTTCAGATGGTTCAAAGCCACCACTGAATTGAAACTTCACATAGAAGCTTCACTACTCACATAGCGCGTAATCTCTTCAATTCTCTTAAAAGAATGTAATTCCAACTTATTTAATGCAACTCTTAGGAACTAACATAAATTGTTCAAATGTGTGTCCAAGGCACAATCCTTCACTGTAAACAATTTGTGTGCATGTGTGCTAGTTTTTTTTTACAGAAGTAAAAAGTCATAATTCATTTTCCTTCTGCCATGCAAAACATTCTGCATAGGTAATAAGGTAACATTTCCAATCTTGCAGTATAAATAGCAAACGTCAGGTTGATTAGAATACAACTTAATTGCATTTAAGTCATTGCAATTCAATCTCATTTCTTCTCTAGAAGGAATGTTTATCATTAAACAGGATCACACAGGTTTTTATAAAACCAGTTCTAATTCAGTATTGGATTCTTTTCCCCTTCAAAATAATGCTTAAAAACATTGTATGTCACCTGATAATAAAGAGACCTAATCATTTCCAATTTGTTATTATGTATGCATGGCGAACAACAAAACAATTCATATAGCAAATGAAAATGACAGAGTTTGCTTGGCATCTTTATTACATCATACTGTGCATTATTGCACTTGCATCAATTTGGCTCAAAATTAAAGAGACATTTTCCCCCCACGTTAGGAAATAATGTATTTCCTAGTTGCTATGAATTTGTTCTCTTTCCTCCTTGTTCCCTCAGCTTTCTTAACCAATCTTAGCTGGCTAAGGTCAAAAGGAGGAGGAAGACAAAATTACCTCCCTTCTTGCTTCTCTCTGAATCCCTGATATGTCAAGATCCTTTGGAAGTCTTCAGAAATTTTTTTAGAAAAACTATCATTTCCACATGAAGTCTTAAATCCTCCTGTTGTGTCTCCACTGACAAACTAACCAGAACATATCCTGTCTGTGCAAATAGGTTTTGTACAATAGAAGCAAACAAAGCTGGGTCACTTAAAAAAGTTTCTTGCAGACCATCAACGTATATAACCACTGAGTGGAAAGCACAATCTAAAGGCATGTTGTGGTTCGCCAGCAGCCTGTGCAGACGGCAGTGGAATCAGACAATGGGGAAGAAAGCGAATCAGTCTGGGAGTCTGGACAGGTCCTGAGTCTGATGCAGAATGGATCCAGGATCATCTGGGAGTGAGGTGTTGCCTCCGGAGTCTTCGGAGTTTGGCAGCAGCAAGGCAGAGGACCCAGGGAGCCTGTTCTCAGTGCATGTGTGTGCAAAACTGCTAGAAGGTGACAGCAGCTAAAACAAAAGGATGACTTGGGAGTAAGGCTGGGAGGTGATTGCCCCTCCCATAAGGTATAAAGGACAGGCAAAGATGATGAAACCTTTGCAGGAAGCAAAGTCGTTCGTTCAGTTCAGATTCATTCTTGAAATTCTTTGTACTTCAGTTGGCTTTTGTTCTAGTTTATTTGACACTTCTATTATTGGCAGCACTTCACAGAAAAGAAAGGTGGGTACTTATCTAGAGGGACTGTTTGAGATTCATTACCAGCTGGGAATGAAAATAATTCCCAGCGTTGCAATAAAACAAGACTTGTTTTTAAAATAAGCCATAAGAACAAGGTATCAGGTGGGACTTAAACTCAAGATTTCGTAATTTCTAATTTCTAACCTGGTGCATTAACCACCGCATGAACAAGCTCTCTAGAGAAAGAAAAAAAGGTACTTATAACATTTGTGTTTAGTTTATACTAGGTTACAAGCCTGGAATTTGGATTCTACATGGAAAGTAGGAGCTCAGATTTAAAAAAAAGCATGATTGAAAAAAACTATGTAATTCTCTCATTCTACATTTGTATACACTCCTTCCCAAACAATAATCTAAGCGATCAAGCTCTGGGAAACAAAGATTTCTTTGGGTACTGGGAAGTGAGCCCTCTTTTGTGGTATAATAATAATAATAATAATAATAATAATAATAATAATAATAATAATAATAATAATAATAATAATAATAATAATAATAAAATATTTATTTATATACCGCTCCTCTCCCGAAGGACTCGGAACGGTGCACAGCCATACAGTTAAAACAATAAATATGTGGAACAATAAAACTAAATTAAACCCAACCCTGGCTGTAAACAAATTTAAAACCATACTCTAAAACCCTAAAATTTAATAAAAACAAAACACCCCAAAACTAAAATCAGCCCAAGCCGGCCTGGTCAAAAAGCCAGGTTTTCAAAGCACGCCTGAAGGTCCCCAGGTCCATGGCTGTCCGTAACTCCGGGGGCAACCCATTCCAGAGGGCAAACGCCCCCACAGAGAAGACCCTATTCCTCGGGGTCACCAGCCGGCACATAGATGCCGACGGGACCCGCAGGAGACCCTCCCTGTGGGAGCGCACCGGATGGTGGGAGGAAAATGGCAGAATGCGGTCTTGTATAGGGACTTGTATAGGGACTTAATGAGGCATCTGATGCAACAACTGATTTCAGCAATACTCCCCAATGTTCATGAGGTTCTCAACTCTAACAAGTCATTAGCAGAAAATAAAACCTGCTTACTTGTGAGCCACATAGAAGCACTATTATAGCTGAATGTGCATTCCAAGTTTTTATTATATGAGGTAGCTGGTCAGAAGAATTAATAGAAAGACAGCGTCCCTCTTCCCCCAACCCACCAGCATGAGATGCCAACTTATTCCTTACCATTGGCACCAGGATCACATAGAGTTGCAGTTATGGGCCACAAAAATGACTTAATCAATTATTATATCATTAAGCTGCAAATGTTAGAAGCACCCATCTGATACAATATTTACAAATTCTGCCAGTGAACATTTATGGCAGGATGATGGTGGAATAATAGGCTCACTTTTATTTTCCCTTTTATTGTTTAACCCTTCATTAGAAGAAAGAAGAAAGAAAAAAGAATACACCTAAGACTGACAAAATATAAAAACTATACATGATTAAAGACAAAGGAAAATCACCAACAATATTCTTACTAGTAATCATGAATTGGAACAAGTATTTTTTTAAAAATCATGCATTAGTTTGGCACTTTGACAACTAATATTAAAATCAGATCAGATATTGACAAAAGCTACCAATTTGATATAAAGCATTACTCAAATTATTAATAATACAACAAGAGAAAGAATTCTTACACAATATTGTTATAGACAGTCAGAAAGAACCCTGTGTTTTGAAACCTTAGCTTAAAAAAAATTGAAACTTCAGATGTGACAGAAAACTATGTGCAAAACAATAGCCCATAAATGGTTTCCACATTATATTATAGTTAGAATGAGATTTATTTTTTAAGATTTTTTTTTACATTAATATATATATTCCAATGTTTAGTCTGCCAAACTTCTAATGAACAAATTGAATGTAATTTCTATTGGAACAGAGAAATATCCTCTATCTTAAACTTAAAAACTAAAATTCTGCAAATTGGGCCTATGCAGACATACGGTAATTGGGTTGCCTTCTTAGCTAGCGAGCAACAGCCTTAGTTATGGGAATTATCATAACAAAGGGGAGAAATAAGAAATAGGGGGAACTGGAATATCAAATATGCTCTACATACTTAACCCGCTTAAAAATATTCAGCAGTAACTTTTTAATCTTAACATTTCCCCAAGTAATGGGTCTTTTTCCCAATTCTAATTGTAGCATGGCTTCAAACTGTAAAAATGAAAAAAGATGATTTTTTTACTGATATTGCCAACTTTGTGTTAATTTCTCTATCATGCCCAACACATAAACAATATATTTACAAAATTGGGACTATAGTACAACACATTTTAAATGTAAAAGAAAATAGGGTAGGGCTGTTCTACATTGAATTTATAATATTTGTTCCATACTTCTAATATACCCTATTAAATATTTTTGTCTATTTGGATCTACATCTACTTATTCTTTCAAATCAATGTGTGAAAGGCATATATATCCCAAAAATGCTTTTTCCAAAAGGTAATTGGACTTGGTTTTTTTCTTTGAAATTGTTTCACTTCTCATCCAAGAAACTTTTTTAGATATAACTTCTATTTTCCATTTTCCAAAGAAAGCCTCTCACAAAAGTCCAGTTGCCTTTTTTGAAAAAAAAAACTTTGGGACAATACTGACCTGGAAGATTAAAAATCTCCATAGACTATTTTTCATTATTAACTACTGTTATTAGTTGTACTAATATGTGGCATAAGTTACTCAAAAATTCATTTGTGGTATTAACATTGTATTCTTTGTCAAATATCCAGTTGCAGATTGTATGGTATACTTTCTTTTCCTGCTCCCCTACTCTGATTGAAGTGTTTCTGCCTCGTTGTGAATCAAAATAAATTCTATTTTTGTAGGCAAGATAATGTTGGTCTAGTTCCTATTCTGGGTCAAGAACTTTTAAATTATTCCTATACTAATAACGTGATTCAATAATACCACTGGCTTTCTACAGTTACACCAGGATTTCTTTTTCCAGAGGTTCCCAAGAGTTCAAAGAAAATCTATAGTCTGGAGTTAAAAATAGCTATTCCTTTATTTAATATAGAGACTTTTAATTTCTTTGGCATTGATGTTTTTTTTAATTGATTATAGCCTGATAACTGCAGAAAAAATTATATTGATTACGAGGTTCTGGCAAAAGGGCTATTTGTGGTGTTCAGCAACAGCATTAAAGTATTGTCTACTCTATAAAAATGAATTTCTATTTTGAAACAAATAACTTTATACAAGTATGCACTTATAATACTACAAATTGAAAAAATTATATTGATTACGAGGTTCTGGCAAAAGGGCTATTTGTGGTGTTCAGCAACAGCATTAAAGTATTGTCTACTCTATAAAAATGAATTTCTATTTTGAAACAAATAACTTTATACAAGTATGCACTTATAATACTACAAATTGGTTTGATACTGTTGTCCCAATTAACATCTTATTTATCTCTTTAAGCCAAATATTAGGGTTGTAAAAGAAAAAACATCACAAAATTCAATGATAGCAAAGTGGCACAATTCATCAAAATGGTTTCTGTTGAACCCATATGTTTATATAATATGGTATATTTTCTTTTCCATGAATATAATAGAAAGCAAAAAAGTATGTGTTTAGCAAAGTTGTGTACAAAAAAACAGGTTACAAGACAGCTGTGTGAATAAAAAGTTTATATTTGATAGCATTAGTTCAAATCCATTTTATTTTGGAGTGCAGCGGTTAGAATGCAGTATTTCAGACAAACTCTGTCCACAGCCTGTGGTTCAATCCTGATGGGGGGCTCAAAGCTGACTCAGCCTTCCATCCTTCCAAGGTCAGTAAAATGAGAACGCAGATTGTTGGGGACAATATGATGACATTGTAAATCACCTAGAGAGTACTGTAAAGCAGTGGTTGCCAACTGGTGGGCCGGGGACCACTGGTGGTCCACAAGAAAATTTTGGTCCGCAGAGAAATGTTCCCTCACAAAGCACTCCCCCCAAAGCAATTAATCCGGGCTGCATGGGAATACAAGGCTGCGCTGGCCACATGGCCTGGCCACCCGCTGGCCCCCATTCTTCAGCCAAGCGCAAAACTTACCCTGAGTAGAGCCATGCGAGTTGGAACTGGAAGGTAAGACCAATAGTGGGGGAGGGAAATCTACCCCGGGGTGGCTTGCTCACATTGGTGGGAAAGTCGGTCCCATATTCCAGAGCTGCAGTAGTCACAAGACTGGCCCTTAAGTCATCCCGGAGCAGCTCCTCCAGTCCATGGCAGGCCGGTGCACCCGGATGGAGGAGCAGCTGTTTCGGGATGACCAAAGGGCCAGTCCTGTGACCACTGCAGCCCTGGAATATGGGACCAACTTTCCCACCAATGTCAACAAGCCACCATCAGTCAAAATTCATATTAGTGGTCTGCGGAATTTAAAATTGTGAGTTTGGTGGTCCCTGAGGTCCAAAAGGTTGGAGACCCCTGCTGTAAAGCACTATGAACTGGCATATGAGTCTAAGTGCTATTGCTATTGCTAATTTTTAAAATATAGGTTAAGGGAAATTCAGTTTAAAATTATGTATGTTTAGAAAATGTGTACTTATACATATCAGGGAAAGTTTTGAATGATGATACTATAAATACAAGTTTTTTCAGTGTTTTAAAAATGTGTAGTTTTATCAGGATGCTTTTGTATGTAGAATATTTAAAACATATTCTAGCTTTAAAATAATCCTTATTCCCCTCCCATTCTTTTCCTTTTGAACTACCGAAGATTCAGTGTACCATAGAGAAAATGAAATTGGATAAACCAAGGGCCCAATCCAGAGTAAGCTGCTTTTGTTCCTAAGTAGAATTTGCCAGTAAGTATTTATCTCATTTTCTATGAATGAGAACATTAATCCAACTGTGTATATAATACATATTTTACAAAGAACAAATGTAAAGAAATTTAGAGTGGGAATCTTTTGTATTCAATTATCTTTTATATGTGTGAGATAAGTCTCAGGCTGGCTGGGAATTCAGACAACCACATTCCAATATCAACCTCAAAGAAGATCAAATTACAGACTAGATTTCAACACAGCAAAAGTTACAAAGGAAAAAAAAATCTGGAGAAGAATGTAAAACATATGGAGTGACATAGTAGTGCTGATGTTGTCTCCATCAGGCTTACTAAGTCACGCCTGACTAAAGGCATTGCCTGGTGCAAGAAACACTGAACTATGCAGTTATAAGTTTACTTTGGCATTTTGAATGTTGCACGAATCTAGTGTGAATCTAATTTATCTTAGTTTATCTGATGACTTGAAACTACAAGAAAGTTCCATAATTCCATACTGCTGTTTATTTGGCTATTTATGAAGAGAGGATTTGTCCGCAACCTTTATGAACTACACCAGGGATGTCAAACTCAATTTCATTGAGGGCTGCATGAGGGTTGTGTTTGACCTTGGGAGGCCAGGGTGGGTGTGGCCAGCTTTACATCACTTGTGTCGGGGGCACCTGTAATGGCCTGAGCGCTCTACCAGTGAAAACAGGTTCCCAAGCTCCATTTTCAGCTGCGCCGGCCTCGTGCAACCCTCTGTGGCCTCCCGAGCTCTGTTTTCACCTGCAGAGGCACTGCAGGCCAGTTTGCTGTTTCCAGAGTAGCCCCATGGGCCAGATCTAAGCACCCCATGGGTCGAATATGGCTAGCAGGACTTGAGTTTGGTACCCCTGAACTATACTGACTCATACTTGAATTTCTTGCCTCTGAAGCTGAAAAGCTTGAAGCAATAACCAAGAGTCCTGCAAAGCCTGCCAACTTGGCGTGTGTACGTGTGTGTGAGTGTGTGTGTGTGTGTGAAGGGATACTTTTATTAATGCAAAAGGCAATGTAAATGCACTTTCAAAAGACATAGTGAGGTGTAGCTGCCATTAAAATGAATTGGAGATGTTTGGCTACCTTCCATACGACATTCTGGCATGAGAAGGAGAAGGGCTTTCACCATTATCTGCAATGAGATTTCATTTGCAATCTTAATGTGAGATGGAAAATAGCATTTGGGACGTTGGAATTGCACAGCCCGCTTCTATTGCAGGTGTCTAATTGATAGCAATACAAGCTTCATTAGAATACACAGCAGGCTGTGAAACTTTCTAAAATGCCATCAAAGATGAATGTAATTCATTATTAGGAAAGGTAACCGTCTGGTTTGGGAGCTTTGGCTACAGCTCATGCTACAGAGGGTCTAAGCTGTTTCTTCAGCAACATGCTATGGGACAGAGCAAAAAGCAGGCATACAGAAAAGAGGTGAGAAAAAAGTATGGACATATAAAATAGTGGACTTGTCAGGCTATTTGATTTAACTTTACTCCGATCATTTTAGCCAACTCTAAATTCGGGTTTCATCAGTTCTGAAACTTCTTCTTTTGTCTCTCCAGTACTCATATTCATCTCCTCGCTTTTATTTTGAAAACAGTCTATCCCTCCGTTAATGGATAAATGACCTTTTCATAGCATAAAAACCAAACAGAAACATTAATGGGTTGTGGGGGGAAACTAGCTTTTCCAAACGCTATTCTGTTCTTCCTTGTTTTCTCTTATGACACTGTGGTGCTCTACTGCAGTGCATAATTATTTCTGAGAGACGGAAAGGGAGAAGAAATTGTTACTAGCTGTAGATTCAGCTATCCTGGAATAATTACCACCAAAAGTTGTTTCAAGAAAGAGCACTGTGTTCTGTATATTTTGTCTGCTACACTGTGATTGTCCCAACTGCCTCTCTCCTTCCAAAAGGACAAGACAACATTGATGTATGTCCATCAAGCGCTCTCTAGCGATTTTATATATCTGCTGGCAGAGATTTCCATTTGTCAGATGCAATGTCTATCTGTACCACGAGGGAATTCGCTTACATTTCCAATAAACCAGCTGGCTTGAAGGTTTGCAGGCGCTGGCCAGCCTTTTATCGAAGTGAGACAAGGAAGCTTTTCAATGACTATTTCAGAAAAGGAAATGAAGAAACTGACAATGGCCCAGTCCAATTCAATTCATTTCCAAGCTCTGCAATTGCTTCATTTTGTGTGCTTGAATAGTAGGTGCAGGGGGAAAAAAACCCTGAAATAACTCACTTTCCATCAGGCACTTCAAAGAGTAAACTGTCCGAAATGTAGAGAACATGATTCTTACACTGCCAGTCCTCCATCTGCTCAGCCGCTGAGTAGTGCCATCATTGATCCTTCATTTTGAAATAACCCAAAACCTGACTTTGTGCTCTTGCACAATATAATGTCAAGGTTTGAGAATAAACACAGATTAATGTTGGTATCATCTTCTCTAATGATCATAATGAATATGAACATTTTAACACAGGTTTAATATTTAATTACCATAAATATATAAAATCACAGTCAGTCTACACAAGAGCTAGGAATGTTTTGAAATAAAAATAAGCGTACAGAATTGGTATACTGATAATAAAATCATCAATGTGGCATCATGATATTGACAGCAATTTCCAAATGCACATATCTATATGTTCTATATCTCCATTAAGAATTTGGGCAGACAGATTAGGTACAGGTATCCCTCAATTAATGATGGTAATTGGGACCAGAATTTCTGTGGGGTATTATAGGGTATTAAGTGAAAACCTTACTTGACTACAATTTGCAACTTCCTGCTGTCTTCCACAAACAAATTCAATGGGGAAACTGGCAGGAAGTTAGAAGCACTAGTTATGACAAGCCTTTCCGTAGATTGCTGGGTAGGCTAGTGTCATGGTGTGTGGGAGGGTGGATGCTGTGCCATCAGTACAGGATGGGGGGGGGCAGAAGGATGTTGGGTGCTGTGAAATGTTATGACATAATGCAAGTATGTGTAGGCAAACATAGTGGTGCAAATACAGGCAAGTGGGGGATGATGTTTCAGCACGGCATGAAAAGTGGGAGGGTGGTCCATGTGGTCCAGTTCAAATACAGCTGGGTAGGTGGTCATTATAGAGTGCAGGTGGGAGGAGCTGCAGGCAAGTCCTATAGAATATAAGGTATACATAGTAAAAGTTTTAAGGAGAAAAAGTAGCAGGACTGGGAATTGAGTGTGCTTGTGGGAAGCCAGCAGAGAAGGTCATAAATGGTAGTCACATGATGTTGAGATGCTGCAACTTCATAAGTGTGAACTGGTTGCCAAGCGCCTGAATTAAGATCATGTGACTGTTGTGGTGGGGGGAGCTGTGATGGTTGAAACTTTGAGGACCAATAAGTATTGCTCATCCAGCGCCACTATAACTGCTATATTGTAACAGTAGGTGAACAAGTGTTCATAACCTGAGGAAAACTTCTATAAACAAGCCTTGCCTTGCTTGGTTATCACAGCCAAATATAAAAGTTTGAAAGTAATTAATTTGTAGAAAAATAGACTAAGAGCAGATAATTAGTCAGAATTGTAAGGGACAAATTAAACATAACTTCTTAAAGAACTAACAATTACAAATAACTAGATAGAAGGATAATGAGCCAATTCTGTACAGCTGATACATAACGCCATTGTATATATGTGTTTGTGTGTAGTTTTCCAACTAAAGAAATTTCAAATAGTTAATCAATTTAGCTTTAGACAATTAATTGACTGTTCTATTACATTGGCATAATTTTGCATATGAATGAAAACACAGTATTTCTGCAGCAAGAGGGATATTTTATTTTGGATGATGCACACATTCATAATCGTAGGCATAGTTTTAGAAATTACATTTTTCTTTTGTAAAAGAAATTAGAATACATGGTACTGCCATCTGCTGTTTTTTTGTACTAACAATCATGATAACTTAAGTCCCATTGTGATGGGTTTATCCTAAACGTGACTAACTCTGGAAAGGATCCAGTTCCATATATCAGCTTTCCCAAAGCCAAGGTACAAAGGTTTTCTTATATATTAAATTTGTGTCTGTATGTATATTGATGTGGGTGTGGGTCTGTGCCTAGAAGAGGACCGCATAATGCTAAGACCTACAGTTTTTTTTAATATGCATTTTATTTTTTACGACAGATTCTCTTGATTGGCCTTGGTAAGACCACACTTGGTATACTATATCCAGTTTTGATCACCACGATGTAAAAAAGATGTCAAGACTCTAGAAAGAGTACAGAGAAGACCAACAAAGATGATTAAGGGATTGGACGCTAAAAATAAAGAATGGTTGGTGGAATTGGGTATGATTCAGTTAATGAAAAGGACTAGGGGTGACATGATAGCAGTGTTCCAATATCTAAGGGGCTGCCATAAAGAAGAGGGGGTCAACCTATTCTCCAAAGCACCTGAAGGCAGGACAAGAAGCAATGGATGAAAACTAATCAAGGAGAGAAGCAACCGAGAACTAAGGAGAATTTTCCTAACAGAACCATTAATCTGTGATGACCTAGGGTGGGATCCAAACAAACACAGTCACAGAAAACAGGTAAAGACCCTTTTATTCCTTCACTTTGCTTCCAAGCTCTGAATATACTTGATGGAAGACAAAAAACTCCCACACAAACAGTTACAAGAAAGAGGAAAAAAGCAACACAAATCAGGCAAGATAAGGGCTGGAGGACGTCCACAGATAACAGAACACACACTGGGAAGGACGCCAAACTCGGAGAGGAACCATAAACTAGAGGTATTTCCACAGTTTGTTTCCAGTGTTTGCCTGTATGCATGTCTGTCCTCTTATTCAGTTGTCACAGCTGCAGCCCATGAAGAGGATCAAGGATCTCTCCTCCCGAGTAGACCACGTCTCTCCCTTATCCTCTCCTTATTGCGTGCCCTAGGATGGAGAGGGAATGAGCCTGGGTCCTCCTCTGACTGCTCAGCCAGATTCTGCCCTTCCCTAGCCTTCTCCACAACCTCTGGAGCCACACTTCCACTTCCTGTCGGCTGTTCCTCCTCTCCCTCAGAGTCAGTCTTCACCAAACGTTATAGGGGGTTGGATTAGAAGACCTCCAAGATACCTTCCAACTTTGTTATTCTGTTATTTCATGATTCAAAACTTTGTAAATCTATGAAATAAAGAGAAAACTTCTTTCCTAATACAGCCATTTTCCTTGAATAAAAAAAGCATTTATACATAAAATATTCAAGGCATACACTTCCCAACCAGTACTCTCACATGAGCATTTTTTAAAATCTGAACATATAGATTTGCTTATTTTCTAAATGTGCTCATTATGTAAGACTAACACGGATTACAATGAATATACAATATTATCTTTTTCCTCATGATACAGTACTAAAATAATCATATTGGAATCAAAAGCTGTAAAATAAACAGTACATCTGGAAAAGCACAATTAGCATGCTTGAAAATGGAAAGGCAGATGATGCAAATATTCGTGCTCCATAAAATGTCAAGTTCAATGCCTCGCTGTGCACTAGACAGCTTAAAGAAGTGGCCTTCTAGTGCTAAGAAAGCCCCTTAATGCATAAAAAGACAGCATAATTGCAAACTGTGTAATTTTATTAAAATCAAGCTTGTAACATTTAAAATGAAATGCATATTTGAAGTTTTATGCATTTTTATCAATTAAATGCAAGTGAAAATGTCACAAAGCAGAAATATCTGCTGTTTTAAAGGTCTCGGATCAAAGATTAAGTCTCAGGATTCTTAATACTTAAAGAGAGCAAAACAACATGATAAACAAGCTCTATTACCATATTCAGTTTCTCCCCCTCTTTCTACTTGCTTTCTCCCCTCTCAGATTCAATGAGTTCTATATTCTAATGAACAAGACTGCAGAAAACAATTATTTGCACTCTACTTTGAAGTCCCATTTTACCTGCATGAATGAGTTGATGCAACAATTCCAGAATTATTTATTTCAACATAAAGTAAATAACCAAGATTTGTGGTCTTATACTTCATCTTCAGTTAAGCTGAATATTGTCAATTGCAATAATTATCCCATAATGTAACATGCTTTCTTTCTTCTAAGACATCATCTGTCCTTCAATTAAAGGAATCACGATTCAAGAATTAATCATAGTCCAGAGACAAGAATTGGAAAAATATGCAACACCACCTACCTATACTTCGTCACTACAAAACACTGCAGAGTATAAAGTGCACATTGCATAACAATTCATAAAAGCAAATTAAAATATTAAAATATCATCCAAATTCCACTGATTTCTTTCCACTTACACTTTCTATATTTTGAAAGGCAATGTGCCTGACAAGCAAAAAGCAAGATCTTGCTCCTTGCCATGTGATTTCTCAGTTTCTATATTAAAAATTGTATTAAAAATTGGCTACAGTGCCTGAAGATGTTTGTATTCAGAAGGCCACATGGTGCTATGGAAATTCTTAAAAAAAAAAAAAAAACACAGGAAAATTTCTGTGTTTTTTCTACATTTCCCACATAGGCATAGTCAAGGAGCAGTGTTTTTTTATACCCTCTTTCAAAAATCTTAGATCCTGAGATTTAGTTAGTGGTTTCACTAATGCTTTCATTACTATGCTCAATAATTTTTTGAAAGTTTTATTATTAAATAATGTCACTGACCTGTTAGAACAGAGAAGGGAATTTATTATGAAGAATGCTATGAAAAAGATGATACAGTCAGTCTTCCCCAGTCTATTCATTTTTCATGCTCTTTTCACAGAATCCTAAATGCCTAACACAGTGTGATCTCCCCATACTCTGTGTCTCCTCTAAAATAGAATTTAAAATACATTTCCACAAATGGGTCTTTGTTTTACATTTTTTAATTGGAGAAAGTATTCCATCTTTGTTTTTTTTGTATTACTCAATGTCTCTGCATTGTCCATTTTTCTCCCTTAGCTACTTTTCATCTGATCTAAGAGTCTATGATTTCATGAGGAAAGAATGGGGCATTGTATTTTTCAAGTCCAGCAAAGTAGCAATGTTGAAGGAGACCACTCTATTGTAGCTATCTTTCTTCAGCCTCAATACATTTTGCATTGTAAAGTGAAGGGAATATTACTGGGATTGAAATTGCAATGTCTCAGCTCATTTAGGAAAGTAGAAATTCCACTAAGCTAACTCCACTAAGCTCAACCTTCCTATATGTAGGCATGTGAAAGATTATATTTAAAATCTCTCTCTCTCCTCCAAAAAGTTGCTTTTCCAGCTTGATTTGATTGTTACATCCTGATAAAGTTTACATGTCTATTCCTGTTAAGCATGTATGAACCTTACTGAATTAGGAGGATGGCCAGAGGTAGGCAAAATACTCAGTTTTGTTTTTTGCAATGTACTGATATGATGTTAAGGAATGATTGCTCTAAAATCTAATCAACAGACTAACAAACATTGCCACTGTTATTGTTATTTATCTGTGGTTGTGGTTTTCAGATTTTGCCTTAGGAAATGCTTGCCAGTAGCACTGTGCATCGTTTTGGAACACGTTCTAGAAAGAAGCTTTGAAAGACACAGGGCCAAATATGTAGGACCCGATCTGTAGCTTGTGCCTCTCTGTAGCTGAGCCTTTCCCTGGGCTTGCTTATCAGTTTCCCCTGAAGCATTTTTTTTAAAAAATAAATCTGAAATATTGAATATATATTCCCAATCAACTTTTTTAAAAAAATCCCTTTTCTAGTATTATGAGCCTCTGTGTATTATGAGCCTCTGTGATGCAGTGGTTAGAGTGGTTACTGCAAACTACTTCTGCTGCAGCCAGCTGCCTACATTTTAGCAGTTCAAATCCCACCAAGCTCAAGGTTGACTCAGTCTTCCTTCCTTCTGAGGTGGGTAAAATGAGGAGCCAAATTGTTAGGGACAATATGGTGACTCTGTAAACCACTTTGAGAGGGCTGTAAAGCACTATAAAATGGTAGATAAGACTAAGTACTATCACTATCATCCATGTCCTTGACTTTTTACACTACAAATTATAAAAGGATAGTCTTCTGCCTCAAAACATCTGATTATTTGTATACATCTGTATAGATCAAACAATTAATTATACAAATATCATCATGGAATGTGATATAACTTAAGGTGAGACAAAGGTAAATAGGAAAAGGATAAGCATTTGGGACAGTGTCTTTCAAATATGTCTTTCAGCTCAACTATAGAAGAACTTGAAAGTTACTGAATGGAGACAAGATATCATAGGCTTCCCAGGACTTGTTTACCATAGTCTCATGAGGATTGTGGAATGCTATGGTGTGTGTTTTAAGAAGCATTGTTTCTTTGCATGGACACCTCATGCAAAATGACAATGAACTTAGCATGTGTCAGTGACTTTATATGGTTGCAGATCATACAGAGAAGACTGTAGGCATCCATTAGTTGTTTTTCAATTTAATCTGTCCAACATTATTGACATTTTCCAGGAATGCCCTTTAGAAACCAGCAGTCTGTTAGTTTGGGGTAAATACTTATTTTAAATTCACATACAAATTTGGAATGGTATGATAATGTGGGCAATTTAAAGGAGGCTGAGAACTTCATGCTTTTGAGGTTTCAGAGCATTATAAATCTTAGAAGCTTCACCCAAAGGTATTCACACCTCTTATTTTTAATGTGATCCAGTAGTTGGTAGAAGCCTATTATCTTAAAAGGGTGAAATGTTACTTCTCATTCAAGGCAACTGCATAAATATTTTAAGAATAGTACAAATGTTATTTTAGAGTGTTTCTGCATAGGATGGTTTCTCTTTCCAAGCCTATAATTTTACCTATAATTTGTATTTGAATTATGGCAAATAATTTATGCATCCATTGGGGAACAGAGCAAGGGAGAGATTCAGCAGGATAAGTAAATTGTAATTATTTAACAAGTGACCAGCTCAGTGCTCTAGCTAATTTTGAACTCTCTTGTTTAAGTCCCTCAAGGGCATCCTTTGGCATTCAGACGTAAGAGGCATTAGCAGAGGCTCTTATTATTTCTGTCGGGAAGCGTGTTCTGTCCAAAGTCACTTAGATAATCAATGTCAATTTATACTAGTCAGGAGTTGTACCAGCCTTAGCATCTGTCATTAAACCTGTTTCCAGAGAATAAAATTATATTAATTCAGAGCAAGGTATATAAACAATCCTTTTATGTATCATATCACTATGCACATTAAACAGTATGTACAGACTTCTAGGATGTTTTCCTTTGATGGGGGTAACTCCACTATTATAGTACAAATGCAATATTCATTTTACGAAATATTTCAGCAGATTTTTATGGCTAATGTGACTAGGCAGCCTGTGGACCCTCTGTAGTATGGGCTGGTTCAGACAGAAGGAGAATGCAGTTTCTGGAGAAGACATCCTATTAACTGAGTTGGATGGGGAAAACACTGATAGGAAATTGGCCAAGAAAGAAGGCTTCGCTTTGATGTCAACTCTCATGTAACAAACCTTGGGTTGCATGACGTAAGTTGGTAGTTTATTTCTCTCCTCTAAGTCCACATCTAGCCTGCCATGTTTGAGTGTTTTCAATCTAGTGTGAATTTTCCCTAATCCCAGGGAACATAATTTATCAGTGGTCCTGCTTTCTGCTCAACATCTCTATTTCCTTGGAAGTCTAGGATATGACAAACCTGGCTCCTATTAATTCTCTGAATCTGGATAAAACCTGGAAATTAGAGTCGGCTAAATTTGGGACAGATTGTTATTTACAATAAGGAGCATAGCTCTAATCTGCTTGTCCTAACTGAAAATCTTTTATAAAGCTTAGTAAATATTGATCTGTTATCCTTGCAACTTTACCAAATCAAAACAAATGAACAACAATACATTTCCAATTTGTATAAAATGTCATGATGGAGAAGGGAGAAGGGAAAATGTAGTAGTGATCCACACTTGTGTCCCCAAACTAAAATTACTGCCTTGTGACCAGATCATCATCGCTGTATTGTAAAAGGATGGGTAGCTTGTGAGTTGGAGAGATATTAGTCTCGCTTATTAACTGTAGGATCACAACATGGATGTGTATCACTCATACTGAAAATTTTAAGGATTCCAGGGATCACTGACCATTTTTGTGGAAATGGCCTAACAAACAAATTCTATACTCATCCAGAGACGAAAACAAACAACGAATATACATGTAGGCACCAAGATAGTGCTTTTGAATAGAAATGTAACAGCATCCCTTCCTGTGATCCTTTTCTTATTCAACACCAGATAATTCCTTCTATAGAAAGGCTGGGGCAGGTATGACTTGTATAGATGGAGGACACATGCAGACATGTGGATTTTTGAGGCACTCTATGATGCTCATGTGAAGATGTAGTACTCAGAAAGCCAAAATGAAAGGAAAGATTTATTAAAAAAATGTTTTGTTGTGTTTAGTTTTGTTTTAACACAAGAAGTTCTGTTATGTGTACATGGAAAAAATTATAATTGATGGATGGGCTCCAATTATTCATCATTCAATTTTTATTACAGTATTCATAATTAATTAAGTTAAATTATTATTTTTCCTGGTTCTGACCCCACCGCTTTTGTGTGAAGTGTCATTTATATTTACACATGCAAGTTCATCTGCCCACAATTATTTGGGTGAGGGAAGTCTGCAGAATTGGCTTTAGCTGCAGTTAGCTTAATTTGAATCTGTTTCTATTTTATCTTCCTTTTCTAGGAGGGTTGTCTTCAGTTCAAGTAAAAACGGTACCTCTGTAGCTCTATGAGCCATGGCGGTTCTGAACCATGAAATGAATAAACAAATAAAGTATAATGACAATATGTATGGATTGGTTATTTAGTTCCAAAAATGTTGCAGACTCTGTTCACTCTCTCAAGTTCACAGTGCGATTATAGTCTCTCCAGCATTTTTGCACAGAAGCTTCATTAGCCAGCTGGCTTGAAAGCAAACCTAAAATAATGCTATCTATTCTCCATGCTGCTTGAGAAAGCAAATTCTGACTTGTCTTTTTGCACCCCTCATTAGCCTGGAGGGGATTGCAGTAGCCTCACGGCTTCTTTAAATTAGCAGTAACTCCTTTCCTCTGACCCCAGGTGCTACTACATTTAGATAAACATTTCTCCCTCTGCCAGGACAGAAATTAGATTAATAGGCTTGCACATTCACATATTGCAAAGAGGGCTCTGCAAAATTAATCAGCCAGAAAATGCTGCAGCACAGACAAAATGATCAACAAGGGGTTTTGATCTTAACTTTCTTTCACCAGACAAAAAGAGTGGTAGAAAGCTGGACACAGAAGATCTTGTGACAGAAGTCTTGTGATGACCCGGGGCGTGGCACAAAGGCAACACAGTCACACAAGTAAGAAAAGTTCCTTTAATACCTCCAACTTTGCCCCCAGTGTCCAGTTACCTTCAGCTGGAGAAAAAACTCTCCCAAGAACAGTCTTTAAATGAAGAAAATTCAGTCTGAAAACAAAATACATATAAACTGTAAATAAAAATCCACACAAACCACGTTGCAGCAATTAACTGACAGGAATAAGGAATTGCAGGCTTCAAAGGCCAACAAAACACACACAGTTGGCAAGACGCTAGGAACCCAGATAAGCCTCGACCATAAAAGATAACTCACGATTTGCTTCCCATGAGTTGCTGTGCGCAATTTCCCTTTTTAAACACTGTGTTCCCAGCTGCAGCTAATGAAGGGAATCAGGACCCTTTCCTCTCCTGTAAGTCATACAACTCACGTTGCTCCCTTCTCCATTCCTCCCTGCGTGCTCTAGGATGAAGAGGGGGTGGGCCTGGATCTTCCCCAGTTTCTTTCACAGCCACCGGAGCCACACTCCCACTCCCTGTCAGCTGCTCAGCCTCCCCCTTGGAATCAGATTCCAACAAGGGCATAACAAGTCTTCTGAATCAATGCCTAACATCTAGTACTGAAGGAAGACTGATTTCAAGGGTTAAAAAAAAGACACTGGTTTGAAATGCGAGCATAGCATCCTCTTGCGTGATCCTCCATCAGGGATAAATATTTACATAACTTTCACCAAGCAAGAAAGATCAAGTAATATTTATGCAGTGGTAATGGAATGCTGGCTACAATTCAATTTCAATGAAGCAACTGACCCGGCATTAAAACTGAAACCTAGGTAGCCCAGAACAAGGAGCTCCCTTCAATTCCCACTCCGGTCTCAGGTTTGCAACCTGGGAAGAAGGGTAACTCTTGTTATCCGTATGTCAGTAGCCTTTCAGAACTTCTACACTATGGATTATTGCCTGGTATCATTCTCTGATTAAAGTTGGACTTTAGGGAGCAGTTGTGATTGCCACTGTTGCAGTGGTGGTATGTTACCGGTTTGGACCGGTTTACCTAGTAAAAAAAAAGCCAATGATCACCTGAGAAGAGGAAAAAAAAATCCTCCAACAATCAGCTGAGAGGAAGAGAAAAAGAAAAGTGCAGGATCGGCTCTCCCACCTGCCCTGCTCTTTTATCTTCTTTGTCCCGTCACTTATTGGTGCTGCAGGTCTCAGCTGATATGGGGAAAGCTGTGCGCTGGTGTCAGGCAAAGCATGCCCACCAAGCCACGTCCACCAAGCCACACCCACCGAACCTATGGTAAAACAATTTGAATCCCACCACTGCACTGTTGTACTGTCTTCCCTGCTACACAGCATCATCCCTGCTTGGCATGATACTACTGACATGCTGACTATAGACCCTCAGGGCTTTCAAATTCTACTGGGTGACAATGAGTCTAGAACAGCAATGAAGTTCACAGCCACCATAGCAGCCACGAACCTGTCCAAAGTCATTGAAACCCTGATGCATATACTTCAAAAATATGTGGATTTATTATTATTTTTGTCTCAAGGCAATTGTAACATCATCTGGTAGTGGAGGACATTCCCACCAGTCTGTTGATATAGTCAGATCAGTCTCTGTCTTTCAGCTTCTGGTATTACCCCACCCTTTCAGTGAGACAGGGCCTTTTAAAATGACTTGCTCCAGGTGAGTTATGGATCTGTTGAGTTCCCAAAGGAGCTTAGGGCATGGTGGACAATTTAGCTGAAGGTAAGGCACAGCTTGGAATCGGTGAGTGGCTGAGGCCTTAAATCACATTGCCTCTATTTAGCCTTCCCCTGTGCACTAATTCCACGGTGCATCTTAGTTTTCCAAGGAGCTTTGGGAGATGAAATGCCAGAGACATCTGTAGCACTGTAACAGGAAGATGAAAAACATGCCTGATTGAATATGAATAATAACTCATATTCAGGATTACATAACTCACCAATTTGGAACGAAGTGATATATCAAATTATAACATGAACTCTGCAAATAAGAAAACTCAAATTTGGAATGCGACATGATTCCATGTATAAAATTATAATCCAAGAGTAATTTGCACATAGAGAAAAAGATCTGATTTACTTTTTTAAATATGAAGTTATACGGACATAAAGGAACTGAGGCATATTATTCCACCTAAGATTAGGTTAACTTCAATCTCAAGGTACTAAAAACATACGCTTTTGCATGGGTTTCATGTAAGGGTTTTTGGTTTTGTTATTTTATGAAGCTTGGCTGCTGTGCTTTTATTTTATTTTATATTATATATTTTACTTGTTTTTAATGTTTTCTATCATAAGCCGCTTCAGAGTTACATACTATATGTGAGATGGGAAGTTATACATAGCACAGCATAAAATAGCATAGCATAACATAGCACAGCATATAAGCAATGCTCAAGAAGGGTCCACAGCATTGGATGCAACACATTCCCTTCATGACCTGTTTTCCTTGTTACCTTTTGGCAGGAGGCTTTGTGGTATCTGAAGCAGAACATCTAGATTTAGTCAGTTTTGTTCCATAAAGCATCAACTTTGTGAACTCTCTCTATATATAGTGTATGTGTGTTATGTATGTGTATGGGTAGCTATATACTTTGAGAGCAGGAAACAGAACTTCATTTTTAATGTGTGCCAGTGTGCTCACAGTAAAAAAAATGACAATAAAAGTTATCTTATACTGTATAGATAAAATAAATAAATAAACCTGGACACCCATTTTTGCAAGGTTGTTTTAAAGTGTAAATTACCCAGAGTCACTTGTAGGCCTTTAAATTGTAATTAATTAGTCAATTAATTAATTTCTGGGATGACATTGGACGATCTGACTAGAATTGTACTGAAAAATACATCAGCATAATAAATCTGTTAATCAGTAATTCAACTCTCACTAAAAATTATCCAAGGAAGTAGATAGATGCTTAGCTAGCAACAGTGACCAGGAGTCCTTTTGACCTCTTCCAGATGGTGCTGAAGAAGTTGTATTGGTCATGGTGGAATATGCATCAATCACTCCCTGATCATATTGCTCTAAGCTGAGCTAGGGAAAGTTTAAGGGTGTGGTTCCTCTTCCTGGGTGCTTCCTGTAAATCTACATGGTACTCAGCACTTTTATATTGCTGTACAAAATTCTTCGCATTTAGGGAGTTTTGTTTTGGGCCACAGAAAATGATTGGAGTTTGAATATGGCCAATGGGCTGCTGTCAGCATTTTGATATGGTACAGCTTAGAAAACAGAAATCACAAGAACGACTGGAACTCTCCAGAACTTGTAAATGCTCTAGCATTGGAAAATTTTAAGAAGGGATTGGATAACCATCTTTCTGAAATGCTATAGGCTTTCCTGCCTAATCAGGTGGTTGGAGTAGAAGACGTCCAAGGCCCCATCCAACTGTTATTCTATATTCTATTCTGTTATTATAATAGCAACATAATAATAACACAGGTTGAAAGTCTGAAAGAGATTCTCTCTCGTTTCTTATACTAAAAAGAACCAAAGTGGGTCAAACTGGATTTTTTTTTCTTCATTCTCTCTGCTTATCCAGGCTAAGTTGATATTTATACAACAGTTGCTGATTTGTTCTTCAGGACCATCTTCATACTCCTCTAGAACTGCAAGTTTGAGATTTCTGCTCTATATTCTTTCTTTATATTAATAACATTAAAAACTTCCTTCCTTCTTTCCTTTCTTGCTTCCTTCCTTTCTTGCTTCCTCTTATTCTATACAAAAAAATCCTAGATAGCTTACTATAATATTAAATAGAACAGAATAAATAAAATAAACCAACCAAACAACAACAGTTAGAAATATTTTTTACTATGATAATGTATGGTTTCTGTGATGACCCGTAGTGTCTCAAAAATAACACAAAAACTAAAACATGAATCAAGGTCTTGCAATGCCTTCAACTTAACTTTGCTGTTTTATTAGGCACAATTTAAATTCCAAAAATAAATAATGAAGCAAAAGAAAACCAGAAACAAACCATATTGATGAGAGTTTCAAAGCAAACCAAGATAATTAATCACACATTCCAGGAAGATAACCAGGGAGAGTCCATGGGAAGAACGCCAACAAAGATAAAGCTCATCCAATGAATACACTAATTTGACTTCAGCGTCTGTGAATGTCAGTTACAAACTCTTATACCGAGCTCACAGCTGCAACCCATGAAGAGGATAATGGACCTCTCCTCCCGAGTAAACCACACTTTTCCCTGATTCTCTCCTCCCTGCGTGCTCTAGGATGGATAGGGGATGGGCCTGGATCCTCCTCTGATTGTTCAGCCGGCCTCTGCCCTTCCCCAGCCTCCTCCACCACCTCCAGAGCCACACTCCCACTCCCTGTTGGCTGTTCCTCTTCTTCATCAGAGTCAGTCTCCACCAGGGGCATGGCAGTTTCATAGCATATAGAAGCAAGAGAAGAAGCAGAAGCAAGAAACTTGAGTATTCATTTTTGGCTAGCTGGCCAGTATAATTTAGTCATTAAATTAAAGAGCTTGGGTTACATATTTTCTCTCCAACTCAGAAACAGATGAGAGATTTTTATGTGCATTATGTATGGTATTAAACATACATTTTTTATAAACACAAGTGGCAAATAACATAAGCTCCACAGTAGCAATTATATTTAAAGAAAATATTTTACCAGTTTTCTTTTAATTAACTGAGAGATACCATCATTTGGAACAGGTCTCACAAATCAGACAGGAAGTGGTAGGAGAAATGTTGCACGGGGAGACAACACATTTTAAAATTCATTAAAAATATTTTTAGTATTCTACAGAATTATCTATATGGCTGCATAAAATGTGGCTCTAGATTTGGGAACATGAGAATTGGTTCCAAATATTCAGTCAAGTCTGAACACAAGAAAAAGGCTAGTTTGAATTAAATTACATAAGCAAAATAGGGAACCGGACATAAATAATCACTTCTGATTGTTTTACTGACAACTTTTGACAAACATTCAGCATAGCAAATGAATACAGACCAAATGATAAATCACTTGTTCTCCTGTTTGTCCATTATATATTTAGATACATGATGGAAAAAGAAAAACACTATAGGTAATCATATTTTATCTAGTGCAACCTTCTCCATCCTGGGCTCCAATATACTCATTACTGATAATTCCTATTCATTCATAAATACAATTACAGTATTTTCAACTATATCTCTATCATTCATTCTGCCAGCATAAATTCCACATAATTTTGCTTTTCTTCCCTATTTTCTTTGGATTTCTCAGAGTTAAACCAAATCTAAAATCTAATCTACATATTTAAAAAATAATCAGTATCCATTCTTCTTTAGACCACAACTAAGAGTCATTTTATTTAATTAACTAAAAGCATCTTAGGAATTGTAGATATATAGTATACTGAACACAGCAATCACAGTAAGTGGTAGCATTTTAACTGATCTTGATATTAACTGCTCTTGATTTGCTCTTGATTTGAATTAGTTACCATTGGAGAATAAGAGCTCAGCAGAAAATTCAGAATTGTAGATTAGCATGGAAAATTGAGTAAACAAATCCTAGAACACTACCTTTAAAAAAAATTACCCAGTCTTCCTTCTGAATTGTAATATATATATATATAATGTTTTCGTAGATTTTCACGGGTACAGGTATGCAGGTCTTGGTGTGTTCGAGCACAAGCACGAAGCCGAAAGCACCAGCCTGAAGATGGCGAGTGAGATCTCATCGAAACGTTGCCAAGAAAGTCTCAATCTTACACGGGAAAAGACCCGAACATGCCAAGACATACATCCATGCATACATACATACATATATACATACATACATATGTTTGTAAATAAACTGAGACTACTGGTCTCTCTAACACTTGACATTTACTTGATGGCACATCAATCAGTCACTCAATCAAAGAAAGAACTTTAAAATTTGCAGATAAATAAAATAATATAATTATTTCTTTGTTTTTAAATGGTGAATACATTCATTTCTCTTCGATAGTGGATAGGATGGAACATCTCTTCTATGATATGCTTAGCATCTAATAATTTTATTTTTTCCTTTATAAAAAGGAAGTTGTTCGTTGGCTAAATGTTTATAAACTGGTTTATCAAACTAATACATTGATTAAATGCTGCCACTGTAGTCCTCAACTTGTACAGTGGCAACATTGACCACAATTGAGCCCAGAAATTATGTTGCTAAGTGAGAAAATTGTTAAGTGAGTTTTGCCCCTTTTAATGATTTTTCTTGCTATATATGTTAAGTGAATCACCACAGTTGTTAATTAGTAACACAATTGAGTGAACCTGGTTTTTCCCATTGACTTTGCTAGTCAGAAAGTCACAATACATAATCACATGACCCGGGGACACTGCAAAGAATAGGAACCAGTTGTCAAGCATCCGAATGTAAATCACATGACCATGTGGATGCTCAAAAGTGTGAAAAATGATCATAAGTTAATTTTTTCAATGCCACTGTAGCTTTGAACAGTCACCAAATGAACTATTGAAAGTCAAGAACTACCTGTATTTGATTTTTTTAAAAAAAGAATAACTAATATCTGGCCTATTAATATTCCACTTACTTAAATGTGCAGAAAAATGAAAAGTTTTATCAAGGGGATTTGGTTTTATTTTGCTCTGCAAAATGTGTATCTGCAGCATTGTCGGCTGCCCTTATAAAATACTGTGCATTTTAGTATGAAATGCTTCTCAATCTACTATACAGCAGCGGCATGAAAGTGCCTCAGATTTGATGGGCAGTAAGAAGGTATGAGCTACTTTCATGCATTATAATGCATGAAAGCAAGTTGAGCAAGTGATCTTATAAGATGCTGCTAAAAATTGAATGCTGTCCAAAATGAGGATATCAGATTTTCTCTTCAATCCGCTTACTGTAGAATTTATCACTAGGGCAGTTCTGCCACAGCTGTGTTTTTCTAGCAAAAGAGGATCAGACTGGTTTTTGGAATGGTTATCTTAATCCTTCCTTCCTTCCTTCCTTCCTTCCTTCCTTCCTTCCTTCCTTCCTTCCTTCCTTCCTTCCTTCCTTCCTTCCTTCCTTCCTCCCCTCCTCCCTCCCTCCCTCCCCATTTTAAATAACCCACCAATATTTTATATATAACAGAATTTCATAATCAAATTACATTCAATAAATCACATTTCACATTAAATACTACCTTTACAGTATTAAACTATAAACACAAATATTGAATAGAACTTGGCAAAATGTGAGGTTTTCTGATTTTTCATAGAGAACAAGCAGATTTCTAAAATGTCCCTTGTTCAACTCAGTTTCATAATACCTTATTACCATATTAACATCATAGTTCTGAAATATTGCAATACAGAAACTTTCATATAAATGAATATATTACCAGGCAAGACATCTTTATTCCCACAGAGCTGGGAGTGAGTGACTGGCCAAGGGCCTCCCAACTGTTTTCATGTTTATGGAGAGACTAGAATTCTTAGGCACCTGGATTCTAGTCTGATGTCTTAATTGTTATATCAAACTGGATTATCTCAAACAGGGGTGTCAAACTCAAGGTCTGTGGGTCGAATCCAGCCTGTAGGGTGCTTAGATCTGACCCACAGGGCCACCCTGGAAAACAGCAAAGGACTGGTCTGTAGTGCCTCTGCAGCGAAAATGGAACTTAGGACAGCCGCCCTAACAGGATCTGTTTTTGGCCATGATGGCCTCCTGCAGTCCTCTGCCAGAGAAAATAGATCTCAGGGGATATGCTTGGCTACCCCAAGTTCCATTTTCACTGGCAGAAAGCAGCAGAAGGCTGTCGCAGCTGAAAATGGAGCTCGGGAGCCCGTTTTCATTGGCAGAGCACTCGAGCCACCACAGACACCCAAGCATGAGTGATGTCAAGCTGGCCATGCCCACCCTGACCACGACCACCCTGGCATCAGGGTTGAGGTCAAACACAACCCTGATGTGGTCGTCAATGAAATAGAGTTTGATATTCGTGATCTAGAATTTTCCCTTTAGGTAGCCCATAATTTAGAACTTTAATGACTAATGTCCAACCCTTGTAAAATAGCGTGTCAACTCATTCTAACATTAGGTTTCTATATCCCACTGAAGTTATATCACCATTATCCATATATTTTGAAAGGAAAGTTTCTCCAAGTGTAAAATGCACAGGTTTAGAACTCCAGTGTAATCCAGCTTTCCTTCTTATTTCTGGTGGGAAAGTAAATTTATAATGAATGACAAATTGTATAGGCCTAGAATGCAGAAGTAGAGATTAATCAATTTTTTAAAATAAGATGAGGAAAAAGTATTTTTTTTCAATTACAATTTTACATGTATTTTGCATTATAAGAATGATATAAAAGACTTGGCTTAAGAAAAAGGATGATAACTTCAGTTATATCATTATTTTCCAACAGCTCTTGCTCTAATTATAACTATTTATTTAACAGAAAAGTTGTTGAACAAGGATTCTTCCACTTCGTTAGGGACCTATTCAGATGCTCAAAATTTATTTATTTATTTATTTATTTCTAAGTTTTATATACCGCCCTTCTCCCAAAGGACTCAGGGCGGTGAACAGCCAACTAAAATACAAATAAACAAAGTATAAATTATTTAAAAAAGAATTAAATACTAGACTGTCCCAAATCTAAAAACCCCAATTAAAATCAATAAAACATCATACCCCGTCCCAAGTAATGTAAAAACCCCATTTAAAATCCCATTAGTCAGCTCAGGCCGGCCTGCTCGAAGAGCCAGGTCTTCAGGTCACGTCTGAAGGCCCTCAGGTCACTGGTCGTTCGTAATCCAGGGGGCATCCCATTCCAAAGGGCGGGTGCCCCCACAGAGAAGGCCCTATTCCTCGGGGTCACCAGACGACACATAGAAGGCGTCGGGACCCGGAGGAGACCCTCTCTGTGGGAGCGCACCGGTCGGTGGGAGACTACTGGCAGAATGCGGTCTTGTAAGTATCCTGGTCCGATGCCATGGAGCGCTTTAAAGACCAAAACCAGTACTTTAAAGCGAACCCGGAAGGCCACTGGCAACCAATGCAGCTCGCGCAGGAGGGGCGTCACGTGGGAGTATCTCGACGCCCCCATAACCACCCGCGCGGCTGCATTCTGTACCAGTTGAAGCCTCCGAGTGCTCCCCGCAGGGAGCCCCATGTAGAGGGCATTACAGTAGTCCAGACGGGAGGTGACCAGGGCATGAGTGACTGTGCGTAAGGCGTCCCGATCAAGAAAGGGCCGCATCTGGCGTATCAGGCGAACCTGATAAAAAGCCCCCCTGGAGACGGCCGTAATATGCTCTTCCAAAGACAGCCGTACATCCAGGAGGACACCAAGATTGCGTGCCCCTTCTGTGGGGGTCAAGATCTCATCCCCAATAGCCAGCGATGGAGTCAGCTGACTATATCGGGCCGCCGGAAACCACAGCCACTCGGTCTTGGAAGGGTTGAGTCGAAGCCTGTTCTCGCCCATCCAGTTCCGCACAGCCTCCAGGCAACGGGCCATAACCTCCACAGCATCGTTGGGGTGGCTTGGGGTGGAGATGTAAAGCTGAGTGTCATCAGCATACAGATGGCTTCTCCTTCTTTTTGCTCAGAGTTTTTAAAAAAATTTGTGGCATCAAAGTTTTTAGCAAAAGGGATTTTACAAGAGAAGCAGCTGAGAACACAAGGTCACCTTGTTAACACACTTCATGACAAGACTGCAGGGAGAGATGTGAATGGGCTTTTAAAGAGGTTCAAGTAGTGCAAAGTTTGTTGAGGGGGATATGCTCCTTGTCTCTTCAGGATCTTGCTTATTGTTATCTATAAGTATATTCTACATGCAGAGATGACTTTCTCATTATCATGCAAAGCTCTTCTAAAATCTTAGCATTTGTTCAATGTGTTCTGCTCTTTCATAGGCTTAGTACTGTACATCTACAATGTCAGGGAAGTTTTCCAAACCTCACAAATGGCATCTCCTGGATTCTATTTATCTGGATGCTTGCCCAGCATGCCTTCAACACATACACAACGTAGTTTTTGCTGCCAAATTTTGTTCTGAATACAATCCTTATTACTGGAAAGTGTTTAATGTCTGTTTGCTTGTTTTATCTAGAGAACTTGTATCTCACCTTTCAGCACTGCGGTTCCAACACAATAAAACCAGAATAAATAACACCGATCAAATGAAGCAAAGCAAAACAACTGGCAGCCAGCAGCAGAAGGTATAGCAGTGTTAAGATGAAAACCTTAACAGACAGCTGGAAATCCAACAAAATAACAGAATAAACCATTCCTCAATGTTGCTTCAGATGAAAAGTATTGTTGTATCTAAGAGAATGAAAATTGACTGGTTTCCCCATGGATGAAACATATACAAAACTATGATGAGTTCAGGGGTGGGATTCAAATTTTTTAATAACTGTGGGTGTGGCTTAGTTGGTGGGCATGGCTTGGTTATTGGCTGGGCGTGGCCAACTCAATATCACTCACATCAAGGCACACATCTCCTCACCTGGCCTCTCGTGACTGTGGAGATGCCGCAACAGTCATAAGTGTGAACAATGGTCATAAGTCACTTTTTTCAGTGCCATTGTAACTTTGAATGGTTACAAGCAAAATACAGTAAAGGAGGGGAAAAAATCTCCAGAGAAGTTCCTGAGACAGGAAGTCTAGTCCTGCCAAGAATGCAATAAGGGTTAACAGAAAGGCAGATTCTGTAAGCAACACCAGAATGTTTCCTTCTTGCCTTCCTTACAGGATTAGGCCAGTAATTTCTTCTAACAACCTGTTCTCCAAACTGCTTAGAATGTTAACAACTGGTTCTAGCAAGTAGATGCGAACTAGTAGAATCCCACCCCTGAATGAGTTATTGCTATAGAGAAAAATTATTTTCTTATCTTTACTGATCTATCCTCTAAAGCAGTGGCCTCTAACCTTTCTGGCTCAGCAGACAGGCAGAGGAGGTGACAGATAGGTTGTGGGTGGAGAGGAGATGATTTCACTTGTGTGTAAGTGCCACTTTCACAAAGGCAGCTTTGCAAGCATGCGTGCACTTGCCCATGAATTCCATGGCCCAGTCCACTGTGGCCCGGAGTGTAGGCAACCTTGCTCTAAAGATGGGAACGGATAGAAAAATAGATGGTTCAGAGCAAGACATTTAGAGAACCTGATCCCAGGTCTTTAAGGTCTTTATTAAAATCGGGGGGCGACCAAGCTCTCAACCGAGTCGTGTGTGCGAGCTTCGGGAAAATCTACTACTTTGAATACTGTACACAAATAAAATTAGATACCAACAAAGAATGATTGCAGTAGATATTACAGTTGGCTAGTTAATAACCATGTCAACTGAATTATGTAGCAACTAATCATTCCAAACAGTCTTCAAAGGCAGACCCATAGAAAACACAAATGCAGTAATGCAATCTTATTGCAACATAGAGCTCCAGTCACAGTTCAAGTAATGTTTTTTTTAATGATACTTACCTTACCTTTCCTGAAGTTTCAGATTGTTCATAATTCTCCAAACATTTATTATATGAAAATTATTTAATAAACACTACTTTTATTAATAATAATAATAACTATAAATTAGAACAACAAAAATATTCTCTAGGATAGTCTGACTGACCTTTGGGAGGGTCAATATTGACCAATTAAGGGAACTCTGGTTTACATTGTTTAAAGAAACCAGAACTGAATTTCCAAGAAAACAGTACCAAGACATACACAGGATTTCTTCACAGAGCTCTCCTTTTTATATCATGGATGAATATTTGCTGCTTGGTGGCAATATACATTTACATATTAATTCATTGGGATTCTATGTTCACACCATAAAAGTACATTTGCGTGAGTCAGCAAATTTGAAAAAGGGTGTCAGCAAATTTGAACTATTCTTTAAGCAGAACTCAGAAACACACAGGGGGAAAATCAATGTTAGACAATGTCTAGACAAAATAGAAATTTAACCTGCTAACACTAGAAATATCTTAAGCCCGCATGGGTCATTTTACTGACCTCAGAAGGATGGAAGGCTGAGGCAACCTTGAGCTGGTGAGACTCGAACTGTCAAACTGCTGACAGCTGGTGATCAGCAGAGTACTGCATTCTAACCACTGCACTCCCATGGCTCTTTTCTCTTTACCTAGAGGAGGGGTGTCAAACTGGTGGCCATTGGCAGGATGTGTCATGTGCAGGCCATGCCCACTCCAGCTCCATCGCGAACTGTCATGAAACATCATGTGATGGCAATGTGACACAGCGAGTTTGACACTGGTGGCCCTAGAGCTTGTAAGTATCAGTTACTTTTCACCAATGAAACCTGTATGTATTCTAGAGAATAAAATCACACATAGAATGTAAGTTTCTATGAATAAAAATGCAAACATTGTTTGAATGATGAAATTTCAAAATGATACAAGAAACTAATTACTCAATTCAGTTTCACAATAATTCTTGGATGCCAGTTCCAAAAATGGGTCCCTTTCCAACCTATCATGGTTTCACTGATTTTCATCCAACCAAACATAGCAAGATAGCAATTCAGTGCTTATGTGGTAACCCACAGAATCAGTTTTTTGGCATTTCTTTCACTATTAGGCAGGTTTTATCCATTTTCATTTTCTTGCAATTTTGGCTTAGTTTCAGGTAGAAGGTACCATGCCACTGCTAAAAAAAACCCTGATTAATATTTTACTCACACATTTCTCCCCAAGTTAGGAAGGAAGGAAGGTTTATAACTACATTGAGAAGTTAATATCCTACAAAATGTTGTAGCAAAGCAATCATTTTATATATCCATAAAATGCAAAGAAATCAAAGGAAGAACACTTTATATTCAACTAATTATGAAGAAACATGTGAATTAATTGAAAAAAAGGAATTATGCTGAAATAATATACAAACATCCATTTTAAAATAAATATGGATAAGTATATACATTACAAAATATCCAAAATATTGCAGAAAAATAGGGATACTTCAGTGGGCGAATGGCTGGCCCTTGGGGCAAAATGCAGCCACATGGTTTGACAGATATTCATAAACCGAAATGTGGTATATAAAGTGGGGCAAGTATCAAATTATACGGCAGAGAAAACATACATAATAAGCAACTAGAAAAAGATTCTCTTTGCACAAGAATGTTCTATATGACTGTCCCAGTTTTTCTACCCTTTGTACAGGGGTGGGATTCTACCAGATTGCACCTATTCGCTAGAACTGGTTGTTAGCAGTCTAAGCAGTTCGGAGAACTGGTTGTTAGAAGAAATTACTGGCCTAATCCTGTAAGGAAGGCAGGAAGGAAACATTCTGGTGTTGCTTACAGAAACTGCCTCTCCATTAACCCTTATTACATTCTTGGCAGGACTAGACTTCCTGTCTCTGGAACTTCTCTGGAGTTGCTTTTCCTCCTTTGCTGGTACTTGCTTGTGTGGAGTGACCATTCAAAGTTACAATGGCACTGAAAAAAGTGGCTTATGACCATTTTTCACACTTACGACTGTTGCGGCATCCCCACAGTCACAAGAGGCCAGGTGAGGAGATGCGTGCCTCGATGTGAGTGATATTGAGTTGGCCATGCCCAGCCAATAACATGACCACCAAGCCATGTCCACCCAGTCACATGACTACCAAGCCATGCTCACCAACTAAGCCACACCCACAGAACCGGTTGTTAAAAAATTTGAATCCCACCCCTGCCTTTGCCATACTCATCACATGCCATTGTGGGGGGAACACTTTTTTGATACTACTATTTATCTGTGTGTATAGTAAAGAAGTCAGGAAAGTCCTTTAGATGAGCTGAGCTATATTAATCTATCTTTGAAACTGCCACAATATAAATAAATCCGCACTTCTGCATTGCCAACATGATGCCATCAGGAAGGAATTAAATAAAAGGTAATATCAGATCCTGTTCAGAAATCATTCTTTTTCTCCTATAAAAGGCAAGCTTTACGTTACTGAGTTTTAATGTACACTGATCATTAACCTCAATGCAGTTTTTTTTGTCTTCTACTGGAAACTCATTATTTTAAAGCAAATTTGCACTATTTTTCTAAATGAATGAATGATAGGTCTTAGGTGATATCTGCTCTTCCATTAGAAGAATTAGTCAGAACCAGAACATTTTAATGCTAAAAACAAATAGATCAAAAAAAATTTTAAGAAAGGGATTATTCCAAATCCTTGGGATAAGAAGCTCTTCATTTAGGTTTTATATTTTAAAGCAAAGCTATTGAACTGAACTTTCTGGAACAGAGGAATGAATGAAGAAAATTACTCTACTTTTTTTGGAAGATAAAAAGGGACAGAGAAACTAAATCTTGCTTTTTGATCAGATTGTTGCTATTACGGTTATCATCACCATTAGTGGAATACTATATGTAACATACCTTGATTTCATCAAAGCATTTGAAAAGTAACTCATAACTCAAATTAAATGGTTAATAAGCTAATTAAGTGTGAATTTGATGACATGCCAATTAAGCAGGTAAATAACTGGCTTAGAAAGCATGCTCTAAGCATGCTCATCAATGGTTCATTATCAAACTGCAGCAAGATATTGAATGGGATACCAAAATATTAGTTTTTGGCCCTGTATTCTTTAGTATTTTTATTAATGCCTTGGATGAAGACTGGTGTTGACATAAAATTGGGTATCATTACCAGAAACCTAGAAGTAAAACTTAAGTAGACTGAAATAACCATTTTGATAGATTATTGAAAGAGATTGAAAATAATAGTATCAAGTTTAATAGAAACAAATGCAAAAAATTTCCCTAATAAAACATAGATATAATGCATAAGGATAACATGGGGAATATTAGGCTTTGAAATAGTACTTACCCATGTTTCTCACAAAATAAGGCCGGGCCTTATTTTTTTTTGACCTCTGAAAAAACAGCTAGGATGTCTTTTTGGGGGTGACTTAATTTCCTCCCCCACCCAGAGCGCCCCATGCGCATTCACCTCTCCACGAGGCCGCTTCTATCGACCGATTGAAGTTTCCAAAGGCAGAGTCACCAGCCGCTTTGGGGCAAGGCATGGCTGCCCGCGTCCCCTCGCCATGAGGCAGTTTCTTTTGGGTGATGGAAGCTCCCCAAGGGCAGTCACCAGCAGCATCAATCGGCCAGTAGAAGCGGCCTCATGGTGAGGGAAGTGTGCGTGGGAACTCGCCCCGAGGCCGCTTCTACCGGCCGATCGAAGCGGCTGGTGACTCTGCCTTCGGGGAGCTTCTATCGGCTGATGTTCTATCGGTAGTAGATCGGGGTATTCTAGCCTAGGCTACCTGCAGGGCGCTCCTAAAGGCAAGTTTTCTCCCCCCCGCCCTTCCCCCAATTTCTCTTCACTTCGTGTAGTTCTAACAAATGAAGTGAGAAATGGCGGGGAAATGCATGATTTAAATAGGCCTAAATTTTGGGGGCAGGGCTTAATTTTACCTCATGCCTAGAAATCATGCTGGGCCTTCCTATTAGTGGAGGCCGTATTGTTGGAGAAACAGGGTAGCAATAAAGAAAAATACTGATGTATTTGATTATTGGTGTTGCAGGAGATTCTTGGGGAAACAGATCAACCCAGAGTTCTTATTCGAGGCAATGATCATACTTCAGTCACATTATGCAAAGATCTAGTTTTCTGAAGAAGTTTAAAATACCAACAAACCTGGAAGGAAAGCAAACAAAAGGACAAAGGTGAACAGAACCAATTTTAGCAGTGATGGGTGCGCTATAAAATGCACTGTTATATAATGTGTGAAATTTTTCCTTTAGACACCCAGTCTTATAAATTTCTAAATTTCTTTTTGTTCCCATCTCAATTCAATCTGAGAGAAGGCAGAGTTCTGAGTGAAACATATGTCTGTCTATCCACCCACCTGTCCATTTATCCATCCATCCATCCATCCATCCATCCATCCATCCATCCATCCATCCATCCATCCACCAATGACCTTAGTTATTCAGTGTTTGTATTTTTCCAAAGCAGTGAAATAGCTCCAACAATGAAAGTAATACTGTCCACAATATAAAGTGACATAAAACTCATTCTAAGAGCTGATTCATACATGGATCGCTATTATTGTATAATTTACTGCCTAATGCGTGGACAGCCTTCAGTAAACTGCTTTGCATTTGTTATGTCTCTGATGTTTGATTTGTGAGGCTCATTTTGCATATCATTACTTCATGCTGCAGTTATTAACTGATGAGCAAGCACGTGTGTGATTTCTTCTCAACAGCTGGAATCTGACAGGTAAAGAATTAGATAACACTGTGGGTCCTACAATGATCTCTTTGTTTTCTGCTTTGGACTTTTATCGGGAAAAACTTTGCAGGAAAATTAGTATCTCATCATATCACTTTTCTTAACAGAACACTCTAGAAATACAAGAAGTAACTTCTTGCATTTCTAGAGTGTTCTGGTAAGAAAAGTGATATGATTATGTTTCTGGTCCTTCTGTTATTCTAAAATAACAGAAGGACCAGAAACATAATTTAATCATGGGCATCCTCAGGAAGGAGCAATGAGCTGGAACAAATAATGACACATATGTCATGGTACAATGCAAGAATATAAAGGGCAGAGTTTGCATCACGATGTCAACAGCACATATTTATACCTTTGGGCAAAACCTTGGGTTACTGCAGACACCCTTAATCTCAGCTCTTCTGATGTAGGAAAAACTGTGCCCTTTTTGGTGGCCATCTATCATTCATTTAAAGAAGCTAAATACAGGAGATGTTGTTTACCTGCTCCTCAATAGAATCTGTTCCATTTTTGGAGTTTGTGGTATCATCTGTAATGTTTACTCAAATTCTTCTAAATTGGATCTCTTGTCTAGCACCCTGAAAATGTGAAATACATTTTAAAACTTTTCTTGCTATACAGGTCATAGTGGATTTCTGCATTAAACCAAGGGCTGGGTTAGATCTCCTCTTAGGTCCCTACCAGCTGTAGGAACTTAGCACCCACCCCTCTCCTAGAAAATTGAAATAGCCTAGGAAATATTAAAAAGGCAGAATATTTCCTCTAAAAAGAGTAGAAACTCAGAAGCAGAAACTCACCTCAGAAGCAGAAACTCACCCCCACCTTTGTTAATGGGTGGGCCATTAAGGCCTGGTCCAGAATACTTTGCGTAACAAAGATCTGCAGGTAAAGCTATTGCAATTGCCAAAAGCCCTTTTAAGGGCATAATCATCCAGCAAGGCTCAACCAAGCCTGGAACTCAGGGCAGCCTACAGAGTTGCCCCTGCATGGCCCCATGGGGTCTGATAACCAATTAGAATACAAGCTCCAATTCAAATTCCAACAGAGGGTGTAAAATCCAGGCACTCTCAGCACCTCAGCCCTTTTTTGATCTCTTCCTTCAGCTTGAAGCATGTGATCATTCTTCCTTTTCATTCTGGAGCTCCAGGCCATGTGGTCCTGATATTAAAACTTCCAAACAGCCTCCATGTTTCCAGTGTCTTTTTCCCCACTTGGAACTGAACCCAGAAGGATGTTTCTTTCAACACAGCTATTCAAATGTCTGAAGATAATAATACTGTAATTCCTTCCCTAAGCTAAACATTGTCAGAGTATATTCCTGAACTGGAATAGAGCATGGTAACAAGATCAGCCAATGAATAGGAATAGCAACTAAATCAGCCAATGAGGACAGTTTGAAAACTGAAACTAGAAGTAGCTTAGGCATGGCAGCTAAACCCTGCAGCTCTGAAACTATGTTAAGCACTGAGTCTGTCTATTGAAAATGAAACTGCTTCTCTCCTCTGCTGTGTATAATAATGCTTGCCTGCTGAACTAAAGTGAAACTGATGTCTGTTTCTGAGCTGCTCATGTGCTACTGAAGTTACTTGCAACATGTTTCTGTTTGAGTTTGCTCCATGTTGGAGAAATCTACAACTGGTTTGTAAAATTTACTTATTATAAAGATGTTAAATGAAGCATCAGTGATCTGTGTTTATTTTTCTGGCACTGAATTAATGCTGCACAACTTTAAATAAACATGTCTACTTATTTCTCTTTTTCCTCCCAAAATAATCCTTAAGCTGTTTACCATCTTTATTACTCACTTCTGAGCAATAAAGAAATGAACTAAAAAAACTTTAATGATGGAAGAATTTTAGAAATTAATTAAATTACACAATTTTCTTGTTTCATTTTAAATGTTTATCTTTTCCATGGGGCTCTGTTCAAAATAAATTTTAAAAAATCTGAAATCTGCCTCTCACTAACTTCATTGATCTAATGATGTAGAAAATACCAGAAGGAAACTTTTAGAATCAATTTGGATATAAATCTTTAAAGAAAAAAATGGAAAGCTTATACTGCATGTCCAGTACTTTTGGTAGATATTATTGACATACCTTGAAAGTTATTTCCATCATAATTTGAATAGTGAAATTCTCACTGTCCTTTTTATTGTTTTTGGCTATAGCCAAGGGGAAAATCACCTTTTAGGATTCTAAAATGATTGTCACGACTGAACAAGAGTGACAATCAATCTTGACAATTCAATCTAATCGTAATAGGTGAAGAATTTCCTGTTAATTCTAATGGACCCCTTCTGCCCAATAACCTCAATGTGCTGATCTAATTGTGGTAAAATGTAGGTGAAGCTTAAAGGCATTCTAGGTGTGACAAGTGCAGTGTATCTTTCATTCTATGTTTATTATTCAAATGTATACAAACAATTGTTACAATTGTTAAAATTAATGGGTAACATGACTTATCTGTTCTGGGTAGGATCAATTTCAAATCTAGTTTTTCACTTGGTTATAGATCTTCAGGAGTCTTGGGTACATAAAGGTAAATGCACAGAGTATATGTAAAAACTTTACAGTAGCAACACTGTCTGCTTGCTTCCTGATTAATATCCCACTGAATAAGAACATTCATTAAAAAGCCAACTGCAACTTTTTTGTTATGTTTTGTTAACTATATTTTTCACCTCAAGGAGTAAGATAATGTAATCTTGTTCTAATTATCTTCAAAAGGGGACATGAGGCACCAACAATCCAGTATTCATCACTTAGCATGGAAATAAACACAATTTTACTTAATCAAACACAAAATTGTTGCCCAAATCCTTGTTAGTAAAAATAAGACAAAAGTTTAAAATAATGTTAAACCATTAGACTAGCATAAACATATCAGCATTAAAGAGTTACATTGTTCGATATTGTCTTGTTTAATTTGAAACAAAATGAGCTTTTTGTCAACAACCATCCTTATGTTTGTATAAAAGGACTTCTAACATTTCCAAACATAATGAAGTACCTATAGGACAGGCTGCTTTAAACATAAGTGATCGTAATGCATGATGTCACATGACTACATTGCTTAAGCGATGGCAGTCTCAGCAGTCCCCATTGACATTGTGACTGCTGGCAGACTCCATTGCCTTTGTTAACTGAATACCACTGAATGTTAGGCAAGGATCTAACCTGTTCCAAGCCATTTCCTCCTTGGTCCCTCTCAGCCCTGAGCCTTGGTAAGATAAGGGACTGTCTCCGCTTCAACCCCACCCCCCCACTCACTCACCTCTGCCATTTCTGCCTTTTTGGCCACTTTGTACAGCAGCACTTCTCAGGTGAAAGACAATGTTCAGGTGCTTATCTAGTGCTTGGATGCTTTGGAGGTCTAGATGAAGAAGAACTGGCTTAGACTCAACCCTGGCAGGATGAATGGCTTTGAGTCAGGTGTGTTCTTATCCTTAACTGTTGAACAGGTAGCAAACACCCAGACCTGACTTGGTGCACAATTTGGTGGCTTTGTCAACTGTCAACTCTTGGTTGGATTACGGAATTTTGCTGTCCATGAGGCTACCTTTGAAGACCACCTAGAAAGTTGTAAATAATTTAGCATGCAATCTTGCATGCATGATTGTGAAATTTTGTCCTTTGACCTTACACTGACATTGTGTGACTTCTAGTTGCTTTCTCATTGCAATTCAAGGTGCTGTTTGTCTCCTTTAAAGCCTAAATGGCATGGGGACAAGTTATTTGGGGGAATAACCCCTGAGAGTATCTGCCTAGCCTATCAGGTTAGGCAGGCTGGGTGTGGTCCATATTGCCATCTGGTGGGATTTTGGAAACGTGCATTTTCTTTGGCTGCCTCGATCATTTGGAACAATCTCTACTTTGACATTTGGAGTGCTCCACCTCTATCAGTCTTCTGGAAAATTGCAAAGACTTGGTTTTTGTCCAGGCATTGCACTAAGATAGATATGAGCCCAATAAATGTTAATTTAGATGTGGAATTAGCAGGATGTTGTTTGGAGGTTTGGATAATGTTGTTATATTTCTTCATATTTCTTTTCTTTTTATTAAGTATCATTGAGGGATGTGTAGGATTATTACAGTATATATAAAATAAAGGGCATATAAATTTCTAAACAACTAAAGATATGCACAGTGCAGAAACGTCCATATATTTGTTTCTCTCTCAATTATTTCCCAGCAATAAGAGTAGTTCAAGAATAGGCCAATTTTTCAGGTTCAAGAGGGGGAAATCTTATGATCTCTCAGCAACAGTGCCATCTTTTAAAGATTTTCTTAATTATAAAAATACATATGTGTGCTTACATCTTTTGCTTAAGAAGATTTAGTTTAATTTCTATGAGTGCAAGCATTTCACCACCAGTGAATTCCCGTTTACTAAGGTATTACTTCAAATGTGAATCTATCTGCCCTTTGATAATAGCAAAACATTAAAGACTTAATACTCCATTAAAGGAATATTATTCTATATTGTACAAAAGGTATTTTGTCTTTAGTTTATGAAAGACAGCGGGATTTTGGAGTAGGTAATTGTGCAGGCAAGCACTGGGAAGACTAGCTAGAATCAAGGTTAAATTCAGTAATCCATTCAATATGGCAACTGTACTATGCCACCAAAAAGAATTGAGAAAACATTCTGTTGCAGGGCTTTAACCTTGTTTTGTTACTGAATCCATATAAGAAATTAATAGTAAGGCTATGGTTAATATATTAAAGAAATTGAATTTGTTGACAACAGAACATATATGATAGCAATCGTAGCTTAGAACGTTTTGCAAAATACAGAGTTTCAAGGCATTGCGGACATTTAATAGACTTGGATAGAGAGAACATAAACATTTTGAGGTAACAGGGTTAGCAGGTACACTCTACAGCTCTCCAAGGCTAGATTCACCACTTCTGCATGTGTATACGTTAATCGCACAAAACAAAATTACATAGCAGAGATGTTATTACTTCAACATTGTTTTCTATTTTTAAAAATGCATAATATTTAGATCTTTCATATTTTGCTTCACAGTTGTGAAATGTTTATATTTTATTCCTCATTCCTGACTCAATAAGTGGATGAAATGTTCTAATTATTGTATAGCAGAAAAGAAGCAATATAATACAGTAAGTGAGGGAGTAAATGGATTTTGATTAGAAATCTGAGATTATGTTTTTTTAGCAGTAAAGATTTTGCAATATTTGGTGACTACCTGAAGAAAAACTAGGCAATCTTCTTGGTTCAGAAATGGCTTGTCAGTGTCCAGGATAGTTTTCAACTCCCCAATGTACGACTCCCCTACAGACTAGGACTCTCCCTGTGGTCCTTTTCCTACTTAACTTCTGAGATCAGACAAGCAGATGACACCTGCACTCATCAGTTGACTCAACTCCTGGTAATTAACCAAAAGGTGCTTTTTCAAGAGGCAATTGAACTTTCTGGTTTTTCTTTGCAGACGTTTAGCTTCTTATCCAAGAATGAGAAGTGAAATGTCTTCAAAGAAAAACCAGAAAGTCCAGTTGTCTCTTGAAAATGCACCTTTGGAACAGCTATGACCTGGATGACTGAGAATCTCCATAGACTTCCTGATAATTAAATGGTTAATTTTATAAAATTATGAGTCTATGGAGGCCAGTTTGGTTTAATGGTTAAGGCACAAGGATAGAAACCAGAAGACTGTGAGTTCTAGTCTTGCCTCAGGCATGAAAGCCAACTGAGTCACTCTTTTTTAGCCCAATTCACAACACAAGTTTATTGTTTATTTATTTACAGGTGAAACTCAAAAAATTAGAATATCGTGCAAAAGTTCATTTATTTCAGTAATGCAACTTAAAAGGTGAAACTAATATATGAGATAGACTCATTACATGCAAAGCAAGATAGTTCAAGCTGTGATATGTCATAATTGTGATGATTATGGCTTACAGCTTATGAAAACCCCAAATCCACAATCTTAGAAAATTAGAATATTACATGCAATCAATAAATCAAGGATTGTACATACCTCTGAAAAGTATAAGCATGCATATGTACTTAGTACTTGGTTTGGGCCCCTTCTGCAGCAATTACTGCCTCAATGCGGCATGGCATGGAAGCTATCAGCCTGTGGCACTGCTGAAGTGTTATGGAAGACCAGGATGCTTCAATAGCAGCCTTCAGCTCTTCTGCATTGTTCGGTCTCGTGTCTCTCATCTTTCTCTTGGCAATGCCCCATGGGGTTCCAGTCAGGAGAGTTTGTTGGCCAATCAAGCACAGTAATTCCTTGGTCATTGAACCAGGTTTTGGTGCTTTTGGCAGTGTGGGGAGGTGCCAAGTCCTGCTGGAAAATAAAGTCAGCATCCCCATAAAGCTCGTCTGCAGAAGGAAGCATGAAGTGCTCCAAAATCTCCTGGTAGACGGCTGCGTTTACCCTGGACTTAATGAAGCACAGTGGACCAACACCAGCAGATGACATGGCTCCCCAAATCAACACAGACTGCAGAAACTTCACACTGGACTTCAAGCATCTTGCAGTGTGTGCCTCTCCATTCTTCCTCTAGACTCTGGGTCCTTGGTTTCCAAATAAGATGCAAAAGTTGCTCTCATTAGAAAAGAGGACTTTGGATCACTGAGCAACAGACCAGTTCTGTTTTTCTTTAGCCCAGGTAAGACGCTTCTGACATTGTTTGTTGTTCAGGAGCGGCTTGACAAGAGGAATACGACATTTGAAGCCCATGTCCAGGATCCGTCTGTGTGTGGTAGCTCTTGATGCACTGACTCCAGCCTCAGTCCACTCCTTGTCAAAGTTCCCAACACTTTTGAATGGCCTTTTCTTGACAATCCTCTCCAGGCTGTGGTCATCCCTGCTGCTTGTGCATCTTTTTCTTCCACACTTTTCCCTTCCACATAACTTTCTATTAATGTGCTCTGATATAGCACTTTGGGAACATCCAACTTCGTTTGCAATTACCTTTTGAGGCTTTCCCTCCTTATGGAGGGTGTCAATGATGGTTTTCTGCACAACTGTCAGGTCAGCAGTCTTTCCCATGATTGTGCTTCCTACTGAGCCAAACTGAGAGACGATTTAATGGCTCAGGAACCCTTTGCAGGTGCTATGGCTTAATTAGCTGATTAGAGTGGGACACTTTAGCCTAGAATATTGAATCTTTTCACAATATTCTAATTTTCTGAGATTGTGGATTTGGGGTTTTCATGAGCCATAATCATCTCAATAGACAAATCACAGCTTGAACTATCTTGCTTTGTATGTAATGAGTCTATCTCATATATTAGTTTCACCTTTTAAGTTGCATTACTGAAATAAATGAACTTTTGCACGATATTCTAATTTTTTTAGTTTCACCTGTATTTATTTATTTGAATTTGTCAAACAAAAACGTGAAAAAGAATAAGAATAAAAATACAACGACAGGAATAATAGGCACATTAGTACACTTATGCATGCCCCCTCTACTGACCACTTAAGTATGAAGTAAGGTCCACAGAAGTCAATTTGTGATTGAAACTGAAAAATTGTAGTTGTGACAACTGAATCAGATAGGGCATTGCAGATTTTGACAACTCTATTACAGAATTCATTTTTTTTACAATCAAGTTTAGAACGATGTACATTGAGTTTAAAGCAATTGTTCGCTCACGTATTAAGTTTATTGTTGTGGGGAAAATAGAAAGAGGAAGGAGTATTATGTATGTTTGCTGCCTTGAGTTATTTATAAAAATAATAAAGAAGGGATAAAAATTCTGGAAAAAAAATCTAAATAAGTCTATATTGTTTTTTTAATAACCGTACTAAACAGGTGATTTCCCATTGCCTTCCCTTCCTTCCTTTATATCAGTGGTTGCCAACCGGTGGGCTGCAGCCCACTGGTGGTCCATGAGAAAATTTTGATGGTCCGTAGAGAAATGTCACCCCCAGACCAACCCCAAAAGCAATTAATCCAGGCTGCACAGAAACACAAGACTGCGTCGCCCACATGGCCCACAGGAATCCTCCCGCCCACTCACTCCTTATCTGGCAAATTGCCTGCTAAATTGCTATTTTTCCTTTTTTTCCTGACCATCAGCTGTTCTGCTGTGCAGGAAGATTTAAAGTAGCTAGGAACAGGAAATGGTTGGATTTCTTGCTTTCTAGCTAGTCTTTAGATCTTTGGCTCTGCTTTTAAGCACAGCTGAACCTCCCTTAGGACTGAAGGATCTATTATTCAGTGCAGACACACGACAAGCAAATTTTATGTGACAGACTCAGGTAGCCGATGGCAGATAGATAAATCTCTGAATGAATCTGTGATTCTGTGAGCAACTCAATATGCCTGCCTGCTTTGCCTGATTTTGGGTAAAAGTTGCCCTTTTTTTGTAAAAAAATTCAATATTATATAAATATGTATAATATTTATATACAAGCCATGCCCAGCCAGTCACATGACCACCAAGCCACACCCACAAATTAGGCCACACCCACAAAACTGGTTAGTGGTCTCTGGGTTTTAAAATTATGAGTTTGGTGGTGCCTGAGGTCCAAAAGGTTGGCGACCCTTGCTTTATATAATGTATTCAGTATCAGAATTATTGAAATGTATTCCTTGCTACTCTAGTCTTATTTCATTTGATTATATTACTGTAAATTTACAGTAATTATGCAGTTCGTTTGTAATGTATTACTGTAAATGAGGAAGCATTATCACCATTTAAAAACAATGGATGCATTAATTCTCAAAGGCACCTTTACTTAGAAATAATATTTTGTATTCTATTAACTGGCATCATTTTTGGAAATCCTAATGCTTCCTTTTAACTATTTCTGTGTTTCTACCTGTCTTTGGGTGCTTGAAATGTATGTGGGGGGGGGGGGTGTTTCTGGGATGGGTGGGTGGAGATACCATCTAGAATTGAAAGCACCCGACAGCATTTTTCTAGGAAATCCAATGTAAACAATGTGCAAGGAACTCCAGATTCCCACAACCGTCCATGCAAGCCTCTATCTATATAACAGATGGCAAGAAAAGGCAAGCCTTATTTTCACCTTTATTTCCCCAGGAAGTTATTAAAGGAATGTTGCCAAGTTAACCCCTATTAGTGATACTTTCAGAGGAAATATCCTCAGCTCCATGGATTAAAAATGGGTCTAGAAACCAGAACATCAATAGGATTTTATTTCAGGTGGCCTCCATTCTGGAAAATCAATTTACTGAATTTTTAAAAATATATCTGGGGGGAAGCTGCAAAACGTTATGGTTTTTATGATTATATCAAATGAAAACATTTGCTCATTCAGAAAGCTGCCCCGTGATTAGTCAAATGAATCAATATAAGTAGCTGAAGGAGAGATTTTGATATTAATCAGTATGAGCATCATTCTACCCAAAGCTTTCAAGCTGCATTATTGATCTTAAGAGGAATATGAGTGAGATCAATAAGACTTAAAAGAGCTTAGCTATGGGTGGGGGGGCATATCTTATTTTAAACCCTCTTGTAATGTTTAATTAGTTAAAAATAGACCTAGTTCAAGTTTTTCAAGGCTAAGCCATTTTTAGGGAGAAAAAATCCTGAATCTATTTCTGTTTTGCTTATTGTGAAGAGTAAAATTCATTGCCTATTACAGATTCACTATGCAATTTTTATTTAGTTTGCAGAGCCCTGAAATATTTGCAATAGATAATATGGACTGTAATATTGTTAACTACTGCTATTGCTAAAAAAGTTAAATTTTCATTTACATTTTCATTTGTAATACAAAAATGAATCTAAAATAGATGGAAAAAAGATTTGTGCAGTAGAGTTAGGTAATTATATAGTTGTCACTGAATAGGCAATTGAGGTTGAAAAATATTTGGGAAACTAAACATTTGATTAAAGACCTGGTTCATACTGAATCTTTTTAAATTTCCTCTTATGTGATTCTGTATATTAATTTGAAAGCATTTTATCTTTTTGAAATGTATTACACTTGGATTGCATTAATAGAAGTGCTTTTTTATCTGGACAGAATTCCTGTTTTAAGTCTTAAGTTTTATTTTAAATACTGTATATATCGTCTGGGAGAAGTAGTAACGAATCCGGTTTCTACCCTCAAACATATTCCAAACTTCTCCTTGGAAGTAATCATGCAGTAAAAATAAGTAGGAATTAATTATTTTCTCATGAGTCTCTGTTCAATATAACTCTACATGAGAAGAACACCATACTCTCTAACTGAACCATACAGCCTTCAGCACCAATTTGCAGTTGAAAGTATAGATAACACAGCACTAGTAAACATTGATTATTTTTAGTATGATAAAGAAAAACAATGATTCATATCTGATCCTAATGTTTTCCTGTTTGTGATGGAAGAATGTTTTACACCCGAAATATTCATCTTGGTCACATCTATTTTTGTATACAAGTGGTTGTCTAGTAATAAGCATAATGCTGTCTGGTAAGAAACATCATGACAAATATGCTGGAGGGAAAGAAAAATCACCCAGCAAATTGGAGATATATATTCTTTCCACTAAGCTACCCTTATGCCCTGCCAAGTGCAACCAAGCCAAAGAGTAAAAACACTAGAGAAAGCTTCGTGGTTCACAAGTGGCCTTTTCAAAAAGAGATTCAAGCTGACACTAAGGGAGCCTTTTCAGCAAACGAGAGGATACATTCACGCTGTTCTTTCTGGGAAGACATTTATATCAAATATTCATGGTAGTCTCTTGTCTATACAAGTTTGGTTTGATGGTGCAATTGTGTCAGACTCACCTGGCACCAAAATTCAGTTGTTTTGCACTTACTTCCTAGACAGTACATTGTTGGCTGTCAAGAGATGGAAAATGATGCCATATCAAACTGCTTTATGACCTCTGCCTCATTTGTTCTAAAGACCTGAGCTAACAGCCTCCTTTCTGAAAGCCTATATTCCAATATCATTTTTCTTTGTGAATGTTTATCAGAAATTTGGAATTTCATAAGGCAAGGCAGAGATAAAAGATTACTCACGTGCAATGCCATATTAGAAAAGCGATGCTGTGGTACAGTAAACTATGAGGGAAAAGATATATTGCAGGGACGCATGAGCACAAACAAAATTCAGAAGATGTACACACACATGCACACTGTTAAATAGCATTTCTTTCCAGGTTGTTCTGTCCCTTATATTTTTGTGGCTTGTGTCAGCAGGCAATAATTTATTTTCAGTTCAAATAGTAAATAAGGAAAAATAATTATGTGCACTAATAAGGATTTGGAGAAAAAAGTATATTATAAAATCACTCACTTCTCTATTCTTTATCCCCCCCTTTTAAATGTTGATGACATTTTATAAATCCTGATAATACATGTGCTTGTGTGTGTGTATGTGTGCGTGTACATGTGTAAATACATGAACAAATAAGGATTTCTATTTTCCCTATCAACAATTGATAGTGTCTTGCCATAAAGTCAGGGTTGGGATTCTACCAGTATGGCCCGGTTCAGATGAACCAGTAGCTCTGAAGATCAGCTGGGAGGGAACTGGTTTGCTGCGAAGATCAAGGTATTTCCTTTTTTCCCCACCACCGATCAGCTGTTTTCCAAAGATCAGCTACGCCACGTGATTTAGATTAGCTAGAAAGCAGGAAATCATCGGATTTCTTGCTTTCTAGCTAATCTAAATTATGTGGCACAGCTGACCCCCCCTCGCTATTGTATTGCTTCACCTAGCAGGCTTCCCTGAGGCCCAGGAGGTAAATTTATTTTTTATTTTTTGCCTACTGGGCTCCAGGGAAGCCTCCTGGGAGCAAAATTGGGGGGATGCTGTGTGGAGGCCCTACTCTGTAGGCAAAAACAACGCCCACCCAGTCACATGACCACCTGGTCACACCTATCTAGCCATGCCCACAGAACCAGTAGTTAAAAAATTTGCATCCCACCCCTGCATAAAGTTGATGTTTAAAAATATGCCTGAACAAAAGACAATATTCTTCATCTCCTTTGAAAACAATAAATCTTTGTGGAATTTCTTATGCACAATAAACATTTAATTTCCAAATATAGCAGTAACAATCAAAACATGAGCAGCATATAAAAATGTCATTGTGATACAAGAGAATAGAGAGAGAAAGGCCACTCTTTCCCACCATATGGATAGGTGAGGGTGCAGTTCTACGCCTGATCAACGCTTGAAAAATGTTTCATGTACTGTAGACCTCTTCAAACACAGAATGTCATTAAATACTAGATATAGGGCTCAATTAACTATCAAACTGGATTCAAAGCTGGGATCCAAAAACAGAGTAATTATCTAAGACAGCCTGGGGTGAAAAGACTGCCTCTTTGCATCAAAGCATTCACAGGGAGTTATAGGTAGCACAAAATACAGCAGTTGTTACAGTTCTTGCCTACGGGCTTACAATTGAAGATTGACAGAACAAAGGTGAAGGGAGAAGAGGAGAGCTTAGAATCATGAGGACTCACAGAGAAGACTTAATACGGCACTGAGGCGAAACTTTGAAAGGCAAGCAAATTATCTGCTAGCATGTTGGCTAGGAGCGGGATGCATAATGTTTACATATTTGTATTAGAAAATTAATGAAGATAGGGCTCTGCCCCATAGGTCACACAATTCAATTGTAATGCTTATAATTCAATTGTGAAGCATTTTAGTCCATGATCCATTACATAGGAAGGTGGAGATTTGTGCAATATTGTGGCTGTTAAAAGTACACAAGAATGTAGAACTCTTTGATCTTGTACTCTTTATGGTCTCTGGGGTTTTCAGATTTATTTATTTATTTGTTTGTTTGCTAGCAGAAACATTAGACCCTGAAGACATCAGCAACCTGGTAACATTTCTTTAATAGGGTGCAGTTCATATTCCAAATGAATTATGAACTTCTGTTTAGCAACAATGAAAATAAACAGATTCGGAAGAAAAGTCATACTAAATGTAGAAAGGAAATGATACAGGATACATTTCATATGCAAATAAAAAGGCAGATTCACACTGACTTTTTATTGCATGTCACACATGCTTAAGTGTTTGTATTATTGTTAAAATAAAATAATACGCTATATACATATGGAGAGGTATTATATTTGACTATTAAAATGACATTAAGAAGCCAGCTAGGATAGAAATCCCTGTAAATCCAAGGAGATATTTAGTTTTTATCTTATTTCAGATGTGCAAACCTTTCATAGTATGCTTGACTCACAATAATATTTTGTTCAGTTTTAGGAGTTTTAGATATACAGGTTGAATTATTACACTCAAAAGGAAATTCTAGCCAACATGAATTTTCTAATATTAGTACCCTGAATGTCCTGAATTATGATGTAGGAACTTTATACAATAAAATGACACATCCCCAGCTACAAACAGTTTCCACTTAGAAAAGCTAATTGCTATGATTCTGCAAAGAAAAATGGAACAATGATTGCAATTGAAAAAAAATCTAGGAACTATAATCTATTGGGATGGGAATATTCAGAACCAAAAGAAAACTCTTACCTAAGGTTTCAGGGGAACAAATCTGGGGAATGGAAAATGAAATACAGATCTTTGATCTACTGAGGGAAAGGCAGGATAAATCTCCATTTAGAAGCAGTCATATAAAAAAAGTAGCTGTCCACAGTTCTGGTTATTCTCCCCAATTTATAGTAGAATGAGCAATCCCATTCTACTAATACAACTATTTGTAAACCAGGCTTTGGCTCAACAGGTATTGCCACCAGACAGAGCAAAGTCTGGATCCAATCTTATGGCAAACGTGAAAACATGAAGTTAGTGTCTTTCCCATTGTGCTTATGGATATCTATCATAATTTATAAGCCTGGAAATAGACAGTAATGGGATACTAAAACAGCCAATTTATAGTTTGTTTCTTTGTTTGTTTACCTACTTACTTAGATTTATTACCTTTTTAAATTGCCCATCCCCTTCACAGAGAGACAATGCATGACCTATTACCCTCACAGCTATCTAAAAAGATGTGCCTGTGCAACATATTGCAGCCTTGCATTTGAAAATTTATGTATTGTTTTAGTAAATGTATGCCATGGCTCGTCTCGTTTGGGTGGCAAACAATTAAAATTAAAAAAATAAGATAAAACAGCCAAAACTCTAAAACCAACATCAATGGCATAAAAATAGCTGGTGAGAATATTCACAGCATCCCATATTCAATATTTATTTATTTAAATGCACATGGAGAGATGGAGTTTCCCCAGGAAATGTAAATATATATTGCTAGACATATTTATGTGATACAAAATAGCCCATCTTTCTTTCTTTCTTACACAGTCTTCACCCCTGCATAGAATGAAGCAAATGGGATTATCTTTCTAGTCATAACCAAACCAGACTGATTTTTCTACTGTTCCTTTTATCTCTGCTTTTGATAAAAGTGAGAGAGCAGTTAGTGCCATTTCATTGCCAGTGAAAAGAAGACCCCCAAAGGCCGAAAGAGATATCATAAAAAAAAGGTGACAGCTGAATGAGATCAAGGCAGACTTGTTTTTGCAGCTTGTAGTTGGTGTTTTGTGAGTATCACAGATTGGGATCAATGAAGCTGAATATAAAGTGTCTGTTCCAAAATGCTACCATTCTTCTGTAGGTGAAAAACAGATTGATGAGCAAAAAATGTAAAGACTGACATATCTGAAGAAGAAAGCAATGTATTCCAAAGAGAGGAAAGATTGTGAAAGACAGTGATAAAGTCTGATATTTTTTATGCTAGGAATGCTACTATAATATTGTCTGTGAAAGAAAGTTAAGAGCGTTTTTACAGCCAGGAAACCATGGCTGAATTTACACACTTCAGTGGGCATGGCTTAACCACATAATGCATGAACCAAATGTCACTGATTATTAGCCATAAATCCTGGATACGTATATCATGCTGAATCAATACCAACAGAATGTTAAACAATTTTTAAAAATGCATATCAATAGAAGAGAATATATGTATCTTAAGAGTTAAGCTGTGGTATCCTGGGTATCCAATCACATCTTCAGTTAATAGCTGATTATTCAGTAACATTGGGATCAAGTATTGCACGGATGTCAAACTCGATCGCATCAGGTGATGTATCGTGACATATCATGACATTTTTTGCCTTTGCAGAGCCAGGATGGGTGTGGCCTGTGCATGATGCATCCGGCCCACAGGCCTGATGAATTATATCCAACCAAGCTCAGAAAGCACCAAGGACACTACAAAATTCCCAATAATCGATGTAAATATTATGCCTAATAATCATTCCTGACTCTTTACTACTGGAAAAATGTCTTATCTTAAGTTTTAATGCTACTGATTTTTGTTAGTTCACAAGACAGCTAGTTAGTAAAGAAGGAAAATTAGAGCCTTATGGAGCAAGAATACATAGTAAAGGGGCTTTATTTTTTCAGTTGTACATAACATCAACCAAAGAGTTAATATCTATGCCTAACTTGCCATTTCATAATAATGTTGGAGACAGAAGCAGAAAGGGCACTCTGCTTGCATTTTTCCTTCCCTTCGCAATTAATAGTATGCAAATCAGATTACTGAAAAAGGTCAACAGCACTGGGACCCTAATCTAGAATAGTTGTTCAGTGCCAATGGAATGTAAATATGCAAATACTAATAAAGTAGGGGAACATACACAAAGCCCTGACCAAGAAAGAAATGTATGCTTAGGGGAGAAATAGTTTAAGGAGGAATGAGCGAAGCCAATTCTGAAACTCAAAAAGTCACACACTGAATCAGCAAACAAAGGGGGAAAAAAATCAAAATATAGGTCAAATAACAGCTGGATGTTTACACTAAGAACTATTAATATATTTTGAAACATATTCAAACAATATCAGAAGAATTATGTAATTTTAATGGCTTTTGATATTTTTTTAAGATATAAAAGTATTTTTTTTAAATGAACATGTCAGAAGTCAGTTAAATTAAATACTATTGATGTTATTTATGGTGGTAATAATAAAATGGACTAAATGCATTCTATAGTGAAATAACTGCTTACTGAAAATAAGGTTCATTGAATTTAGTCAGGCTTTCTCTTGAACTGAAATAGAATCATACTCCAATTCCAAATCAAGAAGGAAAGCCCAACTTGTAACAATCACATAAATTACAACTTTGGGGGACAGTAATAACTGACATTACAACTCTTCAAACCTATAATTTATGTGATTGCTACAATATCAGTACAGCAAATACTGAAGGTTGTAGTGTTTGTCCATAGACTGAATGACATCTTGCAGAATAGATTCTTCTTCCCTGTCCACAGTGTGCAGTCTATAACTCAGCTGTTACGTTTGATAAAAATAAAATTATTGTACTTGGCAAGGGAAGCATTTCCCTTTCTCAGCATTTCCCATTATTCTGATAGGTGCCTGGTGGAACATTTCTAGTAGACTTTCTTGAAGACTGTCAAAGAAAATACAACCTAGTCTTTAGGTTGTCAGCCATAAATTTAAAAAATGCTGGAAATGGCAAATAAGCTTAGCCCTAAATTAGATGAATATCCCAATAATAAAATAGTTAAGAAAGAATTATACTTTCCCTATTGGTTTCTCTCCTGATGCCCAATAAATCCATTGTTTTGCATACATTTATTCCTAAATTTAACAAAACTGAGTACCATGTTTTAGAATTTAAATTTCCTCAAGCAATATTTGATATATCCATAAATAGGAAAAAAAGAAAAAGAAGCACAAGAAGAGCCTCTCAACTATACTTGAAATAATTATTGCATTTATACATTCTAACCATCAATAACATTTGAAAGGAATCCAGTTTATCAAAAGAAGAAGAAAGCAATAACTCATTTCCCTACCTGGACATCCTGATCAGCAGAGACCATAATGGCAAACTAGAAACACAAGTGTACAGAAAAACCACTCACACCAACCAAGTGTTCCACTACCAAAGCAACAACCCGAAGCTGCGTAAGAACTTTATTTAGATGAGCACAAACTCATTGCAGCAAATTTGAACAGCAGGAAAAGGAAACAGAGTATCTATATATAACATAGTTCAGCAAAATGGATGATTCATACAACTTTATCAAAGAGTACCTAGCCACTCAAACCCATACAGCACAATCAAAACAAGCCCTAATAAACCAAAAGACCCAGCAGCCCCAGAGAAAAAAAAAGCAGGAGTCATTATAACATATACCACTATGCAGGACAAATAGACAGAAGACTGGCAGAAATCCTCCATGAACACCAACTAGCAGTCAAGAAGACATGATGAATTTTTTAAAATTTCACAACATATGGACAGACTTAACCATAGTTTCAATTAGGAAACTATGACCATCTGCGACCAAGCCAAATCCAAAACCATAGGGAATTTCTAGAAGCAATTTGACAAATTAGCCATCAATAGACACATAGACATTAACATCTATAGACTATGCAAAGGAGGCAACCAGCCAAAAAGGGAAGAAAAAGAGCTAAGCACCTCTCTACCAGTAATCAGCACAAAGATAAGCATAGATTAACTGCAAGATTAGCAACAAACAAACAATCAAGTAAACAATACCCCAATCAAGGAACTGCCAAATAAACCAAAAATAAACAGCCCAACCTTCACCAATATAGCCATGGCAAACCACTAGACCAGTGCCCCCCCAACCTTTTGGGCATTAGGGATTGATTCCGTGGACAGGGTTTTTTCTGCAGACCAGAGGGGGCATGGTTTTATGTGCTGCCTGCAGCCCGTGGGTGGGGCTTTGCTTGTTTGAGCAGCTCAGTTTCTGGCATGCTACGGACCAGTGCCGGTCCATGGACTGGGAAATGTGGAGCCTTGCCCTAGACCAGGAGTGTCAAACTCAAGGTCCGGGAATCGGATCCAGCCCACAGGGTACTTAGATCTGGCTTACAAGGCCACCCTGGAAACAGTGAAGGACTGGCCAACTGTGCCTCTGCCAGCGAAAATGAAGCTCGGGAGGGCCCATGCGGCTCTCTCAAGCTCCATTTTCGCTGGCATAGGATTGCAGGAGGCCATTGTCAACTCATAAAACTTTCTGTATACACATTTTATAGTTGACAACAGAAAGAAGGGGGGGGGGAGTTTCAAAGAGCAGGCAGCAGTGTGGAATAGAAAGTACATTCAATTCATATTTTTCTTCAGAGACTGATTAGATGACTGAAGCTTCTGCCATGCAAAAATTTAATTGGAGAGCATGATTGATGACTCTTGGCTGTGGATGTGTTTCATTGGATGATACACTCGGGGGGGGGGAAGCAGGATCAAGGGTGACAGTGAATTATGTATCTCAGAGTTGGCTATGCCCAGGCAAATACCGGACATAGAATGTTAACTTCAAATAAATCCTTTTTAGTTTTCGGAGTGTGGCTCGAGGCTCATGATTTAATTGGAGTAACTGCCGGAATCCTGACAGCCATTGCAGCCGAAAATACAGCTCAGGAGCCCATTTTCACTGGCAGAACACTCAGGCCATCACAGATGTCCCTGACATGAGTGATGTCAAGCTGGCATGCCCCCCTGGCCACCACCCCCGCCATCCCTGAGGTCAAACACAACCCTGATGTGGCCCTCAATGAAATTAAGTTTGACACTCCTGCCCTATATAAACTGAGAACACTCCTTATTAGCACCAATGATGTTACCTAGTTTGGATGATAAAACGTCTGCAAGAAAACAACCAAGTTCAGGGAGCATCAAGGACCTCTCATTTCAACCCTGAGCTACAAATATTTGTGTTTATTGACACTATATGTTAGTTTTTGACATAATAAGCAGATGGAGCCATTGTATTTATGAACGATGTTTGTGGCTTTGAGTTTTTGTTTAACTTATTCAATAACCCATAGCTTAACATGATACTAACTGCAGTTAGATACTTAACACTTGTAGGAATTAACTGGAAGCAGACAAGTACTAAAAAAATTGTCTCTCAGGTTTGCCTTGGATGAACAAGTAAATCCTGATTTGAGCATGAGACTCATATCTTTGACAATCCCCTGTAGAAAGCTCACAAAGGTGTTCTTTTCTGCATTTTTGCACTCCTAAAGAAAAATCCACAGGGAGTTCTTTCATTTAGAAAGGAAGGTGCCTCTAACTGTCCGTCAACAGCTGACTTATGAAGCTTGCTTGAAGTGCTCTGTCATGACAAGAAACAATATATATTAATAATTTTAGTATGTCAGAGTATTTTGACTCTGCATTTAAAATAGAAAGGATCTGAATATTACATTAAAAATAGTCTTAAAGGTCACTGTTCCCAAGTACTTCACATATTTTCATATTTCAATAATGTTCCTATGAGATGCTTACCAAATATTGTTTTTAGGACTTTAGCAATTCATTTATTTTAGTTGAAATTGTGTTGAACTATTAATCTGTTCAAAGAAATTAACATATTACACACACACACACACACACACTTTTTTTCTTATGTTTTCATGGGTATTTATAAATATGGTATTCAGCTTTGTTTGGGTATTTTCCCACGTCTTTATAGGTGTGCATTTAAAGTTGTAGCGACATTTCGGTAGAATCTCATCTGCCATCATTAGGCTCGTGTATTGAGTTCGTTTTTGTCATGTGTGTCAGGCTTTCGCAGCCGTTTCTATTTTAAATTTGGTGCTAGCCTCGTGCATTGTTTGAATGGTTTTTTCTTCATCCTGATTGGTTGGGAGTCTTGGTCTGTGTTTATTGGTCTTGGAGTTGGCTGTGTTCTGCTTGATTGGCGTTTCTAATATCTTCTGTCTATGTTGTAGCATTTTTTTGTCTTGATTAGCTGGCAACGTTGTGTTTCGTGCATTGGGGGCTTTCAGTATGGTTTGGCTTCAGGTGAATGGCCGGCTGTCATTTATTAGGAAGCTAGGTTTCATCTGGGTGGCTGGCTGGGATGTGTTCAGGCTGGAGGTATCAGGGGGTGTCTGTTTGTGTCCAGGTGCTTGCTTGGCTTGTGGTGTGGAGAAACCCCAAAGATAAAACTGACCTGGAAAACCAAGGCATATATGAAGTTCCCCTGTGCATCATGCCCTGCCACATACATCGGACAGACCAATAGAAGAATAAGTACCCGCCATGACAAACACAAGAATGCAGTAAAAAAGCTGGAACACACTTCCTCACAAGTCCAACACATGAAAGCCACAGGTCATAGCATCGACTGCAATGGCACCAAAACCCTAGCCACAATAGAAAACCACAGCTACAGAATTATCAGAGAAGCCATAGAGATTGAAAAACGACCTGAAAACATGAATAGAAGAGATGACTCTACCAGACTGTCAACTATCTGGAAGCCTGCACTCACGAACAAAAAAATCTCCACCAACTATTTGTAGGTTTTAATTTCCCAATAATTTAACATATATTGTGTTAAATTATTAAACCTCTTTACATTCAGATGTAACAAGCTGGAATGTCCACACGTAAAACAAACCCTAAATTAAAAAGAAAAAACTTAAAAATATTTGGGAGAATTTCTGATTTTTCCCCCCTGAATTAATTTAAACAAGGCATAAAATGAACTTACTGCTAACTAAGTAATAAGAGATAAAACTTCCAACTTATGAGAGCCATCATTTTGGATGAACTAGAATATTTGAAAGATTTATATGTATCATTTGTAGTACAAGTAGGAAGTCAAAATTACTACTAACTACTGAGTTTTATTTGAGGAATTTGTTGTTCTTATAAGACTATTTTTTTTGAAAATAATATTTATAATAGATTAATAATTACTTTAGAGAATGGAGTTATATCCCCAAATATGGTTTAGGTTATCCTGAATCTAATTATCAGACAAACTGACTCCAAAATGCCTTATTAAATGCTAGGAGAAATGGAGTAGAATCCAAGTATGCTTATACCATGCCCATAGTGACCTTCCAAACCCCTGTTCTTTATCCATATCAATTTCCACTCATAAGAAGGGTGTTTTTCCATTCATAAGAAGGGTATATCAATAAACTTCTAAATAAGGCTCTTTAATCTCTCAAATTCCCTATGGGTGCCAACCATGTGCAGTTTATTTTGCCAAGTATGAGGTATACATTAGCCTCTCCCAAAGTCAATGGCTAATGCTAACATAATAGTCACAATATATATCTGTATATACTTCACACCAGCAATTAAAACATTGGAGGAGAAAAGAGGAGAAGCCATCTGCTATATGAGAGTGAGGCAGGTGGATTAAGTGGAAATGGGACTATTAAAACCCTACACAAAATAGAGAAAAATAAATAAATATTCAATAAACACTGTCAATAAATTTCACACAAAATTTACTGACCGTGACTGTATTTTAAGAAAATACAGATTTTTTAAAAAAATCAGGTTATTTTGAATGATTCTGGATTAATTGCTTAGTAAGGGTGAAATAGAAATAGAAATCATGTTAGAAAGTTCTTTATTTGCCTCTAAAACAATATGTAAATGTTTTACATTTTAGGTAACCTAAAAGAAAAACTGGTACTCATTTATCTGGCATATCGTATCTGCATTTCATATTTCAAATGGCCACTCAAAGTATTTACTGTATAATTGGAAATTCTATATTTTGTTTTCCTTTTCCTTTTTTAATTTAGTAAGTATAGACTGACAATTCCTAATAATACTGTGCAATCTGCTAAGAAATTTGCCTCTTAACAAGTAAGGCAGAAGAAGCCTGCGGTCTTTCCAGAAAAATTATTTCTCTATTTGATAATTTCTGAAGAGTAACTGAATAAAATTACTCTTGGAGCCCTCAAGATATTTAAAAGTCGTTGGTTAGAGTACAGGCCCAACTAGGGACTATGCTCAATAAAAGTTTTGCTGCACTTCTCAGACTATTAGTCTATAACTGAAAAGTCATGTAACCTTTCATCTACAAGTTAATGTATTCAGAAACTGAACAGTAATAGACTTTAGTTAATTTGCATTTTTATTTCTCATATAAAAAGACTTCATGCCACTAAAAACAAAGGAAGATTCAGAGCAAATGCTTTGTTCTGTTTTTGCATGTCATCCAGGTTCCAACCTTCTAACAAATCAACAATTATAGCCAAGAAGCTGGTATTGCTTTCAGATGCATCATAATTAAAATACTGCATTCTAAATCTGTTAAAAAATGACATTTTATTTCTGTTACTTTATTATTAAATATTTTTCTACCGTCCACATAAACTCATTTAAAGGATACTAGAATTAAAATCCCAAGAGCCATTATATAAATTATAAAATGTCTTCAAAACATAACATGAGTTAAAACAGTACCTATCCTTATTTGGTTTAATTAAAATAGTTTTTTAAAATTGTTTTTCAGTGCCACATTTAAACAAGCAAAGTATGTATTTTTGATACTTATATTTTAAATATATTTTTCAATGATGTTCTGGAGTCCAAATTTCTGTTTCTTGGAAATATCTCAGTTCTAGATCTATTGGTACAGTTCTAGATCTATTGATACAGTTCTAGACCTATTGGTACAAGTTCTAGACCAATCAAGTATTCTATAGGTCATTTTTCTTTCCTTTTAGAACAGGGGCATCAAACTCAATTTCATTGAGAGCCGCATCAGGGTTATGGTTGACCTTGGGAGGCCAGATAGGCATGGCTGACTGGGTGGGCATGGCCATCTTGATGCCACTCACTGGGCATGGCCGACTGGTGGGCGTGGCCAACTTGATGCTGCTCCCCAAACTGTTTCTTCTTCGCACTGGGTAAACTGGGCCAAAGTCATGCTGACCTGATGTTTCCTCTTTGCAATGAGTAGACTGGGCCAAAGCTACGCGGGCCGGCCCTCATACATTTTCCAGGATACAGTCGGAGGATCATCAGTTTTGCAGAGTTCTGCTCTGAGAAGGTTTTGGACTAACCTTTCTTCTTTAGACAAGAAAAATAGGATAAGAGAAAGTTGTTCACGAATTAGCTTTCCCTGCAATTTTTTTATTAGTTTAAGTGCTAAGTACCAAGGAACTACACAGCAAAAACACTTTTTATCTTTCCATTCCATTTGGTAAATCATATATTGATTTAGTACAGAACTATAACATGACATTTCCCTTTTCTAATCTTGAGTGGACAGGAAAAATGCTGGGCAAATTATATTATTTGGATCATCAAACTAGACAGTGCCATGGAGCGGGAGAGTAAATAATTGAAGCAATCTGCAATCATCTACTATTGCTTCAAATTGCAAGCATGCTATTTTAATCACCTTCTTTCGAGTCACAAAAATAAAAAAGCAGAATGCTTTAGTGTTCAACATTGTACTGATGTTTTTCACATTACATAAAGCAGTTACCTTTGCTCAATGGAGTACATCAGACATTTGGCAGAAAAGCTATGTCTTGAAATTGGAATTGACAAAGATAACTGAAGACAGTGCTGTCCCTTCCTTCCTTCCTTCCTTCCTTCCTTCCTTCCTTCCTTCCTTCCTTCCAATTCTTGTCTACCCCCTCCCCCAATTCAGAATATTCTACATTTTTATGTCTGAATCGTATCTATATTTTCTAGTATGATCATTTATTGGAGTGTACATACAACTATCACCATGCTACGGCTTTCTACATTCATACACACTAATTTCTGGTACACATTTTATTCATTTTATTTGCAATTAAACCTAAGTCTTTATTTTTTATACTGTATGTATTGATCAATCTCATAGTCTCACATACAGTTCAAGGATCAATTTTGATCCTTTTTTGCCAATATGCCAAAAGCACATCCAAAGCTGGTATTTTTTCCCAATGAGATTACCATTCTCCACTTTGCAAGCTAGAATGTCTAATTACTACCTTGCAAGCCAACAGAAAGTTGTCCCATTCTACCAATTCAGAGATAGATCCAGTAAACGAGATACTCAGAATGCAGAGTTTCCATGTTGTTATTGCCTTGTTTAATACACACTTTTTGTCTTAAAAACTGACAGAATTACATTATCGGGCTCAACCATTTAACATACATATTAATTAAACCAGAAGCTTAGAACATTTCTTGGTCTGAAAGGGTCTTTGATTTCCCCCCCATAAACTATTCTGTGATACGAGGCATGCAAGTGGTAGGATTCAAATTCTTTTACTACTGATTCTGTGGACGTGGCTTGGTGGGCGTGGCAGGGAAAGGATACTGTAAAATCTCCAATAACAGGTAGTATTTGCCAGTTCTCCAAACTACTCAAAATTTCCTCCAGACTGGTCAGAACCTGCTGAATACCACCTCTGGAGGCATGCCCTCTGCCTCAAATTTATCACTTTTTGTTTTTAAACCATTTTGCTTTTTGAATTGTTGATCATAGGTAGACACCTTTTAAAATTAGTCAAAAGGAGATATAATTGTTTTTAATATAGAGATATTGATGTGCAATTTGTTTTAAAATTCTGTTCCAAATTGCGATAAAAATGCATAATTTGGCTATGTCTTTCATTATATAGGCCTCCAATTTTTTAAATTCAGTTAAATTTGAAGGAAGGACATGAAAACAAAATCCATCTAATGAAGCTTTTTTTTTTCCAGATAGGAGGCTTCAGAGTTGGGGAAGAGTTATACTGAGATAAATAACAAGAGACCCCAGTACCTTTCTACTACTTCACAAAAAGAAAGGGGGCGTTGGTACTTAGCTGACACGGCCTTTCTCTGTGAGCTGTGAAGAGCATCCATTGATTGGGATGATGCTTCTGTCGCTCGTCTGATAGGCTGGGCTTTAATTGAGAGGACGCTCTTCCTCCTCCACGGGACTCCTCCCTAGCGTCCCCAGTTTCAGGAGAAGTTGAAGTGATGAAATATTTCTTTTCCTTCACCCTTTCTAATACTTGGCCGGAATAGCATCCCACCAGATGAATAAGGGTGGAGATGGATGCTCTTCACAGCTCACAGAGAAAGGGCATGTCAGGTAAGTACCAACAGTCCTTCTCCAGATGAACTGTTCAGAGCATCCATTGATTGGGACATACCAAATCTTGGCGTGTCCTACGGGAGGGCTTCCATCTGGTTCAAATTCCCCTTTTTCTTGGTCCCCCTATGGACCCTTTGTAACACTCTCCTGTCAAAGGCAGCCTCCGTAGAGGCGAAGACATCATTCTAATAGTTTCTAAATAAAAGGCGATGGTGAGGCCCATGTTGTCACCTTGTAAATTTCCTCTATTGGCGCTTGTGGCCCATGTTGTCAATACAGCAGCGCTCCAGGTCGAATAAGCAGTGATGCCCCTGGGTACAGGAAGAGACTATGTATCATAGGACTTGGTAATTGTGCTCTCAGCCACCTATTGGTCATTGAGGAAGAGGTCTTGCACCCAATGGTGGGTGGTTGAAAACAAGCGAAGAGAACCTCAGTTTCCTAACACACATTGTGTGGTTGAAATATATGCAGAGAGCTTGCCTTACATCTAGACTATGCTATTGTCGTGCCAGATTTTATGTCAGTTTCAGACAAACGTATGGGAGTATCAGTTCCTATGGTCTGTGGAAACCCAAATTTATCTATGGGTGAAAGAGGACCACTCTGTCTGTGTGAAAAATACAGAGCTTCTGTCTAACTGACCAGGCTACTAGATCCAAGATGCGACTGGCCCATGTAATGGCAACCAAGAGAACCACCTTGTACATTAGGAATGGAGACTCGTGGTCTACAGGAGCTCAAAGGGAGTTTCTTGAGTGCGGTAAGGACCTTGTTGAGGTCCCACATGTAATATCAATGCACTACAGGAGGCCGTAAGTTTGTAGCCCCGCGCAAAACTTGCATATGCGTAGGTGATGAGAAATGGACTGCAAGCCTTTCCAGGTGATGACCGATGCTAAGGCCTCTCCCTTTTGCCTGTTTATATGAACAAGATAATAACGAAATGTCTATTAAGTAATACTGCTATCTAACAGGTGTTCCCCTGAGATGGACAGCCAGAGCCATAAGAACCTTCGTAAGAATCTTGGGCAGATGACAACTTGAAGGACAGTGCAACGTATTCAAAACATTGAGTATTATAACAAAAACTAAGAGGTCTGCTATGTAGGAATCTAATTGGAATGTGGGGATAGGCCTCCATTAAGTCAATGGAGGGTAGAAAGTCACCCCTTCTGAAGTTCAGAGATATGGAATTCAGTATACTCATCTTAAGCCTCCTATAAACTAGGGGGCAATTAAGTCATTTTAAAACTAAAATTGCCCCTGCTGATCCAGTGCCACAGGTTGGGTTGCCTGTATCTCCAATAAATGAACAATAGTTGTCTCCATCACGCTCCCTTTAACAGGCTCCCCGGAGGGAGGGAAAGTAATGCAAAGGTTATGGGGAGAGAATGGAAATTCTATAGCCAGGCCTAATCTTCTGATATCTCTAACCCAGAAATCATAGGTAGAGGAATCCCATCTATCTGTGAAAGGCTTGAGCCTTCCACCAATAGGGGCACAGTCGTGAGGCCTATGTTGTGCCTCGGAGACCTCTATTTCATGTTCCTCAAGAGATACTTTTGTCTGCCCTCCCCTTCGGTATCTATCTCCAGATTGGAAACTATCCGACTGTTGGTGATTCATGCGTCCAGACAGTCCCTGGAGTCTGAAGAGAAAAGTCCCTGTTAGAGGGAATGAAGAAAACCCTCCAAAAAGCTGGGAAGGACTATTTTGGGGTCTATGAAAGAGAGGAACTTATTTTCTGTTTCTAGTCTCTATCAGAGATGGGTCAAGAGTACCACCAAGCAAAGTATATCCCGATATTGGGGAGAAAGCAAGCTTCCATTAGTTGTGTGATATCTGCTTGCCAATGAGTGAGCCATAGTAGTAGATGAGCAGTAACCTGAGATGCCCTGGCTCGAGCAGATAATTTAATAGAGTTTTGCGGCATCCTTGTGCGCCCTGATATTGGAATTGAGATAATCTCCCTCAGGTGGCGGAGCTACCTGAGAGATGATCTAGTAAAAAAAAAAAAAGGATGCAGCCGACACCGCTCTTATGGCCCCCAGATCAGATTGACATGCCCTACATGGAGACAACTCAACCTTGTATATCTTTTAACTTGAGAGCCTCTTCTGCTTCCATTGGAATTTCAGAGGATAATGATAATTGCCATTGTTTTATCTACTACCGTGGTGATGAGAAATTTAACAGAATCGGAAAGCCAAATTAACATTTTTCTATCATATCCTGTAAGAGGGGAATATGCCACTGAAGAGACTCCTTGTTTCTGGACGAGGTCCGAGGACCTCTGTGGGACAGTTATGACTTCCTCTTGCATTATTGGTTGGGAGAAGATTAAATCGTCTGACCCCTTTACAGTAATGATTGTTGGGCCGCGAGAAATGGAATATCAAGGCGGGCAGTAGTTTTTGCCTTGAAACAACAAGAGACTTGAATAAAAAATCTGAGGGCGAAACAGACCTGAAGGTCATTGGTCTGGCTTAATGCCTTCAATGTCTGACATGCCCCCCCTTTTTAGGGGATCCGCCTCTGACAGATTTTGGTCACTGTCGTGAGTAGACCCTTCCTCAGCCTGTTCCATCTGGTCTCTAGTTCTCCCTCATCCTGTGCATCCTGGGAATGTATAACTGCATTGTATAATACTCCTCTGAAGGAGGTACCTGCTGGTAATGAAGGTCCGTTCTGCATAGTAACTGAATCGAGTGAGAATCGAGGTCAGATTGTGGAGGCTGCCTAGCCATCAACTTCTGCTGTACCCCGGCTGCGATGCCTCTTCAAGTCACCATGTACCTCCAGGCCTTCGATTTGTCAGGGATATCTCCCTGTGAGGAGGTATTCTGGAGTGCTCCTGTCAGGCAAGTAGCGTTGCTGAAGGCCTGGGTTGAACCGGTCCCTCTGAGGCTCTTCTGGATGGCATTGAGAGATCCAGGGTTGGAGACAAGGTGAAATATGGAATGTTTCACAAATTTGCATGTCCTCCTTGCGCATGCTAATCTTCTCTATATCGTTCCATTTTTAATATATCTGCTGCCGAAGCGAGCACTCTGGAACTGGGACCAGCCTGGCTAGGGAAGAGGGCTGAGACTTCTGTTCAACCTCCCTCATGCATTTTTTTAAAAAAATATGCTTATCTAATGCATTTTGGCATCACTTGGAATCTCTCTAGGAAATTTTGACCTACTTTGAGTTGTTTATTGTCCTCTGGGGGTATTTTTAGTTGCCCTTGAAGATTCTGACCTAAAGCTCATGAGGAGAGATATCTATAGCTATACAGCTATATATGTATGCAATATTCATGGACCATGACTTGTCCAGAGGCCTGCTGTGAACAGAGCAGAGAATCCTCTTGATATTTGCTTCCCCCGCAGGTGATGGTAAATTCAATTGGTTACTATATTATTATTCATATTAATATTGATATCATTAATATTATGCTATTATTGATAATATTTTTGTTATATCTGTGTACAGCTACTAATATAAATTGTTGTGCTGTTACCAAACTCATAATTAGGTGACTGAATATGGAATCAAATTGTGAAGCCAAATAGAGAACACCTTTCAGGACCAGTATTGTGATTGGGTGATCCTGCAGTCACTGGCCCTCAACAGCTTCCTGCCCAGGTGGACACAGGCCTCGGTGCTCACTGTTACTGTGCTGCTATATTCTGTGAGGGCTGCCAACTTAAAAAGAAAGCCCAATAGTCAACTCCAGTAAGAGGTCCACAATCGGCGTAAATGTCCCCTGGACCCTCATGGAGAGATCCTTGTGAGGGGAAATGGCCTCTCAACAGATAATGCCATGGAATTCTTAAAAACAAAGTGATGCCGGCATTGTTTTAGTCATCAAGATGTAGCATCAACCATCACCTCTTATTGTAAGTCCTTGCGAATCTAACTAGAATTTGAGCAGGAGAACTCTTGAGTCCTCTGGCTCCACCCGATCAATAGCCCTTGCTCCTTCTATATACCCTGTGGGGGTATATCTGAAACTACAGAATCTCCTGTGGAAAGATATCTGAGGGTAAAGATGCTCTGTCCTGCTTAGTGACTGGAGTTATTTATTTATTTTATTTATTTATTAAATAATTTTATATACCGCCCTTCTCCCGAAGGACTCAGAGCGGTGAACAGCCAACTAAAATATATATAAATTATAAATACAAATACAATTAAAAGAGAATTAAATTATAGGCTGCCATTTAAAAATTTAAAACCCCCGATTAAAAATAAGCTAAAATTTTCATACCCCAACCAATCAATTCTAAAACCCCTTATTTAAAATCCCATTTGAAGTCAGCTCAGGCTGGCCTGCTCAAAGAGCCAGGTTTTCAGATCACGTCTGAACGCCCTCCGGTCAGTGGTTGTCCGTAGCCCTGGAGGCAGCTCATTCCGCAGGGAGCCCCATGTAGAGGGCATTACAGTAGTCCACGCGGGAGGTGACCAGGGCGTGGGTGACTGTGCGTAAGGCATCCCGATCAAGAAAGGGCCGCTACTGGCATATCAAGCGAACCTGATAAAAAGCCCCCCTGGAGACGGCCGTGATGTGATCTTCCAAAGACAGCCGTAGATCCAGGAGGACACCAAGATTGCGAGCCCTTTCTGTGGGGGTCAAGATCTCATCCCCATTAGCCAGCAACAAAGTCAGCTGACTATATTGGGCCGCCGGAAACCACAGCCACTCAGTCTTGGAAGGGTTGAGTCGAAGCCTGTTCCTGCCCATCAAATTCCGCACAGCCTCCAGGCAACGGGACATGACCTCCACAGCATCGTTGGAGTGGTTTGGGGTGGAGATGTAAAGCTGAGTGTCATCAGCATAGAGATGACATTTCACCCCAAAACCATGGATGATCTCTCCCAGCGGCTTCACATAAATGTTGAACAGAAGAGGGGAGACGACCGGCCCCTGAGGCACCCCACAAACAAGGGGCCTAGGGGTGGACCTCTCCCCCCCATCAACACAAATTGCGAGCGGTCCGAGAGGAAGAGATATAGGGAATTCCAATTGGAAGGAGCACTCTGTTGTTGGCCAGAGCAGTATGCTGCACCCCTGCAGAGATACCTTGGCGAATCGCTAATTCCATCCATGGTCTGATCTTTGCGGGGATCTTTTCTGGTAAGTCATCATCTTGACAAAATCTGGCCACTGTTGGAGCAATGTGGCCACTGAGACCCTTCATGTCACTTGTACTGATCTAGATAGACTACCTAATCTTGTGCAGCTGCACTGCATCTGGATTACACAGACAGATCCAGGGGTGGTTGCAGAGAGGGACTGGAGCCAAAGCAGGCCTAGTGGAGATGAGGTTTGAGAATTTTCTTCAGCCTCCCACATAAACTTCTTCATGTGCTGTTCTAGTACCTTATGGCGCTTGTTAGCATCTTTTTCTGCTGCTTAGGAGGTACCCTTAGAATGCTTCAATCTATTTTGAGAATTTAACATGGCTCTTGAGCTACTGCCGCTTGCCATTGTGACCGCTTATTAAATTTTACTGTTAATGAGCCTGAAACATTGGGTGGTTGGCACGCCCAGGGGCCTGAACCAGCAATGGCCAGGGAACCCTAAAACAATGTTCCCCAGTTTTGTATAATGTTATGTAAGAATATTGTATTCTTATTCTTGTTCCTATTATTATTATCATTATTATTTTGTTATTAATATTATTATTTCCGAATTAGCCAAATTTGGAACAGCTCATAGGCCTAGAAAGGAGAAATTGTTGAAATAAGATGTAGGCCTTTGACAGCTTCCTGCACAGGTGGACATGGGCCTTGGTGCTCGCTGTGGTGCTGCTGTTTAATTCTGTGAGGACATAAGGCAACAATTTCCTCCTTAATGTATAAGGGTCCAAAAATTGAATAATTCTATCTGGATCTCTCTCTCTCTCTCTCTCTCTCTATCTATCTATCTATCTTTGTTTTTGTAAAACAAAGGATCCTAAAAAGAATGGAATTAGATCTAATCAGAAATGAACTGCACAGGAAAAGATTCCTACTAGACCAAACCAACAGGGACCTGCTTACTCTCCACCTCAAACTCAGCAACAAAATCTACCCAGCACTCTGGGACAAATCCAAACAACTAGCCTTCTGGAGAGCCGAAACAGAAACCTCCCACAAGACAGACACACACACACCAGCAAACTCCACAGACTAGAGAAACACCATAAGTCCAACTCCCCACCGCCCCAACAATGTATGAAACAAACAGTACAAAACATATCAGACAGAACCCTCACCAGAGCAGAAACCAATGTCCTTTCTAAGGGATTCAACTTTGCAGTCGCCCCCAAACACATCCCCACCGAAAACATTATATGTGGAGTTGAAGCTAGCCTAACCAAAATTAACCCAGATGTAGCCAATCAAATCAGACTTGAAGTCACCAATGTCTTCTGCTCCAGCAGTCCACCCAGAAGCAACTTACGCAGAGAAGAACAAAAAGCACTCACCAACTTGAGGAAAGACAACAACATAATCATTCTCCCAGAAGACAAAGGCAACACCACGCTCGTGATGAACACATCGGACTACCAATCCAAACTATCCAACCTACTCCAAGACCCCGCTTACAAATCTTTAAATACTGACCCCACCACCTACCTGGAAAAAACCACCAAATCCAAAATAAAAGCCTCCCCCACTAGTGAAGAGATCCAGCAAAGAATCATCCCCAGAGAAAAATCATCCAGATGCGCTAAACTCTATGGCCTCCTCAAGATACACAAAGAAGCAACACTACTCAGACCCATAGTCAGCTCCACAGGCTTACCTCTACATAATATTGCCAAATTTCTCGCCAAACAACTCCAGCCCTACACAGAATCCATCACCTCACACGTACAAAACTCTTTCCACTTCATAGAAACAATAAAGAAACAAAACCTACAACTCGGCGACCTACTTGTGAGCTTCGATGTCATATCCCTGTTCACCCAAGTACCTATTAAAGAAGCCTTGACAGCTATCCAAAACAAATACAATCCCCCTAAGCACATCCTAGATCTGACCAATCACTGCCTAACCAACACATACTTCATCCACAACGGACAAAGATACAAACAGACAGAAGGAGCACCTATGGGATCACCCCTCTCACCCATCATCACTAACCTATACATGGAACATTTTGAAACCAATGCTCTAGACAAATTCGAACACAAACCCAAACTCTGGCTTAGATATGTAGATGACACTTTCATAATTTGGCCACATGGGAAAGAAAAACTGGACAACTTCCTCACACATCTCAACAGCCTACACCCCAAAATGGAAACAGAAGCCAACAACCAATTTCCCTTCCTGGATGTCGTAATTTACAAAAAACCCAATGGTATATCCCTAGGACATACCAGCCAGAGGAAGAAAACACACACCATCCGCTACTTAAATGCACAATCCCATCATTACCCTGCGCAGATCAACTCCGTAGCCAAGACCCTCATCTCCAGAACCAAATGCCTAGCTGACAATTCTGAGAACAGAATTACACACCCTCACTAACATATTAATTTCCAATGGATTCCAAAGAGACACTGATTATCAACCTAATCCTAAAGGAGACACCACCCAGAAACCGAGACACAGAACAGGACAACGGTATCGCCCTCCTCCCCTACATCAAAGGCGCCACAGATAAAATCAGCAAAATTCTCCACAAACACAATATCAGGACAGCCTTCGGCACTGACCAAAAAATAGCCAACATCCTAAGAAACCCCAAAGACAAGATCCAGCTAGAAAACCAAGGAGTTTATGAAATACCATGCAACAATTGCCCAGCCACATACATTGGACACAGGAGAATAAATGCACGCATCGCAGAACACAAGAATGCAATCAGAAAAGAAAAAAATTCTTCCTCCCTTTTCCAGCACCTTAAAGCCACAGGACATGAAATTAATTTTGAGGGAACCAAATTAATATCCAATACTGAACACTTCAACAAAAGAATAATCAGGGAAGCCATCGAAATAGAGAAACAACCCCATAACATGAATAAACGGGATGATGCCTACTGCCTACCAGATATTTGGAAACTAGCCCTTATCAACAAACGAGTCCCAGCCACGAAAACACTGGACCCAAAACAACACATGATGCCACCACCAATCTCCCTCACCAGACTCAAACCCAAACCCACCCCATAGATGAAAGGCAACCACCATCCAGAAACCAAACCACGGCTGCATCACCAATTGCCACACACCCTGACCCCCAAACCAAGCAAACTGACACACGCCATGAACATAGAGCCAGGCCTCAAACTCGGAGCCAAACCAAAACCCAGAACATCACATCATAGCCACCAGCTCAGGATATTACATCACAGAACTCAGGAAGCTACACCACAAAACCTCAGGAAATTGCAACACAGCCAACGACTCAGGAGATTACAATAAAAGACCCAGGATATCACAAGATTAGAACTCAGAAGGTCATCACACAGCCCATTACCCAGGTCATTACGACCCAGGAGATTACAGCACAAAACCCAGGATGTCAAAACAATAGAACTCAGAAGGTCATCACACAGCCCATTACCCAAGTCGTTACAACACAGGAGGTTGATAGACACACAGCCAATATCTCAGCCACACATGTGCAAACATCAACTCCATTAACCAATCAAGAAATGACAACACAGACAAACTCCCCACCAGTAGCAGCTCAGATCACGCTTTGCTCGCACAAGCACAAAGCCGAAAGCACCAGCCTGAAGATGGGAAGTGAGATCTCGTCGAAACATTGTCAAGATAGTCTCAATCTTACATGGGAATAGACCCGAACACGCCAAGACCTGCACGTATTAGGGTGATTTACCCCCGGGTTCCAGGAAGGGGACCCCTGCTTGGGGGAAGAAAAGCCTCTCACAGTTCCAGAAATAAGATGCAGATCACTATCATGTGGTTAGTGAGTCTGCAATGGTGCCAGCCGTTATGTCTTTAGACGCGTAATGAGTTAAATCGGCTCAGCAGCACTTCTGCGCCTTGTGGAAAGTTGATACTGCAGAGTTTCTCCTTGAATAAAAAGGCGCAGTGGGGTAGATGGGCGCTGGTGTTCCAGGGGAGAGAGAGAAGCCTCGGACCCTTTTAAAATGGAGCCGCTCCCGTCGGGAGTGGGCGACGGCAATCGGTCGCAGCGGCTCGGCTTGAAAAGGTTGTAATGGTATTTGCTTCCCCCCTTTTAACAGACTAAGAAATGTGAGTTGTTAGTCATGTGGCTGAGGCGTTATCACCTCTGATCGTCCTGGGGGTGAGGAGATCATTATCTGAAGGTACGGTGAACTCCCTCGGCTCGAGTTATATGCCGTAGGGAGCTGCTTGACTCATTGAAACTAAAAGCCTTAAAGGATTTGTTTAGAGTTTAAAAGCTTTTTGTTGTCTCTTTTTTTGAAGCCTTTGCTATTCTGGCCAAGGGAAAGGAAATTAAGCTGCCTATATCCACGAAGGCTGAGCAAAAACTGGGGATGCTAGGGAGGAGTCCCATGCAGGAGTCGGAGTGTCCTCTCAATTAAAGCCCAGCCTATCAGATGAGCGACAGAAGCATCATCTCAATCAATGGATGCTCTGAACAGGTCATCTGGAAAACAATAGTAAAATGGATCAAGAGAAATTTTCAAGGTGGCTTGAGAATGAGTTCGCAAACAAGAGCTTCTTTTACTAGTTAAAAATTACAAAAGACTAGTGGACCAATTTTAACACAGTATTAGCTAAAAAATAGTCTCATGAAAACTCATTTCATCTGTTTTAACTGATTCAGGAAGATATGGTTAAAAGGATCAAACCTGAAACAGCATATGCTTAGAAATGTGTACATTGATTGAAAAGTCTGTATTTTCACCATGAATCTTTTATATTTTTCACTACATCTAAAGCTGCAAAAAAGAGCATGATGCTCATGAAAGTCAACAGGAAATTGTATATATCTCTAGAAGAAATGTTTAGGAGTGCTTTAGTTCTCCATTCCCCAAATGCCTCAGATCCTTCATTCCATTGGCAGAACACACTTGCAGTCACTTAAGCCAGAACATTTGTCTTCAGAGAGCTGGCATTTTAATACATAGTTTTAAATCAACGGGAGAGAGCTTATCTAAGCCAATTAAAAGGATCATGAATAAAATTGAAAGAGTGGACAGCAACAACTAAAAGTGGCATATATTTTGGAAACTGCCAGTGAGTCAAATTTACAGGAACAACTTTTTATGATATGCATGTCATTTCTTTTAATTTCATTTTACAGTACTTTAACCATTCAAATATTTATAGAGATGTATTGATGCAGAAACAACATTTTATTTATTTATTATATTTATTGCCTGCTTTTCTGCTTATATAAGCACTCCAGGGAGCTTGAAATAATTAGAACTAAATACAAAATATAAACCATGTCACTGAAATCAGTATCATTAAAATCAGTATCATTAAATAAATTAACAGCTGAAAAGCTTGGAGAAAGAGATTTGTTTCTGTTATTTTTCCAAAATACTTGAAAATACGGACTACCATAAATACTAATTAGGAAAATCAGACACAAAGTTATATAGGGTTCAAAAGTCCATGCCAAAATCATAAATCATATCCACGGGGTGATGGATAGCCAGGGCAGATTTTTCAGTATAGTTATCATGTGATACCCACACATTGCAGTCTTAGCAACAAACTTGCAGCATTTTGCACCAAATTTCTGGATATTTTTCAAGGATAGCCTCACTTAGAGCATGTTGCAATAATAAATATTTGTTGCAGCTTAGATAACCAGTACCAAATTAAACCAAGAATCTGGGCAATATATTCTTTGTTAGAGCCATCACCTAAGAATTCAATGACCATGGACTACGCCTAGAGTATAAACCCATTCTCTCTGGGCGAGTGCAGTGCTGTCCAAAACAGGTGTAATTTTAATCCCCAAACTCAGTTGCGAGCTACACAATCTTCACCTTGTTGAGATTTCATACCAAGTTACTCTCTTTCAACCAGTTTTTAATCAAGATAAAGCAATACCAAAGGGTATGAGTTGCTTTATTGGACTAGAGTTTGGAATAGAGCCCTGAATGATCTTTCATCTACATGAAGATGAAAAATAGCATCGGAACAAGATAGAAGCTTGTCAAGGTACAAAAATCAAGGCCTAGGTATTGATATTAGATCCATATTGATGGATAAGATTATTGACAAAATTTTGATTGAAACAGGTCCAGATAATCATATAATGCATCTGGAGCTGCAAGATTAGTACTTTCTAAATTCATTTCACTGAATAAGGGACTATTGAGCCAAGCCTATAACTAAAGGTCATGCTGGCCACATGACTGCGGAAATGTGTTCAGACAGTGCTAGCTCAACTTCCTTGAAATGAAATAAGCGCCCTCCCCACCATAGTTGGCAATGACTAAATGGAGTAAAATCTGCAGGGACTCCTCCCTATAATTAAAGAGAACCTCTGAATCGCCTTGGGATGAGATGGGCAGCAAGCAAATTAATTAATTAATTAATTATTCAAGTAATTCTTCTGTAGGAAAATGCACATTCAAAGAACTACTGTACTCTTTCCTTCAGTAATAGACCAATCCCAATCTGATTCTTTGACACAAGTATAAAAAAGGTTAAGAAAGCATATGGTGATTTTAATCTTTCCATATACAGTACATGTGATGTCTTTTCCTACAAAGAACAAGAGAATTGATCACAATTATTTTTCAATTATTCTGGTTCATCTCTCCAAAAATCTTAAAAATGCAAGACATCCGTAATACCAACAGCTTATTTTGTGCCAATGAAATGAGGCAGTCCATTTGCTGTATCCATTACCTTTAAAAAGTGTTCATGAATATTCATGAACTGGCAGAGGCATGGTAACAAGGTCAGTATAGTTGTTACCACAACAATGAATAGGCATAGCAACTAAGTTAGCCAATGAATGCTGTTTGGAAACTGAAACTGGAAGGAGCCTAGATGTGGCTCTATATTAAGCTCTGAGTTCTGAAGCTTCAGTCTTGTCTGCAACTGCTGAATTGAAACTGAAACTGTTCTCTGCTGTTCTCTCTTGTGTTTTTGCCTGTAATTCTCTACCACATTGGAAGAATCTGCTATTGGTATTGTACATTTTATTCATGTTCTTGTGTATATAAAGAAGTTAATGAATCCTGCTGAATCAGTCATCTATGTGTACTTTCTGGATTTGATTTCTGCAATAAACTCTTTTTTAAAAAAGGATTCACTCCATGTTCAGTCTTTAGCTTTCTATCTAGCTGCTTCACTCTCTGAGGTTCCTGGTAAGATGCTCCTTTAGCTAGAGCAGGGTGTCAAACTCAAGGCCCGGGGCCTGGATCCGGCCTGTGGGGTGCTTAGATCTGGCCCATTGGGTTGCCCTGGAAACAGTAAAGGACCAGCCTGTGGTGCCGCATGAGGCCCTCCCGAGCTCCATTTTCACTGGCAGAGGGTTGCAGGAGTCCATCCCAGCTGAAAATGGAGCTTGCGAGGATTGTGCATGGCCCCCTGAGCTCCGTTTTTGCTGGCATAGGGTTGCAGGAGCTGTCATAGCTGAAAATGGAGCTCGGGAGCCCATTTTTGCTGACCACTACAGGCACCCTGCAACACAAGTAACATCATGCTGGCCACGCCCACCCTGGCTCCCAGAGGTCAAACACAACCCTGAAGCGTCCTTTAATGAAATCAAGTTTGACACCCCTAAGCTAGAAGGAAGGCTTAGGAAAGATAATGTCTAAGATATTCAAAAGTATTATTGACATACCAGATAGTCAATTCCACTAGGATATTCAGGAGATCCATAAGAGATCTAGGCTGGACAATTTCAATACTCCTCCAGTGTAGTAAAGTTTCCATTTCATGCAAATTGCATTCCATCATGAATCAATAAATTGAGATTTCACTGTACTAAACTTACGAGTATGTTCTACCGCAAACACAAGGCCGAATAATAATTGAGAAAGTCCATGGCCATTACAATGGGCATGAAATCCTAAACCAGTGCCGACTGGACAATCTCAGTGACTGCCAGATGAAATATGGTCCCTATCAGAAAATGTTATTTGCTGCAGACTTCCATAGTGAGCTGACATCTTGCTGGCTTTTGTTAGCTAACAAGACAGCTTTTGTGGGGGAAACGTGACTGGATCCAAACAGGCACAATTTCTCTGAAACATCAAGCTTCCACTCACAAAGCAGCCTTTACTGACAGACTATATTAGATTGCCTACATATCAAGTGATTTGGTCAGTGACCACTGCTCCTTATATTCCAGCAGTAAAATCTCTTGTAAATAACTATTCAAAAGTATAGTAGCTGAATTTAAAATTTTAAAAAAATTGTAAAATTTAAAATATTTAATGCTGTTATCCTTATTAAACACAGCAAATGACAAACATCAAATCTGTATTTTAAATGTCAAAATAGAGGCACTCTAGAGACCAAGAGTACTTGAATTTTCAATTAGCATATCTTGTGCATTTTATAATTCAAAGATGCTCTGATACACATATCTATAAAATGTATTTGCTTGTTTATAAATAAGCACAGAGTCACAGAATTGGAAGAGCTATTTAAAACATCCTAATACAATCCAGTTTACCTCATCCTTGATGAATAGCTGTCCTAGCTCTATCCAGTGAAGAAGAATCAACACTTTACTCAGCAATTAGCATCATATATTCCATTCAATTCTTGTGAAAGCTGCATACTTTTCAAACTATGAATAAGAGTCTGAATAAGAACATTGACTACTAAATTGTGTTTATTCTTAATAGTGATATGAATGTGATATTTCACTAGGTAGGGAGAAAACTGTAAAAATGCATCAAGAAATGTTCCTAGAAACAGATCCCAATTACTCCAGTTTTATACCTCATGGTATTTCAGAATGCAAAACCCAAGAGCCATGCAATTATCATTACAATTGTATTCTCAAGTCATACGTGTTAATGAAGAAAAACTAATTACTTAGCTTCATAATCAATAACCTAGTAAGTCTTTTCCCCCAAACCTTCCTTCCAAATAAGTGCCTCATTACAGCAGAAGCACATTAATTTTCCCATTTATATATATTAAAAAGCACTGCATCCCAGGAAACTGTTAAATCACAAAAGCTTTAATTTTATATTCCATCTAGAATTCTGATCTTTACACACTGAATCAGAAGTATTATTTAATTTTGTGGAACCACTTTCTGTGTAATATTATTTTATTTCACAAATTTATATACTGCTCAATGTCAAACAGCTCTATGTGGCTTGCTGGAGAAGGAGTGGCAGAACCCGGCGGCATAGTCTAAAGAAGAATCAACCTAAAGTCTCTATATAGTCACAAATGGACAAAGTACAACTTCTCTTGATTTGACCCTTAACTAGTGACAAAATTGTGCCAACTGTTAGTTAGATTCCTGTGCATAAGCATGAGTTAAATCAGTTTTTAATTAGAACTTCACATGTGGCCCCAGTCTTTCGTGCCTGACACAAAAATAATTTAAAAAAATCACATGAATAAAATCTATATAACAGGTAAAATAAAGAGGGAGAGGTCAAGACAAGTCATACTCAACTGATGGTATTGTTGATAGCTGTATAGATATTGTTTGCCACTGCTTTCTTCCAGAATGTATTATGAATTACTACACTGATTTCTTGGTAGTTCCCCATTCAAGTAATAACGAAGCCTCACCCACCTCAGCAAATTCTTTCTAAAGGCTGACACCTAGTCTTGACAATCAGTCACATAAATAACATAAAATATCAGTGTAAACTGTAACAGGGAGTTAAGCTTCCATGATGTTATTCCAAATGTAATTCTTCCTATGGAAGAAAAGGAAAACCAATGGCTGATTATACAGATATGCATAATGACAACTCCACAAGGTGCTCCATTAATAAGCTTAAGGATAGAACTTTAGATGAATTGATATTCTTCAGTAAAAAATAACAGCATGATTTAATAAATAGGGCAATGGTGGATGTAGAAATTACTTTGGAGAGATGGAGGATTGGGTAGCTTTGCATTTGTGCTCCATGTTGCTATGTGGATTTGTTGCAAGATCAGCAGCAAATATTATTTGCATGGAAATAAGTGTGCTACCTCCTTCATGTTAGTATTATGTTGGCCAGTGTCTACTATATATGCCTTTTATTTTTATTAGTTGTTTTCATATTTTTGCCAGGGGGAGTTGAAAGCTACCTTAATTTTGAAGACCTACAGTCATAAATTAATTATTCACCTCTGCTCCACCACTTGTCCAATATGTATTTTTCTATTAGGATAGATCTCAGCATGTAAACAAACTTACTACTGAGCAAAGTCAGGTGAATAAAAGTCCAAATCATAGAATTGCTCAAATTAACCAGCTATTTTAGGAGAGAGGTGCTTTTGTTATATTGTTCCTTGTTAAAGAGCTAACTCTTGATATGCAATCAACAATCACCTACACTTCTGTTTGATTCGCAAGGTAACTGAATCAATCAGGTCTCACCTCACAAACACGGAATCCAATTTCTTTTTGAATAGGGGCTTATGGTTCCTTGGTAAGTGGAATGCTATACTCTTGCAATTGTCTGGTGAACAGATAGCATGCAGCATAAATTACCGTAATCCCACTGAAATTGCAGGAGCAGATTCTGGAAGAAGCACATTAGGTACAACCAAGTCTCTATGTCTGAATGTACAAAAGTAGGATGGGATAAGACACCACATAATGGAATTTTTCATCATAATGAAACAAAACAAGCCACACCAGGGGAAAAAGAGGGCCAACCATCATGAATGTATAAGAAACATAGCTTAATTTTTATGGCAATTCTAGAACTTTAAAAAAAAATAACCCTCCTGTCAATAAAGTATTCTTAAAATAACACTGTAGTGCATTTGTAGTACAATATAAATGGTTTAAATGAATGAATAAACACATGTGCTAGTTGTGCAGGAAAGTAATATGAAGGTATATACAGGTGAAACTCAAAAAATTAGAATATCATGCAAAAGTTCATTTATTTCAGTAATGCAACTTAAAAGGTGAAACTAATATATGAGATAGACTCATTACAAGCAAAGCAAGATAGTTCAAGCTGTGATTTGTCATAATTGTGATGATTATAGCTTACAGCTCATAAAAACCCCAAATCCACAATCTCAGAAAATTAGAATATTGTGAAAAGGTTCAATATTCTAGGTTCAAAGTGTCCTACTCTAATCAGCTAATTAAGCCATAACACCTGCAAAGAGTTCCTGAGCCTTTAAATGGTCTCTCAGTCTGGTTCAGCAGGAAGTACAATCATGGGAAAGACTGCTGACTTGACAGTTGTACAGAAAACCATCATTGACACCCTCCATAAGGAGGGAAAGCCTCAAAAGGTAATTGCAAATGAAGTTGGATGTTCCCAAAGTACTGTATCAAAGCACATTAATAGAAAGTTATGTGGAAGGAAAAAGTGTGGAAGAAAAAGGTGCACAAGCAGCAGGGATGACCGCAGCCTGGAGAGGATTGTCAGGAAAAGGCCATTCAAAAGTAATGGGGACTTTCACAAGGAGTGGACTGAGGCTGGAGACAGTGCATCAAGAGCCACCATACACGGATGGATCCTGGATATGGACTTCAAATATTGTATTCCTCTTGTCAAGCCACTCCTGAACAACAAACAACATCAGAAATGTCTTACCTGGGCTAAAGAAAAAAAGAACTGGTCTGTTGCATAGTGATCCAAAGTCCTCTTTTCTGATGAGAGCAACTTTTGCATCTCATTTGGAAACCAAGGACCCAGAGTCTGGAGGAAGAATGGAGAGGCATACACTTCAAGATGTCTGAAGTCCAAGTTTCCACACTCTGTGTTGATTTGGGGAGCCATGTCTTCTGCTGGTGTTGGTCCTCCGTGCTTTATTAAGTCCAGGGTCAATGCAGTCGTCTATCAGGAGATTTTGGAGCACTTCATGCTTCCTTCCACAGATGAGCTTTATGGGGATGCTGACTTCATTTTCCAGCAGGACTTGGCATCTGCCCACACTGCCAAAAGCACCAAAACCTGGTTCAGTGATCGTGGGATTACTGTGCTTGATTGGCCAGCAAACTCGCCTGACTTGCACCTCATAGAGAATCTATGGGGCTTTGCCAAGAGAAAGATGAGAGACATGAGACCGAACAATGTAGAAGAGCTGAAGGCCGCTATTGAAGCATCCTGGTCTTCCATAACACCTCAGCAGTGCCACAGGCTGATAGCTTCCATGCCACAACACACTGAGGCAGTAATTGCTGCAAAAGGGGCCTAAACCAAGTACTGACTACATATGCATGCTTATACTTTTCAGAGGTCCGATATGTTCTATGTACAATCCTTGTTTTATTGATTGCATGTAATATTCTAATTTTCTGAGATTGTGGATTTGGGGTTTTCATGAGCTGTAAGCCATCATCATCTCAATTATGACAAATCACGGCTTGAACTATCTTGCTTTACATGTAATGAGTTTATCACATATAGTTTCACGTTTTAAGTTGCATTATTGAAATAAATTTTCACGATATTCTAATTTTGCATGATATTCTAATTTTTCAAGTTTCAACTGTACAAATGCAACACCAACAACAGAGAAAAGTTGAGTCTCTAAGCTCCACCATTCATAATGGAGGTTGGTAAAAGTTTAACATGTGTCCAATGAGTCTGATTCCCCTAGCAACTCTTGATGGATTTATCTGACCTATAAAGAATGACTGCCTTTTCAAACGGCATCTTCTTCCCTTGAAACCCTCCAGAAACTAAGATATAATGAAATTTGGGTATAAGACCTAGGCAGTAGTCTGGGAAAATGAGAAATCTGGAAATCATTACGATCTGTAAAGGAAGCCAGCAGCCAAAGTGATGAAACAAGGCACAGCCAAAAAATAACCAGAAGGCAGGGTCAGAGAGAAATTCAGATGTTGTAGGACCACTGCTGAAAAAAAGATGGAGACATGTAATGATATGTATAACTTTTTCTCCATGCACTGGAGTTTGGTTCTACAGTACATTAAACTTTCGTTCTGTATTTTCCTGTCCTTTTACATTTTATGTAATACTGTTTCTCTCTAAGCTATTATTTACACATAGTTTTTCAGCTAATTTTGTGTTTATTATTTATTTATTTAAGAACTGTATATCATAAAGTATTAAAATATTTCAGTAAAATATTACAAACAAAAAACAGCATATAAAATTTAATGTTAATTAAAAGGCAGGGGCAGAGCTTTCAGAGCACTAAGTAGTCCCATGGCTGTGTGTCCCAAGCAAGGCTCCAGAGCCACATTTTTATGCCTTTCCAGAAGTTCAGAAAAGCAAGGGCCTGTCTCACTTCCAAGAGGAAAATGTCCCACAAAGCGGGGGCAATGGCAGAGAAGTCCATCTTGCTGGACACTGCCAGTTCGAATTCTTTGCTTGACAGCGTCCCAACATACTTTCCCTGCCTGACTGGGTGGGACAGGCTGATGTAACAGGACTATTAAGTGTAAAATGTCCTTGTCTGATTGACTACCTAAGTGACATCGAATAGAATAGAATACTTTATTGGCCAAGTGTGATTGGACACACAAGGAATTTGTCTTGGTGTAAATACTCTCAGTATACATAAAGAAGGAACATTCGTTAACAATCAAGAATCATAACGTACAACACTTAATGATAGTCATAGGGTACAATCAACATCAAATCATATTAGGAAACAGTCAATATAAATTGTGAGGATGCCTAGGAACTCTCTTATGTTGTTTATTATGTTGGTCATTATATCTTGGTAATGAACAAGGATAATGTCAACAAGCATGACTAAGAACCAGGAAGTATGTCAGGATCAAGCCAGTTAGAATGGAAGAACAACCAAGTACAAAGGCACAAACAGAGTTTGGGAACATCCTGTTGTCTGCACTACGCTCAAGTAAAACAGAAAGGATCTAACTGAAATTTGAATAAGTGGAGTGAATTTGGAAGGTTCTTCAGTGAGAGTACTGCCTCATCACATGAAAAAGACACGTGTCCGCCTTATATGGTAGACCAAAGTAAGAAGCCAATCCCATAAAAGTCAGGATGTCTTTTATTGTAACATCTATCATAACGGAATCTTTCAGTCTGAATATGCTTCCATCTCCCCTACTTTATCTTTGGGTGAGCTAGAGAGGGGCTTGTCTGAGATGTTTTCTCACATAATTTTCTTTGCCTGGGCTCAAGCCCCTCTTATCTGAGCATTGCCTTGATAGTGGCTTTTTCTTCTGTCCTATCCTTCAAGACCATTCTCTTTGCCATTTACATATCAAATCTCAAATCTGGTCTAGAATCCTGCCTGAAATTTGGGGATTGCAATTAAGCGGGATTAAACATGTTATGTGCAGCTGATGTTGTAATATACATCCAACATGAGTTAATTTCCTCTTTTTTAAATTTTTATGAATTCTCCTAAGATTTGGTTAATGTACTCTCTCTATCCCATTCTTTTTCAAATGAAGTCTAGTCAGATTCTCTTCTGCAGTCTGCTAGAGACTCAAATATTTCTAACATACTATGAATATAATTTCCTTCTATTCTATCACCTTTAACTTCTTATTACCATATGAATTATTAGTTGAAAGTGGAAAAATAAAAAATGCTCATGAAAGCTTACCCAAATACACTATTTCTACAGCATTACAGAATTTAATTTTGCAATCATTTCCATTCTAACTGGTAGAAATGCTGAGGTTAAAAAACTCTGCAAACTAATTTATCTGGAACCACAAGCATCCTTATAGTATCTACCCATGAAACTACCTTCAATATAGTCTACACTGTTGGATACCAGTTCCATTTTCAATTTTCATTTGTTAGATATATGATCAACCATGTCAAATCTGTAATAGTAATAGAAGTTGGAAAAATAAAATGAAGTCATTTACTTAAAACATTTTGATAGCTATTTGTAAAAAAAAAAAAACCTGGTCAGATTTCATGCTCAAAGGCATTTACCTACAAAGTTAACTGGATGCTTTGAGAAGAAAAGTAATTTAATTTCTCAGTTATCTTAACAGAACATCTGCTAAACCAATATCCATGGAAGCTAATATGTTCAAAATTAAATATCCTGCAGGTACCTTATTAGAATACATGCAACACTGAAATTTAACTGCTAACCACTCCATTATAAATTATTTCTCTGAGAGATATAAAGTAATAAGGGGCCAATATATCGCTAAGGCTAAATCACTCCAGTAGCTAAGATGGCAGGAAAAATATAATGAAATGTATTATAATGTCTTTTACGTGTTAAACATGTTTAACTTGTATAGTAAACATACATTTGAAGTTATATCATTTCATTGACTCATGGTTGAAAATGTAATACAATGCGGCAAAACTGTTACCTTAGATATCTGTAAGGTCTTCTATGTACATATAATGTTTATAGACTCTAATGTGTGATTTTTCATTTTCATTTTGAAACCGAATCACTACACCAGGTAGATAAGAAAAGGAACACTAACATAATCATGTGAACATACAGATAATCTTAAAAGTATCCATAAGTTTAATTAAGAACCCTAATCATAGACATTCATTTTGAGATACGCTGAAAATAAAGATTTCCACTGAAGCAGATAGCATGAAATGAAAATACAGAGAGAGAAGAATAAATGAAAGCCTAATATACACAATAAATTAAGTCCATCTAGATGGCACTCAACTTCTTATCTTCCTCCTGTAATTTAATTTTGGTCTAGCTCTGTGATGGTGAACCTATGGCACGCATGCCGGAAGTCGCACGCAGAGCTATTTCTGCTGCATGCGAGAGGTCGCACGAAAGAGCCCCACTGTGCATGTGTGCCACCCGCCCGCCAGCTGATTGTCGGGTATCTGGCGCGCATGCGCAGAGGGTGGGGGTGCATGGAAGACATGCGTGCATGTGCAAAGATGCGTGACATGCAGGGGGGTGTCGTGCGCTTGCGCAGGGGGTGTGGCGGTCCTGTGCACATTGCCTTCTGGGTGCTGGCATGTGAGCGTGTGCAATTTTCGGCACGGGAGCCCAAAAAGTTTAGCCAAACAACTGGTCTAGTTCTTTGAATTGCTAAAAATTCTTAAAAACATGCAAATAGGCTCTTCATTTCTTTCTTCTATATGGTCTTTTGGACATTTAAAGATCCTGGCTGGACAGATGAATATTTAGGACACATGATTATGTCAGGCCATGTGATGCCTCTATAGAATGTTGCAGAAGACCACAAGAACAACCTATATTCATTCCATCTGTTGATAAAATGAAATGAACCTTCTGGAGAGATAAAACGAGGTAGGGGTAGCCCTCGATTTGCAACAGTTCAAAGTTACAACACTGAAAAAAAGTGACTTATGACCGTTCTTCATACTTATGACCATTGCAGCATCCCCATAGTCTCATGATCAAAATTCAGATGCGTGGCAACTGGTTCGTATTTATGATGGTTGCAGTGTCCCTGGGCATGTGATCACCTTTTGTGACTTTGTGACAAGTAAAGTCAATGGGGAAGCCAGATTCACGTAACATTCAGGTTACTAACTTAACAACTGCAGTGATTTACTTAACAACAGTGGCAAGAAAAGTCATAAAATAGGCAAAACTCACTTAACAAATGTTTCGCTTAGCAACAAAAATTTTGGGCTCAATTGTGGTCATAAGTCGAGGATTACCTGTACCATGTTCTAGGAACAAAGCAAAATTCTGAGTACTTAAAAAACAAATAAATGCAACTGATTTTAAAGAATTGTAACCTAAAAAACAGTGATTTCTGTTATAGTTGGAATATCCATCTCTTTATGACACTTTAATTTCTTTGCAAATTTAATTTGTAAGCGAACAGATATAAATATAATTTGTTATTCTCATGTCAGACTAGGAAAGAACAGGTTTTTTCCTAAATCCATTCCAGATCCAGCTATCAAATCAGACTGGATCTGCAAACCAAATGGTTTTCTCTCTACATCCTTAGTGAACAGATAAAACCAAACTAGACCCATTTTAAAAGTGCTAGATTTGCAACAATTCAATTACAATTTTATCTCAAACAAAATACCATATCAAACAATGTGTAAAAATTTTAACTGCCGAGCCACTAGTTATCTCATGGTAAACAACACATGTACAATATAATTGCTTTTGGATGACAAGACATCATATTCTTTAAAACAGTCAGATAACTAAGTACTTTCATAGAACAAAGGCTATATATTTTTATCTATTTCGAGCAGATTTTCTATTTGATGATGCATTCCTCTCTCACTAGTACTATCTATCTAAGCCAGTTTGCATATAAGTTTGAATTTGCAAATTATTTCAATTCTTTCAAATCTCCATTAAAAACTTTTATATTAGCTAGTAAAATCACTAGAGCAGCAAGTATTAAAAAACATGCTATATAGTAAGATACTCAATTTTGTGTGAAAAAAGGCAATTGTTTATGCTTGTAAAAGAGATATCCTGAACCAGGGGTGTCAAACTCAATTTCATTGAGGGCCGCATCAGGGTTGTGTTTGACCTTGGGAGGGTGTGGGGGCGTGGCCAGGGTGGATGTCACCAGATCAATGTCATTCATGTTGGGGGCACCTGTGTTGGCCTGGGATGGCAAAAATGGAGCTCAGGAGGAGGCTCCATTTTAACTGGCAGAAGCACTACAGGCCGGTCCTTAGCTGATTCCAGGGCAGCCCCAAGGGCCAGATCTAAGCACTTGCGGGCCTTGAGTTTGACATCACTGGCCTAAACCGTGTGTGTGAGAGAGTGGGTGGGGGAAGATATTCTGTACAAAGTTTAACTTGAAGGAGGGAAATCTAGACTCAAAAATAAGAAAGGAAAATATCTGAACTTGAATCAACTCATTTAGGTCCTGGATCTATTAAGACTACTCTTTTTTTTAAGTGCTGTGCACCCTCAGCATTTATGTAGCCATTCTTAGCTGTGACATTCAATATTCAATATTGAATGTGACATTTAATATTCAAAATGTTGAGACTCTAGAAAAACTACAGAGAAGAACAACCAGGATGATTAGAGGACTGGAGGCTAAAACATACAATGAACGGTTGCAGGAACTGGGCTTGGCTAGTCTAGTAAAGAGAAGGACCAGGGGAGACATGATAGCAGTCTTCCAATATTTGAGGGGCTGCCACAGGGAGGAAGGAGTCAGGCTATTTTCTAAAGTGCCTGTAGGCCAGACAATGAATAATGGATGGAAACTGAACAAGGAGAGATTTAACCTGGAAATAAGGAGAAACTTTCTGACAGTGAGAACAATTAACCAATGGAACAGCTTGCCCTCGGAAGTTGTAGGAGCGCCATCACTTGAGACTTTCAAGAAGAGATTGGACTGCCATTGTCAGAAATGGTGTAGGGTCTCCCGCTTGGGTGGGGGGTTGGACTAGATGACCTACAAGGTCCCTTCCAACTCTGATTATCTGTTATCTGTTATTCAAAATTCATCAGTCTTGATGATTCTTAGGGTTAAGTCTGCCCTCACCTATTTTATACCTTGGATTCATTCCAAAAAGCTGCTGCCTTCTGTAACTCCCATCACATCCTAGGAAAAAGCACAACTGCTTTAAAGGGTTGTAGTCAGAGGCTACCTTCATGCGTCTATGCTCTTGAAAGCACTTTCTGAAACTTATATAATATTACTCTCGATTCCAGGGCAAAGTTTAATGTGATGCTAAAGTAAAAGGGCATATTTTATTTAACCTGGTACTCAGGGATATCACAATCAATATTCCTCCTCTTCCGGTATTTCTAATTCACCTTATTTCAAGGTGATAATTGAAAAATTAAAATTTCATGCAAACATTCTATGTGCTACTACTAAGTGTTCTTTGAAGCAAGGACACCAGATGTATTTCCAGTGACCTAAGAGACTGTGAATCTGAAGTAAATTACAGCTTAATTTCTAAAAAAAGAAAGTAATCAACCTCTACTAAGAAAGCATATAATATAATTTTTCTTGCCAACATAATATTATTTAAAAGCATCTGTGTAATAGCACAAGCTTTATGTAATTTGTACTCCCAATAGAAAATATTCCATACATGGCAGCTTTTCTAAACTGTAACTTTTGTCCTTTTTGTTACCTGGCAACTGCTCGTAATAATTTTGATAAGCTGTGAAAGCCATGCTATCATGGGGAAGACATTAACAATGACACAATGGCCCAAAATGTCCTAAGTCCACTGCCAAACATAGCATTATTTATCTATCTCAGGTTCTAATGCAAGGAGAGCAACTCATTGGCAGGAGCTACTAATCTCATCATTCTGAATATCCCATTATTGTTATCAAGCTCTTTGACTTTGGTAAAGAGCTGCTGTAAAAGTGTCACAACCTTTGTGACATGGGAGGAGGAGAAAGAGCCATTAGTAAATTTTCTCACAGGGAAGAGAACAATAGCTTGGAAAATGCTATCTTGATCGGGCAAGTAATGACAGAAAATCAGTTATAGATAAGCAAGAGGAAAATAAGACTCATAACTACTTCCTTCTCAGGTGAAATAGGTTTTCGTAGGAAAGAAAGGTATATTTTACATACAGAGAAAATAATATATTCCCAACGGGGCAATTATTAAGCTATATTTTTAACGCACAGATTCCTAAAATTATTTTGCAGAAGATTATCTCTCATGCTTTACAATCTGAACTGTATCCCTGTTGTAACATAGGAATGGTCCAGAGTTTCCCCAAGGTCACATTTTATTCACTATTTACAGTTAATTCACAGCAATAGCCTTTTAAAATAAGGTTCAATATTATTTTTCTTGCACGAAGAATTTCCCATGAGTGCATTTAACCATGCTGTCATATTTATTTTCAGGGAAACATTCAAATAATGAAAAGTAAAAACCCAAGCAAACCAAAACAGTGGGACAACCTCAAATCTCATTTGATCACTCAAGACTACTTGAACTTTCTGTTAAAGAAAATAGTGAAGTTGTTTTTAGAGTGTGTGATCTTTAATGATGCTCGTGTAGATTACTCTAATCAAATATATCAAATGGTCATGAGTATTGGGTTGAATAAGTGTACATGTGTTGGGTGTGAACTTTAAGAAAGATTATATTTTTCTCTTACTGTTCATAAATCAAAATCTTTCCACCCATCTGTTATCTATTCAGGTTCTTAGGCAAGTATACACAGTTACTTCAGAGAAACATACTTAATTGATGTCAGCCATTCGTGAAAGTATTCATCAAAAAAAAAAAAAAAGATTCAGAAATAATAAGGGCCTTGGTGTTGCAGGCTGTTAATCATCTAACATTTAGTGCAAGCTGCCTGCAATTAGTGCAGGTTCGAATCCCATCAGGCTCAAGGATGACTCAGCTTTCCATCCTCTCGGGGTAGGTAAATTGAGGACCCAAGATTGTTGGGGGCAATAAGCTGACTTTGTAAAAATGCCGCTTGGGAGGGCCAAAAGCCCTACTAATAAGCAGGCATATACAATGGAATGAAGGCTATTGCTAAGCACTTAGCATGGTGCTCCATAGACTGTAAGCCGCCCTGAGTCTCCGGAGAAGGGCGGCATATAAATGTAATTAAAATAAAATAAAATAAAAAAAAGTTGATAATCTGCAGTTGGGTCATAGTACTTTTTCTGTGATTACTATCATGAGCTGACTCAATGCTTAAACCTTCTATGACTTGGGATCAGTGGTGGTATTCAGCCGGTTTGCAACGGATTGGGCGAACTAGTAGCAAGAATTTGGCATGGGTTGCCGAACTGGTAGTAAGTTCTGGCTGGCCACGCCCCCCACTGTATCACCCTCCTGCCCGATGCTCGCTCACCCCGCCCACCTGCCTGACATTCCACGCCTGCCTGACATTTGCCCAAGGTATTTCTTCCTTTTTTTCCCCTCCCGACAATCAGCTGCAGATAAGATCAGCTGTGCTGGGATTCCCATTGCTGAGGGACAGGAAGGCAAAAAATGGAGGGAGGAGCTCAGCCCCCCCTCCATTTTTTGCCTTTCAGAGCCCCAGAGGAGGGAGCCAAAACGCCCCTCCCAAAGGCTTCTCTGAGGCTAGGAAGCTCCCAAAACGGAGCTTGGAGGAGTGCTGCATGCCCCTCCCATGCTCTGTTTTTTTCCTTCCTGAGCCTCAGAAGAGCTTTAGGGGAGCAAAAACGCCCCCCCCCCCCAGAGGCTTCTCTGAGGCTAGAAAGCTCCCAAAATGGAGCTTGGAGGAGTGCTGCATGCCCCTCTCATGCTCTGTTTTTTTCCTTCCTGAGCCCCAGAGGAGCCTTAGGGAAGCAAAAACGCGCCCCCCAGAGGCCCCTCTGTGGCTAAGAAACTCCCAAAAATGGGTGGGGACTGCAAAAAAGAAAAGCTGCCCACCCAGTCACATAGCCACGCCCACCAAGCCACATCCACAGAACCGGTAGTAAAAGTTTTTGAATACCACCACTGCTTGGGGTGCATTAGTAGTAGCATTTGGTGATGAGCAGCACATGATGTGGATATATCACAGCAGCTTCAAAGGTATCTTAGATAAGTGTGACACAAGAGACTATTGTAGGGAATACCACACAGTAGGGAATTTCCACCCAATTCGTTACAAATTTCACAGTTTGGGGGCATCACAACAGAATCAATAGTGATAGGGAAACAGAAGCTCCTCAAATTCACTTAAACATGCTATTAGAATACAGTATTTCATGCTAATTGAATTAAATCTTACAAAGTCTGACTGAGTCTATTTTCACATCAAACTTTTAGACTTTTTATTTGTGGAAGTATTTTTCAGAAAATGTGCAGATGATAGCAATTCTTTTTTTCCAAGCCAAAAGCAAAGGATATGGCTCCTTAAGCACCTCTAGATTCCCTGCAGGAACCACAAACAATTCATGCTGTATCTAGTGTTTCTTTCATACTGCTACACAGGCAAAATTCTAGACAATATATATCTGTTTTAGAAACATTGCCCGTTATGTGGTCACCACATAAAAGCTGTGGCTTCCCATGCTGGCAGTTTCTGAGATTGGCATTGTTTGTATGGATTAATTCACCACACAAATGAGTACTTTTCCCCATACCATCATCTCCATCCCCTCTCCCTCCCTCTCTCACACACACTTTCCAACAGAGAAAGATTTTCAATATCAGAAGGAAAATCATTTGATTTCTGAAAGCCAGTTCACATAATAACTTTAAAATAGCTTCTATACAATGGTATAGAATGGTATATAGGTGCGGGACTCAGTGGCTTAGTGGCTAAGACACTAAGCTTGTTGACCAGAAAGGTCGGCAGTCTGGCAGTTCGAATCCCTAGCGCTGTGTAACAGAGTGAGTTTCCATTACTTGTCCCAGCTTCTGCTAACCTAGCAGTTCAAAAGCATATAAAAATGCAAATAAAAAATAGGGACCACTTTGATGGGAAGGTAAGAGAGTTCCGTACACCTTCAGCATTTAGTCATGCTGGCCACATGACCACAGAGATGTCTTTGGACAGCGCTGGATCTTCAGCTTTGTACCGGAGATGAGCACCACTCCATAGAGCCAGAAACAACTAGCACTTATGTGCGAGGTATACCTTTACCTTTACAATGGTATGTTATACATGGTCTTAAAGATGAAGATGGATCAGAATGAAGCAATTGCCAGTTTATTTCATTTTGCTATGATTAAAAATAATAGTGATTCTTTGTCATCTTGGAAAGAAATCACTCAGATCAATATTTGAGCCTTGGTGGTGCAAGGTATTAATCATCTAGCACTTAGCTCAATAGCCTGCAATTAGTGCAGGTTCGAATCCCACCAGGCTCAAGGTTGACTCAGCCTTCCATCCTCTCGGGATAGGTAAATTGAGGACCCAAGATTGTTGGGGGCAATAAGCTGACTTTGTAAAAATGCCGCTGGGGGGGGGCAAAAGCCCTAGTAATAAGCAGGCATATACAATGGATTGAAGGCTATTGCCCGGCATTTAGCATGGTGCTCTAAAGACTGTAAGCCGCCCTGAGTCTCCAGAGAAGGGTGGCATATAAATGTAAATAAAATATAAATAAATAAAATATAGTAAGTTTTTTAAATGTTCTATTTCTGTTTTGAAATACTGAACTTCCATTGTTTGCAATCACTGCTACATTTCTTCGTGAGAAAGATAAACTCTTCTCTAATAATCTGGTGAAAAATTAGGTGACCTGGAGGGCAATTTGAATGAAACAAAATAAACAGAAAAAGCACGAATTCTATGTGGTTTTGAAGCAATTCACATATTCCACTGAACAATAGTAGAAGCAAAAGCAGGGAAAATGAATTCCAAAGAAAAGGCAAAATGTTTATTGTTTAAATGGTTTGGCAAAAAACAATTTGGAGTAAAATAAAAAAATTTAATCAAAATTTCTTCATTTGTAATCTCCTTGACAAAGAACTTAATCCAAAATAAACTGGGCCACCAATAGACATTTTTTCAGGCACTTTGAATCCATCTCTTACGTTTTCAATATCAGGATATATCTTTTCCACATGGTCTGACTAAGAATAAATGGATTAGTCTACTTTCAAACTCTTATCATTTTTGCTTGTGTCCAACCTTGTCTGTTCTGTCCTTTTAATGAACTGCATTAAGTATTATTAAACCACAGGCAAAATTGAATAAAAGCATGTGACTGAAGACAATGAAGACAATCTATCAAGTCATTTCTAAGCAGAGAAGCAATGATTACAGGCAAACAAAAATAAGTAGGAGTGGGAAGCAACTTCTGGATTCATATCGGCTTCCCCACTGAATTCCCTCTGTCCCTTGTTCCATTCATCCATCCATCCATCTATCCATCCATCCATCCATCCATCTATCCCTTGTTCCATTCATCCATCCATCTGTCCCTTGTTCCATCCATCCATCCATCCATCCACATTTATAGGAAGGCAGGACTTCTCAGATAACTATTGTTAGATCTGTATGAGTACACAATTGACTTCTAGTCCTCCACAGACATGGCAGCTGGCTGGATGACTTTGGGCCAGCCATTTTCTCAGTGCAACCACCTCATAGTATTGTGGGGAAAAGAAAATGGAGACTATGATTAGGGGACTAGAAATTAAAACATGCAAAGAACGTCTGCAGGAATTGGGAATGTCTAGTTTAATGAAAAGAAGGACTGGGGTTCCAATATCTAAGGGTTGCCATAAAGAAGAGGGGCTCAACCTATTCTCCAAAGCACCTGAAGGAAGGACAAGAAACAAGAGATGGAAACTAATTAAGGAGAGAAGCAACCTAGAACTAAGGAGATATCTCCTAACCATGAGAACAATTAATCAGTGGAACAGCTTACCTCCAGAAGAACTGGAGGCTTTTAAGAGGACATTGGGCAACACTTTGTCTAAAATGGTATAGGGTCTCTTGCTTGAGCAGGATGTTGGACTAGAAAACCTTCGTCCATTCCAACCCTATTATTCTATGTTCTATGCACTTGGTAGGAAGAGTTCTACATCACAAGCCAAATCCCTTCCAACATTGTTATTCTGTTCTATTAAACTGTGAATACCACCTTATTCAGAATAAAGATGGCATAAAAATAATACATACAAAGATAGGTTTTTTTGTACTCTTGCCCAAGATGTGTGGAAGTATGTGTATGGAAGTAAAGATGTTGAAATCATTTAAAAGTATAAACAAAATAATTCAATCCTTCTATATATTGCTAAAAAGGAAACAAAATTACAAAACATTTGCTGTGCCAATCTTGTCCTTTTTTCACTAATTAGCAAAATTATTTTGAATATGCATATTTCTATACCAAATCCACAACTCAATGAACAAGAAAAAGGCAATAATATGCATCATATTTAAAAGCATCTGACTATTATGATATTCCCAAGTATGAAATTAACATCATATAAATTAGTCTTTGGAAATCTTAGCCCATTTACTATCCTCATTTGAAGTTGTCCTCCTAGGTGTATATTTTATACTGATAATATTTTGTCAGTGATTTAAGGCATGCATTGCTGAGGCAACCTTGATATTCCTCATTTCCAAGGTTACTAAAGAAATGAGCAGATTTTAATATAGAAGAGCAAATGTCTTTAAAACCGGAGAGGTAAACATCAGATGATTTAGCTTTATCAGGCAGTGAATTACCTTTGATAGGTCTCCAGCTTCCAAGTAGAAGCAGATAACAAATATGTTCCATGTAACCCAGAGGATTAGCCAGACAGCATACTGTAGAGAAGAAAAAAAAACATGATTATTTTTTAATATCATTTAGGCTGAAACGATTCTGAAAAAACAAAAACGAAAATGCTGACCCAGGCATGCATACACAATATGCAATAATTTTGTTATATGAAAGAGGTTTTACTTTCTTTCCCATATAAAGACAAAATGAGTGGCATTTCATTTCACATTTACTCCATATAATAATATGATAAGAATGCTAGTCCTCAATGAATGACAATTTATTCAGCAATCATTCAAATATACAGCAATGTTATACAACTCGTATTTATGCCTGAAGTTTTTTTTTTATTTGTCAATTGCTTACAAGATAATAGGTATAAGTAAAAACATAGTTATGAATACATAGATACATATAAGAAAAATAAAAAAGAAACAATAGGACAGGGATGGTAGGCACGTTGGTGCACTTATGCACGCCCCCTACAAACCTCTTAGGAAAGAGGTGAGGTCAATAGTAGACAGTCTAAGGTTAAAGTTTTTGGGGTTTGGGGAAGAAACCACAGAGTCAGGTAGAGTATTCCAGACATTGACCACTCTGTTGCTGAAGTCGTATTTCCTGCAATCAAGTTTGGTGCAATTAACCTTGAGTTAGTATCTATTGTTTGCTCTTGTATTATTATGGTTGAAGCTGAAGTATTCATTGTCAGGTAGGACATTGCAATGTATGATTTTATATACTATGCTTAGATCAGACCAAAGACAGTGCAGTTCTAGTTTTCTAGGTCTAGAATTTCAAGTCTGGTGGCATGAGGTATTCTGCAACGAGTAGAGGAGTGGAGAACTCTTGTGAAATATTTCTGGACTTTCCCAACTGTGTTAATATCAGATATGTAATGTGGTTCCAGACTGATGAGCTGTATTCGAGTATTGGTCTATGTTTTGTATGCTCTAGTTAGTAGTGCAATATTACCAGAGAAAAAGTTACATAAGATTAGGTTAACAGATTAGTAGTTACAGTGCGCTCTAGCATTTAGATCATTAGAGATGAGTACTCCAAGATCCTTGGCAGAGTTTGGATCATCAACAAGGTCTTGACTATTCAGCCTGTATTTTATTTTCTGATTTTTTTTGCCAATATGTAGGACAGAGCATTTATTTGTTGAGATTTGAAGTTGCCATTTGTTCGACCATTCTGATACATAGTGAAGGTCTTTTTGAAGGGTAGCAGTATTGTCTGTGGTGTTGAATAGCTTTACATCATCAGCGAAGAGAACTGCAGTTGCTCTTGATATGATCACAGAAGTCATTTATGTAGACTTCTGCCTTGGGGGACACCACTGTTGACAGGTACAGAATTTGATAGGACGCTCCCAATTTTGACCATTTGTTGTCTGTTTGACAGGAATGCTTCTATCCAGTTATGCAGACGTCCAGAGTTATTGTAAGATTTTAGTTTTAGGAGTAGTTTGTTGTATACCACAATATTATTATTTATTATTATTAATTTATTATTATTAATATATTAGTTATGGCCACAATAATGCTCCCATGGTCACGTGATAAAATTTGAGCACTTGGCAGCCCGTCGACAGCACTTCAACTCCTACCTCTTGCATATCTTCCCCCATCTCTGCCCTTTTGGCCACTCTGCACAGTGGCATTTCTGGGTAGGGGGGATGACAATGGTAGTACTGGAGTTAATTGTCCCCTTCCATGAGCTCCTACTTCAACTCAAGCACTGCTGATGTCACCACCATCATGAAGAGGGTCACCTCAAGCCCCATACTGTGGCCAACCATCCCAATGCCACATTGCAAAGCACTGCTGCCCTGTCATCCATAGGTCCTGCTGTCCCCACCAAATCTTCACCATCTTCATCCTCCTGTTGCTAACTAGGCATATCCAGCCTGATCCTATGCCAGACAGTGCTGTGTGCTCCAGACCTTCTTCCTAAGGACAATCATGCTTCTTCAAACAACATGCTGTCTTCTCTCAATGCTTCATAGACTGCTGAAGGCCCTATGCTTCTACTTCAGTCCCGGCACACTTCGATTTCATTGTATCTGTTTATTTGACTTATTTGATTCAATATAAGCACTGCTTCACTCCAACTATCTCTGGGCAGCTCACAATATAAAGCTTAAAGAAAAACCTTCTACAGAACAAGAGGGGTTATATGCACGCTATGCAATATAATTAAAAGAAAACACAAACACAAACAAGAGGTCCCATCCATTCACCCGAGGCCTGGAAGAACAACCAAGTCAACAATGCTGTCTCCAAGCCTGGAAAGCCCACACAATGGGAGCCACGTGGATTTCAGGGCAGCAATACAACAGAGAAAGCATGCTTTGAGAGTCCCACTAGATGGTCCTATTTAATCAAAGGGATTCAAAGTACCCCTACTTGTCATTACATACTGGCTGGGCCGAAACTATGGGAGATACACAGTTAAGATAACCTGGCTCTATGCCATATAGGAGTTCATAGGTATTACCAACATAATGAATCATGCCAAGCTTAGTGGGAACCAGTGCAGCTCATGGAGTCCCATCACTGCCAATGCCACCATATTCCAGACCAGTTGAAACTTTTGAGTGGATTTTTCAAGGATAATCCCATGTAGAATACATTCCAGTAGTCAAGTCTTAAGAAGATGAAGGCATGAGTGACTGTCTGAAAGGACTCCTGATCCAGGAAGGGGTACACCTGGTGCACCAGATGGACCTTTACTAAGGTCCCTTAGTCACAACCGGCACCTATTACTTTTTTAGCAGCAGCTGCAAATTCCAGACAGCCCACAGATTAGGTATCACTCTTGAGTTCAAATGTGTTGTTCCTTCAAAGACCACAGATAGAAAATCCTCAGTTCCAAGGAACCTCCAGAGTCACAACCACTCAGTCTTGGTAGGACTCATTTGGAGCTAGTCCCTTCCCATCTGGTTTCACACAGTCTACAGGCACTGAGACAGGATCATACTTCACTTGGTTACCTCATAGTCAAGAGCAGGGGTCTTCAAACTTGACAGCTTTAAGACTTGTGGACTTCAACTCCCAGAATTCCTCCTCCAGTCATGTTAGTTCAGGAATTCTGGGAATTGATGTCCACAAGTCATAAACCTGTCATGTTTGAAGACCCTTGGTCAAGAGAGATATTTGGGTACGATCAGTATATTCATGATGCAGAACTCTAAACTGACAGATGAATTCACCCAGGGGCTTCATATAGATGCAAAACAGATGGAGGGAGAGAGTTGAGCTCTATGGCACATGACAAAAGAAGGGAGCACTTCCCCTGTATCCAGCCAACACTGACTGGATTTGGCCAAGGAAGGAGGAGAACCATCACAAAAGGGTGCTCTCAATTTCCAATTCTTGCAGGTGATTCAGAAGGATTCTGTAGTTGATGGTACCAAAAGCTGCTGAGAAACCAAGAAGCACCAAGATGGGTACTATCTCCATAGTTCATTCTCAAGTTAAAGCAACATTATTTCTATATGAATCCTTTGCATGAATGAAATGTGTCTCTGTGTTACATGCATATTCATACTCAGTCTAGGTCAATTTTGGTACACTTTGCCAATATGCATAAATTCATAAATGATGCACAAATATGCATAAGTTCAGTTTTACCCCAAGACACTCACATTCTTCAATGAAATCTCAGATTTGCAAATGAGGGACAACTTTGCAAGCCAAAATTTTATTAGTCACAGCTACCATTAAGAAAGATAAGCAACGTACTGATAATTCTCGTAATTCTCAAAGAATAAATAATAATGTCATGCTAATCTGTCTCAACTCCACGATAATTAAATTAATTATATAAGACCATTACGTTACTAACATCAAAATTGATTCCAAGCAAATCAAAACACAACTTTACAGTTATATGGTCTCATTTTATCATTTCATAAGCCTACTTAGTTGTTTCAACCATGTAAATCAGCGATTCTGTTTTATTTGTTAAAGGTAATTATATTTCAATTATCCACAGTGCTTGGCAACCAGCACTGTAAAAATCATGTTTTTACAATGATTGCAGCCTCCCACAGTCATCTGATCCCCATTTGCAACCTTTCCTGCCAGCTTTTATCAACCAACAGTCAATGGAGGGATCCAGATTCATTTAACAACACATCTTAACAGATAACAGATAATCAGAGTTGGAAGGGAGCTTGTAGGTCTAGTCCAACCCCCCACCCAAGCGGGAGACCCTACACCATTTCTGACAAATGGCAGTCTAATCTCTTCTTGAAAGTCTCAAGTGATGGCGCTCCTACAACTTCCAAGGGTAAGCTGTTCCATTGGTTGAATGTTCTCACTTTCAGAAAGTTTCTCCTTATTTCCAGGTTAAATCCCTCCTTGTTCAGTTTCCATCCATTATTCATTGTCTGGCCTACAGGAGCTTTAGAAAATAGCTTGACCCCTTCATCCCTGTGGCAGCCCCTCAAATATTGGAAGACTGCTATCATGTCTCCCCTGGTCCTTCTCTTTACTAGACTAGCCAAGCCCAGTTCCTGCAATCGTTCATTGTATGTTTTAGCCTCCAGTCTCCTAATCAGGGGTGGGATTCTATCAGTTCACACCTATTCTCTAGAACTGGTTGCTAACATTCTATGCAGTTCAGAGAACTGGTTGTTAGAAGAAATTACTGGCCTAATCCTGTAAGAAAGGCAGGAAGGAAACATTCTGGTGTTGCTTACAGAAACTGCCTCTCCATTAAGCCTTATTACATTCTTGGCAGGACTAGACTTCTTGTCTCTGGAAATCTCTGGAGTTTTTTACTCCTTCTTTGTTGGTACTTTGCTTGTGTAGAGTGATCATTCAAAGTTACAATGGCACTGAAAAAAGTGACTTATGACCATTTTTCACACTCACGACTGTTGCAGCATCCCCTCAGTCATGAGAAGCCAGGTGAGGAGATGCATGCCTCAATGTGAGTGATATTGAGTTGGCCACATCCAATAACATGACCACCAAGCCATGTCCATCCAGTCATATGAACACCAAACCACACACACTATCTAAGCCACACCTACAGAACCGGTTGTTAAAAATTTAAATCCCACCCCTGATTACATGCCTTACAGAATAAAGAGCCCTGGAATATATTTCTTGCAGTAATTAAGAAAAAAGTGAAGTGAAATTGCCTGTCCAATGAATAAGTGGCATACATATTATAATAAAGAATATGCAACATCCTGAAATTCCCAGCCATTGCAACCATTGTTTAAAAGTTGCTATTTTTTAATAAAAAAATTAATATTTACATAAATATTTATAATATTTATATACAAGCCATGCCCAGCCAGTCACATGACCACCAATCCACACCCAGTCAGCAAGCCATGCTCACCCAGTCACATGACCACCAAGCCACACCCACAAATTAGGCCATACCCACAGAACTGGTTGTTAAGAAATTTGAATCCCACCCCTGCCCCTAATCATACTGGTTGCTCTTCTGTACTTTTTCTGGAGTCTCAAAATCTTTTTTACAATGTGGTGACCAAAACTGGATGCAGTACTCTAGGTGTGGTCTTACTAAGGCTTTATAGAGTGGTATTAGTACTTCTCTTGATCTTGCTTGTATCCCTCTGTTAATACAATTTAGGATTGCATTAGCTTTTTTTGGCTGCTGCTGCACACTGCTGGATCATATTTAGCTGGCTGTCCACTAAGACTCCAAGATCTCTCTCACAAGTTACTGCTATTGAGCCTGGTTCCACCCAGTCTATATGTGTACTTTTGGTTTTTCTTGCCTAAGTGTAGAATTTTACTTTTCTCTACATTGAATTTTCATTCCATCTGGATCTTGAGCCTATCTTCTTGGGTATTAGCTATTCCTGCCAGCTTAGTATCATCTGCAAATTTGGTAAGTTCCCCTTCTATTCCCTCATATAAGTCGTTAATGAAGATACTGAAGAGCATACTGGGCCTATGACAGAACCTTGTGGCACCCCATTGCTTACTTTCCTCCATGTAGACTTAGACCCATTAAGGACTACTCATTGAGTACAGTTTGCCAGCCAGTTGCGAATCCATCTAGTGGTGGTGCTATCTAGTCCATTTTTTTCTAGCTTACTAAGAAGTAGGTTGTGGTCTACTTTGTCGAATGCCTTGCTGAAATATAAATATATTATGTCCACAGTATTTTACTATTAATTTAGTCACTGTGTTAAAGAATGAAATAAGATTGGTTTGGCATGATCTGTTCTTAACAAACCCGTGCTGACTGCTAGTCATTACTTTACTTGTTTCTAGATGTTGGCAGATCTGTTTTTTATTATATTTTCCAGTATCTTCCTGGGTATTGATGTTAGGCTGATTGGTCTATTGTTTCCTGGGTCTGTTTTTTTCCCTTTTTTGAAGATAGAGGGTGTTGAAACTGCAGGAACTTTGGGTGAGAGTGACCATATCATACTAGAATTCAACATAACACAAACACAAGCAACAGAACATAATGACACCAGAGTCTTGGATTTTAAAAGTGCTGATTTCAATAAACTCAGAGAGAACTTAGGAAAGATTCCATGGATGAAAATCCTAAAGGGGAAAACAACTCAAGAATCTTGGGAAACTCTAAAAAGTATGATCATAGAAGCCCAGACCAGCACAATACCATTGAGAAAGAAAAACAAGAAATCCAAGAAGAAACCAGCATGGCTGCACAAACATCTCTCTGGCAAATTGGTACTGTATTGGTTAATAAATAAATTCATACTTCAAATTATGTATATCTTGGCTTCCATTTAAATATGCCCTTGGTAGGAAGTATTCTACTTCAAAAACCAACTCCAAATCATAGATTCTGAGTATGATTTCAACAAATTAGTTGTTGAAACTTGTTGATACTTTCAAAGCAGCACTAAATTGTAATTAATCCAAAAAAGTCTACTCTTTCTTGTGGCTGCTCTGGAAAATGAGTGATGTTGGTAAAATGTGCTAATATCTCTGCTCCTTGCTTGTCACAATAAATTCATGTCACTAAATAAATAATAAATCCAATAAATAAATTCATGGCCCATCAAAAATGTGCTACCCTACAAGTGGCAGTTCTGTAAATTCTGTTTTGAGCCATAATGTTTATAAGTATTTTTCCAAAGCCAATTTTAAATTCTTGGCAAATTTTCCTTTCTTTTTGTCAAGAGGAAAAATCTATACACAGCTGAATTTTCCTTTAATCATTACAACTTTAATCATCTATAAATAAGAAACCCTGTGTGCTGATAGATGTAAGTACTAATTAAGTTAGATAATTAATTAATGCATGGACTCTGTTTCAGACAGGTGTGCAAAGGTGCTTTCTGTAAGAACAGTAATTAAAGCTGTTCCTAAGCATACAGCATTTCTTCCCAGTTCGTCTTGTCTTCTTTGGAAGATAGGTCAATATTATTATCAACATATTGATGATATGTTGGTGAAGGGAAGGGATTGGATTGGAAAATAATTAACTCATCTAAGGCCAGCTAATGGTTTGAATCAAAAACTTCCTAGTTCACAGTAACCACAGAATGTGACTGTACTAGTTCCTAACTGTTGTCTTGTACTATGTGATTGCTGGTTACAATTATCTTCAAAATCAAAGCTTCATTACAAAAACTTAAAATATTGTAATTGTTTTAAACTTGTCAGGCTATATGACCTCCAGGTTACAGCCATTTAAATACCTCTTTGGGTTCATGCCTGAACTAATCAATGTGGAAATGCAGCATAGAAGGTCTGTGGCAGAGGTGGTATTCAGCAGATTCTGACCAGTTCTGGAGAATCGGTAATGGAAATTTTGAGTCGTTTGGAGTATCACCTCTGACTGGCCCCACCCCAATCTCTTCTCTGCCTCTCGAGTCCAAGCTGATCAGCAGTGTCTTCTTTTGTTGCTCTGCAAAGGAGAATGGAGCTGGAAAGCAGGTTATTGGAGTGGGGAGGGAATGGAGGTTTTCAGTATTTTCCCTCTGCCATGCCCACCAAGCCACACCCACCAAGCCAAGCCACACCACCAAGCCACACCCATAGAACTGGTAGTAAAAATATTTGAATCCCACCACTTGTCTGTGGCAAGATAAGGAAACAAATCTCATACCATATCCTATTTCTACTTACCGCTGCATTTTATGAGAGAGTTTCAAATTGTGAAAACCTGCCCTCCTGTTTTCTGGGAATAGTTAAGAGAACTACATAATCTGGCAGCAACCACGACACAAATTACAAGAGTCACAAATCAATAAGATCTTTATAACAATGTAAAATTAGGATTGTCAGGCTCAACCCCCAAGAGGGTATGTCATACCTTTCAGAGACACACAGAAGAGAGGAATTCAGTAGGTGTGCTGATTAAAAGTGGGAGAAAAAGGATTTGGATTATTATTAAGCTGTTAAAGGAAAACTTTATAAAAGTCTTGGGCTATATAGAAACGTAGGAAGACACACTTTATGGACAGGACAGCAGTGATGCCATGGTACCTTCAGAGGCTGCATAAATTAGTGGGTTTTGTGGATAAATTCACCACACACATGCTTTCTTGCACCTGATTAATTTGTGGAGAGGGAATATTGGTTCTAAGGAAACAGTCATCTTTAACACTAGGAAGGGAATATTTAAACTAATCTCTAGAGATCGCAAAGTTAATTTCTTGGTGGTAGGAGGTAATGGGTATTTCAAATAATACAAGCTCTAAGAGTTTCCTATAAGATCAGCAACATAGCAACAGTTTATCTGCACAGACAGGTGACTGAAAATAGCCATGCTGATATACGTAGATAATCCTCAACTTTTGTCCATAAGGAGCTGCGGTGGCACAGTGGTTAGAATGCAGTATTGCAGGCTAGTTCTGTTGATTGCCGGCTGATTGAATCTCACCAGGCTCAAGATTGACTCAGTCTTCCATCCTTCCAAGATGGCTAAAACGAGGACCCAAAATTGTTGGGGGAATATGCTGATTTTATAAAACCGCTTAGAGATGGCTGTCAAGCACTGTGAAGTGGTATATAAGTCTAAATGCTTTTGCTATTACTATAATTGAGCCCAGAATTATAGTTCTGATCATGCCAGTTACTAAGTGGGTCACCATGTGACTGTGCCCAATTTCATAACCTTTTTTGTAGTGATTATTAAGCAATCCCATAATACCCAATGAGTGTTTTTTTGCTAGAAATCAAAAGTAAATGTCAATTCCCCACAAAGTAATGATAATAATAGTAATACTAGTAATAATATGGTCATGTGACTGCAGGATTCTGCCAATGTCTACAAATGTAGGCTGGTTGACAATTGTCCAAAATGCAGTCAAGTGACCATGGAGGGGTGTCAGCCACCAGAATTTTGAAACCAGATTGTAAGTACGGTTAGTCCTCAACTTGCAACCATTCATTTAGCAACCATTTAAAATGGCACCATAAAAGGGACTTACAACTGGTCCTCACACTTATAACTGTCCCAATATCCTCATGGTCACATGATCAAAATTTAGGCTCTTGGCAACTGGCATGTGTGTACAATTGTTGCAGCAACCTGGGGTTACATGATCGCTGTTTGCGATCTTTCCAGCCGGCTTCTAACAACCGAAGTCAGTTGGGGGGGAGATGGATTTGCTTAATGACTGCATGATTCACTTAGCAACTGCAATGATTTGCTTAATAGTTGTTGCAAGAAAGTAAAGATTGTAAAATCAGCCGCTGTTCACTTAACAACCATCTTAGAAATGTTGGTCCCAGTTGTGGTTGTAATTTGTAAGAACCTGTAGCTTTGAAGAGGTCTGTTGTAATTTTGAACAGTCTTTAAGGGATCAGTTATTAAAGACTATCTGTACCAAATACACCAACTCTGTCTTTTTCTATATGCATCATGTCACATGCCAGTAGTTCAGGAGTAGAATTTGTCTTGCAATACTGCAACATTATTTGCCTTCTGTATCCCACAGACATTCATACCTGGAGAACAATCCCTTCAACCTCTGCTAGAATGAATACTTTCCCTTGACATTAAATATAAAGAGAGGATTTCTTTCTTCTGCTCTACCTATTGTTCCTTTGTCTACATCTTTTTTTTAAGCTTCTTCCTTTTCTTTACACCTACTGTTCCTGTGTGTTTCTCTTTGCCATGTGGTGTCTTAATAAACCTGACATTATTTTAAACAGATCATTTGGTTGCCAGGTTCTGCTTTCAGGGATTGTAAATGTGTCTCCAAAGGCAAGGGTGTCCCCAGGTGTGATATCAGGTAATGGGCTTTGAAGTGTCTTTTAGTTTTTCCAATAGCAGAAACAGAAAATTGGTTGGAATACTTACAACAGTATGACTTGGTATCAGGATATCAGATTAAAATAGCCCCAAAGATCACATGGAATCAATCTGAAGAAAAGCTACATCTGCAGCAAATAACAGGTCTTTAGTAATACTGTTAAACTAATTAGATATCTAGAGATTTATTCAACTTTATTCCTAACCTTTGTGCTCCTCTCTAAAGGCAGTAAGACTATTTAAAGCAGTAAGAGCAAACAGCTGTACAACACTATGTTTACTAAATATCCGCTAATAATAATAGATGGAATCCTGTTCTTTATTAGGTTGAAGCTAAGTTTTTTAGCAGGGCTCTTCTTTAATCTAATGCCTTGAATTAGTATCCTGTGTAATAATCTGAATCAAAGTAATCCACTCCAATACATCTGGGTTTAGTTATTCCTAACACATCTGAGATGGTACTCTTCACTTATGGCTTTAACAATTCCAACTTTTCTTGCTTCATACTTCTCATATCTCTTCTTCATCTTGGATCTTCGAAAAGCAAGGAACTTCTTTTTCAGTATTGATAACATTGGTGACCAAACTTCCTTACAACTTTTGTCTGTACTTGACATCAGTAATCAGAGAAGTGTCTTCCAATCTGGCATCTCACAATCTGATATTCAAACAATCAAAAAATGGTAATTATGTTCATACAAGAGGTTACTTACTTATTTAGATGGCTTGATTGGGGTTGCTTATTTTATGGATAAGGCTATGTACCATAGAACAGTGATTCTGGCTTGTTGTCAAAATTAAACTAATTTAATTAAATAAATAAAATCATACCAGTAGCTCCTACTTTAGTGTAATCTTGTGTGACAACCACTGATTCGATACAACAATGTCTACTAAAGCATCTGATAAAGTGACCCCATGCTAAATTGTTAAAAAAAAAGCCTTTCCCGATATAATACCACTATAGAATGGTTCAGCTGGTAGAAGCTCAATTGTGCATATATAATTCCAAAGGACATTAACAAGAACCATTTAGTTATTAGATAATTTCTAATTTTCATGATTGAAGATACCAGAGATGGAACATTTTTCTTAATTGTTTAAAAAAAAATAAAGAGTCTCCCAAAAGAGGAATATTTAATTATCCTACATGTATAAAACTGAGGTCTGTGCTCAAGGAGTGGGAAAAAGAAAGAGGAAAAAAAGAAATACAAACAGTTTTGTGAGTAAGATGAACTGTCTCTAAAGTAGATAAGATTCAGGGGTGGGATTCAATTTTTTTAACAACTGGTTCTGTGGGCGTGGCTAAGTTGGTGGCATGGCTTGGTGGTCATGTTATTGGCTGGGCGTAGCCAACTCAATATCACTCAGATTGAGGCACGCATCTCCTTGCCTGGCATCTCATGAATGTGGGGATGCTGCAACAGTCGTAAGTGTGAAAAATGGTCATAAGTTACTTTTTTCAGTGCCATTGTAACTTTGAATGATCACTCCACACAAACAAAGTACCAGCAAAGGAGGGGGAAAAAACTCCAGAGAAGTTCCTGAGACAGGAAGTCTAGTCCTGCCAAGAATGTAATAAGGGTTAACGGAGAGGTAGTTTCTGTAAGCAACACCAGAATGTTTCCTTCCTGCCTTCCTTACAGGATTAGGCCAGTAATTTCTTCTAACAACTGGTTCTCCAAACTGCTTAGAGTATTAACAACTGGTTCTAGTGAATAAGTGCGAACTGGTAGAATCCCACCCCTGAGATAGATGATAGATAGATAGATAGATAGATAGATAGATAGATAGATAGATAGATAGATAGATAGATAGATAGATAGACAGACAGACAGACAGACAGACAGACAGACAGACACAGAGAGAGAGACAGAAAGACACAGAGAGGGAGAGAGAGAGAGACAGACCTAAATTCATAATAAAAACACAAAGAGGCAGCCAAGGTGATCTCCTTACAAATATAAACAATGAACCTATAATAAACTGAAATTAAATATCTTATTCATGGAGGTATTACCTGCAATTTTGCAAAATGTGAATGTTTTACCATGAAAAAGTCATCCTTAAAATTTTCTTTCAAATGTAAAACCAACAGTTTGCAAGATACTCAGTGCTAAGAAGATAAAGCACAAGAGTTCCAATGAACTTCCATTTACAAGAGATTTGATATATCAACACTGCTCAGCAGGAAGCTTTAGAAGATTTTAAGACTAGGCTCAGTCAATTATTCAGTCAATTTAATATTGATTGAATAATATTCAGTCAATAGTAATTTTGGTAGCAGCTCAACCTGAGTAAGTGTCTGTCTGAGATTTCAGCAGATGAGATTCACATTAATCCTTTATTGTCTATTTTAGTTTGTACCTAGAGTCTACTGTAAAACATCTCCATTGGTGTGGATTTCTTTTCAGTTCTTTGAAAATTTAATCCACAGCAAAGTTGGCATTCTTGCAGCTACAGCTTACGCACTGGCTGGGAATGTTGCCATCAGCATTTATACTTGATGCCCATACATTGTCTTTTGGCTCTGCACACACACAGGTCCATCTGTTGCAATGGCCTCATGCCACTTCTCGGTTAGCTAGAGTATGAGATTGGGCTTTATTACCAAGGAAACTTTGATAGGCAGGTTCCCAAACCTTGTGCTTTCTTTGCAAGAAGTAGCTTTTATCTGAAACTTTGGTATACCATCAGTCTCTTCATATTGTTAACAACTGTATGGGCAAAATTATTTTACACAATAAAAGAAAAATCTGAATGAAGGTAAGAATGTAAATCTGGTGATTTCAACTATCAATTTATAAAAGACACAGGAAATTGGAAGTAGGACAAAGAAAAAATATATAGAGTATATCAACAGATGATTAAGATTTGCTGACCCAGGAAGCTATTAACAGCATAAAACAGCTTCGGAATCTATTTGCTGCTTATTTCTGAATAGGTTTATTTCAGTTGGAATTACTTAGTATTTAAATAACTAACTGAGGTATATGTTATGTATCTTTTGCCTCAACTCAGATAGATTTCTAGATTTCATGCCATCAGTGATTGAATGGGGAAATTTCTTAAAAAATGGCTATAAATTAATGGAAACTAATCATTCTTTCCTATATGCCCTTCAAAAAAATAAGAGTATGCGTAAAGGATAAAATCCTATGCCTTATCTTAGTCAAGAATTAGAAACAGAATTATTTAACAGTAGGTACTACAGAGTAACAGTACCTTGTCTGCTATTGTTGTTTTATTAAATACTTAATAAAAACTTAATAAAACGATCAATTTTAAAACTCCATTTTAAATAGAAAGGGTTAAAGTAATGGATAAAATTCCAAACTTCAGTGAGTTTTAATTCCATAGATCTTCCAAAGATTACCAATATGGTAGATGCCGAATTGGAAGTCATCAGCCAGCAACATACCAACTCTCAAAGCACTGCAGTTCTGTCATAACTCACTCCTAATTTCAATCTCCACTTTGCCTGAATAAGAGGGCTGACAGTGTCATGCTCATATTTGCCCACAACTTCCTATAGGGTCAGAATCCTTGGTTTGAAAACTCCAGCTTTAAATAATTATAAGACCATGTTGTCAGTGTTAAAACAGAAATCCTGTTCATGTTAACAATCATAACTATTATGTCAGGTGCAAAAGACCAAGGTCACATATTAAGTTCCAATTAAACTGATTTATTGCTCATACCTATGCACAGAAATCTAATCAACTAATGATCTGCACAATTTGGTGTTAGATAAGGGTTAACAGAATTCAAGAGGGGTTGGACTTAGTGTGCTTATGGCAACGTACAGATTCTAAGCTGATCCTTCTTTTGATTCTGCCCCCAAGCGCTGCTACTTCTTCTCTTACATCACGCTTCTGAACATAATATATCACTACCAAAATATTAAAGAGATTTTGCAGTTTTGTTAAGAATTCAGAAATGAAATAAACAGCACAAAATTAAATTAAATAGGTAGTCCTCGACTTACAATTGTTCATTTAGTGACTTTTTGAAATTAAATGGCACTGAAAAAAGTGACTGATGAGCACTTTTCACACATAAAACTGTTGCAGCAGCTCAAAATTTAGACACCTGGCAACTGACTGACAGTTGCAGTGTCCCTGGCTCATATGATTACTTTTTGCGGCCCTCTAACAAGCAAAGTCAATGGGAAGCCAGATTCACTTAACAACCATGTTAATAACTTAACAACTGTGGCAAGAAAGGTCATAACATGGAGGCAGAATTCACTTATCAACTGTCTCACTTGCAAACATAAATTTTGGGCTGACTGTTGATATCAATTTTAGATTTTGAATCCCACATTGATCAGCCCTTCTATTACATTAGCAAGGAACCAATTCAAATGGTTGAGACCTAACTGACTAAATCCACAGGAGAGGTAATTTATTTCCAACTAAAAATTATTTTCTTAAGGTAGAAGTTCAACAAAACACATTAAGCCCAAAGTTCAACAAAATCATTTTTGGTGTATCATTCATATTAACATCTTGAAGACTTATTTATGTTCCCAAAATGCAAATATTGAACAAAAATAGAACATCTAACAGGTTGACAGTTTGGCAAGCCCAAATCATATGTCAGAAGCCTCTCAAATATACTACATATTTAGCATTAAAAACTGATACTAAACTCTTTTTAAATGTCGGCTGGATTGTCCAATAAACATGGCCACATCTTACAAAGAATTAATCTCATTTTAAGGCTGTGAGAAACATATTAATCATTTATTATTCCCCATAAGGTTTTGAGAATTTTCAACCAACTGTACACATTAATAGGAAGCTCAATTGAAACAATTTTGAAATATTTGAATCAACCAACTATTATCTTCTTGGAGATAATTATTCCAGTATAACTTTAGAGAATAATTATTCCAGTATATTTAAAACTAATTATTCCGCTATATTAAAGGCATATAAAATGTTTGTGATTCAACTAGATGTCTAGTAGACATTCCATTTGATAGAACAACTGATAATTAAACATATATCCACAATTTTAGATGAAATATCTCAATAATTATCAAGATAACCAATGTATAATGTATAACTCGTAATAACAATTTTTGTTTAGTTCCAGCTATCTTTATATCCAAAATATTGTTTGGTTACCTAATAAAACAGGCTATTAGTTTTAAAATCAATTTGGATATAAGATAATACTCTTTTCTGTGGTAATAAATTATCTAGGTTCACATACTGATAAACCATACAAGCAAAAAAGAAGCTTAGTGTAAATGTATATGGAAAGATTACATTAAGATTCTTTTCATATTGTCATTTTGTATAAGAAGCCTTGAGTGGTTTGATTCAATAATCCATTATGCCAGCTAAAGTATTTTTAAAACCTAAGTACAGCATACTGAATTATCTGGTTCTCAATTAAAATATAGGATATATACATGTATGAAATCAACTATGATCTACATTAAATATTTTATGAAATCAAAAGAAATAACTGGGTACATTAAAACACACTTTGAATGATTTATCCACTATTATAAGCATCACAATATAATAAGTCATTATACAGGGGGAAAAAACTCTTAATTGCACTGGAAATAAAGCAAAACCCAAAAGGAAGAGTGGAAAAGGGGAAAAGAAGACATATAAAACAAATCCAACATTATAATGGAAGAGGCTGCAATAAAGGAAACTGTTGCTATATTCTTTGTCACTTTCACATTTTGCTGACTTAGAATTTTGTTAGGCACTTTACCGGTCTAATGAGCTCTCTAGCAGAAACTACTGAGATTAGATTGGATATGGCAGAAAGGGCAAAGATTGAAATATTTGGTCATGGAGAATTTGCATCAATGAACTCTAGGAAGGAAGATTGAATTGGTGTGTCCGCTCAATTGCCAAGGTTTTGATACATATCTTACCAAGAGAGGTAGGTGCTCATGCTGTTCTAATCCTCAAAAATAAAAGCTTGACTCTTTTTCCAATGCTTCCAAGCTAACTTTTTTTTTCATGAAAACTAATTTCACTTGAAGGAAACAGCAAACACATTTTATCCACATCAGTTCTGCACTTACAATGTCACATAGCTCTAGGAAAACAGTAATGGAATGCTGAATAAACAAATGTTAGCCATACTTGAGACACCATTTATTTGTATATGGTATGTAAACATACATTACTACACCCTGTTAAAATCTGAAATTACTTCTGCCCTATAACAGCAACACATTAAATGCATGCTATTTTAATGTGCAAATCTATATAATGCCAGAAATGCCTTAAATTGAATTAAAAATTGAAATGAGCTTCATTTATGTTATTGTTGCGGTATACATTTAATCTGTCTTGCATTTTTGTTGTTTTAGGAAAAGAACTGGCATTCATCATTAACACACATTTCTTTTCATTAACAAATATTTGCATGCTTGGAGAACCCAGAAGAATTCCAGTTAACTGAGAATTAAGTTGATGATTGATAGTCAATGAAAATATTTCTAAATATCAGTCTTGTCTAAAATGCTTACTAAAATTGGAAATCCCACTTTCAAGTTTAAAAAAAAGTCTATAATGAAGGGCAAGGCACAATACTTTTCCATACATCCTGCACATATCCAAATATTTGCCCATAATGAATTTGGCAAAAGCTAGTTTAGTGTAGCAGTTAAGGCGCCAGACTAGAAATCTGGAGACAGGAAGCCTAGTCTCATTTTAGGCATGATGCCATCTGCATGATTTTTGACTAGTCACCCTCTTTTAGCCCTAGTAAGGAAGCAATGATCAAATTACTTCTGAAAAACCTTGCCAGAAAATCTGCAGGGATTTTTCTATACTAAATCGAAAGTACACAATACACATGCACAGACACCACAGAGAAGGGAATTCTTGTCAAGTAGAATGTCTCCCTTAATCCTACATATCAATCTTCTAAAAGAAGGTAAAAGAAGACTCCAACATATTATAAGAAACCCCATGTGAATTCCATTAAATATTATTAGATTTAATCTATAACCCAATTTTCTGTTTATGCATTGATATAAGTAATTGTTTGATGAATCCACCCACTTATAAAATATGTATAGTCTTTACATATAAAAATAGGGTTCCAAGAAAGTGTAAATAAAAAATGGATTTAAGTTAGTGCACATACACACACACAAATAATATATTAATATTAAAAATGTCAATCCAGAGTCAAACTACAGGGATAAAACAATGTGTGCAGTATATTCTAGCAGTGTATTTCAATATGAATAAGATGACTGTTTAATTATTCCACCTGAAAATTTAATTTTGCTGCTTGGAAATGATAACAATTCAATCATGTGTTATAATTTCAATCTATGGTTATTTATTTTCCTCACCTTCCCTACTTAGCAAAAATTTTAAGTGCTTACATAAATAGTTTTTTTTTGTATGCAAAGAAGCATTAGAAGCCATCTGTAGTCATAGATCAGACTGAAATTCTCTAAGATGACAATATACTCATACAACTACAGGCAAGCTCTCCTATTTTAGTGAATAAGTTTTCTGCTAGTGCTCATTATTTCCAAAGGGAAAATGGCACTGAGTAAATTGACAAGAAAAGAAACTAAGTCAGTGAATATTTTTGAGATGATCATAACCTGTCGCTCTCTCTCTTTGCACATTTAATGTTTAATTATAGTTTCTTCAGCACTGTCATAAAGAACAAGATTCCAATTCTAAATGTTAGCATTTCCAGATAGAAATTATTTCCACTCTCCTCACAGACAGTCTCAAGGCATGCAAAACTGTCAGGAAGAAGCTATTTTGGGTAGATAGAATAATAAATGTTTCTAGTGTAAATATGAATATTTCATTTTTACCTCATTAAGGTCAAAATGTGATCAATATCCTAGTCATATCATCCGAATCATCGCTCTTTCTGCTTCTTTTACCAAGGTAAAAGAGTTGGAAAAATGGGGGGGGGGGGAAACACCCGAGATTTTTCAATATAAAATCCCATTTCACATCCTGTATTTCTATGTCTACTCCTAAAATAGACGCTTCATTTGCAAGAACTACCTATTTGCAAATGTGAATCAAACAAATATTCATTAGAAAGCATGGCATTTTATCATGTACACACTTACGACCAGCAAGAGATGAAATATTCAGAGTTATAGTGCCATTTTGCAGGGAGGAGTTTTCTTAAATTGAAAGCCTCAATTTAATACCGAAGCATCTCTTTTTTTGCCTATATTTTGGGCAATAAATACACATCACCCAGGCAAGATGGATAAACAGTCTGTACAGTTAGAGGGCAATTTCCTTATTATGCTGTGGTAAGCAATGGTGGACAGCTGACTTACATGAAATATAGAAACAATGTGTTGGCAAATGAGTGATTTTTTTCTTATTTATATTAACCTTATCAAGATATATGAAGAAAATGAAAATAGTGGGGAAATGGGGAAGGAAAAAGAGAAGAGAAAGAAGTGTATGGTAAAAGGAAATAAAGAAAGAAAAGCATTGATTTCCAAGAGTAACATTACAATTTCAACTTTTTACTTTTACATGTTTAATATGCAACTAGCAAGTCAGTGATTTGAAGCCAAAAGGAGTATATAGAATTGGGATTCAGAATAATTTGAATGCTGCTCTTTGTACTTCTTCCTATGTTATGCCTTTATATGACTATCCTTACAAATTCCTAAATCAATGGGTTAGGATTAGGATTTGAGAAAATGAGACAAAAACCCCTGTATTTTTTGCATATATTTTATTTTTATTTACCTACAAATTGACTTCTGCAAGTCATAGCTTTTGCTAAAAACCTGGAAACTTTTCTGATTCTTATCAGATGTGGTTTTATAGAGGAAGTCTGTAATCTCTTGGTCAAAGAGATGGCTAATAATCAAGTTGATCACTTTCAGGTTTCATAGGATAATGGATATTTTAGTAGTACATATCATGGATTCAACCTGTTTGTGGTTATCATATAGGAAGCTAATATAACTGTTAGGTGTTATCTGTAAAAGATATAGGGAATGGCATTGAAGGACAGGAGGAAGATCTGCTATGAAGGAAAAAGTCAGAGGAGAGGGATTTGAATCTCAGCCAAGAAAATAACATGAGAAAAATGTCTCGGATAAGTCCCTCCTCTTGAGTAAAGTTAAGTTGATGGAGGAGGAAAATGTATTCAGATTTGAAAGATTCTGTTACCAAAACCATTACAATAAAAGTAGTATTGACCTGTATGCCATTGGTTTCATATTCAGGTCAACGGTTGGACTGACATTGTCATAATGGGTAGTGTGCTAATTTGCCACGCCCCAAAAAGAACTTTATTCCTGTCATTTGATAGGCCTAGCTACCAAATTCTCTGTTTAAGATCAACCAAAACAGGAGACTATATAACCCAACAGACTCGATTGACCTCCTCTTGAATGAGGTAAACCCATCTAGTAGACTGGGGCAGACCAGGGAATCAGTTTGCATGAAGGTTCACTTGAGTTACAGATACAAGTACACCTTGAGTTAGGACCATTTGTTCCATGACCATTTGAAGTTACAGCAGCAGTGAATGAATGGCAATTATACCTGGTCCTTACAGTTGCAATCATTTGCCATATTTGGGCATTTGGTAACCCATCTGCATTTATGGACTCAAGGACATTTAAACTCTTCTGTAAGATCAGTTACAATTACTTCAAATGTACATGGATATGTCTTGATATAGCAAAATTATTAATCTGAGAAGGTGGTACACACTGGATATTGCAGCTAATTTCCTTCAGTGTCAAATAATAGACTCAAAGGCTACTCTTAAATCAAAGGCAATGTAAAAAGAATCTTTAGGAAAACTGGATTACCTCTCTATTAAGTTATTACAGAATTGCATATGGAACCATGGTAGAATATCCTCATCCATGTCCTGTCCATTTAGGGGCCAAAATGTTTTCTGCAACAAGACTAAATGTTTATAATAAAGAAATTTAGCTTAGCTTACTGTTTTTTGACAAAGGTTGATTAGATAATCATTTGCTGGATTATGACCATCGGTTTTCTTGTATATTTTAATTGGTTAAAGCAGTAAAGTACAGCCCTTTTTAAAAAAATCTCAAACTAGAGTAAAGGCTAAATACAACAGGAATAACGAAAACATTTTTCTCATCTTAGGCATGGTATGTAAGCAATATAAGAAGTTATCCATACTGAAAAAAATATTACCACCAAGAAAACCTTAAAGTACATATAAATAAAATAGGGATTGAAGTATTGATGAAGCAAGAATTTTCTTGAACAAATTATTTCTTGCATTTCTAACCTAAGACACATCTATGCCGCATTTCCTTTCTTTAGATTGATTTAATCTTTTATGTGTGTGTATTCTTTTATTATAACAGGTTAGTAATGATAATATGAGCAGCGTTATCATTATTAACAGTAATGTGAAGTGTGCCCAATACCCCAAAGCCTTCCAGACACATGTACATAATTAAGATACAGATAATGTTCAATTAATTAAAAACTGAAGAAAAAAAGATTAGCCCGGGAAAAATCTCAAACTCAGAATTGCTGCCATACACATTACAGCATATTTGTGCCAATAAAGTCCCCAAGCACACAGGAAGCTGAGCATGAAATGCAAGTCTGCCTCTGAGCTGCCAGAGTCTCAAAGTCTGGCACAAGGAAGAGGCAGGTGAGAGGGTATGCTTTGGGTATTGTACAGGTTGTGGTGTGGCACAGCTTAGTAAATTAAGATTTAGAGCAATTTTGTCCCACAATTTCATTTAATAAGGAAGAGAATGGAATGGAATAAGAGGCTATCCAAACCAGGTCATATTGCCTACACCTGGAATAGAGACATTAAAAATCTGACAGGCTTACGGTGAACAGTACAACCGAATGGGCTGCCATTTAAAGTGGGCTCAGCATAAAAGTAACAGTAAAAATGCTACGCTATTGCATAGAATTATTGCTACAGGTAGTCCTCAAGTGTCTTAAGGAGTAACTCAAGTTGAAGATATTACTTTGCTGAAGACCTAGGTTGAACCTCTGCTTCAGTGCACCTCCCAGTTCTTGTTGTTAACCAAACTCTGGTAATGGATATCTATACGTTACAGTAGATATAGTTGGGTGTGCCCGTGTTGTAACACCTCTGTTTTGTGAAAAGCACTGGTTACCAGTTTGCTTCTGAGTGTGATTCACTGTGCTAATTGTTATCTATAAAGTCCTTTCAGAACCCTGCAAGTATGCCTTCTCTGTAGCAGTGCCTGCCTGGCCTCTGGAAGAAGGTTTCCTCAAGATCAAAAATACTACCAAAATTCAGTGGCAAATTGCTGATTTCTTCTGCTGCAGTTTTTTATTCATTAGACCATATCAAGCTTCTTAAGCCTAAGATGTCTATATTGCTTTTTAAAAACCTCCAAAATCTCATTTAGTTCAAAAATGAATTGAACAATACCAGTAAAATCATTGCTATAGTTCATGTGGATGTTGAAGAATATTTTTAAGGATGCCAAGGAAGAAAGAGACAGAGAGAGGGAGAGAGACTGAGAGAGAGAGAGAAAGAGAGACAGAAAGAAAGAGAGGGAGAGAAAGAAAGAAAGAAAGAAAGAAAGAAAGAAAGAAAGAAAGAAAGAAAGAAAGAAAGAAAGAAAGAAAGAAAGAAAGAAAAAGAAAGAAAGCTTGTTCCTGAGCTAACAGATGGATTCATCTGAGGGTGAGATGGTAGCTAACTTGCTTGCTTACCCAAGCAAGACTTAGATTGAAATTGATTGGTATAGCTGTGCGTGTGATGAGTGGTGAGTGTGAAGAAAGAGGTGGACCATGACAATACTTTGAAGAGCAGTTTCTTGTCATTACATATTCTGGAGTATATCAAGAATGAAGGGGAGGAAGGTTAGATCTAATTCTAGTTCTAATTCTTCAGGCAGATACAACACAAGTATATATAAATTTATTATCCCATATGGTTTCTACTGAGGAATAGTCAGTCTCTTCTCATCTTATGTATCTTTTAGTTTTGCACTAAAATGGTACATTAAAAATCTTTGTTACCTCTCTCTCTCTGTCTGTTTGTCTGTCTCTTTCTCTCTCTCTCACACACACAAACACACTGCAAGGCATCCACTAAAAAACACAATGGTAACTCATGCACAAACTAATTACTTCCATCATTTGCACAATTACATTATAATCCCCCTTCCTCTCTGAGGACATTCATCTCTTCCTAACTGCACCTAAGTTTTCATAAGCATCTAAAATGAAATGCCAAACTAGTATATTAATACCATCCTGCTTCACCAATCTGACATTCATCTCACTACAAGGACAGTTGTCTTCTAAAGGGTATCTTAATGGCTGAATGGCTTTTCTTCTGTAAAACTGAAGAATGGTGGCAAGACATAATCTGCTCAGAAATTCAGAAGACCATCATTTATTTACTATTTATTTACTATGACTTGTTGGAATGAATAGGCTGCCTCATCAGAGGAATAAACTCTGTTGTGTATTGTCAGTGTATAAGAAATTATGACCTGGGATAGCCATAATAACAAGTCAGCCAATGAGAACTGTTTGGTGACTAAGAAACAGCACCTGTCATGAGCCATGTCAGACAACTTGGAGCCTGGGCGTGGCTTAGGGTAACTGGGCTGTATATATAAGAGTTGGTGTGCTTCTGTGCATCATATCTCATTCATTCATTCATTCATTCATTCATTCATTCATTTATTTATTTAGTCAAGCAATTATAAGATAACAGGTATAAGTATAAACATAGTTATGAATACATGGATACATATAAGAAAAATAAAAAGAAACAATAGGACAGGGATGGTAGGCACGTTGGTGCGCTTATGCACACTCTCCTACAGATCTCTTAGAAAAGGGGTGAGGTCAATAGTAGACAGTCTAAGGTTAAGGTTTTTGGGGTTTGGGGAAAAAAACCACAGTGTCAGGTAGATTATTCCAGACACTGACCACTCTGTTGCTGAAGTCGTATTTCCTGCAATCAAGTTTGGTGCAGTTTACCTTGAGTTTGTATCTATTGTGTGCTCTTGTATTGTTATGGTTGAAGCTGAAGTATTCATTGACAGGTAGGACATTGCAATATATAATTTTATGTATTATACTTAGATCGGACTGAAGGTGGCATAGTTCTAGGTTTTCTAGGTCTAGAATTTCAAGTCTGGTGGCATAAGGTATTCTGCAACGAGTAGAGCAGTGGAGAACTCTTCTTGTAAAATATTTCTGGACTTTCTCAACTGTATTAATATCAGATATGTAATGCGGGTTCCAGACTGATGAACTGTATTCAAGTATTGGTCTAGCAAATGTTTTGTATGTTCTAGTTAGTAGTGTGATATTACCAGAGAAAAAGCTATATAGGATTAGGTTAACAACTCTTAATGGCTTTTTGGATATGTAGTTACAGTAGGCTCTATCACTTAGATCATTAGAGATGAGTACTCCAAGATCCTTGACAGAGTTTGGATCATGCACAAGGTCTTGACTATTCAGCTTGTATTTTATTTTCTGATTTTTTTTTGCCAATATGTAAGACAGAGCATTTATTTGTTGAGATTTGAAGTTGCCATTTGTTTGACCATTCTGATACATAGTCGAGGTCTTTTTTGAAGGGTAGCAGTATTGTCGGTGGTGTTGAATAGCTTTACATCATCAGTGAAGAGAATGCAGTTGCTCTTAATATTATCACAGAGGACATTTATGTAGAGTATGAAGAGAGTTGGCCCTATAATATTATATATATATTTAATTATTTATATCAGCTTAAAAACCTTACACACACACACACACACACACACACACACACACACACACAGAGAGAGAGACATATATATATATATATATACTTTGTGTTACAACACCCTGTTAAGCCCCAATTAAGGGAGAAAGCATACTGCTTTCTTTTCTGTCTTTCGGCTCATCACCAGAGACCATACCGACAGAAAGCTATTTGTTTCGTTGTCTTTTTTGTTTTACATGTATGTAAGGTTTTTAAGCTGATAATTAAATAATAAATAAGGAAGACTAGGATAGATCTATTTCGAGCTAGTTAGCTCTCTTCAGCTAGACATACCCTTACTGGGATTCGAACCAGGGAAGTATTACATGTGAGGCAGTTGTAAGTGCCACTACACAAAAGACAACGAAACAAATAGCTTTCTGTTGGTATGATCTCTGGTGATGAGCCGAATGACAGAAAAGAAAGCAGTATGCTTTCTCCCTTAATTGGGGCTTAACAGGGTGTTGTAACACAAAGTATATACTTATTCCCCAGCCTCTGCTGATAAGGATAGAGCCAGGTGGTGTAGTGGCAATTACAACTGCCTCACATGTAATACTTCCCTGGTTCGAATCCCAGTAAGGGTATGGCTAGCTGAAGAGAGCTAACTAGCTCGAAATAGATCTATCCTAGTTTCCCTTATTTATTATTTAATTATCAGCTTAAAAACTTTACACACACACACACACACACACACACACACACACACACACACACACATATATGCTTGCATACATACATACATACAATTATATAATTATATAATATATTGCTTCTGAATTCTGATTGTTTCTACTTCTTGTCCTTGTCCTTGCTACCACATTGCAAGAGTTGCATGGGTATTGTATACATGCATCATGTTTTATATTATTGTATATAAACAACTTTCTTCTATAAATGAATCCTGCTGAATTATTTACTTATGTGTTGGTTAGATTGCTGCAAACTCTGACATGTATAAATTACATGACTATGTTAATATAAGTCAATAGTCTTAATGTGTCAGAACAATGATGGTACATTCTGAATTTCAAATTTGGTTATTAAATAAATTTCATCCTCATCTTCTCATTTCCTAGTAATAGATGAAACCTGCAACAGTTAATTAAAAAATATCCAGAAATAACTTCACATTTGAGATTCAATTATTTCATGCTTTCCTTCTCACCCGTATCACATGAAGATATGAATGATTTTTCACAAATTTTCTTGCATGTAAGTGTAATTTCTCTAATGGTTTGCAAATATACAGTTTACAATATTCATTTAAAGAAATGAATATTCCAATTATAAGAATAAATATTCTTATTATTATAAAAATAATCATTAATTATTAATTATTCTTATTAAAATAATTTATGGCCATTGCAATACAAATGAAAATACATAACTGGAATATTGGAATTGGAATATTCTTTATTGGACAAGTGTGATTGGCACACAAGGAATTTGTCTCAAGTGTATAAGCTGTCAGTGTACATACAACAAAGTGATGTCATAGATCATAAATCATAAGATACAATCATAAATCATAAGATACAAGTAACAAGTGATAAATCATAAGATACCAATAAGAGAAGGTAGTAGGTGAGAAGATGAAAAAGAAGAGAATATGAGAATAAGAATAGCAATACAGCCCTACTACACGGGTAAATATATTTAGGCATAAGACAGTGCTTTGGGAGTTAGGTATTTAACAGACTTTATGTCTAGTTGTTTTGGTGCATTCCAGGATGTGTGGGATCTGTAGATATTTTCTCAGCCCTGTTTCTGGCTCTTGCAGTATACTAGTCCTCAATTAGTTGACTTTTTACCACAGCTAATTTCTTAATTATAGGTAATCCTTGTGCAATGACTCTTTTGTATAACTGTTCACAGTTATAGCAGTGAAAAAAAATAATTTTGCAACCTGTCCTTACATTTTATGACCTTCACAGGTGTGTAAATCAAAGGATAGCAGAAATAAGACTGTAAGCACAGTTGCTGTTTCATTTAGCACCCATTTCAAGTAACAACTGAGTTGCCAATTCCAATTGTGGTTACTAAACAAGGATTACATGTAGTAGCACTGCCTCTTATGCACAGCATGATATTTATTATGATACAAGTTGCAAAAAAAACCTAATGCTATTTAGGAGAAAAATAATTCTTTTGTCAGGGTGGATGAAGTGCCATATTGGTAGCCATTTATAATGCAATATCTGCAAACCTAACTGAACATCAGATGCTACAGCACTGAGATTCTTATTACTTTACATTTGATATTTATTATCTGCAGTATGGTTCCTCTGACAGGAATCTGTGTGGCCTTATCACTGTGCCTATGCATAGACAATAAACCATAAAACAAGTCTCTAGATAAATTGCACAATTTACAACTAAACTATGGAAATTGTAAGAAATTGGAATTTGGGGGCACTCTAACTGCTGTGTTTCACAATATGCATGTTTTTTTATCTTGCTTTTCAATGTCAGCTGTAAAATATTTCTTTCCAGGGAATAGCACACATGACAACAAGCATGGTGTGGAAAAGTAATTTGCTGTTTTCCCTGCAGACCACTCGAAAGCTGAACAACTTGCTGAAACAGTAAGATAGAGAAGGATCAAAATGGCAAGATTTACAAGGAACTCAGTGCCTACATTCAAGGAAGGGAAAACACAATAAAAGAATCCTTAAAGCAAAGTTTTAAAAAAGTCAGCCAATATAAAGCAATGCAGCTGCAAAGATACTGTGACCAGAGTACACGTGTCTTACAGCATGATCTTTAAACTAAAAAGAGACAACTTACTTCTCCAAGAGAAAGGATATAAATCATGTTAAGGAAAAAAGAAGCATTTACAGAAAATATCACACTGGAACTGCATGCAGATTGTATGTGTGCAGATTGTGAAAAAAGAATGGAGACAAACGCTTCGTCCAAACAATAAGCTCCAACTATTGTATATCTTTATGCACAGGCCTACTTATATGTCAATCCATTTTATTTCTGCATTAATCAGCAATGTTTGTAATTTTAAAAAGAATCTAATTATGCAGTTATGAAGGTAGTTTCCTTTCATCTGTACAATCCCAATTGCATTTTATCTCTCAACAATAATTTTTGCATTGATTCCAATTCCTTTTTTTTTTCCAGCTGAAAATTGTCATATTCAGAGAAGTACAAACCCCACTTAGCATAGTATAACTTACACAGATTATCTACTGGATAAATAGTTAGCAATAATGGAGCTTGGGAGGACCAGGCGCCATCCTCCTGGGCTCCATTTTCAATGGCAGAGGGCTGCAGGAAGTCAAGCTGGCTATGCCCACCATGGCTATGCCCATTCATTCTCGCCAAGGTGGAACACAACCCCGATGCGGTCCTCAGTGAAATCAGCTTGACACCCCTGCTCTAACTAGTGGTCTCTGAGACTGAATATATACAAAATATATACTCTACCATGGCATTATATTTTTTCCTAACAAGTGTAAAAGAGCTAAGTTGCCCAATAGCTTCACAGTAGAAGAAAAGAAAAGAGGATTTGCATGTAAGCTTAGGCATGATTTCTATTTCACAGCATCTCCTCTTGTCCACTGGGCATATCAATTCAACTAGGAGCAGCATGCACTGGAATCCAACCAACAAATATACTCCAGGAACTGAGCAATTGTCACATGCTAGATTTCATCTGCAAATTCAGAAAACATCTTTGGAATGCATCCACCAGTCACCTAGCAGGCCTCGAAAGTCCTTTGGAAAAGAAATCCAACACAATTCTTACTTGTTGAAGCCACCACACATTATGCCTGGGTTCTGTGCAAAGGAAGTTTCCATCACATTTTAAGGATCTTAGGGAATGTGCCTCTTAAGATAGAACACAGAACATGATACAATAGGGTTAGAAGAGATCTTGGAGATCTTCTGAACCTCCTGCCCATGGCAGGATACCCTATACCATTTCAGTCAAAATGGTGGTTCAGTCAGGAGTGGGATTCAAATTTTTTAACAACCGGGTTTTTTTGCAGCACAACCCCCCATTTTTTGCCTCCTGGGCCTCAGGCAAGCCTTCTGGGGGCGGGGGGGGGTTGCTCCCAGGTGGCTTCCCTGGGCCCAGGGAGGCAAAAAAAGAGCAACACCTCCCTACACTCCATTTTTGGGCCTCCTAGGGGACGTTTTTGCTCCCAAAAAGCTTCCCTGGGGCCCAGGAAAGCAAAAAAATGGAGTGCAGGGGGCAGAAACCCCCGCATGCATTTATTTATTTATTTATTTATTTATTTATTAAACTTATATACCGCCCTATTTCCGTAAATGGACTCAGGGCGGTGTACAGCCACATTAAAATACAAAAAACAGTGCAAAATTAAAAACTATTAAAAAACCAAATATAAAAGGCTGAGAGCTAAAAAATAGAGGGCTAAAAACTAAAAACAGACGAAACCGAATTAAAAATCCCCTAAAAACCCTAGGCCAGACCGGCCTGCTGCTTGGAAGATAAATAGTTAGCAAGTAGCCTTTTTCTTTAGGGGCTCTATTTTTTTCATATATAACTATGTTTGAAACTATGGATGTGGTAGAAGGATATTTGTAAGAACAGAAAGGTACAGAGAACCATAGAAAAACGGTGTTGCTGTAAATTAAATTAAGATATTATCTTACTTCATGCTTTCATTTTTTAATGTGTTATTTCTTACTCATTTTATGTGTTCTGCATAATATTGTTTATGCCAGAAAGGAATTACTTTAAAGAAATATAAATATGTCATAACAAAGAATAGGATGTTTGAATCCATGAGGCATCAGAGGAAATAAAATGATTTCCCCCGACAAAAATAACAATCAAATAAAAAGTAATATTTTATGGGGGTTGTGTCCTTTCTTCCATCTCCTGTCTTAGGGACCACAGAAATATCATAAACCATGCTAACATAATGAAGAAGTATATCAGGTACTCTTCAAAGATGAATGTATTTTTAACAGTTACCTGCTCCATAAAGATGAAACAAAATATAAATTTATATTTGAATAAATAAAAATCTGTGGAAAAAAATATGGAATATATATTACAAATAAACCAAGAAAGAAATAAAAAGCTAAAATATAAAGAGAAGGGGAAAGAGCTCATCTCTAAAATGTTTACTTGGAAGTCTCACTAAACTCAATAAAGTTTACTTCCAATCATTTGAGTTTAAGATTGCAGTTTAAAGCCAATTATGATAATTTACAGTCCTTACCTACAAATCCATATTAGCTACTGAAATTCAAGCAGTGATTTGCATAGCAGTAATTAAAGCAGTATCTTAGATTGTATAAGTAGAAAGATAGACTAATTTAACTGCTAATCTCCAGATGAAAGCTGAGCATTCATTTGCTTATTTTTCTTTCTAAGAGGTTTGAGAAAAATATATTTAACCGTTACCTGCAGTTAATGTAGCTTTTAGACTTATCTAACAAAAAGCCTCTGATTTTATGAATCCAAACTTGCTGCTGTTTGAAAAGAAGACGATTTTGATGCATCAAGAGAGATATATTCAGAAATAGTCAAGAAATGCTGATATGTGACCTTGCACTAAGAATGGGCAATTCTTTCCCTTTCAGATTCATTCATTTTTACAGTTTCCAACCTAGTCATAAATTCATTCCACTCATTTCTATACTTCATGAATTTAGTCCCAATACCTTGCAAAAAAGTAAATCTGACTGAAAATTAATAATATACTAGTCATTGAGAGAACTTTCTAATTTGTACATATTTTTCATAAATATTAATTTTCTTTAATATTATTCCTATCATGTACATTTCTTCAAATGTACTTATTTTGTACATACTTTTTTCAATATATGGGTTTTAGTGCCTGTATATTTTCTGAATTTTGCAAATCTATTCTGGTTCTAACACAGTTTGGGACAAGGGAATCTGATGAGTTTTTATAACCATTCAAACAAAAACATGTTTCCATTTCTCCACCTTGAATAAATATGAAAGATAGAGATAGGATGGTTGCTTTACTGTTTTTTTGAATTAGGATCTGTAGGACTAGTCTGCAAATAATTTGAAGTTCTACTCTCAAAGTAACTATTGTAGAGTCAAGAATTTATAAAATTCTTTCAAAGCACAGGACTATATTCAATATTATATGAATACTCCTTGTATTTACAGAAATTCCCACAGATCTCCTTCTTTTCCATCTGTGAAAATAGAAAGTTTTCTAAATCTCTAGATAAGAAGAGTGATAATGGAAGTATGAAGATCCTGTTTTACTGGAAGGGAAAATTTGCAATCAAATGTTCATATATTGCAGAATTAGGAAGAAAACAGTTCATGTTCTCTAGTACAGGGGTCACCAACCTTTTGGACCTCAGGAACCACCAAACTCATAATTTTAGATCCCAGGAACCACTAACTGGTTCTGTGAGCGTGACCTAATTTGTGGGTGTAGCTTGGTGGTCATGTGATTGGCTGGGCATGGCTTTTATGTAAATATTATAAATAGTTATATAAATATTGATTTTTGTTATAAAAAAAGAGCAACTTTTAGCCAAAATCAGGCAAAGCAGGCAGGCACATTGAGTTGGTCACAGAATCACAGATTCATTCAGAAATCTATCTATCTGCCATTGGCTAGCTCAGTCTGCCATATAAAATTTGCTTGCAAGCAAACTCATAAAATTAACTCACAACACACCATGTATGTAAATATTGAATTTTTTTATTTAAAAAAGGCAACTTTTATCCAAAATCAGGCAAAGCAGGCAGATTGAGTTGCTCACAGAATAATTCAGTAATTGATCCAGAGGAGGTATTCAGTAAGTTCTGACCAGTTCTGGAGAATCGATAGCGGAAATTTTGAATAGTTTGGAATACCACCTCTGACTGCCCCCATCCCCATCTATTCTCTGCCTCTCGAGTCCCAGCTGATCTTTTGTTATCCTGCACAGGAGAATGGAGCTGGAAAGCAGGTAAGTGGGGTTGGGAGGGAATGGGATTTTACAGTATCCTTCTCCTGCCATGCCCACCAAGCCACACCCACAGAACCGGTAGCAAAAAAATTTGAATTCCACCACTATCTACCATCAGCTAGCTCAGTCTCTCAAATTTGTTTGCCGTGAGTTTGCACTGAATTTGCTTTCAAACAAACCTTCAATCCTAAGGGAGGTTTGGCTGTGCTTAGCTAGAAAGCAAGAAATCCAAGCATTTCCTGCTTCCTAGATAATCTAAATCTCTCGGTGCAGCAGTTGATGGTCGGAAAAAAGGAAAAATAGCAACTTAGCAGACAACTTTGCTGGATAAGGAGTGAGTGGGCAGGGAGGATTCCCGTGTGCCATATGGGCTGAGCAGCCTTGTGTTTCTGTGCAGCCTGGATTAATTGCTTTGGGGGGCTGCTCTGGGGGTGAGATTTCTCTGCAGGCCCACCAAAATTTTCTCATGGCCCACCAGTGGGCCGTGGCCCACCGGTTGGTGACTGCTGCTGTAGTAGAATGGCTTCCAATCAATATTTCCAATCAATATTTCCTGCTTTATCAGGCAAATGTGCCAGAGACATATATGAAGCATAAGTGATTTGTAAATCAATATAAGAAGAAATAGTTGCCTCTGTCTGTGCTCCTTTTTCTTGTGCTCCTTTTTACCTGGAGACAGAATGACATTGCATTAAGCAGCTTCAACTCCATGCCAAGCATGTTGATATTTATCACCCACAAAATGTATACACAAACATGCTCTGTAGATCGATTCTAATTAATATGTACACATCAGGAATGGAAGTTGCTATTTCATTCCTCTGACACGTTAATTTCAATCTACAAGAGCATCAGGCTGGCATCTATACTATTCCCAGCAATGAACAGAGAGACTCAGAACATCCAAGAATCATTATATGAAATTAGGAGAGTAGATTTGCTGCATGGATCTTCCTAACAGGATATTTGGCAAAATGTCAAAAACAAGCTCTTGTAGGCTTGAGAATTACTTCTTTATCCTTGTGTGACAATGCTTGTAATCTTTGAATCACCCAGATAGTTCACTGCCCTGTGCTTTATCCTGTATAAAAGGCTACATATTTAGTACAGAAGGAGATTGCTTGTAAACATGTCAAGAACTAACAGACACAGGATTCCTGTTTTGTGTGACTTATTCTAACAGAAGGAAAGAAGAATCTGCATGCATGTTAGGAGACCTTTTACTATAATTTGGAGGAAAACCATGAATTATGTTTTATAATGTCTGTAATACAGAATGATTCTATGAAGAAATAATGAGTTTGGTGGAAGAGATGGACTTCAACGAAGAGAATGCTAAGTATAAGAAGCATACGGGACATGACTCTTGCAGACATAAAGCAAAGGAGTAGACACCTGACTTGTTTGTCAAATTGATGAGTGTGGAGAAAAATCGATAGTATTGGCAGAGATGTCGATGGTGGTAAATCTACAGAAATCCTTCTAGGATAGTAAAAACTACACGGTATAGTTAAATAAAGTGGCTTGGAAAAATACTTAGTGTGATAGGATATTCTTCTGTATCATTTTTATTATAAACAGAGGCTTTTAAGACAATATTCAAATCAACAAACGAGTCCCAGCCACGAAAACCAACACTGGACCCAAAACAACACATGACACCACCACCAATCTCCCTCGCCAGACTCAACCCAAACCCACCCCATAGACGAAAGGCAACCACCATCCAGAAACCAGACTTCGGCTGCATCACCAGCTGCCACACACCCTGCATGTTGTCTTTAAGTGTTCCGTTGAGCTAAGACCTGGATCTAAGTATTTTTCTCTCTCTCTCTGCCACCTAACCCATTCTGGCCTTCAACATTTATTATGAGAAGCTACTGCAAGATTGCATAGTTCTTTGTGGATTTTATGTTTAGTTCTTTTAGGAAACCAGTACAAGAAAGAGTCAGATTGGAGGGAGAGAGGGAGGGAGAAGGAGAGAGATGGAAATCACCCATTTCATTCACAAAGCATAAATAGCTTAACTTTTCAGATATTGAAATACCCCAGTACTATACATGACGTTATGTAAATCCTGGTAACATACTTAAAAAAAAACAAACCAATGATCTCTGAACAATTTGCTGTATTTTCTGGATAAAGTTAATCTGTCTTGATCACAGAGATTATATGTACAGATGCTTCCTAATCTATACAGTCTTAACATCTCTTAATTCTTACTGCATATAGCAGATACATTATTAAGCATACAAAGTTAGCCATACTTACTCCTGTTATGTAGCGAGGTCTATACTGGATGGTTCCAAATAGGCCAAGTATGACTATAATAATGTGTACAAAATTTGCCAGGATTGGTGCCCACTGATAACCAAGGAAATCAAATATCTGTCTCTCCAGCACACAGACCTAGGATTAAACAACAACAGTGATTTGATTAGAATAGCTCAAGAAAAAAAAGGGAAAGAAAAGACAGAAAAAAATGGAGTTTTGAAAAATAGTTTCTCCATCTTCAGTACCATTAGAAACTTGTATTGCTTGATGAGGCAAAAAAGACAAAAAAAAGCAGATTTTTTACTATGATTCACTCCTTTTTGTCATACTAAAAATGTACCTTTTTAGAACAACAGTCCACTGAGATCTGTTTAGATAAAATATTCACATGGACAATTTTAGCAAGATATAAATCCCCATTCAATGAGATGCTGCAGTTGAAGGCAGTGAAGCATTAACAACTTCATCATTTACCATTAATAAGATTTCCATGTCTAGAATGAGTGGTTTGTTTGCAAGTCTGATACAGGTTTTTTCAGATGTGAATGCGTACAGTGGGTGTGTGGCAAAGGAAAGGATCTGAATCAAGTATCATATGAAATTAAGATAGATCCAAGTTTGCAATGCAAGTGATTGCACTGCAAAACTAGGATTTATTATTTATTTATTTACTAATTTATTTTATATGCTGCTAGTTTCACTACCCAGAGTAACTCTGGGGGGCTTACAATAGCATGAAAGCATTAAAAGGGTTAAAATTAACAACAAATAAATAAAGAATATACTTAAAGGCATGGACTTGAACATTTTGTATAGTCCTGAAAGACATTTTGGGAATTAGATGTATCTCATAAATTATATTCTGCCTTATTGAAACCATCTGAAAATCTATTGAAAAACTCCGTTTATTTCTAAGACTTCTCTCCTATCTTGATAAAACATTTACAGAGAGAGATATTTTTCATAAAATCCCAGAAGATGATAGCATCCTGATTGTCATCTAACAAATTAACTAGAAGAGGTCCGGTTCATAGTTGAATGGGAAACCATCATAAAATCCCAGGGCTATAGGCTAGGCTGGGAAAAAAACAATATTAGAAGAAGGCTATAGTAAACCTCTTCTACAACCTTTCCAGAAAAAATATATACTGTGCAATAGATATGCCCAAATAGTCATCAGGAGACAATTCATGCATTAATCAAATGGTTTCCATCCAAAAAAGTTAATGACATAATATGAGATGCCAGATTCTAGTCTGTAAGGTACTACAAAGTTTTCCTACAATAGAAACAAAAACTTACTTCTTTATGTTGTGAGATACACACACACACACACACATATACATACACAGTATAAATATCACAATATATAACATATATGTATACATATGTATACATACATAACATATATGTATGTATGGCAGATAGTCATTTTTATTTTCAAGGATGACATAATTATTTATTTCAGTTAAATACTACATTACAATTTCAAGGAATTTTTTTCAATGTTTTCTACAAACTCTGTAATATGATTAATCCAATTTCAGAGTCAAGTCACCACACTAATGGAATCATAGAACAATCATTCAGTCTAATTTACCTATTTTCACATCCATATTCCCATTGCATCATACAATCTACATAACATTTATTGCAAATAACTCAAGGTCCCAGCTAACTAAACCACAGCATTTGCACAAACAAAAGTATAAAATACTTTCACAACTTCAATACCTCTAATATTACCACAACCATTCCTCATACATTTATTCAAATTTCTTAAGAAATTTTCACTGCAGATTTGGAAACTATTTCTGAACTTATTTACACACGCCTACCTATAAATCAATTCATTAATTCTATTTGCTCCTATTCTTTTCATCTATTTTGAAAAGTGGTATTAAAAGCAAGGGAAAGCAAAACATTTGCTTGAAAGCATTGGGAACCCATTATCATTAACCAAAGAATACACATGATTTCTGTGTTGCCCATTGTTATTGTAAATCAAAGTGGAAAACCACTAATAGCACATAACAGGTTTAAGCAGGGGTGGGTTTCTACCGGTTCTGTCCACCTCTGTAGAACCGGTAGCTCTGAAGAGCAGCAGACATAGAACCGGTTCTATGACATAGAACCGGTTCTATGTCTGCTGATGTTTTTGCCCACCTGCCCACCCGGGCTCTTACCTGATCTTTATTTCCTGATTTTTCAACTTCAGCTGTCGAATGAGGCACAGCTGTAGTTAAAAAAAGCAGGAAAAGGGCCTGTTTCAAAGGCTGCATCTCTGCACGCAGCTGCTGATGACGATTTACAGGTGCGCAGCTCGCAGCAGTGCAGGGAAGCTCGTAAATCCCGAACCAGTAGTTAACCTTGTCGTATCCCACCCCTGGGTTTAAGGTTATATATTTTTTTCAAGCTGATTTCAAGATTTAGACATAGGGAACAAAGAAAATTTCACTTTTTAAATAAAAAAATGATATTTATCCTTAAAGATCTTTATCAGTATATGTCCTACCTAATATATACTCTGGTAATTACAATGCGTATCTTGTAATAGTTATAAAAATATCATTAACAAGCAGGAAAACATTTTTTATTTGAACTGATTTGGACTTCCAATATATATCTATAGTCCACTGGTTTATTTTAATTGTTTACATGAATAAACTAAGTGAGCAATTGATCAGGGATTTTGATGCTCTTGAGGAATAATTATATTAATCTCAAAGGAATATAGAGAAGCTCTTCAATATGATTATTTATGTGCTTTATTCCATACCCAACAGAATATGCACACAGTGTACCATTTTAAATGACATGCATATAAATGCTTTACATCATTTTGCTATATTCAAACAGCTCAGTAAAGAACAAGGCCCTCAAGAGGGTTTAACTAACTGTGTCCTTGAAATCCTTTATAAATTAAAATAAAATCAGTAAACAAAATTAATTATTCTGGTGAGATACTTTATCTCAGAGACCAATATTAGCTTTTAAATAAACAAAGGTGCATGTATAACATAAGCACCTAATTCAACTGCTCCACTGCCATGTTTGAGTGGAAATAACATACACAGAATATTTCCATTTTAACATTTTAAGAAAAAACAGCTTTCTCTCTTCTGCCATTTTCTTTGAAGTTTGTTTCTGCTCTGAATTTACAGGTAAACAATACATTCAGTAATTCCATTTTTATCAACCAATTACATTAGGCATGTTATTAAGCCTAATTCCATATTTTAGCAAAGCATAGCTAGAAGTGATTTAGCTGATCTTTGTCATAGGACAACCAACCTGGAATGCTCAGCTGCCAGGAGGGAACCTAAAGAAACAAAAATGATAGGCAGAGACAGTTTGAAGAGACAACTTTTTTTTTAAAAAAAAATGAACATTAGAAAAAACGGTATTTCCTCCCAAAGAGATCTCAGTATTTTTAGACACCAAGAGAGAGGGATTGCAACAGAAAAAAAAGCTAGAGACAGACTAACTAGTACATCATAGGTATACTAATTTAAAAAAAAAACATATGCAAGAAAGAGTGAAGAAACACATCATGATTTATTAAAAGCATTTTGCAAAAAGTGCTAGGGAAAAACTTCTAATTAGCAAAATACATTGCCAACCATATAACCTTAAAAAGTACATGGAGTTGCCCTTTTTATATGGTAACAGTTGCCGAGACACTTTGAGTTACTTATTGGAAATCACACATAATTCTTTCAAAAATGAAATTGTGGGAGTGTGACTCAATGTAAAAAATAACTCATGTGCTAAATTGATAATTCATCATTTTTAGACTTATTGCTACTTTAATATTACTTCCAAAGTTTTTATTTCATTTAATGTACCGGTAGTTTGTAAATTTCTATTCCTTTTTTTGCTTTTATCTTTTTGGGGGGCTTTTTTGGAGGGGTAGGAGGCCTATCAAAAATATATTACAATAAGTACAAATTAAAAAATAAAGACAACATTTATCAATTCATGCTAGCAACACAAGGTAAGAATGTTTTTTTCATTTATGCAATATTCTTGTGCAAAACATTAAAATTATTTAGATTTAGGTACAGTACTTCTCCCACTAATTTTTTAAAAGCTTCCATGTTTTGGTAATTTTCATGTGACAGGTTTACTTGGTGAACTACTTCTGGTATTTTAATCTGGTGATTTACTTTATGCCTTTGAATGCTTTTATTGCTGTAGAAAAAACTGTAGTGATTAGATTTCTTCTCCTTGTTACTAAATTTATGGTATTTTAAGGTAAACAAGACTTCGGTACAGGAGAGTACTGAAGTCTTAATCACATAAAACAAGAGGAAAACCTTCTACGCACAAATTGCACCCGTACTTTCTACAATTTTGTAAACAACAAACTTAAAGACTCAAGATCCATCCCACCTCTAAAAGGACCTAACAGTAAAGACTGTAATGATAACCTTTGAAGCCAACCTCTTTAACACATTATTCGGCTCAGTCTTTGTAAACACCAACAGCTCATGCCCAATATTTCATAATCAAACCACAAACTATCAAAACAATCTAATATATATCGATTTTATGGAAGATAACATCGAAAAAGCACTATGCAATCTAAAACCATCACTATCTATTGGCCCAGACGGACTACGTGCCTACTTCTTAAAAAAACTTTCTACTGCATACAGAACCTCTAAGCATAATCTTTGAAAAATCTTTCAGGACCAGCTCCTTGCCCAACCTGACAGTCATCCCCATCTTGAAAAAGGGAGACCCCAGCCTAGTTGAAAATTACAAACCAATCTCTTTATGTTGTGTCATCTGCAAAGTCATGGAATCAATTATTAACCAATCCATTATTTTCCACTTAGAGACAAACAACCTACTCTCTAATAAACAATTTGGTTTCAGGAAAAAACTATCATGTAATCTGCAACTCCTACATTGCAAAAACATATGGACCACACAACTCAATCAAGGCAAAGCAATATATGCTATTTACATATACTTCTGTAAAGCCTTTGATTCAGTTGTACATGACAAACTACTTCTAAAACTAAAATCTTATGGCATCTTCCGGACACCTGCATAATTGGATAGATGCATTCCTGTCAAATAGGCAACAAATGGTCAAAACAGGGAGAACCCTATCAAATCCCGTACCTGTCAATAGTGGTGTCCCCCAAGCCAGCATTCTAGGACCAACTCTCTTTATACTTTACATAAATGACCTTTATGATCATATTGAAAGCAACTGTGTTCTTTTTGATGATGATGTAAAACTATTCCACACCACCGACAATACTGCTACCCTTCAAAAAGACCTCGACTATGAGTCAGAATAGTCAAACAAGTGGCAACTTCAAATCTCAAAAAACAAATGCTGTCTTACATCTTGGCAAAAAAATCAGAAAATAAAATACAAGCTGAATGGACATGACCTTGTAAATGACCCCCATTTTGTCAAGGACCTTGGAGTACTCATCTCTAATGATCTAAGTGATCATTGTTAACCTAATACTGCATAGTTTTTTCTCAGGTAATATTGTACTACTAACTAGAGCATATAAACATTTGCTAGACCAATTCTCAAATACAGTTCATCCGTCTGGAATCTTCATTGCATATCTGACATTAATACAATAGAGAGAGTCCAGAGATATTTTACAAGAAGAATCCTCCACTACTCTACTCGCAACAGAATACCTTATACCACCAGACTTGAAATTTTAGACCTAGACAACTTAGAACTACACCACCTTCAGTCCGACCTAAGCATAGTACATGTCCTACCCATCAGTGACTACTGCAATTTCAATCACAACAATACACGAGCACATAATAGATACAAACTCGATTGTAGGAAATAGGACTTCAGTAACAGAGTGGTCAATGTCTGGAATACTCTACCTGACTCTGTGGTTTCTTCCCCAAATCCCAAAAAACTTTAACCTCAGACTGTGTATTGTTGACCTCACCCCTTTCCTAAGAGGTCTGTAAGCGCATAAGTGCACCAATGTGCCTACTGTCCCTGACCTAATGTTCCTTTTTATTCGTCTCCATTTCATAATCATGTTTATACTTATATCTGTTATCTAATACTTGCATGACAAAATAAATAAATAATAAATAAATAAAGAGTACTGTCACAAGTTGCAGTGAAAAGACTATGTTGAAACAGAATTCTGGAAAAAAACTTGTCCAAAAGTAGTACTATCTTATTTTACATAATACAAGCTTGCCGTTTAATGCATGTTAAAAATCATTCTCAATCTTCAGTTTTGAAATGATCTAGCAAATTGAAATACTATAGGGGTTTTGAAAAAATGAACTGCAACAATTAAAGATATTGCTAGACAAAAAAAACCCCTATAGACCCGTGATGACAAACCTATGGCATGCATGCCGGAAGTGGGGTGCATGGGGAAGTGCACATATGCATAGAGATGTATGGGGCAATCATGCGCACATGCGCAGACACGCGGTGCGGGGGCGCATGCATGAGCTGGGTGTGGTGGGGGCATGCATTGCCTTCTGGGTGCTGGCAGAAGCCCCAAAAAATTAGCCACCGCTGCTATAGACTATTGTACAGAGACAGGTAAAGGTAATATTTACTTTATGGAGGAAGGGACCAAGCTGGGAATGGCTTCAATCGGGGTGGGTCCTTGGCTAATGACTATGGAATTCAGCTAATGATAGCAATGGGGGAAGTCATCATAAGCTTTGTGGTCATGTGGTCATACTGCATTTTAACACCATATCAATTAGCAATGGAAATTTCAGTTCCAATTGTCAATGTTACTCAAGGATTATTTGTACTTCACTCTCTAGACCAGGGGTGTCAAACTGGTGGCCTGCAGACCAGATCTATCATGTGCTAGCCACACCCACCCCAGTTCCGCAAATGGAAAAAAACATCATGTGATGGCAACGGGACATTGAGAATTTATTATTTATTTATTTATTTTATTTATAACATTTATATGCCGCCCTTCTCCCTAGAGACTCAGGGCGGTGTACAGCCGAATCAAACCCAGAACAATACAAAAGTTAAAAATAAATTAAATAATGGCTGTTAGATTAAGACAACCCACCCCCAAAAATTTAAAACCCAAGTTAAAACCGAATTTAGGAGACAATTAAAACTATCTAAGCCCAGGCCAGCCTGCTCAAAGAGCCAGGTCTTCAATGCGCGCCTGAAGGCCTTCAGGTCCGTGCCGGTGCGTATCTCAGGTGGCAGAGTATTCCAGAGGGCAGGGGCCCCCACAGAGAAGGCCCTACTCCTGGGGGCCGCCAGACGACAAATAGAGGCCGACGGCACCCGGAGAAGGCCCTCCCTGTGGGAACGCACCGGTCTGCTGGAGATCACCGGCAGAATGCGGTCCTGCAGATAACCTGGCCCAATGCCATGGATCGCCTTAAAGGTCAAAACTAGAACCTTAAAGCGAACCCGGAAAGCCACCGGCAACCAATGCAGCTCGCGCAGAAGAGGCGTCACATGGGAGCTACGCGACGCCCCCATAATCACCCGCGTGGCCGCATTTTGCACCAGTTGGAGTCTCCGGGTGCTCCCCACAGGGAGCCCCATGTAGAGAGCATTACAATAATCCAGGCGAGAGGTCACAAGGGCATGAGTGACCGTACGCAGGGCGTCACGATCCAGGAAGGGCCGCAACCCTTCGGCGGACCTGGTAAAACGCCCCCCTGGAGACGGCCGCAATATGATGTTCCAGAGACAGCCGTACATCCAGGAGGACGCCCAGATTGCGAGCCCTCTCTGTGGGGGGCAAAATCTCCCCCCCAATAGCCAGCGAAGGTGTCAGCTGGCTATATCGGGGTGCCGGGAACCACAGCCACTCGGTCTTGGATGTGTTGAGCCGGAGCCTGTTCCCGCCCATCCAATCCCACACGGCCTCCAGGCACCGGGACATAGCCTCCACAGCATCGTTGGGGTGGTCCAGGGTGGAGATGTACATCTGGGTGTCATCTGCGTACAGGTGACACCGCACCCCAAGACCACGGATGATCTCGCCCAACGGCTTCACATAAATGTTGAACAAGAGAGGGGAGAGGACCGACCCCTGAGGCACCCCACAAACCAGGGGCCTAGAGGTGGACCTCTCCCCTCCCGCCAACACGAATTGCGAACGGTCGGAGAGGAAGGAGGAGAACCATCGAAGGACAGTTCCCCCAATCCCCAACCCCTCCAACCGTCGCAATAGGATACTATGGTCGATAGTATCAAAAGCCGCCGAGAGATCTAATAGGACCAGGACAGAGGAAAACCCTCTGTCACAGGCCCTCCAGAGATCATCGACCAACGCGACCAATGCTGTTTCGGTACTATGCCCAGGCCTGAAGCCCGATTGGAATGGATCGAGGTAAGTAGCTTCCTCCAGGTACTGAGGGAGCTGACGTGCCACCACACTCTCAACAACCTTCGCTATAAAGGGAAGGTTGGAGACTGGACGATAGTTGTTTAAAACAGGAAAGGCTTCTTGAGGAGGGGCCGCACCACCGCTGTCTTCAAGGCGATAGGAAACGACCCCTCTCTCAAGGAAGCGTTGGTAATCCCCTGGAGCCAGCCTCGTGTCGTCTCCCTGGCGGCCAAAACCAACCAGGAAGGACACGGGTCCAACAAACGGTGGTGGCATTCAGACCCCCCAGCAATCTGTCCACGCCCTCAGCGGTCACAGGGTCAAACTCCCCCCAGATAACACTCACAAGACCTGTCCCGGACACCTCCCCCGGGATCACCCATTGGAGTCCAGCCCATCCCAAATCTGAGCAATTTTGTCGTGCAGAAATCGGGAAAACTCCTCTACCCTACCCTGCAAGAGGTCATCCCGCACTCTCGGTTCAAGCAGAGAGCGGGTCACTCTAAACAGGGCGGCAGGCCGATTTTCTGCCGACGCAATAAGGGCGGAGACATGCAAACACTTCGCCGCCTCTATCGCCACAAGGTAAGTCTTAATATAAGATCTTACCTGTGTTCGGTCAGACTCAGAACGGCTCGCCCTCCAAATGCTCTCTAGACGTCTTTTCCGGCACTTCATCTCCCGTAGCTCCTCCGTATACCACGGAGCCAAGTGGGATCTGTGCCGGGTCAGAGGTCGCAGAGGCGCAACTTGATCCAGAGCCCCGGCGGCCAACCCGTCCCAGGTGGCCACCAGGTCTCCAGGCGAGTTGTGAGCCAGAGACTCAGGAAATGGCCCAAGCTCCCTCTGGAACCGCTCCGGGTCCATCAGGCGCCTGGGGCGGAACAATCTACGTGACTCCGCCTCCCTGCGGTTGGGGGTGGCGGAACAGAAGTCCAGTCTAAGAAGAGAATGATCTGTCCATGACAAGCGTGTAATAACTAAATCCCCGAAATTACAGTCATTCAACCACTGACCCGAGACAAAAACCAGGTCCAGCATGTGTCCTCCTATGTGAGTGGGAGCAGAAACTAATTGGGTCAGGTCCATGGCCGTCATGGAAGCCATGAACTCCCGGGAAATCCCTGAGGTTTCACTGAGCAATGGCAGGTTGAAATCCCCCATGACCAAAAGCCTAGGGGTCTCAACCGCCATCCCGGCTATCACTCAAGGAGTCCGGGCAGGGCTGATGAGACGTGGCAGGGAGCCAGGTACGCCATCAAAAGGCCCATCTGAACCCCTTGTCCCCACTTCACAAAAAGAGATTTGCAGCCAGCCGTCTGAGGGACAGTGGCCTCCCTAGGATAAAGGACCTCTTTAATAAGCACCGTCACCCCACCACCCCTTCCCTGAGACCTCGGCTGATGAAATGCAAGGAAACCTGGTGGGCACATCTCAACCAGAGGGGCACCTCCCTCTGGGCCCAACCAGGTTTCGGTAATACCTACCAGGTCCACGGCCTCCTCCTGCACCAGATCACAAATCAGGGGAGCCTTATTAACCATGCACCTGGCATTGCATAGCAACAGCCGGGTATTCAGGGCCTGAGGCTCCGGACAGCCAGGACTGCAGTTGGGTGAGGAGGGTCGGAGCACGCTACCGCTTGCAGATATCGGCAGTGCGATCCCCTAACCGGATATGGCCCTCTACCCCCAGCATATCTACCCCTCCCAGCCACCGTGCTGATGAAATTGGCCCCTGGCATCCCACCCCCCGTCTGCCACCCCAACACGGAACCCCCCGAGCCCCTCCAGGCGCGCATGCTGGCCTGGCTGCCCCCAGATCCATGCGGGCTGTCTCCTGCACCCGCCCCGGATACACCCAACCCCTTTAAAAACCCCATCACAAAATTAAGAACCCCCGGTTTCCCGCGCTTCCTCCGGTTCTTCTGGTCCCACCATCTCTCAGGATCCCAGGATCCTTCATCGAGGAAAGTTCTGGAGAGCCTTGAAGGCCACTTAAGGGAGAGGGGGACATCCCTCAGGGCCCAAAGCTCTTCCCTCGAGTATCTCAGAGGCTCCGGCCACCCCGTCCCGGCAGTCCCAGAATGTTCTCCACAGTCCTCGCTGTTCCACGGCCACGATCGATAAAATCCAGTCAAACTGGGTACACAGCCCCTCCCCCCGGTCCTTCCACCTCTGCCACCGGTGGAGCCCCCAGGGGGAGGAGAGTCATGGGCAGAGCCAATCCCCCCCTCCCGGGCCCACCACCTCTGCCACCGGTGGGAGCCCCAGGGAAGAGGGGGAGACGTCCACAGCTCCGCCGGCTGACCAGGAGCGCCGTCGGCCGATGCCAGATCTCATTGACAGGCCTTCGAGGGTGCCGAGGCCGCCAGTCATCGCCCGAATTTGACACCCATGCTCTAGACTATTAATCTAAACTGTATTGTATATTGTAAACTATAATAATTTTCAATATTTATGATGTTGAAATTAGTATACAAATACAATGTAAGAATTATGACAAACTGATCATATAGCCTGGCAGTTAAGTTTGGTTGGCTCCTTCAGAAACCTACTGTGCGCTCCTGGAAATAAAGCACAATGTCCTTTTTTTTTTTTTAAAAAAAAGGAAAAGCACTATAAAAGAACCTCTTGGCAAGAACTACAAAATTAATGCTACATAGATAATTTACTGTTGCTCGAGGACCAGCTACATATTATTTTTAAGAGGCCCCTGACATGTTTTCTGACCAGATGTTTTTAAAAAAAAAACCTTGGAATCCAGCCTTGAGCAATCCAACTTTGAACACCTAATTTTTCAGAAATATGCCCCTTAGCTATTCTAAGAAGAGATTCCAGCCAAATCAGAACTCAAGGAGAACTTATAATCAGAATATATAAAGCCTCATCACTGGACAAAAAGGCATAAGTGCAAAGAAGAATAACATTCGCCAGAATAAAACAGACAAGTGAAAATGTTGTCAAGAATGTTTTAACATTCTTTTTTTATTTTCCACAGTCAATGGAAATAATTGACACTAATCAGATGCCAAGAAGTGTTAACTAGAGGGTATTGGATATGAAGCCTCAATAATATTTTCTAACAACCCAAAATAATCCATAAGCAAGAGAGACCTTGGTTTATTTTTTCAACAGAATTCCTGGAAGCTGCATTCTGGAACCAGCAGGATTACCAGGAAATGGGATTTGGGCGAGTGGGACTCAGTTCTGCAGTTCTCAGTAGCAGAAAATTATACCAGGGTCATTTTAATTTAGGAATATAAGTAATCCACTAAGTCATTACTTATTTTCAAAAAAGAAACAAGAAAAATAATTATCAGCCACCTGACAAGATATCCTTTATGATCTCTGCATATCTCCCAAAAATTCTGATTATGCCCTATTTTTCATTCAAATTATCTTGGAAACTGAAGGAGAGGGATATTGGCTTTTCATACAATAGAATCAAGATGTTAGACTCCTAAACTACAGTCACAGGATCAAGAATGTGCTTGAATCCAAATTTTAATACTATTCCTTGGCAGAAGGAATTTCTGGTTAGAAAACATCTCAAAATGTATTGATAAAGTCCATTACTAAAAGTGGATTCTAATCTATGAAATTTTGGGCCGAACTTACTTTCCTGTAAAAATTGCAATTGAATTAAGAAGTCTCTTTTATGGTCTCAACAGCTCATATTCAGTTATCTCTCAGATTCCTTCGTGGTGGCTCTTTTGACCACCTGGGAGAGGTTGTTATTAAATACAGAATTGTGTAGTAATTCAATGTTCACTAGTATATGTATGTCTCTGCAGTTTATGGCTCATGGGATAGTATAAGTGGGGACTTTGCCCTTGTGCCATTGTTTCTGGTCTTGTTTTTTTTAATCTCCAGAGTTGAGTAAATGGGTAATGTAGAATCCTTAAAGCCTCAAGTCCTATCAATCTCTGGCATAGGAACTGGTTGCTAAGGACATGGAGCCCTGTTAAATTTTAACTGCATATTTCATTTATTTAGTGCAATGAGAAAGGCACCCTGCACATGCTGAAAATGCTTTTAATTTTTTTATGGCAAGCTACAATGTCTCTGGGCTTCTTCTGTTTAGTAGGAACACTGACAGATTCAAGAATAATTACTAATGGTATCCCAAACTTGTTACGAAAATAAAGCCTCAATCAAGCAGTAGGGACAAACAGGATATTGGGTCTATTATGCCTTACAGGTGTCAAGGCCCTTTCTATACAAAGCAATGCAGATCAATTCAGGGTGAGTTGCACAAGGGATCCTGATAGTGAATAAAATTCAAAATAAGAAGTAAAATAGGTGAGTTAAACCCAAGAGATTTAACACACTTTATGTGCCAATACAAACAAATGCCGCTTGCGGGGGCCAAAAGCCCTAGTAATAAGCAGGCATATACAATGGAATGAAGGCTATTGCCGAGCACTTAGTATGGTGCTCCATAGACTGTAAGCCACCCTGAGTCTCCGGAGAAGGGCGGCATATAAATGTAATTAAAAAAAAAAAAATCTCAAATCCTACAGATTGAGGAGGAAATTTTAAATATTCCGGTTCCATCCTTTCAGTGTTATACACATCTCTTTAGACAAATGCAGGATTGAATGGTACAATATGTTAGGGACTGATTAATTTTCCAAGATCAACTTAGTGTTATAAACATATGCAGTTGAAAGACACTCAAAAATGCCTCCCCATTTTGTCTCTTGTTTATAGGGTTTATGGAAGGCATGGACCCCTCCTGCCAGATTTTAATGACTTTTAAATGCAGTTGCCATATTAACTTACAAGTAAATGATTTTGAAGCCATACAACTAAATGTTATATTCTTGCCTAACAAATAGGTACAATGAATGTCCCTGCCCCTGAACCAGTGTAAACTAAATGCTAATTAACTCATGCTGATATTCAGCAAGAAGATTTAGAAGCATTCTCTTTCAAGGATCTTGAAAAAAAAACTGATCACATAGATTGTGTCTGTCTTGTTGTAACCCAACAAGACAGACATAGACTTCAGGGAGTAATTAGGACTGCAGAAAAAACAATTATTACCAACCTACCTTCCATTGAGGACTTGTATACCCCACAAGTCAAAAAGAGGATTGTAAAAATATTTAGAGACCCCTCACATCCTGGAAATAAACTGTTTCAACTCCTACTCTCAAAACGACCTATTGAGCACTGCACACCAGAACAACTAGACACAAGAACAGTTTTTCCCCAAACGCCATCACTCTGCTAAACAAATAATTCCCTCAACACTGTCAAACTATTTACAAAGTCTGCATCACTATTACTATTACTATTAGAACAAAATGGCGACCGGAGGATGTCGGGCTGACGGGCTCCGCTGCCACGGCTGAAATTCGGGGTGAGTCCCCCTCCCCCCGGGTCCTCACCCGTGGCAGGGGTGGCGAAAGGACCCGGGGGGGTGGGCGGCCCCGAGGAGGCCGTGGAGGTGCGGAGGAGGCCGTGGGGCCGCTGGACTGCCGCCGGGGCTGCGGTTGCCTCCGCTGAGGCCGTTCGGGCTGCTGCCGCCGGGGCCGCCGGCGAGGCCGCTGCTGCCGCCGGGGCCGCCGGCGAGGCCGCTGCTGCCGCCGGGGCCGCCGCTGCTGCCGCCGGGGCCACCGGCGAGGCCGCTGTTGCCGCCGGGGCCGCCGGCGAGGCCGCTGCTGCCACTGGGGCCGCCGGCGAGGCCGCTGCTGCCGCCGGGGCCGGGGCCGCCGGCGAGGCCGCTGCTGCCGCCGCTGGGGCTGCTGTTGCCATCGGCGCTGCCACCAGGACCGGGGCTGCTGTTGCGGCCGTTGGGGTTATCGCCGGTGGCTGTCGTTGCTGCTTCTGCTGGGGCTGCCGCTGCTGGGGATGGCCGCTGTCGTTGCTGGGGGCCATCGTCGCCGCTGCGAGGCCTGTTGCGGGAGCCGCTGAGGCCGTTGCCGAGGCCGGGGCCCCCTCCGCTGTTGCAGGTGCGGAGGAGGCCATGGAGAGGCCGGAGGAGGCCGTTGCTGAGGCCGCCGCCGTTGCCGCTGCCGTTGGGGCCGCTGTTGGGGCCGTTGCTGCTGCGCCCGCCGCTGCTGTCGCTGAGGCCGTTGCCGGCGTGGAAGAGGCTGTGGGGAGGCCGGAGGAGGTCACCGTTGGGGCCTCTGAGGCCGCCGCCACCACCGCTGGGACCGCTGGGGCCGCTGAGACCATCATCGCCGCCGCTGGGTCCCCCGCGAGGCCGGATGCCAGCTGTCGGTGGGTTGCAGCTGCTGCGGCCTGGACTTGGGTCCCACTTGGTTCGGCCTTTGCCTGGTCGATGGCAGTCAGGGAAGATCCAGCCAAAGACACAATTGACATATTCCTCGCAACATCTGTGGGCCCTGAGAAACGTCCCCCTATCTCAGAGTTGGCCCGCTTGCCTTTCCAAGGCCTTTCTCAAGGACGGATCTTGGGATCCGGAGAGATGGTGGGGTCGCCGGAAACGTGGGAGGGAGGGCTGTTTTAAATTTTTAATTAGATTCTTAAAGGGGTTAGGGTTGGCCGGGCGGGGGTTGGGGGACAACCCGCCTGGGGCTGGGACCGGGTCGTGGGTTGAGCGTTGCCGGGAGGGTTTGGGATCGGACGGGGCTGTATTGAGGATGGGGGGTTGTCCCAGGGAGGGTGATTTTAAAGCGATTAGTACGGTGAGCGGGAGAGGCAGATTTGGCGGTTATAGGGGGCCACATTCGGTTCTGGGAGCACGCCCCCGCTATTTGTCGGCGGTGGCGCGCTCCGACCCCCTTGTTATATCCCGTTCCCCGGGGGGTGTGAGCGATCGGGCCCGGGGCCTTCGGCTGATGTTGTGTAACGCCAGGTCCGTTATTAATAAGGCCCCCCTCATTTATGATTTGATCTGTGAGGGGGGAGCGGACCTGGTGGGTATTACCGAGACCTGGCTGGGCCTAGAGGGGGGAGTGCCCCTTGTGGAGATGTGCCCAGCCGGGTTTCGGGTTTTTCATCGGCCGAGGGCCCAGGGGAGGGGCGGGGGTGTTGCGGTGGTTATTAAGGAGGATCTGTGTCCGAGGGAATCCACTGTTTCTCAGACGACCGGGTGTGAGTCTCTTTTCGTGAAGTTCGGTCCCAGGGTGCAGGTGGGCTTGCTGATCGCATACCTGGCTCCCTGCTATGCGGCATCGGCCCTGCTTGAGCTCCTCGAGGTTATAGCCGGCGTGGCGGTTGAGACCCCCAGGCTTATGGTCATGGGGGATTTCAACCTCCCTTCTGCCGGCGGTACCACGGGGATTGCTCAGGAGTTCATGGCTTCCATGACAGCCATGGGCCTGACCCAGTTAATTCGGGACCCTACTCACGTGGGAGGTCACACCCTGGATTTAGTTTTTGTCTCTGATCAGTGGCAGAGTGGTCTGGGTGTAGGGGACATAGTCATAGAACCCCTGTCATGGACAGACCATTCGCTCCTGAAGCTCGACTTCCGTTCCGCACCCCCCGACCGCAGGGAGGCGGGGCCGCTTAAATGGTACCGCCCCAGGCGCCTGATGGACCCGGATAGGTTCCTGATGGAGCTTGGGCCATTTCCCGAAGCTCACACACACGACTCGGTTGAGGGCCTGGTTGCCACCTGGGATAGGCTGGCTGCTGGGGCCCTTGACCGGGTCGTGCCCTTGCGGCCTCTGACCCGGTGCCGATCCCAAATGGCTCCTTGGTTTTCTGAGGAGCTAAGGGAGATGAAGCGCCGGAAAAGACGCCTAGAGAGTAGTTGGAGAGCTAGCCGTTCTGAGTCTGACCGAACACTTCTACGATCTTATATTAAGACGTACTTAGTGGCGATAAGGGTGGTGAGGAGGACTTACCTCTCCACCCTTATTGCGTCCGCGGAAAACCGCCCAGCTGCCCTGTTTAGGGTGACCCGCTCCCTTTTAGAGATGGAAGCGCGGGAGGATCCCTTACAGGGACGGGCTGAGGAGTTTTCTAGGTTTCTGCAGGACAAAATCGCTCAGATTCGGGACGAGCTGGACTTCGACTGGGCATCTCCGGGCGGGGGGGCGGGGGTAGATATCGGTGAGGCCATTTGGGTTGAGTTCGACCCTTTTACTGTAGAAGACGTGGACAGGGTGCTGGGGGGACTGAATGCCACCACCTGTTTGTTGGACCCGTGTCCCTCCTGGCTGGTTTTGGCCACTCGGGAGGTGACACGAGGCTGGTTCCAGGGTATTATAAACGCTTCCTTGAGAGAGGGGCTTTTACCTGCCGCCTTGAAGGAGGCGGTGGTGCGGCCCCTCCTCAAGAAACCGTCCCTGGACCCAGCCCTGTTATCAAATTATCGTCCTGTCTCCAACCTTCGCTTTGTTGCGAAGGTTGTAGAGAGTGTGGTGGCCCGTCAGCTCCCCCGCTTCCTGGATGAAGCGAGCTATCTTGACCCCCTCCAATCGGGCTTCAGGCCCGGGCACAGCACGGAGACGGCGTTGGTCGCGTTGGTTGATGATCTCTGGAGGGCTCGGGACAGAGGTTGTTCCTCTGTCCTGGTCCTGTTAGATCTCTCGGCGGCTTTTGATACTGTTGACCACAGTATCTTATTGCAGCGGTTGGAGGGGTTGGGGGTTGGAGGCACCGTGTTGCGGTGGTTCTCCTCCTTCCTCTCCGACCGCTCGCAATTTGTGTTGACGGGGGGGCAGAGATCGTCCCCAAGGCCCCTGCTTTGTGGGGTGCCTCAGGGGTCGGTGCTCTCGCCCCTTCTGTTCAACATTTATGTAAAGCCGCTGGGTGAGATTATCCGTGGCTTTGGGGTGGAGTTCCATCAGTACGCTGATGATACTCAGCTGTACATCTCCACCCCGGGCCACCCCAACGAAGCCGTCGAAGTGATGTCCCGGTGCCTGGAGGCCGTGCGGGGTTGGATGGGTCGTAACAGGCTTCATCTCAACCCGGCCAAAACCGAGTGGCTGTGGTTTCCTGCGCCCAGATACAGCCAGCTCATTCCTTCGCTGGCTGTGGGGGGAGAGGTTTTGACCCCCGTGGAAAGGGCACGCAACTTGGGTGTCCTCCTGGATGTGCGGCTGTCTTTGGAAGAACATATTGCAGCCGTCACCAGGGGGGCTTTTCATCAGATTCGTCTGATTTACCAGTTGCGGCCCTTTCTGGATCTGGGCGCACTTCGCACAGTCACTTCTGCCCTCGTTATCTCCCGCTTGGATTATTGCAATGCTCTCTACATGGGGCTCCCCTTGAAGAGTCTCCGGAGGCTGCAGTTAGTTCAGAATGCAGCCGCGCGGGTGATCGTGGGCGCCCCTCGGGGCGCGCACGTAACACCACTTCTCCGCAGGCTGCACTGGCTTCCTGTGGCTTTCCGGATTCGATTCAAGGTGGTACTGACGGTATTTAAAGTGCTCCATGGCTCGGGACCTGGGTACTTACGGGACCGCCTGCTGCCATCAACAACCTCCCGCCGCCCAGTACGCTCCCACAGGGTCGCCCTACTTGGGGTACCGCCACCTGATCGCTGGCGGCTGGCGGCCCCGAGGGTGCGTGCTTTCTCTGTGGGAGCACCCTCCCTGTGGAATGATCTCCCCCCGGAGATACGAGCCATGACAGATATCCTCTCCTTCCGGCGCGCAGTTAAGACCCTATTTTTTAAACAGGCTGGCCTGGCCCAGTAAGGGTTAAAGGGGTTTTAAGTTAATAGGGTTTTTAAAATTTTAACTCCATTTTTAAACTTTTGGGATGCAGCTATATTTATATTTAATTCGGTTTTAAACTTTATTTAATCTTGTATTCTTGTATTTTAATGTATTTACTAGGCTGTACACCGCCCCGAGTCCCTTTTCGGAGAGGGAGCGATATAGAAATATGATCAAATAAATAAATAAATAAATTACTATTAATCCTCCCATCCTTCCTTTCACTATCTCCTCCCATTTATGACTGTAACCTTGTTGCTTATATCCTAACAATTTTTATTGATTGTTTCCAAGTATGATTTGATTGCTTATTGTACCCTATGACTATTCTTAAGTGTTGTACCTTATGATTCTTGACTCTTGACGAATGTATCTTTTCTTTTATGTATATTGAGAGCATATACACCAAGACAAATTCCTTGTGTGTCCAATCACACTTGGCCAATAAAGAATTCTATTGTATTCAGTATGTTAGATCTTCCATGTTATTTAGTTATAATTGTCATGCAACAGGGTTTTTTATGCACATCATCACTGAGATGTTGATAACTAGTTGCATCTGCACTAAATTTAATAGTCTGGATATTAACAGCTGCAAGAATAATCCAAGGATATATTTATTGGAAAGTTTTTGAACTCTGTACATCCTAGAAATGAGAGATAAATAGGTCAAGCTATTAAAAATAAACAATATAAAATTATATCAAAATACAACTTTATTTTTATTAATTTATCTGAGCTAATTTACTATTAGTAATTTATGCATTAAGTTTCCTACCATTTACAGAGTTATGAATTATAAACACTATCACTTTTATGCCTGCAGGTTTTCCATTCCATTGAAAATTTATGTGTTTTTCTCAATACATCACCCAGAAGTGATCCACCAAAAGCTACTGCAAGAAATACATGTCATGTTCTTATACTCCAATTAAAAAACTTCTATATATGCAGTTTCAGTAGTAAAAGTTCATGCAGCGAATTTCAAGACACAAGTAGTGATAGTAAGTATTGAACAATGGATGTGTCTGTGTAAATCAGCCCATTGTTTTTTTTAATAAAATGCAGAAACCTTTCTGTAGTTAAACTTCTCTGTAAATGTTTTTTTTAAAAATGACTATTGTCTGCAAAACAGCTCTTTCCTTTAGAATATTATTTACACAGACACAGATACACACAGAGTTCTTTTAAATATAATAAATGTAAGAATTTTCTAGTTTTTTTAAAAAAAATTACATTGTAAACATAAACAACTGATTAGTATCAGAAAGCAATTTTAGACTGATATATTTCTCCTTGGAGAGAAAAATTTATTTACAAACTGCACTAATAATAAGTATAAATAGTCCTTGTAGGTTTTCAGAGGAAGAAAAAATTCCCTGCTTTTTAGTTACCTGGCACCAAATTCAAACATTCAAGTTGTTTTTTGTCTCTATAAAGCTCATCTTGCTTAAGAGAGATCTAATAGAACATTGATTGGAGCCATAGTTGGGAATAGCAGAATTTAAAACATGCTGTCTGCATTTCAACTTCAAAGATTACTTTGCTGCTATACAGAAAATATTTGTAATATCATGAGATTTGTACTGTTTCTCCCCCACTTTCTCTTTTTTTGCTGCTCAAAATGTTACAAGCACTTCCAGATTGCTAATATGCAGAAACTGATTTCATGGCGTTAACAAGGTATTTTAGCATAGTAACCATAAATGTCACCATTACTTCCCAATTTATAGTTAATATTATAGAGTTACTATATCAACACCAGGGGTTACATTGGATTGTAGTTATGATCCAACATTACAATTGGCTTTGCTGTGTTACATTTTTCAACGACACATTGAAAGTTCTACATTATATGAGCTGCTAACTTGCTTATATACCGACGTCCTTCCTTCAGATTTCCTCCCATTGAAAGTTGGCAGGGAAGGAGACAGGCCAGCAGAAATTCAGGAATAGGGGAAACAAATACCACAACACCCTCCCACAAACACAGCTACAGAGTTTTCACTTGAGATAACAACCGTTTCTGCAAAATTTCTATTGCTTAACATGCTGGCACAGTCGTTGAAACCACCAGAGGCCAACTCTAAAGTTCAAGCAAAAGCACAAGCCTGTCTGTAATTCTAAAGTGGCCTTATTTGATTAAAGGTAAAGGTTATTACATTGGACATCGGAAGCTGTGATACGGCTCTCTAATGGTTTCCTAATGCTTCACAGATCATTACATAAGGAAGAGTCTCCCTATTCTTATTATTCTAAACTTTGATATCCTTAAATCGCAAAAATAAAAAAGAATATCCACTGGAACTAGCCATTTGGAAATTTATGAACTTTAGAAAACCCACCTATCATGTTTAAACCAGGAAGGAAGCACTGAAATAATAATTCTTATTATTAGGACCACAAACCCTCAGCTGCATGAGATATTTCTTCATACACTGATTCTTCAGTGTTCTTTACTCCAAAAAAAGACAATCAACATATATAGCCTGAGCCCCTGTATATAATCTTTCTTGGGCTTGATAAAATAAACAGGAAGTAGAGGAGGGGAAAACATGATAAGGTCTGCACTTGGTTGTAACTGGACATAGATCTGATCTTTGGACAAGTCAACTTGTTTTGAGAGACACTTCTGTAGAAAGTTAGCACTCACTCTTCTCCTAGAAGAATGAGATATTTTGGGAAATATTAAAAAAGGCAGAATATTATATTTCCCTAAAGGAGAAACATGCTCTTGGAAAGCAGCCCCCATCTTGTGTTAATAGCCTCAGCAGGACGTTCAGCTCCATGGTGATGGGATTAAGACATGACCCCTCAGGACATAATAGGATTAGCCCTCTACCATCTAGCAGCAGAGCTCACCACATGGCACAACAAGCTCCTTCACTGCCTCACTCAACAAGCTTCAACCAAGCCTGGGACTCAGCCAGACTACAAAGTTAGCTATCACCCCTACATAGCCCCCTGACAACAACCAATAGAATATATTTATTGCACAGGAACAGGAAGTTCAAGGGCAAGGCCCAAGAGAGGGTATAAATACCTTTCTCTCTCAACCCCAAGTGGTCAGCTGCACCAGAACCATGTGCTTGGTGGTCCTGTTCACCATTAAACCTTCTTTCCAATCAGCCTCCATGTTTCCAGTGTCTTTCTCCCCACTTGGAATTGAACCAGATGGATATTTCTTCCAACGGTTCATAATATTTGTTCTACTTGGTTAGCAGGTCTTCTTGCTTTACACTGCATTCATTGAGTTCTCAGACCTGTCAATGAATAATACAGTTTCCAGCCCTCATATCGCACAGTCAGATATGGATTAGGATTCATGAGGAAGTGGATGGATTAAAATCAGGCAGTTAGCTTGCAGGCCAAGGAAGGCCTAGAACCTGATCTTAGGCCAGCAGTGTAATCACCAAACCATACTCTTCTCTCGTTTTGAGAGCAACTGCAGTGTAGCAATTAAGATGCGTTAGCCCTGCAAGGTAGACCAGACTATGAAGCAGGTATCATGTGTGTCTAAAGCTACTTTAAGATTGGCTATACAGGTAGTCTTTGATGTACGACCACCACTGAACCCAACATTTATGTCACTAAGTGAGTTTTGCCCCATTTTACGAACTTTCTTGCCACAATTGTTAAATGAATCACTGCAGTTGTTAAGTTAGAAACACAGTTTTTAAAGTGAATCTGGCTTCCCTATTGACTTTGCTTGTCAGAAGGTCAGAAAAGGTATTTCACATGACCCTGGCACACTGCAACTGTCATAAACATGAGTCAGTGGATAAGAACCTGAATTTTGATCACGTGATCATGGGGATCTTGCAATGGTCATAAGTGTGGAAAATGGTCATAAGTCACTTTTTCAGTGATGTTGTAACTTCAAACAGTCACTAAATGAAGTATTGTAAATCAAGGACTACTATACTTGTGATAATAGAATCTTGGAAGCCAGAATATGCTTCTCCTCTCTCTCTTTTATCTTTATGTGAATCTGTGTTGGGTCTATCTGAGATTTTTTTGACTTCTCCTGCCTCAGTTGGACTTCTGCAATACAGCATTTATTTCTTATTGCCTTAGTAATGGATCTTCTCCTTCTCCCTCAAGCATATCTTCTTTATTCTCTACATCATGAGGGAAACCAAGACCTCTGTGGATGATTTTAGACTAGTCTTTCTTAATCCTAAACTTACATTATTATAAGAGGAAAAAAGAATAATGGAGTAAAATGTATATTACAACAACAACACAAATGCAATCAAAGCCAGAATAGAAAAATCTGCTGATGACCCCAAATGCAGTCTCTGTGAAGAAGTGGACAAAATCATCGATCACATACTGAGCTGTTGCAAGACAATCACTCAAGACTGACTACAAACAACGTCACAACACAGTCGCTCAGATGGTCCACTGGAACTTGTATCACAACTATCACAGTAGCAAAGAACTGGTGGGATCATAAGCCTGAAAAAGTGGTTGAAAATGAGCATGCAAAACTACTGTGGGACTTCCAAATACAGACTGACAAAGTTTTGGAACACAATACCCTGGATATCATGATTGTGGAGAAGAAAAAAGTGTGGATCGTCAACATTGCCATACCTGGTGACAGCAGAATCGAAGAGAAACAACTTGAAAAAATCACCAGATATCAGGACTTGAAAACTGAACTGCAGAGATTCTGGCATAAACCAGTGGTACTCGGCACACTGGGTGCTGTGCCTAAAGACCTAGGCACTTAAAAACAATTGGCACTGACAAAATCACCATTGGTGAGCTGCAGAAGGCCACCTTACTGTGATCCGCTTGCATAATCCGCCGATACATCACACGGTCCTAAACGTTGGGAAGTATTCGACTAGTGATTTGTGATACGAAACCCGGCATAGTTATCTCGTTTGCTGTGTACACCTGTCATAATAATAATATCATTATTATGATATTAAAAAATAAAATAAATTACCCTCCTTAGTTTTATAAAAAGGAAAAGAAAAGGAAAAGAAAGGAAAACTATTTTCAGATTTGCATGATTCTTTACTGTAACCTTACAATAAAGCTAATGTTAGTACTCATGGTTTCTGCTTCTTGTCTGAACTACCTTGCAGGGTTGAAAGATATAAATTTCACTAATAATAATCACTTCTCCCCACCATAAGTTATTTGCAATTCCTACTGAATTATGTGCAATTACATGCTCAGCAAGCTTCTTGCTTACCCCTACCTTTTTTTAAAAGTGAGAATTTTATTCTCTATTAAGAATATTTTCACATCATCAATCACCATTTCTCAAACACATCCTGCTAAGCTTCAAGAGAAAAACAGAAGAGGTTGCTGAACATTTCCTAAACTTTGGTAGAAAATCCAAGCAAGCTCATTGGAAGTCCAATCCCGTACCATCTCAAAGCCCAATTTTCTACCCCATATTTGCCTTCTAATCTTTGCTCTTTCCTTCCTTGAGTTTGGCTTCTTTGCTTCAGTACTTACAGCAATTTCTCTTGGAAGCAGCCAAAGGGGTAATGTAGTGCATCTGCAAGCAATTTTCCAACAGAATCTTGCCACTGCCAAATAAATGTCGTATTTCACAGCGCATTCGCCAGAGTTCTAACAGAGAGATATTGTTGATGCCTTCTTTTTCTGGCCATACCTTATATCTCTAGCTGTTTCAAGGTGGGTGATCACCTTGCTGGTTTGATAAAATCCAAGAATTCAACAATAATTATTATCCCGGCAGGGTGCAAACAGTTAGGTGGCAGGTATTTAAATTCTGCCTGTCCAAAACAGTAGGGTCTACTGATTTGTGGCACTGAATATTTTTAATAATCATGAGTGTTGTCATAGTATATGAAAGGCAAATTAAATTGTCATACTCATCCACAATACCTATCAGGAGGAGAAAAAAGCAAGTTGAAAATTTCATTGATGTTGGCTTGTTAGCTAATGACCCTTTTTGAGGTAAGAAGCAATTAGCTATGCAATCATGACCAGCAAAAGCTAGGTGTTTACAACTGTTTTTGACCCATTTAACACAGATTAGTCTAAGAGAAAATAAATGTAAGGCTTCATTTATGTTCATAAAAGCAGTAGAAATGCTCGTCAGTTTACTAACAATAAAATACATAAAATATACCTTGAATCAAAACCTCCCTTCTTGAAACAAATCTAACTATATTAACTGTAGATACTGTAATGCGTATTGTCTATTCTGAATAGATTTCTCACTATTTTCTACTAAAAACAATTAATAAAAAGGTGATTGTACAGTTTTAATGAATCTTCAATTCAATATACTACGCTAAATTAGGGTGTTTCACTAAGGAGTAGTTTTATAATCCATATATACAATAATATATGTTTGAAGGTCCCCAGCCAAGTATGTCTGCCCAGTCAGTAAACTGGGGGAAAAGGACAGATTTGAGAATATCTAGATTCCTAACAGGTATATAATCCCTATTGATCTTAAAGGATTTTAGGCATTAAAGTTCTGTATAGTTCCCACTGAAAATCTAACTAAGAAAGAATTGAGTTAATTAAAATCAGTTATACAGATTAGTCAGTAGCAGGCTTGGAACAAAATCAATATGCAAGTCTTATTTGAGGATTTAGATGTTAGATTTCAACATTGGCGATTCAAATTTAACTTGGAAGTTACCAGGTAACTTCGACCCAACTTTTTCTCTGCAGCCATCATAATGTTGATAACTTTTTCAATAGGCCCAGTGAGAAAACCTGGTCCTAATGCTTGGCTGGGAGCCTTGCCAAGGATGTGGGTCCTTTACTACTTCAGAGTAGAGTAGATGCTTTCGTTCATGCTAACACACTTTGCAAAGCACCTCTTCCAAATGCACAGCCCCACAACAGAGACTTCTAGCAAGTGTTTTCCCCCCTACATGATTTAATACTATACACACATTCCCCTAATATTCTCCATCATCTGATACATTTTCTTTAACATTTTATATATTTTTTAAAATTGGAAAATAAATTGGACAATTCTGAAAAGTATGGATTTCAGAATGTAAATACTTTTTTATCTCTATACTGCAAAGAACCTCTCTGTGAGAGAGAAGGGTGGTTTTTAAAATGCGAAGAATAAAAATAAATATTTTTTAAAAAAATTCTCAATATGAATTGAGAATATGGTGTATTTTAACAGTTCTGTTTATAACCAATAAATAACACAAATCACAGTGAGTAACTAACACCTAGAAACCTGTATATCTGGATTTATTTTCAATCTCAATATTAAATCACAACAAACTGCCATTGCAAAACTATATCAGTTTGAAAACCATTATGGTTATCGAAACACCAGAAGAGAAAATGTTTTTGGCATTTTGAAGGCTGCAGCTTGCAGAAAACGTTTATAGCATGCATATGCTAAAGGGGAAATAGGAAATTCCACAGTGTGTCTAATTAGCTAAAGTTTTCTGGCTGAACCCTTACTATTACTCTGGAAAATTTGATTTTGAAGAATGAAATGCAAAAATAAAATATAAAAACAACTACAATAATTGTCTATTCTCCTTCATCTATACAGTACATTGACTCTTTCTAAATTTGTCCATTTGCAGTTGCTCTACCACACGGCCTCAAACTTGTAGCCCAGAGCCTCCAAGTCATATTTGGTGATCTGCAATGATACTTCAGCAGCAATAACAATGGTATCATCTACAGCAGGGCTGTCAAACTCCCAGCCCACGGGCCACATGCGTCATACTTTAGCCACGTTCATGCCTGGTTTAGTGACGATGAAAAAAGTCTCAATGATCACGTGATGCCACCCTGACGATGTGAGTTTGACAACCCTGATCTAGAGGGTTTGCTCTGGTTCAATTATGATGTTTTATCTGGAATAGCAGAATATTTGCAAAGGCTAGAACCAATCTTCCTTCCTCCCTCCCTCCCTCCCATCAGTGGTCTCAGTTGTAAGACAATGGACTTTCTTTTCTTTTGATTTAAAAGCTCAAAGAACATCTGCAAATAATCTTTAGGTGTTCCTGTTTCACAGCAGGCAGCAACATAATCAGGCTTTCATTATCACTCAATAATATGAAGGAGCACTTGACTAGTTGCATGCCCAAACGAATTCCAAGGAGCACTTGACTAGTTGCATGCCCAAACGAATTCCAAGCCTACAGGCATGTCTAAACTATTGCAATTGTGCCTGTTTGTGAAGCTATTTCAGTTACCAACAGAATACTGGAAAATCTACTAAGAGGCAACTAGACTTGGAAAGGACATAGGAATATGCTCTGGATTGGTCCCATTTGAAGAATTGTTTCCACTTCCAAAAGACAATATAAATTGGTGCAAATTCAGACAAAGTTACTATGATGGTAACGCTAAAATTCTATGAGGCAGGATGAAAGGATGTGAGTATATTTAACCTAGAGAGAAGATGACTTCTGACATAGGGCTTAGATATCATATTATATCTGTACAACCAGGACATTGCAGCAGAATGGGTGCATTCTAGGTCCTCTCCATTAAATATTGTCATCTTGTGGGATCTAGGAAACATGTCTTCTCTGTTGCAGCTGCCACCTTCTGGAATAGCATCCCCCAGAGAAAAGGACAGCGCCCTCTTTCCTGGGGCTCCAGAAAGCTTTGAAAACCTGGATTTGGTTCCAGGCCTGGGGTTTGTTTATGATTTGTTTAATGGACCTCCTCTGGATTTTGTTATTTTTTTACTCTGTGCTGTTTGATGATTTTTAGCTGTTCTTTTGGTTGTTGTTTCTAGTTTTGTATACTTCCCAGAGTCCATTGGAATTGACCAATCAATAAATTTAAATCAATCAATCACAAAGACCTCGACTATGTATCAGAATGGTCAAACAAATGGCAACTTCAAATCTCAACAAATAAATGCTCTGTCCTACATATTGGCAAAAAAAATCAGAAAATAAAATACAGGCTGAATAGTCAAGACCTTGTTGATGATCCAAACTCTGTCAAGGATCTTGGAGTACTCATTTCTAATGATCTAAGTGATAGAGCCCACTTAGCCAAAAAGGCTATGTAAGAGTTGTTAACCTAATCTTACGTAGCTTTTTCTCTGATAATATTACACTACTAACTAGAGCATACAAAACATTTGCTAGACCAATACTCGAATACAGCTTATCAGTCTGGAACCCACATTACGTATCTGATATTAACACAGTTGAGAAAGTCCAGAAATATTTCACAAGAAGAGTTCTCCACTCCTCTATTCGTTGCAGAATACCTTATGCCACCAGACTTGAAATTCTAGACCTAGAAAACCTAGAACTACGCCACCTTCGGTCCGATCTAAATATAGTATATAAAATCATACATTGCAATGTCCTACCTTACAGTGAATACTTCAGCTTCAGTCATAACAATACAAGAGCAAACGATAGATACAAACTCAAGGTTAATCGCACCAAACTTGATTGCAGGAAATACGACTTCAACAACAGAGTGGTCAATGTCTGGAATACTCTACCTGACTCTGTGGTTTCTTCCCCAAACCCCAAAAACTTTAACCTTCGACTTTCTACTATTCTATACTACACTACCCCTTTCCTAAGAGGTATGTAGGGGGCGTGCATAAGCGCATCAACATGCTTACCATCCCTGTCCTATTGTTTCTTTTATTTTTTATTTTTCTTATATGTATCCATGTATTCATAACTATGTTTTTACTTATACCTATTATCTTGTAAGCAATTGACAAACCAAATAAAATAAATAAAAAAAATCAATCAAGGTTTAGGTTGCTAGGATGAGTCAGGTTGCTCCACTAGTAGATGTTGATTTAAACTGGAATTTCTTCCTTAAAATTTAGGCCACTTATATGTACAAACAGATAGAAAGGTGTAACAGAATAGTAGAAGAACAGAGTTGGAAGGGACTTTGGAAGTTATCTTTTTTTTTTTTTGCTCTTCCAACTGCAAAGTTTATTAACAGTACATATGTATTTACATACAACTAACGAAGTATTCAACGGGCCTCAGTTTGCACAAAAAAAAAATAGGAGCGTTGCATTCATGTTATGACGATTGTCTCTGTTCGGGTTCACAAGAGATGCCGCATAAAAATAATATGTTAGTTCCATCTAAGGCACTGTTCTATGTGGGGAATCATTCTAAAACCTAGGTGAGGTAATGGGGGAGAAGCTTGCGGGGACGAGGTTGACTTGGGTGATTTAATGGGGGAGGGAAGGAGGTGTGTACGTTCCCAGAAATGGTTCCATGGGGGGACATCTGGGTTTGAAAAGACGTTGAGGAGCTGGCTTTGCAAGCGAAGGAAGGGGTTTGGGGAGGGGGGAGCTCACAAGTCTTTTAGTCAAATGTCTTGCTTTAGAAGGAGACCTATACTATTCCGGACAAATGACTGCCCCATGCTACAATGGCTGTAAACACTTTGTAATTCAAATAAAGCAAGGCATAGCATTAAGCCTAAAGTGTTACTTGAGTTTTTAAAACACTGGCTCCCAATTGAAATACACACTTTAACAGTTGTATGGAATAAAGAATTAGAGGCTCCTCTTTTTTTTCCTGGACAATGGAAAAAGGGGTTGACATTTTACCAAAAGTTACACTAAGCAGCGGAGTATGTTTTATTCAACAAAAATACTACTTTAGACCAATTGGACTTCATTGGGTTTGAGTAGAAAACTAAAAATTGCCATCTATAGGAGAGGCAATGGGATTTGTACTTCATTTAAACCTGTTGTATAACGTCCTATAATTGGACCATTTGGGAAGAATGTTATTATATGTTCTTAATTTAGCTTTGAGACAAAATGTAATGATTTGTGCAGTTTTATGTGAACCGTATTTTTATTGGATGGAAAGTGACATTTGGGGAAAAATGGATTCTCCATGCCTACATACAACTAAGAGCCAATGCAACAAACAGAGGGTTAGGACATTAGGGTAGAAACTGGAAGATTGTGAATTATAATTGCATTTCAGGCACAAATTCAGCTGGATAACTTTGGGCCAGTCACTCTCTCTCAGCCTTAGGAAAAAGACAATAGCAAACCACTTCTAAAAAACCTTGCCAACAATAACTGCCTGGGTTTGTCTAGGCAGTCACAGGAGTAAAAAAGCAAAAACAAAAATCTCAACTCAAAAGCACACAGATATATACCTAAAAGACTTCTTCAATGTAAAAAATATTAATATATCTCCAACAATCATCTCCACAGGATGATGAATCAATCTCCACAGGATGATTGTATTATTGAAGTTATTAGCAATTTATGAATGTATCTTTAGTTGACATAGACCATCTATATAAGGAAAGGTAGTTGGTCATTTGATTTTCTTTATAAATCCTTCATATATTATATGTATTTGTAACTACATGCATTTAATATTTTTGATTTTGCTTTTTGTTCAGTTGCAACTTTATTTTTCTTGGGCTAATGACCAAAGTTAAGTATTGTTTATTTTTATTTTTGGTGTTCTATTACCCAAATACCCCACAACCCCTCAAGCCCTTCTATAAAATTTGAAATACGGAAGGCAACTGCTATATTATATGAATTCTAAAATGCATCACAAAGGCTGAATTGATGGCAAACACTCCTTCCTGTGAAATGTTACTATGGCAGCCCAGTTTTTATCTGGATTTCCTAATCTAAAATCAGTGCCTTGAACATTTTAAAAAAATCTCTATAGCTTAGTGAAAAACTTCTGAATATAGACACAAACTTTCTCCATGTGTAGAATGAGGCACTACAAAAAGGAGAAATCGTAGCTCTGCAAAAGTTGGAAATCCACAATTCTTAGCATCCTTCATCACTAGCCAAAAGTGGCAGGGCTACAATGATTTATAATTCCTTAACATCTGGAGGAGCACAGATTCACTAATTATCCTACATTCACTTGTTAAAATATTTACAAGGAACCAAGATACCTGGATGTGAATGCCTATAGAAAATTATGCTCTGTACAGTTTTAATGGATTAAAAACTTAGTATGCATTCTCAATTCAAGGATAATGGTTTTAAGATCAATACTTAAAAATATTGTTCCATAATAACTGCCACATTAGATTCTTCACTATCACAGATGGTGGACTGACATCACAATTCTGAATGAATATGCAACATAAGAAATGAATATGTAAAGAGTAAATGAAATGCATTTATTTCAAAATTTGTTCTTTTTAAGCAAAAAAAGAAACTAAGAAAAATAAGTTTCTAAGGTTAGAATCACTGCATTTTTGGAACTAGAATGAACAGCCATCAGCATCTCTTACTAAAAAAAAAAGTGATTTCTTCTTTTGTTAAAAACAATAACCATGCACTAAAGCTAAAACAAATGTTGGACAATTTCATTGCTCAGGTTCTCATGAGTCTGATAGCAAGTATAATAATATATAAAGATGAGAATAATAATAAAAATATACAATTTATAACAGCAATTTTATACTCTTCTGACTCAAATCCAGGAAGTGGTACTTGCAAAACATCTGCCCAACAACTTTAACATCAATTCCCAATGGAAAGCCAAAAGGCTCACTGAACGTCCTGTCATAGAAAGACATATAAATGACACCCCTCTCCAAAATAAGGTGCCAGGCTTTGAACTACCATGTCAGCAATGGACAATCCTGAATAGGATCCGCACTTCACATGGCATCTCTATAAATGGGGCATAGTATCCTCCCTCAATGTGTCTGCAGGGTCCCAGGTCAAACTGTTGATCACAATGTGACCTGCTGTAAGCTGAGGGCATATATCTCTCCAGTATCTGATTTTTTAAAATAATATAAATGATTCTGTGCTTCAATGGTTAGGTGGCCTAGAGTAGACATTGATATTGTTCTGACCAAGGCTTCCCAAGACCGTAATTAAGCACACGCTCAGTTAAAACAACTCGTTTTATTTAAACGTTGAGAATTATTTTCATTCCCAGCTGGTAATGAGTGCCAAACAGACCCTTCGAGATAAGCACCCACCTTTCTTTCCTTTGAATTGCTGCCAACAACTAGAGTGCCAAGTGATTTATAAAAAAACCAACTGAAGTACAAAGTCCACACAGAACTTCAAGGATTAATCCGAACAGAACAAACGACTTTCCTTCCTACAAAGGTTTCATCACCTTTGCCTGTCTTTTATACCTTATGGGAGGGACAATCACCTCCAAGTCTTACTCCCGAGTCGCCCCTTTTGTCTTAGCTGCTCTTGCCTTCTAGCAGCTCTGCACACACGCACTCTGGGAACAGGCTCCTCTTGTTCCTCGGCCTCGCTGCTGCCAGACTCCAAAGGTTCCGGAGTCAGCACCCCACTCCCAGATGGTCCTGGCCCTATATCTGTATCGGATGCAGAACCCTCGTCCAAGTCCTCTCCAGACTCCAAGTCCTCTCCAGACTCCAGACCTCCAGTCAGGTCCCTGTTCTTCCAATTCCGCTGCCATCTGCACAGGCTACCAGCAAACCACAACAGATATCTGTACATTTATATTTTATTGGGGTCTATTAATTTAGTTGAAATGTTAATTTATATTGATAGTTCATATATGATATGGCATATGTAAAATAAGTAAGTAAAATCTACTCTCTTGAATCCTGGTGATTCTCTTGTTTGTATTTAAAGGTTGCAGACATGTTCATAAGTAAGGAATTGAAGCAGGGAAGAGAAGTAAACATCCATATCTTCTGATATGGATGTAAGATTTTTGGAGTCCTGGACATTGGCTGTTGATTCCTTTGCTATTTATATTCATGGAAATGGACTTTCCTGTTAGTTATATCTAATTGAACAAAGAGAGAAATGTAAGCAAAATGAAAATGTTTGGCTTTGTGAAAAACCACATGAAATGTCAATTCTCTCGCTCTCTCTTTTTGTCTCTCTTGACTCCCTCAGGGTTAATTAAATTATTCTGAGCAAGATTTACAGAAAACGAGATAGAAAAGAAATGAATGGATGTACTCTTTCTTATTTCCATCAATAGCAAAAAAAAGGGAGGCTTGCAATTGATTCACTGGCATCTCACATTACAGAGACCCAAGCTATGATTTGATAAGGATCTTCCAGACAATAAGACTACTCTTACATATGTTATTGGTCTCTCAAAAACAATGTTCCAATTAGATTGTGAAAACAAATTGCAGCAATTTGTTCGATTCATTTCTATCCCACCTTTTCTCCAAGGGATCATGACAGCTTCCTTCATTTTATCTCTTCAATAACAACCCCATAAAGTAAGCTGGGTTGAATGAGAATGACAGGCCCAATTAGTTCTTGTTTTAATCCATTATTTGATAAACCACTTTGGAAATATTTGAAAACTAGTAAGTAATAGAGGACTGCTTTCTAAAATTCCAGATGAAGACAACTTTAAAGGCAGGTACTATAAGAAATCTTAAGATACTCTCGACTACCTGAGAGGCCCAGAGGTCCATAAGGTGCATATTTGCTCTGTTAAGAACAGAAACAATATTCTGTTCTGGAGACATATTTTTAAGGTCTAAGAAAATGTGTGATTTTTCTTATACCCACAGGATGTTTTTTTTTTTAATATTCTGAACTGTTCAGCTTGCTGAAACTACTTTATACACTGAAAATGTATAAATGTCATCTTATATTGGCAAATCAAGTAGATTTTACTGACATTCAAAAATTAAACAAAGTACATACAAAGAAGGTGAGCAGCTATGTTGTAGTCAATAAACAGAATTCTGTAGTATATTTTAATTCCTGACTTTTGCTGTTTATCATATTTCCTCATAATGTTTCCTTAAGCATAGATGTTCAAAGGAAAATAGATAATGAATTCTGGTAAATCTTTCATGGACTTTAAGGATTCTGAATCTTATAGTGGTCACTTCACCATGATTGCCAACACACAATTCACCGTAATAGCTGTAATTTATAATCAAATATTAGAACACTATTTTTATGTAACGTAAGAATACTTGGTTTATGTCTGCCATGGTGCAACCCTCAACAACATTCTTCAGTCTTCTGAGTGGAGGAGGCAGTTATATTTAATAAGCACCTTTTAAGTGATGTACCACGTCTTATATTAGAGATTATTATGATATTATTTCAAGTAATGAAATTTTGTTGGTATATTTTAGGATCCTCTGTAACTGAAGTTATTTTATTTTGATTTTGCGCTGGTTGCTGTTAAACCTATCCCAGATTTGGCTCATTTGTGTAGTGAGTCGGTACCGCCTTATTTTAAATAATTTAAAGATAAAATGATAATGATTTTTTTTTTGCACATGTGACTGGCGCTATGAGTAAGTCTTCGCACAGTTGACTGGAGCAAGTAAGTCTACAATTTTTGTAAGTGTCAACTATAAGTAATGTGAAATTTTCAACTTGACCTATAGATCCATTTATTGTAAAATCAAACTTGAAATATCTCCTTAAAAGACTTTTATGTACAGTGAAAATGAAATTGGCACCAGTCCATAATAAGCCACAAAAAGACTTGCATAACTTCACATCCTGGAGTGTCTACTTAAAAGGATTTTTTTCCTATCAGAAGCCACCCTCTAAAATCACCCTTTCATATGCATTTTGTATGAAAATAATTTCATATATACAAAGATCAGACCAATCATTAGCACAGACAGGGTAATGAGCTAGTTTTCAAATTGCACATAATTCTTCCCTGCTAAACCACAATGGCATGGAAGAAAAGAAAAAAGCATTGCTGATGAATGGCATAGAATACTGGCATAGCTTGATCGGCAGTAGCACCCTCAATTTCCTTTTTATTTCCTATTGACTGAAGATCTACACTGTATAAAGTTCAGTTTAGTTTTTAGCAAGCTCCTAAGTTTTGTTATTTCTAACTGACTATCATAATTATATTATGATACTGTTGCTGTTTTATAAAAATTTTGTACCTAATATATCTTTGCTATGAAACTATGTGATTGGGCTGAGGTTTTGGGGAGGAAAGTAAAGGGGGGGGAATTGTGCCTCTGCCTACCAGCATCCATCAGTATCAGTGGTGGGATTCAAAATTTTTTACTACCAGTTCTGTGGGCGTGGCTTAATTGGCAGGCATGGCTTAGGGTCATGTGACTGGGTGGGCGTGGCTTGGTGGTCATGTGATGGGGTGGTCATGTGACTGGGTGGGTGTGGCCAACTCAATGTCACTCATGTCCAAGGGGTGCCTCGCCTGGCCCCTCCCCTCCCAGCCATTCCTTGTCACACCCAGCCTCACCATATTTATAGTTGTTGTTCACCTTTTTTTGACTTTATTATCTACGTACTATAGATGTACTTTCATGGACCACTGAAAGGAGGAAATGGCTCACATGGTTTGCCCAAGAAGGTGATAGGGAACCGGCTTTTAGGGGGCTGCCAGAAAGGGGGGGGGGAAATGTATTTTCCAAAGCACCAAAAGGCAAACAATGTATTTTCCAAAGCATCAGAAGGATGGAAAGTAATGAATGAGAGAAGCAACCTAAGGAGAAAGTAAGGAGAAACTTCCTGATAGTGAGAACAATTAACCAGTGGAACTGCTTGCCACCAGAAGTTCTGGGTGCTCCAACACTGGAAATCTTTAACAAAAGACTGGACAGCCATTTCTCTGAAATTGTATAGAGTTCCCCTCAAGGTCCCTCCTAAGTGTTATTCTGTTATTCTGACACCTTTCCCAGAACCTCTATTCAGATTTTGGCATCCTCAGAGTTTTCCTGCCTGAGCAGGGTAGGACTAGAAGACCTCCATAGTCCCTTTCAACGGACCTGTATTTATGCTCTGGACTACTGACATGTAAACCCTGAAAAATGCCTGGGCAAAAGAAAGGCAGTAAAATCACTCTAGGTGTAGGGACAGTGAAAAATATTAATATATGATAAATAATGGAACAATTAAAAATAGCACAGAATTTTCTCACCCCCATCCTTCTTCTTTTCTTTCTCTCTTTCTCCCCTTCCTCTTTCTTTCTTTCTCTTCCTTCCTCTTTCTTTCTTGCTCTTTCTCCCTTTCTTGCTCTCCCTCCCTCCCTTCCTTTCCTTCCTTGTCTTTATCTCACACACATACACCTTTTCTAGGAAGAACGTATTGGGCGAATTCCAGAACAGCGATCGGTGGGACAATGAAGAAAGCAGCAGCCCCGGAGCATCCTTTTGAAAGCACATGGGTGGCGACAGCGGGAGGCAGGTGCAGCGGGGCTATGGGCAACAGCCCCAGGACATCTCGGTCTCCCTTTTGGAGCACAACAGTGGTGGCGGAATGGGATGGGAGTGGTGTGGGGGGCAGCGGCAGTGTGGCTATGGGAGAGGGGCACGCACGCGCCCCGAAAGGGAGAGAAAAAGTGAACGGCTTCCCTATGTTTTCTCTGCTCTGCTGGGGCGGAGAGGGGCATGGACATGCCCCAAAAGGAAGGGAGAAAGTAAATGGAAAGCCCTTCGTTTTCTCTGCTCTGCTGGGGTGGAGAGCGGTCTGGACGTGTCCTGAAAGGGAGAGAAAAAGCGAACAGCTTTCCCTTCATTTTCTCTGCTCTGCTGGGGTGGAGAGGGGTGTGGATGTGCCCCAAAAAGGGAGGGAGAAAGTGAATGGCTTTCCCTTCGTTTTCTCTGCTCTGCTGGGGTGGAGAGTGATGTGGAGGTGCCCCGAAAGGGAAGGAGAAATTGAACAGCTCTTTCTTCATATTCTCTGCTCTGCTGGAGAGGGGTGCGGACGTGCCCTGAAAGGGAGAGAAAAACTGATGGCTTTCCCTTCGTTTTCTCCACTCTGCTGGGGCAGAGAGGGGTGCGGAGGCACCCCGACAGGGAGGCTGGGAATTCCTGGGGCTGTTTCCCATAGCCACACTGCCACTGCTGCTGCCCCACCCCTGCCCTCTGGCCTGGCCTGAAAAGGATGCACTTATAACTTCCTTGATGCAAGCCCCATCATCACTTCCCTGGAGGATTTTATGAAATGTGTTTGTGGACCCCTATCAGTGGTACCGTTTTTATTGCATGTGATTTTTTTTTTTTCAGGGGAAGAGTGGTTCACCGGCAGCAGGTGTGGATGGCTGAGGTCTCTGACAGCGAGGACTTGATGAGGGGCCTGTGTGTGATGCAGGGATGGGGCCAGGACTATTGGAGAGTGGAGTGCTGCCTTCGGAGTTGTGGAGTCTGGCAGCAATGACAAAGAGGACCCTGGGGAGCCTGTGCTCAGTGTACATGCGCTCAGGGCTGCTAGAAGGAAAGAGCAGCTGAAGCAGCATAAGTGACTCGGGTCTAAGGCTGGAAGGTGATAGCACCACCCATAAGGGATAAAAGCCAGCCTTTGGGGTTGGCTTCTGTGCAGGAAGCAAAGAAGTTATTTCTATTCAGAGTCCTCATTGAAGCCCTGCTTACTCCAGTTTGTTTTTTTGAAACTTCTGGCTTTGGATATTTATCTGCAATTAGTCTTTTGGTCTTGGCAGCCTTTCGCAACCTTGAAAGAGCTTGGTCTTATATGGGACAATTAGTTTTGAATGACTCTTGGCTATGAATGCACAGAATTCACAGCACTGCATTAAAAAGGTTTGCTTTTATACATTTTTTTATTTGTCAAAAGCTTACAATATAACATAAACAAGAATAAACATAAGTTTAAATACAAGAAATGGGAACTAATAATTGGGGACAATAGGACAGGGACGGTAGGCACAATTGTGCGCTTATGCATGCCTCTTACTGACCTCTTAGGAATGGGGTGAGGTCATTAGAGATTAGTTTAAAGGTAAAGGAGTGGGGATTTGAGCAGGTGACAACAGAATCAGGTAGTGAGTTCCAAACATTGACCACTCTGTTACTGAAATCATACTTCCTGCAATCGAGTTTGGAGTGGTTTAGTTTATACCTGTTGTGCACTCTAGTGTTGTTGTTAAAGCTGAAATATTCATTATCTGGTAAGATGATTTTATCTACTATGCTTAAGTCTAATCTTAGTCAGCGTAGTTCAAGGTTGTCTAAGCCAAGAATCTCAAGTCTGGTGCTGTAGGGTATTCTATTGTGAACAGAGGAATGTAGAACTCCTCTGGTAAAATACTTCTGGACTCACTCAATTGTATTTATGTCAGATATACAGTGTAGATTCCAGACAGCAGAGCTGAATTCAAGTATTGGTCTAGCAAAGGTTTTGAATGCCCTAGTTAGCAAAACAGTATTACCAGAGGAGAAGCTTCATAAACTTAAATTTACAACTCTTAAAGCCTTTTTGGCAATACTGTTGCAGTGAGCTTTGGTGCTTAGATCATTCAATATGAGAACTCCAAGGTCCTTGACAATGTGAGGGTGATCAACAAGGTCATATCCGCCTAGATTGTATTTGATATATAGATTTTTTTGCCAATGTGTAGGACAGAGCATTTGTTGGTAGATATTTAGAGTTGCCAATTGTTAGACCATTCAGACACATAATCAAGGTCTTTTTGAAGGACAGTAGCATTGACGGTGGTGTTGAATAGTTTTATATCATCTTCAAAGAGGATGCAGTTGCTAATAAAGTGATCACAAAGGTCATTTATATAGAGTGTAAAGAGTGTGGGTCCTAGAACACTCCCTTGTGGGAGACCGCTGATAACTGGTGCAGGGTTTGATAGGGTGTTTCCTATTTTTCCTATTTGTTGTCTGTTTATCAGGAAGGCAGTAATACACTTGTCAAGGGATCTGGAAATGCTATAAGAATTTAATTTTAATAGTAGTTTGTCATGTACCACTGAGTCAAATGCTTTGCAGAAGTCAATGTAAATTACATCTATTGCTTTACCCTGGTTGAGAAGTGTAGTCCATATGTTTTTGCAGTGTAGAAGTTGCAAATTGCAGGACAGTTTTTTTCTGAAACCAAATTGTTTATTGGAGAGTAAGTTGTTAAACTCTAGGTGGAAGGTAATGCATTGATTAATAATTGATTCCATAACTTTGCACATAAAACAATACAATGAGATTGGTCTGTAATTTTCAACCAAGCAAGGGTCACCTTTTCTGAAAATAGGAATGACCGTTGCTAAAGATCATAGGTTTGGTAAAGAGGTGGTTCTGAATGATAACTCATATATTATCCTTAGTGGTTCTGCTATGGCAGTGGAGAGTTTTTTAAGAAGAATGTACTTAACCCATCAGGGCCAATAGATAAGGATGGTTTAAGGTGGCGTAGTGCATTTTCTACATTATTTTCAGTAAAGTCAATTTGTAGACCATTGCAGTTAGTTGTTGTACGATTAGGAAATGAGGGGCATGAGCCAGACTGAACTGAAGAATGTGTTGAAGAGGTTTGCCTTAACAGCTTCATCGGTATAGTCTTTCCCATCAGGACCTTTTAGAGGAGGGATGGTTTTTGAGTCTTTAAGTTCGGTGTTTACAAAGTTATAGAAGGCACGGGTGGATTTTGTGCATAGAAGATTTTCCTCTTGCTTGCTTGCCTTTATCTGTTGGCATAAGGTGTTGTATCGGTTTTTAACGTTAGTTACATATTTAGTTTTGTTTTTATGTCAAAAGGATTTTTTTTAGATTAAAGTTTTCTTATTATTTTGGGTTTAAAAAAATTGGTTTAGGGGGTTATTAATGGAACATATAGTTTAATGACTCTTTCAAGTTCAAGCAAGAAGGTGTTATAATGTTCTTCGGTAGTATTACAGTCAGAGAACAGAATGTGCCAATCAAGAGATGATAAGTCGGAAGCTATGAGTTCATAATTGGCTTTTTTTAAATTGTATTTGGGAGATCCATCATTATGATCCTCTTTTAGTGGATATAAATTTAGACAAAAGTCAATCATGCTGTGGTCACTGTTTGAAAATGGTTCCTGTATTTGTAGGCCTTAAATTGAGTTTGAGCTGTTTCAAAAGATGAGGTCGAGACAGTTATTTATTCTGGTGTTGTTATATACTAATTGATCCAGTCTCAGCCTGGTAACAGCATTGTATAGGGTTGAATGAATAGGTTCAGATATAAATTCATTTAGTGTCCAATTTATAAGAGGTAAGTTGAGGTCATCAAGGAAAATAAGAGGGTGTGGACAAGAGGCACCCATGTCAGTAGTGAAATTAGCGTGTTTGCATGAGTTATATCATAGTCAGGGGCTCGATAGCAAAGTAAGAAGCGGACTGAGGTATTTAAGGACAGATCACAGACGATTTCGGGAAGAGCAAGCTCTTGTATAATTTGAATCTTTTTTAGATTTAGAGAATATAGCAACTCTACCTCCTCTACGGATTTCGCGATCAGACCAATAAAGTCTGATCATACTTTGTGTTTGTTTGATTTGAACAAGGCTTGGGTCAGAACACTATCCACCTTGTTTGAAAGAAATGGTGGTGCATAAAATCCACTTCAATTGTTGTTCAATCCAATTATAGTAGACAATAATCTGTTGTCAACCTCCCTTACTGTGGAAAAAGTACAACTCCAAAGAACTCTGGAGAAAATGTATGGACCTATGTCAGTCTGATTTCAGACCCAGGGCATGAAGATGGCCTTGGTTGCATATAATTTCTGGTGGGACTGGGATAGAGATAATACAACCACTCTTGTCCTTCTTGATCTCTCTGTGGCTTTTGATACTATCAATCATAGTTTCCTTTCCTGTATAGGACATATACAGGTACCACTGCACCTGTTCAACATTGACATAAAAATGATGAGTGAGATCACCTGTTGCCATGGGACCAGGTTTCTTCAATATGCTGACTATATTCAATGTACATCTTAATCCTTGCCTAATTAAATGCTGGTGGTTGTCTGAGTTTGGATGCTAAAAACAGGTTGAGATTCAATTTCACCAACACAGAGCAGCTTTTTTTTCAAAGATCAGTCAATTCCAGTGAGTCCAATCAGAAATCTTAATTAGGTTCTATTCTTCTGGGTGAACCTGGTTCAAAGAGCAGGTAGTAGCTGTGGCCAAGATGGCCTTAGTACAGGTCTGTCTTGTGCACCAATGTAAACTTTCATGGAATGGAAGGTGTTATTCACTGTTGAACATCCCTCAGTAAATTTCTCACTACAGTGTGCTCTACATGGGGATGTCGTTGACTAGCACTCCACAGCTACATCTGGTCCAAATTGCAATAGCTCAGGTAGTGAAAAATATATTTTGAGGCACTCATATAACTACTGAAACCCAGTTTTTGAGAAGTACAGTAATTTCAAATAGTTGATTATTTTTTTCTGAATTAAGGTGTTTTCTGAATTAACTTGCTGTATTCTGGTATATGTATATATGCATTACATAGACAGATGAAGGAAATACATTATATGTGTGTGTGTATATGTATGTATGTATGTATGTATGTATGTATGTGTGTGTGTGTGTGTGTGTGTGTGTGTGTATATGTATAACACAAATATATATATCCGTATCCGTATTGTATCTATATGTATATATCTCTATATCCATCCATCCATCCATCCATCCATCCATCCATCCAACTATCTATGTTCAATGTGATTCATCAAATTCAAATCCCATAAATTATCCCAAAGTTTTTTTTAAGACTTTCACAATGATTGTTCATGCTTAATGTAAGAATTGTAAGTAACATTGATGGGATTTTGTTAACATTTAAATTTAGCATCTTAAATGTAATAAATAAACACTATTCTTCAAAAGTTATTAATAGTTTTAATTGATGAAATACAGATATTCACCAAACCTAATTCATTTAAAACAGTGGTGTCAAGCTCAATTTTATTGAGGGCTGCATCAGGATTGTGTTTGACCCTGGGGGGCCCAGGATGGGCGTGGCCAGGATGGGCATGGCTAGCTCGACATCACTCATGTTGGGGGTATTTGTGGTGGCTCAGCGAAACTCTGCTAGCAAAAACAGGCTCCTGAACTCTGTTTTTGGCTGCTATAGCTTCCTGCAACCCTTGGCCAGTGAAAACAGAGCTCCGGAGGGTTGCAGCAGCCCTCCCAAGCCAGTGGGCCAGCTCTCTGCTGTTTCCCAGGCAGCCCCTCAGGCCAGATTTAAGCACCCCATGGGCCAGATCAGGCCCCTGGGCCTTGAATTGATAACTCTGATTTAAAACATAGCAGTCCTTGTGACCATTCCTTCTGCATATTTTCAACAATAAAGTGATTTCTATCTGTAAATCTTAAAATATTTATATTTTAAGTTCTTAAAATCATCTATTACCTCCCTTTTTGAACAAATTTATCTTCTTACTTAAAGTCAGTTTGTGTGCTGGAAGAAGAAAAAGAAAGATGCCAACCCATCATTTTTAAAAAAACCTTTATACTGCCTCTTTTAAATCAAGCTTTTTGAAAATGGCAAGATCTAGTATTAGGTTTTACAACATACAAATTTCAAATCATCATTAAAATATATAACGAATCAAACATAATCATTAAAGTATAAAATAACAATAAAAGAAGCAACCAAGGTAATTAAGAATTGTGGGCAAAATTAATGTTAATTTTCAGCTTTAGAGGACTACCAGGAATGTTCCAGTGGACAGCCATTCTCTCTACCTCTACCTATCACTCGAGGGCATGTAAACAGGACCTTTGAAGTTATCCATAGGTTAAGATTAGGAAAACAAAGAGGTCTCTTCTTTGCTCTCATTTCATTTCTCATGAGGGGTAAAGAAGAGTCACTTACTGAGGTGGGTGGTTAGAAAAATAAGTGTCTAAGTGTGTGTGTGTGTGTGTGTGTGTGTGTGTGTGTAAGAATTCTAACAGATGCCCTAATAAGACTACGAATCAAGTTTCAAAAGAAATCCAGTTATTAGGAGCAACATGTCGGCACATCCCAAGCAGGCCAGGAATGCTTTACGAGTTGATTTTGTGTGTGTGTGTATGTGTGTGTGTGTGATCGTTCCGATCAATGAACTCAGAGAAGTCAGGACTCTGACCCTTGGGTTAGGTTGAGAAAGCCCTTTACTGAGTACATCGTGTCGGCCATTAGAAAAGTGAATCTAGTTTTAAATAGTTCCTGCATATAGGGTTAGTTAAAAGAATAGGATTCTCCCCTCCCATGTCTTTTTGGTCACGTGAGCCAATCAGATCTGCAACAGGTTCCCGCTCAGCTCCGACAGGCGTATGTTGACATGGTCTTCGTTCACATGATGGCTGTTAGATATTTTGACTTGCAGCTGAGGCATCACATTCCTAAGCTCCCCCATTCCTCCCACTGCTGTGAATGGCAACCAAGAAATGAAAAAGAAGTAAGCATAAGAAAGAATGGCTTCAGCTGAGATCGTTTTGCAGATTGACAGCCTCTTTATCACATTAGTTCTTTAAGTAATTATTTAGGTTAGATGAAGGCTAAGTCTATAGCCTATTTTTTAATTCTTTTTGAAGATTCTTTGAATGTATATTTCAACACAACAGTTGTTCAAGAGCTATTTTAGTCATAAGAGAGGAACTGTTTTTAGTTAGAAAAGAAGGATCAATTCCAGGGTTAAGAAAAATCTCATCCAGAGATTATCTTTCTCTTTGTTTTTAATAACATTTCTTGACGCTTTCCCCCTTTCTTGACTGCTAAATCAGTTGGGAGGCCACATAAATGTTTTAAATAAATAAATAATTCAAATCTTAGTGTCCTCTATAAATTGCCTGACATTTGCTGAATCCCTTAAGAATAGTTCGGGGGGTGGTGTGGGGGCTGTATAGGAAAAACATTGACGATGAATCAGAATTGTGCTGAAAAACTGATCCTTCATGTAGAAAAATGGAATCTGCACGCCTAACACTTTAAAAGCTACTGTATGGGATATTGGATATGCAGTATACCCTGGAGTTTCTTTGCTTTGCAAATGATTCCTAGGTGATAGAGAGGAGATGAATGTAAATCAACAGCATGCAGATTATAAATGGAAAGAATTGTATATTTCTTTTTCTTGCCCCCTGCAGACTAAGCACTTCTGGGAAAACCCAAATAATTCACTTAGTGCCATTCAAATCTGCCAGGTGGAATTCGGACGGAGTTTGGGGAAAATGAGATTAGGAGAAATTTCTTCCCTGGATTCTGTCTCAGTTCTAACAAGGGAAACATTTTTGCGTGGGACACAAAAGCAACAGTTATTTTTACTTCGATAAGAGTACATATGGTGTTTTATATGCAGAAGGATTCTGCCATGTTATCTTCTATTAGCATGGGGTATGTTTTATGCATGCAGAGGGATATTCTCAGACACTAAGTAAAATTACCCTTCACAGAAACAATTAGGAATACAGAAACATTTTATCCTCATGAATGAATGAATAATCCTGTAGTATATAAGTGTGTGGTAGATACTGGCTATGTGAAAGTCAGTGAGTTATATAGAAGATGTATATTTTCTTCCATACAGGCTACTCCTAAAATTGAGGTGAGTTTAATCTTAACCATCAAATAATATAGATATTCATAAGCCTCCTGGATAACAGGTAGTTTGGTGTTACCTTTAAGGTAGGCAACATTTTACTTTTTGTTTAAAATATCATTTATTGAAACAGGCTCTGCAATTAGCAACAGGATTTAAATTCAAAAGTTGACATTTGAAATCCAGGTGAATTTCAAATGTCAACTTTTATGGTAATAGACACAAAGTCCAAAAATCCCACATTTCAAGTCAATCCAAGAATTAAAACTTTGCTAAATGAGATTTATCCCTACATGAAATACCAACAAGCCTTTCATTTCAAGCAACAATCTTTAAGAATAACCATGTTAATGAAATCATTAGACGTGGGGTATGTATAGTAGTTCAGTCTCAAAAAATGGATTATAATGAAATGTACAATGTTAAGATTTGTCAATACTTTATATTTATAAAATTAGAATTTACTATTTCTTTTGCTCCCTGATTCAATCTGAGAGGAAAGAAAATATGAAGTTCATGATTTAGCTAAACAAACTTGGTGCACTGTTTCCCAGGAGATTAAGAATTTAGGAAGGTTTTTTGTCTCTCAAATGCATTTCACAATGCAGGTTATAGTTCTCTCTTTTCAACACTCAGATTTTGGGACAGTGTTAGGAATGAAAGTCACCTAACAGTTGGGTTGGCAATATATAAACCAGGATAGTCATTTAATACTGTCTCTTTAAGAGAATGCTGTAATTGTAATTGGGTGTGGTTCCTCCAACGCCCATAAGATGGAGCCAGAAACCTGGTTTGTCCCTCTCGCATTTTCCCTATTGCCTGTTGCTGATCGTTGTTCTGCTCAGATTGCTGTGAGTCTTGCAACTGTTAGCAAACTACATTTACTGAACTTTGTTTATGATACTGGACTTTGTTTTTGGATTATCCCTGGACTGAATACTGACTGCTTTAACCGTGTATGACTTGGACTGTTTGTTGGACTTTGCTTACCTGTTTACTGGAGTAAAACCTACATTTTACTATTCAGTGTATCTGTGTGCTAGTTGTGTGTTATGCATCACCACTCTCACTACGTTTCTCTGAGAACACTCATTCTCCTAACAGGGAATACCTCAACAGACAGGAACAAGGTGAATAAATGAAAGACATATTTAGTTCAGTTATCCATCTTTCTAAGATGATCTGAAAAAGCTTCACTTTCAATGTGGCTCACCAACAATATCTTATAGTTTGCCAGTGAGTAATAAACCCCATGTTGCTGGAAGTTGAGACAGGCAATAAATTTAAAAGATGTATTCATAAGATGCTGCATTGAATTTAACTGATCATAAAATGTGTAGGCTGTTACCACGATATATGTTACAGCATAATCTGCATTATTTATAGTTTAATTTACAACTTTAAAGTTTTTGTGTCTGAAAGAATGTAATAATCCAATTCCATATTCACATATGCATTTTACAAGAGAAAAGCAAGTATTATCAAAATATGAATTAATTGGGCCTATTTTTCATATATAACTTTGCCAACTGGATTATCTTTTTAAAAAGTTATGTTTGTAGCTTTGCTCCTTTCCCATCATAAAAAAGTTGTTTCTATTAGTTTCTAGATAGGCAAATTTATTTTCTTAGAGTCAAATATTCAATCAAAATGAATATTCAACAAAATGTTCAAGCAGAAAATTAAATCCAACCTTAACAATCCAAGGGCACTTGTAATTTATGGACCACTAGTTGTTATAATTAATTTTAAAAAAATTGAGCTAGAAAATTACTTAATGATGAGAAAAGGAACTAAATGCCTTTCCTAGCTACTTTCCTAATCTATGTAAATTAAAAACATCAGAAACACTATTGATGGGACTGCAAAGCCAGACAGTGGAAAAAATCTGCTACTCTTTAACCTTGACATATTCAGTTTAAACACCTATGCATCCATTATGTCAAATTGAGCTTTTCTGGATCCAAACTATGAGGGTATCAGAGATGATCAAGAGCAATAACCTGTCAAATCTAGATTTACAAAATCAATCTGGTTTTGTTAAAACCATACAGCAAAAATGTACAGCTACTCAGAGTGGGATTCAAATTTTGTAACAACCAGTTCTGTGGGCGTGGCTAGGTAGGCGTGGCTATGTGGGTGTGGCCATGTGATTGTGGTTTCTGTGGCATGGGTGGATGTGGCTTTTTTGTAGCACCCAACCCCCATTTTTGGGGCCTCAGGGAATCCTCCTAGGAGGGGATTTACTCTCAAAAGGCTTTCCTGGGGCCCAGGAAGAAAAAAAATGGAGCATAGGGGGTGTGCAGCCCCCCCCCCCGCACTCTATTTTAGGGCCTTCTGGGCCTCAGGGAAGCCTCCTGGGGGCGTTTTTGCTGCCAGAAGCTTCTCTGGGGCTCAGGAAGGAAAAAAATAGAGAATGGAGGGGGCACACAGCACCCCCCTGCACTCTGTTTTGGGGCCTCCTGGGCCTCCTGGGGCGCTTTTTGCTCCTGGACTTCCCTGGGGCCCAGCAAGGCAAAAAAGAGCATAGGGGACATGCAGCACACCCCTGTGCTCAGTTTTGGGGCCTCCTGGGCTCAGAGGAGACTCCTGGGAAGCATTTTTGCTCCCAGGAAGATTCCCTGGGGCCCAGGAAGGCAAAAAACAGCATGGGGGCAGAGAGGCTGTACCCTCTCCATTTTTTGCCTTCCTGGGTGAAGCAGTAAGTAAGCAAGAGGAATCCCAGCTCAGCTGATCAAACAGCTGATCAAACAGCTAATTGTCTGGAGGGGAAAAAAAGAAATACCTTAAGGAGTGACTTGACAGCAGTCAGTGATATTGGGCATGTGCACAATGTTGTGCATGTGTAATAATGACTGACAGGGAGGGGAGGGGCGGACAGAGAGGGACGGGGCCAGCCAGGGGCACGATTTGCTGGTTCTCCAAACTGTGCAGAATCATAACCACTGGTTCTATAGAACCAGTCCGAAACAGTAGAATCCCACCCCTGCAGCTACTATAGGTATTCATAAGTCCACTAACACTGTATGATGTGCTTAAACAAAATATGAACTTCCCTTTCTACAAAACCTAAATACAGATTACAATTGTAGTAGAGTCAGAAAATAAGAGATTACTAACACGTAACATTTAGAAAATAAGCCAAAGCCAAATTCATAAGTATTCTACACTAAGATTGCAAATGTACACAGTAACTGGATAAATGTTAAAATATGGATGTGGTTTATTTATGAAACAAATGTACAATCTGTTTTACATATGTGCTGATCACAGCTGTGCTTGGTGACAGAAAGAATCATGTTATTGTTTTCTGATACAAAAAGAAAAGGGACAAATAACTGAATCTAGGGAGATTGTGGATGATATATGCACTGGAAGTTACTTCAAAAGGGAAGAGAGAAAATATGCTGAATTTTAATTCAGGTAAGACAGGTTCTTTGTGAAAGAGAAAACTAGTTTTTGAAGATACTGGTGACAAAACAGCATTCATCTAGAATATACAATTTTCTTTGGTACTATTTGGTAAAGTCTAGAGGGTGACAGAAATAATGAATGTTTTTCTATCCACTATGGATAAGACACCATCTGTGAAGTTATTTTTTTAACTATTGAGCTTAGTCACAGCCATCTATTTGACAGTTATCTCTTAAACTTGATTAATTTAGCTTTCAGGATAACTTGAAAGCAACAGCTATTAAAAATTGGCTGCTACTGCTTAGGCAGGACCAGGAAATCTTAATAGGTGGATGCTTCTTTTATGCCATTTATGTTGGCATTTTGTTTTTCTAATATAAAAGATCAAGTCATCCAACAGATTGCTTTCACCTTTCACTTTTTCCACCTATCAGCTAGATTGGTCAGAACAAGGAGTAATAGTGCAGCTTAAGCCATGGAATCCCTTTATTGAGAGATTGATCTGTACTTTACTCATTTAGTCTGCGATTTTCTTGACATTTTAAACACTTCAAAGGGAAATTTCAGCACCATAGGTTCATCACTATTAACATGTTCAATTATTTCTATATTTTTTTAAAAGGAATGTTGAATAAAGAGCTATAGGAATTCATTCAATGCCTTGGAATTTCGGGATATAATCACAGAAGTAGAAAGTTGGGAGTCAACACTTAAGCCATAAAACCACATGAGGGGTTATACATTCAAGTTAAACAAGTACAACAGATGGTTTTCTCTGGTGAAGGGGGGAGGGTGGCATGCATGTTGATTTGTTTTTACTACTAGGAAATTTCTTCTAACATTCAGTCACAATCTGCTCTATTACAATTTAAAGTCATTTTTCTATATCCTTTTATGAAGAAACAACAGAGAACAAGTCTTGATCTCTGTGTGTGAGACAGACAGATGGACAGATAGGCAGACATTCTTTAAGATATATGAAAAGTGCAATTACATCCCCTCCCCTCTGCAATCGTCTCAAACAGAACAGTCCCAATAACTTTAATCTCTCTTCATAGGATTTACTTTCTAGTCCTCTATTATTATCCTTCTCTAAATCTGTTCCATTTTGTCTGAATCTTTCCCAGCAGTTTTCAACACATAGCACAATAAAGGTGGGATCTGATCAACATAATATGTCCTGATTGAAAACTGTATTGCTGCTCATGCAGTCTAAAATTTTATTTGCCTGTTAGGCAACCACATCCTATTGTTGACTCTTATTCAGTTTGCAATCCACTAGTATTCCAAGATCTGTTTCTGAAGTACTATTATCAAGTCACATATATTTGATATTGAATTTGTGCATTGCTTTTCTATTCCTAAGTAAAACACTTTATGACCTTGTTAAATCTGTTATTTTCAACCCATTTTTCTAATCTAGCAATATAATTCTGGATTTTATTTCTGCCTTCCAGAATATTTATAAACATTTGTTACCTCACAATCATTAATTTAAAAAAAATCCTGAAGAGTCTAAGGCCCAGCATTAAACTCTGAAGCAATACAGTGTCATGAGAAATTATTGAGACGATGTTGAAAATGGTTTTCAAGATAGCTGTGTATTCACTTGATTCTTACTGTATATCATTGAGCTTATATACACAAAGGTTGCTAATCAGAATTTCATGGAATATTTTCTTAAATAATTTGTTGAAGTTGAGATATATAATTTTTCCCACAATTACTATCCAATCAAAATATGATAATAATTGTTCTACTGAAAACTTGCATTGATTTCTGGTAATAACCACACTGCTTTCAATATATTTAGGTATGTTATTATTTACTCCGGAATCTTCCCTGCCATCAAGGTTAGACAGACTATTCTGTATTTCACCGTATTTCCCTTCTAGTGATCATCTGACGACTCACTCCAATAATTTTTACATATCTAACTCAAGACAGAACACCAATTATTTCTTCAGTAGAATTGGATACAATTCACCTACAGCTACTTGTGCTAATACATTTGTCTGAATTATTATCACAATGCCTTGCCAATGTCCAAATGTATAGGTCAAGTTCTTAGACTCTGAGCAGTGACCATGCTAGTTGAGGAATTCTGGGAGTTGAAGTCTTCAAATCACATTTGCACAACAGATCTATCTGAATCACACCCAAGCCAGAAGAATGCAAGATGTTCATTTTGGCATGGCTTAAGGGAGTTCAGCATATGTTCCTATTTTATCCTCTTCCCTACCTAATGTATATTTAATTGTTCCTATCACATAGTTTGCACATATTTAAAAGTACCTCTTTATATAGGGTTGTTTATATGGGTAAAACGCTAATATCTGGAATATTTTAATCTTTCTGTCACTTTGCAAAAGTCTCCCTATCAAAGAATCAACAGAGAATTGATTATTCTAAGCCCATTCATATTCTAATTTTCATGCACCTGAGTTCCACTGATATGGTCAGAATAAGAAACATAGCTTGCTTTTATCAACATAAACCATTTTCATGTCATTAATTTCTGTCAAGTGCTTTTTCTTGGAGATTTTATACTGATTTACTAATATTCCAACCCAAATAAAATTGGGGACTCAATGCTTCCTCTGTTGCACTTCCTTTGGATTTGCTCCCAGACACATCCAGTCAGATGTATTAAAGTGCAATCCATCAGTCCTTGAGCTAGCAGGAAAGTGTGTCAGCATAAAATTTGCAGCCCTAATAGCTGAGCTTTATTTTACCACAGTAATGAGGCTAGCAAGTGGAAAGCCTCTGCTTTCAGTTTTAAAGTAAGTTAAAGAAAGAATCTGAGGATTTGGATCTCACCTGTTTTTCTTTTAAATTTAAATTTCATTAAACTTTTTAAAAACATTGTAATTAATATTTGTTTTAGAAAGCCTTAGTAGCTAGTAGTTTTATATGCAAGCTAAAGAGCAATATAGATAATACTATTATGTAAAAAATAAATCATGATTTGGAAAAGAAACCAAATTGTTAATAAAACATGCTAGAGTGTACCCATGGCAAAACCTATCTTTAGAGAAGACGAAGGTAAGCAACACTTTAAAACTAGGTCAGCTAAAGGGAACTTTGATGGTGAAGTGGAAGTTACACATTACTGAGATCATATCAAAACGGCTTTCGAGAAATATTTGTGCACAGTTAGAAGAATGTTAAGTATGTAGCCTGTGTTCCATCGACTGTCATCAGAGTTCAAACTGATTCTTGTAGTTATAATAAAGCCTACCCATTAAGGCTAAAAGACAGTCAGCTGAAAAAAAATATTATTAAAATGCATACATCATTAAACATCAATTGTCTAATTAAAAAGTTATTGTTTCAGTTCAGTAGGTCACTAATTTTACTCATCTTACTGAATTTTTAACAGAAACCAAGACACTAACTAATTAACTCACCTTGATTACAGTTTTCTTAATAAAGTCTGACAAATGCTCACTGGACGTTGCTTGCCTTTTAATATTATTATTCTTATTATGGTACCAAATTTAAAAAAATGAACAGAATGATTAATTGACAAATTAAAAGAAACGTTCCAGTAACTTATAGCTCAACCATGCACAATGCATGAATAAATTCCATTACCATATTGCAGAATTAACTCATCCTAAGTAGTTATTATTAGAAGATAAATATTTGATTTTTTTCTTCTTATCCTCATTCTCTTGTTAAAATTCTACTTCACAAATCTAAGTTTATAAATCTACTATTCCTTTAGAGTTTTGTTTCAGCATTTTTTTTGCTTAGTAATAGAGAAGTCAATGGCCAATGGCTATCTGAACAGTCAGTTAAGAAATTTCTCAAACCTACTGTACCCTATCAGTCAGAAAACTTCAGGAACAAATAATAAGTCAGGGCTTGAAATAGCTCTTATTAGTTGTCTACAATAAGAGTCCAGATGGACATGAAAGAGATATTGAGGGATAGATAGAGAAGAATGAAAATAAGAATAGATACATTAGCTACAAATTTGGATCAATTTTCCACCCAACATTTATACAGGTAGTTGACTTAGGACCATTTGCTTAGTGGTAGTTCAAAGTTACTATGGCCCCAGAAAATGTCCTTGCATTTATGACTGTTGCACCACCTCCATGGTCACATATTCACAATTTAGGTACTTGGTAACCAGCTTGTATTTATGACTGGTTACGGATTCCTATAGTCACATGTTCATGATTTGAGAAAGTTCCCAGCCAGTTTCTAACAAAGAGACCAAATGGGGAAACTTGATACATTTAAAGACTATGTGATTCACGTAACCATGGTAAAAATGATAGTAAAATCAGTTCTCGTCACATGATGACTTAGTTTACAACCATCACAACTTATGATGGAAATTGGAACCGGAATTTCTATCACTAAGCAATGAAGTCATAAACTCCATTGCTTAGGAAAGGCAATTTCCACAGTTCCAGTTGCCATCATTAAACAAATCCCATTGGTCATTTCCTACCCACCTCCCATAACTAAAGTCAATGGCAGGAAATTTCAAGCTCCAAGCTAGCAGACAGGTAAGTAGCTGTTGACAGGTGGCTAAAGGAGTGGGAGGAGTTACAAGGCTGTGAGGGAGATTTGGGAGAGAATTCAAATATGTAGGTATGTGTGCAAAAGGTGTATTGTGAATTGGAGAGGCTGAATGAGATGCAAGTGGGTGTGCAAGATAGAGTAAGAGGCACAGCACAGGTGTGAAAGGGAGTGCAAAGCAGTGCATGAGAGGCACAGCATGGGTCACAGAATATTTGTGAGGGAGGTTTGGGAAGGGTACAAGGGAAGCTCAAATGTATGAGAGAGTGAGGAAGGGTGTGTGGGTGTGCAAGAAGTGTGGTGTGAGGGTCCATAGGGAGGGAATGCACAGGCAATGCAATGGGAAGGTATGTGATGGGGTGTGTGAAGACAAAAGGTTGGGTGTGCAAGGGGGTGTTTGAGAGGTGTAGCTTGGGACCGAGAGGTAGTGCAAGAAGTGCAGCATGAGAGGCGAAGGATGTGCGAGGGGGAGAGATGTGAGAGAGGGGACAAAGGAAGCATGTTGTGGGTCGGGGCAAGGGCAGAGGGGTTGGGGGAAGGTGCACAGCTGAGAGAGACCTACTTCAATGCAACCTTCCCTGCTAGCTTTCCCACTGACTTTCTGGGGAAGCTGACAAGGAAGGTTGCAAATGCAATCATGTAATTGTGGGTACTGCGACCAGTTATAAGCATGAATTAGTTGCCAAGCACACAGATTGCAATCTCATGATGGGGGTGTATGTGTTGGGATTGCCAGAATTCCAAGGAGTAGTCATAGCCACAATTTGTTCAGTATCATCATGACTTTAAATGCTCAGTGAATGAGTACTCATAGGTCAAGGACTACTTGCATATTCATTTATCCCAAAATATTGTCATACAACTTAGCATTTAACAAAGTTACAGTAAGGTTTCTTTCAAAGCTCCAAGGAGTCCTATTTATTCCACAAATGAAGATTTCAGAAGCACAATGATTATATTCATCCAATTATTTGCCTTAGATAGCTTTGGTAGTATATAGGATGTTTAAGCCAACTCAGGCTCATTTGCCAATCTGGCTATGGTACCAAAATTGAACATTTAAAAAGACCACAAAGACATTTTGTTTCTAGAACATCAACTCTATAAAGCAGATAGTGCATAGAAATAGAACTTGATTCAGTGCGAAGTCAGTGTGAGAGTTAAATCTTACACGGTCAGGGGAAATACCACAACTATATCTAATGATTGCACAAAAACATTGGATATATAAAACAAGCCACCGCACTCAAAAGAGGAATTCGAGCAGTCTGTTACATGGACAAGCAACAAGAAAGATATACAAAGGGTATATACACAGCATGTTCTTGAAATACAGGAAACAATAATGCTTATTTACTTCAATATGTATTACTTATTAGCAGTTTTGGTGATTTCTTATGTGCGTTTGTAAATGCTTCAGTCCTGTCTGTGAAGAAAAGTCACCCTGTGCGCTCAACAGCTGAGGGGACTTGGGTTTTTCCAGTCTAACACTTCAATACATTCAGATATACTTGCAGATATACTTACACAGCCCTATGCAAGAACCACAACATTCAAAATCAAGAATCCACACACATATCCACACATTCATACTTCAGAGCATTTTCATCAAAAAGCCCATCCCTTCACAGCTCCCTCCTAGAAGAGGAAAATGCAGAGGCAGTTAAAGAAGAGAAAAAGGAAGATTTTGTGCTGGATCCTCAAATAGGGAGCAGAGATTCCAGGACAGCAGGTATTGTAGGTGTGCAGAAAAAGGGAGGGAGGAGTAAAAAAACATTCAAGATGATGGCCACAATCATCTGATTGAAGACCTGTGAAAAGGGGCAGGGCTTTGACTGCATAGTTTTGGCTGCCATTTTGACTTCTTTAAGCCCCTTATTTTCTTAGTTGGGGAAAAATGCCACGGCTTGGTACCGGCAATCTAGGCAAGAGCCTGAAGAGAAAAATGGAAGAATAGGATATGTGGTTGGAAAAAAAACAGAGAGCTAATGGAGAAAGAGAAAAGAATAGGCACTTGGGATTATGAAGCTGAGAAGATCAGATAAAAACCATTAGTTGATCCATGAACGGGGAAGGAAGAAATTTAGCAAGTTGGGAAGAAGAGGCTAAGTACAGAACATGCTATAAACCCTGGGCAAATATTACCAGGCCAGAGTGATCCTTGTGCTGTAAATCTTCTAGCATCTAACTGGATTAATGTAATGAAGCTATACATAAGCTACTCTTTGACAATCATCATCTTCATTTAAGGACCCCATAATCCCTTGCAGAGTGGAGTCTGAATGAGCTAGCAGAGTGTTTTAATGCTCGGATACCCTTCCTGTCACCAAAGCTACTCTTCGACAATGCCATAAGTAAATTTGTGTTTGATTTCACTAATAGTTTTAATATAGCCTGAAGTTTAATTGGTGTAAAATAATGGTTCTTGTTTATGTTTTTTTGTCTATGCGGCAAAAACCTGCCTAGGATGAAGGAACTGTCTTTCTTAACACAAGAGACTATAGAAGGCATAAGGTACACAAAGGCATAAAGAGGGAACTTTAGAAATTTCACACAGAAAGTGAAATTAGGGGATGGGAGGTAAATATGGAATTTTGTGATTATGTGTCAGATGAAAGTGAACTCAGGCTAAGGCTGTTTCTTAAACTATAGCAAAAAAATATAACAAACTGGTCCAGATAGGAATCTGGGAAAGGGGCTTGAAAGGGCCTGCTCCAAAAATAAGTGAATGCTGTCAGGTCACCTGTAGTTGTGACCAGATTTAGACTAAATAAAATCTAGGGTGCCAATGCCTTCCTCCTTCCTAAACTTTCTAAAAATACAACATTTTGCATCAGTGGGAGAAGGTGACATCAGTCAATGTCGTTGCGGGGTGCCATATACCCTTGAGCCAGCACTTGTAGTAAACAACAGAGCCTGTGGAGAGTCTCAGGTGACCGGTGACAGGCAACAAACTGTTAAATGAATTGTTTTTAAGAGCCTGGCACAGATTTCAAGAATCTTGCTCTATACAGTATAAAAAGGATTGTTAAATTAGAACTTGTCAAGAAGTTTCCATCTCTTCGGGAATGAGCATCTAGAATTAAAAGTTTCATAAACATGTTCCTTCTCCTTTTTGTGAGCTGTCAGGGCTGAAAAAAAAATCATTAAAAAGTTACAAGTAGATCATGTAAGTAGGAATAAAATATATTTAGAATTTGTGTGCATTTGTTTACCTTGTTCTACACTACAGTGATCATATGTCTTCAAAGGACAATCCTTTATTTCAGAAAGCTGTCCTTTGGATTCATTTATTTTCTTGGTTTTGTTCTTCAATTTTCCTTTGTAAAACACAGTTATAAACATAATCAATTACCTTTTTTTAACCCTTATGTGCCACTTCAGATTTGCCCGTTATTTTTTCCAGGAAAATATCATCACTATAAGTGTTCCATAAAAAAGATCAGAATTGTGCAAGTAATGATGTTCTCTGTGACACTCTATGAAAATGAAAGCTGGATTTTGAAGATGAAGGATTGGAAGGGTATTGATATTTTTGAATTTAATAATGGAGAAGATTCCCAAGAATACCTCGGACAACCTCAAAGAATCTTAAATAACAAACAAGTGGATCTTCAAACAAATCAGTTCTGGGTTCTCACTGGAAGCGCAAATGAGCAGGCTCATATTGAATACATTTTGTAGATAGTAGATTTATGAAAAAGAGTATAATGCTGAGAAACTTAGGACAAAGAAGAAAAGGCAGAAAGAGAGGTGGCTTCAGTTACAATAGAGATGGAAGACCTGAAGGTCTTTTTTTTACATCTTAGCCTATAATAAAACTGTAAGAATGACAGTATTGAAGTCTTAAATAGTGCAGAATGGAACTTCCAGAATTGAAGCTGACAGAGCCAAAGTAATCTGATGCATCTAGTTTGGCTTAACAAGTCATGTGGATCTACATGTGGATAATTTTCTCTAAACTGTGGTTTCTGTCTTGTTTCTAAAATTGCTAAGAATACACTCCACTTGTCACTGGAACACTTTTCCCCTCTGGAAGTTCAAAAACCTATGATTTTGCAAACATTTCAACATCAGGTTAAAACTTAATTATTTACCAAGGTAATATAAAATAGCATGCTGCTTTGTTTAGTTTGTTCTGCTAGTTTTATGTTTTTAATTTGTTCTCACAAAAATATTATTCTATGAAATATGTAAGCCAAAAAGACTTCAAATAAATAAACTCATAAATATATAATTGCAGAGCAATGAGGACTGAATATGCTCAGTAAGCACAGAATAATAATCATCCATTGGGAAGAAAGAAAAGAGCATGAAATCCTAAAGCATCCTATGCCTGGCTGTCTGAGATTCTCATCAGGTATATTCTATGATGCATATTGTTTTGGCTTGTTCCACCTTTTTTTTTCAGCTAACATATTAATTCTGAGGATTTCCCCCCGAAATAGTACCTTGTGTTTTGCTAGGCCTAGGGGTGGGGGTAGTGGAACAGACTACATCTCCAGAAAGCCGAACTACATAGGTTTCCGAGATCAAGAAAACACCTCAACATATGCACTTTTTAGATAACTATTGCTGAACTAATTAGCTCACTCTCCATTTTTCATTGCATCTCATAACAGAATTGGTGATACTTGACTCTAAGTTCACCAAATGTCTGCAATCCAATTAGTCCAGCACTTATTGCTTTCCTACCTGGAAGAAGTTATCTCGTACTAATCATATTTTTCCTCATTTTTGCCTTGTGCTGACTAATTGGAAAAGTGCTTCTTAGTCAAGTTCCTATGCAAGGAATACTGTAGATAACTTCTATTTAGTTGCAATTTTTTGCAATTCCAAACCTATGGATAACCGCCTTAACGAAAGGTACTAATGGCTTTCAAATTATGATGGAACGTCTAATAGATTTTGGGCAAGTGAGCGAGAAAAAAAAGAACGTTGCAAATGAGAGACCCAGCCGAGGGGAGGGAAGAAGCATGAGACAGACACTCAAAACAACCCTGCCTTAATTACACAAAAGATAAATTCAGCTGGGGAATAGCTTTGACAGGCTTTCAAGGTTCTGTTATGTTACCCTCCAAGCAGTAAAGATCATTGCAAAAATTCAAGTGGTTCTCATTTCCTGAGTTTATCAGTCTCAAAGGACTCTACCCCCACCAAAGAAATAAAGTCTACATAATGATGCTGCACCAGGCAAAATTAATATTAATTCAGCAACTTATAATAGGACTCTGCAATGAAGCTTCACTTTACTAGCAATCCCAGTGAAAAGACACACAGAGAGAGTGCTTCAAGGATGATTCTACACCCTGATAATCCAAGCTGTTGGTCTGAGTACTTTCCATAAATCCACTGCAGAGTCTTATTGCATGTACTTCAAGATTCAGAATTTGATGTTTAGATAAATTAAAATCACCTTCTTCTTTATTTGAATCCATAAAGGTTGAAAACATGGAAGGAGATGAGGCCTTATGAATTAGTCTCTTTGCATAATTGGCCTTGCTTCCTTGCCACTCCATCAGTAATCAGGAAGATCTGAAGAGCAGTCTTATCCATGTTTTATTAGAGGTTGGCTTTAGAAGTTACATTGGGGGTGATTTATAACACACATGGTACAGTCACAAATGATTTTATTAATGTCCATAAGTATACTTCAACAAAATAACTAGCAAATCAGTATCAGTAATCTTCAAGTACCTGTTGTCGGGCACAAAGGATCAGGATAACATATTCTAGTTCATAAGGTTTATTCTCAAACATATAGACAAGAATCTAGTCAAGTAACATAGAATACTAAATTGGCACCAAATAAAGATCAACAGAATTCAAGATGGATTGAACTTGGACTATTTGTGGGAATGTAGTATCTCTAGGCTGATAACTCACTTAATTCCACCCCACCAACTGTGTCTGTTCTTCTCCTACATCTATGCACCCATACATGTATGGGAAGCATAGCAAAAAAGCTACAGAGTAGGACCACACCTAAGATGGGAATCTTGGTTGTTGAGTGAAGTGGTCATCAAGTAAGATTACATGTGACCATCTTGCTCAATGACCACAATTTGGATACTGCTGGCTGTGGTCATAAAGCAATCTCATGAATTATTAAAAGGATGGAATCATAGGTAAGGGGGCCTCAAGGGATGGAAAGGCCTGACATATGTTGTCCATGAATTGAGTAAGTGTGCTGCAGTGTGGTGCAAAGTTGCAGATGCCCCTAGAAGCATCACCTACCCCAGTTCAGCCCTGTAGGGAGGCAGTCATCATCATCAATGCTGGGGACAGGTCTGAAGTAGACAGCTGGGGCATTTAGCAGCCAAGCTCCATTATATACTGTTATTGTAAAATACTGTTAAAGCCAACTCATTTCAAACTACTTTCAACAATATTTGCTACAGATTCAAACCCATGAGCAGGGAGTCTAATTTACAGAAATTTGGGGAGGGGAACACTTTCCAGCAGCCCACTTGACTAATTGTGAGGATTATTGGAGATTTAGATCCAGAGGTGGTATTCAGCAGATTCTGACCAGTTCTGGAGAACTGGCAGCAGAAATTTTGAATCGTTCAGAGAACCGACAAATACATCTCTAACTGGAGATTTTACAGTATCTTTCCCCTGCCACACCCACCAAGCCATGCCCATGGAACCGGTAGTAAAAAAAATTGAATCCCACCACTGTTTAGATCAGTATCTTAAGAGTCCTTGCATTCCCAAAAGAACTCCAAATTTATCCCCACCGAGTTCTGTTGACCCTAACTGGTACCAATTTGGTGTTGAACTTTACTTGACCAGATACTTGCATGTATGCTTGAAAAATCTTCTATACTACAACCTTACAAGTGGCCTTGATTCTTTGCCCTGACACTTTGTTCTCCTCACTTCTGTCTTATGTTCTGGTCCCTTTTCAAAGTTATTCTATGCACCAATATGGTGAGGTTGGAGGTGAGTCTTTCTAGAGTTAAACTGCAACACTTTTCAATATTAAACCATTCAAAAAAGTCACACAGAAGTTAGTGTTGCTTCCACAGTTACCTAGGGCTTAATAGGAACATGGCACATTTTCTTTTTCTAAAATATTCTTGGAAATTAACCCTTGCTCGGATCAGATGGCATTATGCAATCTTGTGAATTAAATAATGCCACTGTACCTCCTAAATTACCAACTGCAACAAGATATCTAATTATATGTAATTGCTTTTCATTCCAACTAACCTTATTTAGACTTATTATTATACAAGCTATATCTTTTTCCAGTGTTTTTCAGCAATTGTTTAAGTTTTAAATGCATCTACAATAAGAATGGCTTGCACAAAAAAGGAAGATGAAGAAAAAATGTATTTGCTGTAGAGCAATCAATGGGTGTATTGTTTTCACACGCAGAGCTCTTAGTATGATACAATGACAAATTCAGATTCACTATAAAATAATCAATATTGCTCCCCTATAGTTAAGATCAGCTAAGCAGGGCCTCTTTCCTCATACCTATGTTTAGGTGTGTGCCTTTAACACCATTTCATTTGTAATAACAATGGCAGCACTTTTTTTTTTCTTAAAGTAGATTTTATTTTAAGCAAATAACTAATAAAATACAGTATGGGGTCCTTGGTGTTCTCTGAGCTTGGTTGCTTTTTGATTCGTTTACGCTGATGATGTTACCTAGTTTGGTAATGAAATGTCTAAAATAACCAAACTCAGAGAACACCAAAGACCCCATAGTTCAATCCTGGATTACAAATATTCTCTTCTAAAAGACAGTATTTATACCACTAATCATGTTCGTTTCTTCAGTGTTGATTGGTACTCTTTGACATACATTTTTCTTCTGCTGTTACTCTTCAAGATATTTTATTTTTCTCTGCCTTTTGTCTCATTAGATTCACTGCCAATTACTTTTCAGGCAAACTATATAACCTGTATCCTTTTGGAACTTGATCAGATACAGGACTAAAATAACAAGGAAAAAAACCTCATACATGACTAGTATTCTCCAGAGGTGATGGACCAACATGATCAATCCAAAGGATTAGGAGAGATTTATTGCAAAACCTGTGTGAGATCATAAGGATGCCTAGACTTGCTATAAGCCAATCACACTGTGAGAGAAAAGCATGGAGGAAAAAAAAAAAGGCTGGGAGAAAAGAAAGCAAACATGTGCTGACAAAATTTGCTTACAAGCATTAAAATAGGAGGGGCTACGCTTAAGAGTCATCAAAGCAAAAAAAAAAAAAAGGTTGAACACGTGTCCCCACTCACCCTCCAATTGTGGTAATTAGAAAAAGTAATTTTTGAAGAGATATTTTGTTCAAACCTTGAAGCCAGATCAGACAGGAGGTATTTATGCCCTGGAATGGCAACTCAATTTTATCAATATGTTTTGCAAGTTATTAAAATTATCTTTAGACTGTCCTATGGCCAAAGAAATCAAGATGTGAATCTAAGAAAAGAATACAAGTCATGAATAAAATTAGACATGGTAGTAACAACTGTCTTTATTTTGTCATTATTTGACCTGATTCACTGGCAAATCACTAGAAGGATGGGAAGGAGAGGAATTTCTTTCTTAAATGTAGCACAGAAAACAGAAAATCTTGAGGGAGGAAGAGAGGGAGAAGGAAGGGAGAGAGAGAGGGAGAGAGAGAGAGAGAGACCAGTCGTATCCATGTGGGAATGGCTTTTTTTTCTTGAAAACAATGCTAATTTCATTTTCAAAAAGCTACAATATGCATAACATTAAGGTTGTGCAACCTGCCTGACAAGTGAATTATTAGCTCTAAGAGAGGCTTAATTTCATTTTTATTAATTTAAAAGATAATCGAGGCTATACTGATTCCAAGAAAAATTGGAATATGGATCAAAAGTAAAATAAGCAAATAAAACCCCTAAATTTATGCTTTCTATCATCTGTTTCCAAAGTGCGGGAAAATTAAACCATTTCACATGGACAATCCAAATACTGTAGGGCAAGGTTTTTGAGCTTCGTGATTTTGAAATCTGTTTCTTTAAAATGCACATAAGATTTGAGTTAAAAATACAGGAAGTTTAGAGCTCTATTAAAAGAACAGTCCTGTCAAATGTTATTGGAAAAGATTTTTCAACTTTCAAACTTCATTCATTCATTCATTCATTCATTCATTCTACAATGCTTTCAAGTCAATCTTGACTCTTTGAAACTGCCTGGAAAAGTTGCTGCAATTTTCTTGACAAGATTTCAGAAGTGGATTGCCCTTGCCTCACTCTTCCTAGGGATGAGAAAGAATCACTAACTGAAGGTCACATATCTGGTTTCATGCCTAAGATGAAACTAGAAGTCATGGTCTCCCAGTTTTTAGCCTGGTGCCTTAATCATTACATCAAACTGACTATCCTATCTCTTTCATATTTAAAAGTCTTTAAAATATTTTATTTATTTTTTGTTCTGAGACAAATTGCAATAATATTTGTAAAAATAATAATATTGTAATATTATTAAAATAGTAAAAAGCTCTTACTGTTTTAAAAAAATTGTAAATATGAATTCTTAAATTATATATTAGAGGAGTTTTGCATAAGGCAAACATTATATACACACACACATACATATATATAGTTAGTTCTATTTTGCAAAGTTCTTTTTAAAATTCAAAATTACATAGAACTGAAGCAGCTAAGAAAAAAGGGAATAGTAGGATAGGGTAGGATAAAACAGGAGAGGACAGGAGATGAGGGGGTAGGGTAGGTTTTAATGCCTATACAGATGAAATTAGAACCTGAAAATAGAGAAAAATCATTTAAATATGGCAATAAAGGACTGGAAATCTGGATAACAGCAATTTAACAAACTTTTCTTTGTAACGTAACACTTTTGTGGGCTGTAGACTTTGAGAGTATGAATGAATATGAAAGAATTCTATGAAGAAAAAGTGGATGTTTGCCGAAGTATCAGAACATTAAATTAGACATTAGGCTAGCAGGACAGCAGAAAATTGATTGTCTGTAATGAAACCAGTAGAGCTTGGCAGCCTTGTTTGCTCAAGCTTTTTTCCCCCCTTCTTGCTTTTTATCACTATTCATTTGTTATAGCATGCCAAGATCATAGGTTAACACAGTTAGAATTTCTTTCCTTCAGATGCAGTGAAAACAATTCTGGGAAACTAAAACTTTCATCTAACATTTCAATAATTATTTTTTCCCTATTCCTATCGATTTTTAAGATACTGCCCTAAACACTTTGCTCAAATGCTATTAGAAATGCATTTCTCTGTGTCTTGAGATGCAAAGTCTATATTATTTGTATACCCATTACTTTTCAAACCATACAAATTTTAGATGGGAGAGAATCTGGACATTCAGAGAAATGTATGGCCAAAACAAAACTTGGGTTTACAACTCTCAACAGTTTATTAATTTAGTCTGAAAGCGGGGACTCCCATGTTCTGTTCTGAAAAACTTATATATAGAAATTAAGCATATTAACAAGTAGGCTTAGTTAAAACATCCCCTGCTATCTAGTTTATGGATGGAATTATTATTTTTCCCCTATAGAGGAGCATCAAATGAGCTATTACTGGGTTACTGCAATTTTTATTTCAATCACAGGCGACCATCTGTATTCTTCTGCCATATTTTATTGTGGATGGTTAGATAAATCTGGTAAGATGTAATTTTTAATTTTTTTGGATCTGTGAACCCTAGACTACAGGGTGCTGCCTATAAGAGTAAATGTTCTGAAGACTGAATTAGCTGCTCACACTCTGCTTTGTTTGCTCTCTCCATATTGCTATGTACTGTATTCCATAGAAATAAATCATATATACTCTGTTGCGAAGACAGCCCCAACTGTATACATGTATCTTCCAGGGTGGGTGATGAAGGAACTTTCTCCCTTTTTTATATTCTTCACTTTCAGAAATCCATACTCCTTTACTTTTGTCCAGATATAATTCTAGAGGCTTCCCTAGATGCTTAATCTTTATACCAATATTTTGAAAAAACTTCATTCATTGATGTTATAACTTCTCTGGGATTGTGTGAGTGATATTGCTGCCAAAAGTGCTTGATGCATCTCCCATTGATTTTTGAACAATATTTTATTCCATATATAGTCATTGTTTTTCTTTTCTTTATTTCTACATCTATCATCTTTTTTCCAGATGGAAATAACATCAAATGTCAACTCTTTATGCAGAATATGCAGTTATTGCTAATGCAATGAGGATGTTTAGAGAACGCACACAAAAACAGGTTGCTTGTCAACCGCATCTTTGATCAGACTCTCAAACTGTATGTCATGCTTTATTTCAATGTTTCACAGCATATACACAGAAAAAAGAGAGATCACTTGATCTTGGAGGGACTGATAACACGGTAGAATTAATGCAAAAGCAACCTAAACTAATATCAACAATAAGAGTAACAATAATGCCCTTTTATATACATACGGTAGTATTTTTCTTCTTTAATTAAATTGTGTTCAATTGATAGACACAGCTTAGACAAATCCCTGCAGTTTTCTTGGTAAGATTTTTCAGAAGTGATATGCCATTGCCTGCTTTCTAGGGCTACAAGAAAGAGACTGGCCCAAAGTCACACAGCTAGCTGGCTTTGTGCTCAAACCAGGACTAGAACTCATGGTTTCTAGCTTGTTGTCTTAACCACTATGCCAAACTAGCTCTAAATACATAGTAACAGCATTATCATTTCCATTGTTTTCCAATCTGGGAAATTCCTATATAATAAAACATACATGGGACTGCCTATGGGAATCATACAGAGGTTTCACTGGGTCCAGTATGCAACAATGTTGGCAGTTACAGGTATAGCCAGGGGTAGGATTCTACCAGTTTGCACCTATTCGCTAGTTGTTAACATTCTAAGCAGTTCGGAGAACCAATTGTTAGAAGAAATTACTGGCCTAATCCTGTAAGGAAGGCAGGAAGGAAATATTCTGGTGTTGCTTACTCCATTAATCCTTATTACATTCTTGGCAGGATTAGACTTCCTGTCTTTGGAACTTCTCTAGAGTTTTTTTCCCCCTCCTTTGCTGGTACTTTGCTTGTGTGGAGTGACCATTCAATTACAATGGCACTGAAAAAAGTGACTTATGACCATTTTTCACACTTACGACTGTTGCAGCATCCCCACAGTCACGAGAGGCCAGGCAAGGAGATGTGAATGATATTGAGTTGGCCACACCCAGCCAATAACATGACCAATAAGCCATGTCCACCCAGTCACATGACCACCAAGCCACACCTACCACCTAAGCCACGCCCACAGAACCGATTGTTAAAAAATTTGAATCCCACCTCTGGGTATAGCTTAATATACCTGGGATATAAATCCATTTCCATCTGCAATTCAAGGTGCTGATACTTACATGGTATTGAACCAGGTTATTTGTGAGACCATTTGTTTTCCAATAGTATCCCCTGAAATTTGGCTAGTCCCTACATTACTCTTTCGGAAGGCAATAAACATCTGTTTTTTGTTTACTGGCACTTGGCCCAGAAGAGGCTTATTGGATGTGTTTCCCTACCTCCCAAGCACTTACATAGTTTTATTTTGTTTTGATATCTTGTATTATTAAGCTTATGTGATGGAATGTAGTAGCTTGAATTCCCTGCAAGGCATGCATTCCAAAGGAATAAGAGACAGCTCAGTTCAGATAGTTTGTCTGAGAGAAAGAGGGTGAAGACAGCCACTCCCTAATAGGTCTCAAAGTATATGCTTGATGTAGATAGTAGAATGCTTCAGTTTGGAAAGATTCTGTCTGTAAGTGTGGAACAATAAAAAAAATCTACTTGAAATGATCATCATGTGTCTTTTGTGGTTTGGAGGGGCATGACAGCTTATAATGACAACTTAGACTGGAATTGTCATCGCTAATTAACATGTTCATAAAGTGTGATTTCACACCTACATGATCATGATTTCTGTTTTCCTGCTGTGTTCACCATTGACTTTGCTTGTAGGAAACCAGCAGCCATAAAAAGTCAGAAATTATGATTATGTGACTGCGACTTGCTGCAACATCATAATTGCAAGCTGGATCGTGATCATGTCACTGTGGGGATGCTGCAATCACTAGATCTCCAAGGACTGATCATCACACATCTTCCTTGTTCAGCACAATTATAACTCTGGATGGTCACTGAACAAGTAAAGATAACCCAAGGACTACGTATGCAGTTCTTTTATAGATTCATTATTGCTAGCGATGATGCACGCAATCCTGTGTTGAGTAGAAAGGCTATTCAAATGGATCAATCAACCAATCAATAGTTGACAGGATGGTATTATTGTTATTATTTCTAGCAATCATATTTTTATTCTTTTTGAAATGTTAACTACAATCTGTTTTAAAATATCGATAAAAGGTCTTGAGGAGAAGTCATATTAGAACCTTTGCACATAGAAAGGAAAATTTTCTTATTCAAAATTCTGCTTACAACCTTTGAGACCTGTGTAAATAATCAATAAGATGGCTGTGTGTGAATTCACATACATTTCTTATGCTCCACAGAAACACAGTCCTTTTAGCAGTTCCAAGGTTTCATACCCATTTGTACTTTCAAGTGACCTTGATGGTACAGATAAGCCCCCAAGTAATCTCAATGAGTCCACGACTGCAAGGACTATAAATCCTTCCATTTTCCACCATTCAGTCAGAACTGAAGAAGCTTCTTGGGTGAGAAGTGAAACATCTTCAAGGAAAAACAAAGAAAGTCATGTTGCCTCTTGAAAAAGCACCTTTGGGTATTATTTGTATGTAACTCTGGCACAACTGTATTCCTTCTCTTTGTAAAAGTAATACATGTTCCTAGAAAGAGGAAAAACTGCTCCAGTTTTATCTCTGAATGATTTAGTTAGTTAAATATGAGACAAGAATCAATTGAGCATACAGTATTTCTTTAACAAGAGTTAAAGCCTATTTTTTTTAATACGTTACTGGAAATTTTCAAAAGTGTTCGTGGGATACTTGAATATATACTCCATTTTCTTTGGTTACTAAGACATTTCACAGTGGGTTGATCTGGAAATGGTATTGGTAACCTGCAAGTCCCCTTTGAGCTTTTTTTTTTAGTAAATCAGGTAAAGAATGTTTTTTCTCTACCCTGCTCCTCAGGACATTGAATAATAGACTGCTTTGTGACCTTTCCCTGCAAGAAAGTACAAATACAGCTGCATTTTACCTGTGCTAGCCAGTGAAGATGACAATATTAATGGGACCATTAGCCAGGCCCTGCATATCAGGTGCCTCAAAAAGAAGCTTAGGCTTCTAGGATCATCATTCAAGAGGAACAAAGCAAACAAAAGAAAAAGAAGATTTAAAAGGAAGAACAACCAGAAGGTTTGTTCTCTGTCCAAGAAGCCACAGATTGAAAATATTGCAAAGGTATCTGTGATTCAGACGACAGAGGGTGGCAATTGTCTGTGTCTCTCTGCAAAACAAAAGGTAAATAGTGGAATTTTTGCTAAACTGGCGGCATCTTTACTTCTAATAACAAAAATAATATATAAGATTGGGTTGATTTTCCTACTGAGGAATTTCTTTCTTTGTTTCTTAAGGCTGGGAACAACAGAAACTTTATTATGGTCTTTCCACTCTCACTACTATTCTGGCATTAAAATCAGCATTGTTGATCCGCAATTTGTAATACTATTAAAAAGACTTCCCTCTTGCTTCTTAGCTCCTTTCTGCCTCTCTGTCCTCCACTCAGACTATGTCTTGGGGAAAGGGATGATTATTCCCAAGTGTTGCTTCTGGTACAGGGAATATTTAATGAAAAGGCCACAGTTCAAAAGAGCAGGATCTCTCCCTTTGCAATGTAAGGAATATACACCCTCTATTCTTTGCAATTGCTGTTGAATTCAAAACAGTCCTTGCTTAATGACCAATCGTTTTGTGACCATTCAAGGTAATGATGGGACACCCCAAAAGGTACTTATGACCCAGTTTTAGAGTTCTTATATCCACCCCTCCCCCATGACCCTGTGATTGCACTTTGGTAACCTGTTTGCATTTATGGATGTTTGCAGCATCTTGCAGTCACATGATCACTATTTTTGGTGGCAATTGAGAATGAAAATAAATTATAACAATCTGGAGAAATAGCAAAAGGGTTTGCCATCTTAATGTTGCCATTGACCATATATTGGTGCTAGAATAATACATTATATTTTTTTTAATCTGAGCTAGTCTCTAACGATTTCCCATGATCCTGATTCTGGGGATCAGGGAGCTCTCCAAGATTCTGAGACCTATTAATCTCTCTTCCATTTCCTGTAAATACAAACCTTTAGCTAATTTCTTGAACCTTTATCTGGACAGAGGATACCATCCCAAAGCAACTAGAGGCATTTTTCTCAGTGTTGTTACAGGTAGGTATATCTGACTTCTTTTTTACTTTTTTCCTTTAGGCAGAAATAGTTGGTGCCACTCAAACCAAATTCCCACTAGAACACTTTTAAGATTGTCTTCGCCCCCTAGTGTCACTGACAACCACTCAATAAAATCAGTCTTGGTAAACACTGATAGTTTTTATAAAAATAAAGCAGTGGTGTTATTTCAGACTGCTTGCATGTTTTCCTGAAATCAGATAGCAATGTGAAGTCTATTCCTTATGGAATATGGAGCTTTATGCTGCTTTCTCCTCTCCCAATTCATTCTTTACGATATTTGGATCTGTAAGATCAAACATTTCATGCTCCTCTAAGTCGAATGGGCTACTCCCAGTTATATTGTTGTTGTTGTTACTAACAACAACAACAATAACAATAATAATGCTCCTCCCCTCCAATGCGCTTTACCTTTTCATGGTGGAGGGGCTTGCATAGGCTATGCTGAATAGGTGCGACCATATCAGACAGGTTTTAGGTGAAGGACCAGACAAAACTTTCTCCACAACCCATTTCAACATGATGAATACAAGAAAAATGAAATTTATGCTGGCTGAATTATTGCCCGGATTAACAAGGGTTCTGTTGGATGCTATGGCTCCTGGGCATTCTTCGCAAAATGAGCTACAGGGCTCAGCTCCCTCTACTAGGCAACCAGGGCACAGAGCTGACGAGCTACTGGAAGAAAGATCAAAAAAGCAAAAAACCTGGACCAGGGAAGAAAATATCTTGATTATGGAAGCTTACTACCAATCTGAGCCAGCAAAATGTGGATTTCAAAAACGAATGTATCAGATCTGGAAGGCAAATTGCATGGACTGTGACATCAGTGAACAAAGGTTAATGGACCAACGACGTGTTATTCTGAGCCACAATTTTTTCACTGCAACAGAAATAAGAGAAATTGAAAAGAAAGCAACTAATGGCCTGAGCATACCAACAAAGAAGAATGATAATGTTGTTGAATTGCAGATTCAAGAACAAACTGCAGAAGAAAGAGGAGAAGAAGTTGCTGAAATTGGTGAAGATAAAGAACAAGAAAAAAGTGAAGATCAAGAAGCACCAGCAGATAAAGATAAATTAGCGGAGAAAATAAAGGATCAAATGGAAGACACTGAAAGAATGCGCTTGCCGAAACTGAACCAAGTTAATCGGAAAGCACTAGCAAATGCAGTGGAAAAAGTCAATGAAGCTGTGCAAACCATCCCAACTACTACATTAGCTGAAACAAATCAGTTGATGTATGCAGCAGCCTACATAACCACTTGGGAATTGGGTTTAAAAATACGAAAGAACCAAAGAGGCAAGAAGAGGAAGCCAAAGTGGAAAATTTGGTTGGAACTGAAAATTAAGAAACTTCATGGAGACTTGAGCAACCTGAAGAACCTAAGGCAAGGCCAGCTAAAGAATAAGCAGATCAAAAGCAGCTTGGCACCAAGATACGGTTTGGAAAACAAGGAGATTGCTGTAGTAATTGAAGCACTGAAGCAGAGGGTTGTTGCCATTGCTGAAAAGAATAAGAAATAAGAAAATCGATTAATCCAGTTTCAACAATATTCACAGTTCAGAGCAAATCAGCACCAGTTTTATAAGAACCTGGAAAGGGAAGAAGGGGTAACAACAAATGAAAAGCCTGATAAAAGAAAAAGCTCTGAAATGCTGGAAGAACCTGTGGGAAAATGACAAGAAGCACAAAACAAATGCAAGCTGGATCAAACAGACTGAGTCCTCAGTGAGAGTGCCCAAAATGGAAAATGTGAAAATAACAAAGGAAATGGTTCAAAGGGAGTCAAGAAGAATAAAGAACTGGAGGACACCTGGACCAGATGAGTTGCATGGCTTTTGGCTGAAGGCACTAACAAGCTTACATGAAAGACTTGCTGTCCAAATGAACCAAATTATAGAAGCGCCTGAAAATGATGAATGGCTAACAACTGGAAAGACTTTTTTAATTCAGAAAGAGAAAGACAAAGGAAATGATCCAGGAAATTACCAACCAATTACCTGCTTGCCAAACAAGTTATAAGCTTCTTACTGGCATAATTGCAAATCAAAGGAAAGATCTACTCCCAGTGGAACAGAAAGGGTGCTGCAAAAACTCAAGAGGAACAAAAGATCAGCTGCTGATTGACAAGCTAATTCTGAAGAATTCGAAGAAAAGGCAAACCAACCTGTTCATGGCTTGGATAGACTACAAGAAAGCATTCAATTCAGTCCCCCACAGCTGGATTAAGAAATGCCTGGAAATCTTTGGCATCAGCAGCAACATTCAAAAATTCATGGAAATTTCAATGGACCTCTGGAAAACAAAGCTTATGGCTAATGGAGAAGAACTGGGTAAAGTTGAAATTAAACGAGGCATCTTCCAGAGTGACTTCCTTTCACCCCTACTATTTATTCTGTCAATGCTACCACTGACAACCATTTTAAAGAAGGTGAATTGTGGGTACAAACTTGCAAAGAAAGGATTGAAAATTTCACATTTGTTGTACATGGATGATTTGAAGCTGTTTGGTAAAACAAAAAGTGAACTGAATTCACTAACTGAAAGCATGAAAGAATTTAGCCAGGATATTGGCATGCACTTTGGAATTGACAAATGTGCAACAATGGCAATCATAGCAGGCAAGGTCATAGAAGATGATGGAATAGAACTTGAAAATGAAGAAATGATAAAGATAATGAAACCAGATTACAAGTGTTTAGGAATTTTAAAAGCCTCTGATTTAATGCATAGTAAAGTCAAGGAATCAACTTCAGCCAAGTATATTTGAAGAATTTGCAAGATTTTAAAATCCAAAATGAGTGGTGGAAACATCATTAAAACAATAAATACCTGAGCTATACCTGTGATTTGATACTCTGCAGGAATAATTGACTGGACCCAAATGGAGCTGGACAATTTGGACAGAAAAACAAGGAATCTTATGACTATGAATCATGCCTTGCATCCTAAAAGTGATGTTGATCGATTATATTTACCAAGAGCAGAGGGTGGTCGAGGTCTCCTACAAGTAAAGCAGAGTGTAGAAAAAGAAAGACACAGCTTGAATGACTACATCCAAAAAAGTGAAGAGCCAATGATTAAGGAAGTCAAAAGCTGAATACAAAAAAGAAGTAATTGAGAAGCGAATTGAAAATTGGAAAAGTAAAGCTATGCATGGCCAATACCTGAAAAGTATTGAAGGCAAATACCAGAACCATCACCAAAATCGAACACTTCAACAACAGAATAATCAGAGAAGCCATAGAGATAGAAAAACGCCCACACAGCATGAATAAACGAGATGACACTTCCCGCCTACCTAACCCTAACCCTAACGTACTAACAGCCAATGGATTCCAAAGAAAGATTACCCACCTAATCCAAAAAGAAACCCCAACCAAAATCCAAGACAGAGAACAAGAAAACGGCAAAGCCCTCCTCCCATATATAAAAGGCACTACAGACAAAATCAGCAAGATCCTCCAAAAACACAACATTAAAACGGCATTCTGCACAAACGGACAACATTAAAACGGCATTCTGCACAAACGGACAAATATCCACCATCCTAAGAAACCCTAAAGACAAAATTGAGTTAGAAAATCAAGGAGTATATGAAATCCCTTGCACTTCCTGCCCCACCACATATATCGGACAAACTAACAGAAGAATAAGTGCACACATTGAAAAACACAAGAACTCAATGAAAAAAGAAGAACCGACCTCTTTCCTGGTCCAACACCTCAAAGCCACAAGATATGAGATTGACTTTAAAAATACTCTCAGACAAGCCATAGAGATAGAAAAACGCCCACACAGCATGAATAAATGAGATGACACTTCCCGCCTACCAGCCATTTGGAAACCCGCCCTCATTAACAAACGAGTACCTAACATAAAGAATGACACCAGACCCACACCCATGAGGGACACACAAGAAGCTACCACCACACTTCCACGTAGAAAGCAGACTCACACTCACACAGATGAGATATGACCACGGACCAGAAGCCGCACCACAGCTGCATCACTACCTGCTAAAAAAAACCCCAACCCATACATGAAGCGAACTGATGTCCCCCTTGAAGATGTGGCACGACCACGAACGCGAAGCCAAACAACAGGATCACAGCTCACCAGCTCAAAACCCCCAGCAACTAAGACTAACCTGAATACAACCAAGCCCCCACCGGAACAGAACACACCCCCAGCCAACCAGAACACAACCAACCCCCCAACCAATCAGGACACAGCCAAACCCCCACCCAATCAAGTCACACCCCCACTAGCAGTTAAAAGGAAGAAGCAGCTGCAAGCTCACATTACTCCGAGAAGCACAGAGCTGAAGACACAAGCCTGAAGATGATGAATCAGACTTCATTGAAACGTCGCCTAGGTACTTCCAATTCTACATGGGAGAAAACCTGAATAACCAAAGATCCATATATTATGTTATGTTATGTTATGTTATGTTATGTTATGTTATGTTATGTTATGTTATGTTATGTTATGTTATGTTATGTTATGTTATGTTATGTTATGTTATATTATATTATTATATATGTATCTCCATCTCCTGTGAGGGCAGCCAACAACAACAAAGCTTTTTATCTCCCCAAAACTGGAGTTAAATGTCCTTATTTCCCTCTGTAACTGCACAGTGTGCTCAGAGGTGATTAAAGTCTGTCACAGGGTACTGGCGAACCAATGAACGGCCCCACGATGCAACGTGAAAAAATGGTGTGTCCTTTAAAAAGCGCACCAAAATGGTCTGCAGGCCCCTAAAGAAAATGGTGCTGGCCTTATTTTTTTAGGCGTGAACACAGCAGCAGCCTCTGCCACTCAGGCCATCTGATAAAAAAGCTACTGTGTGACTGAGTGGTGAGGAGGGGATAAGAAAGGCTACGATGCCCCCACCCCCTGCGTTCTCCAAGGAGAGGAAATCACCACCGGCAAAATGAATTAGAGATAAATAAGCACACTTCCTTAAAAGCGACTTGTAGGTCGAATCACAACGGCAAGGGAAAGGTGTTTGGCAAAGAAATGTAAAACAGCGTTCTCTCCCAGGGAAATCCCAAAACCCCTGAGGCTGCTAAAGCGGCCAGATCACCAAGGCGATCTGCTTTCTGTCGTTCCAACTGCTTTCTTGCCAATTCCAGTCGGAACTTAGTAAATAGAAACCTAAATTTGAAAGTCTGTTCTGATCAAACTAATTCAAATCTTTAAATCCTGCTCCGGCCAAGGATAAGCTGCCTATCACACCCAAGGCTGAGCTAAAAACTGGGGGATGTTAGGGAGGAGCTAGGAGGAGCAACAGCATCCTAACAATTAAGCCCAGCCTATCCAAGCAGAGACTAAGCACCTTCCACTCTATGGATGCTCAGAGCAGCTCAATGGAGAAAGTAATGACTATCACATCGGAAATACGAATATGAAGCTCAATTGCTCACTAGGCTATTTTTTTTTAACCTAAGAAGCTATTTTAGAGCACAATCTACAAAAAGTCTGATTGTCACTACTTCATTTTATTGTGCATATGTGAAATGCCCTATATTCTATGAAAGATGAGAAGGAAAAGCCTCTAATTAGCTTCTAATAATAAAATAGCCTTTAAATGGAAAATATTTCTGCATAGAAATCTAATTATTTTCCATAAAATGCTCAGAAAAAGTTCCAAGTTTTTTTCTTTTTTTAAACAAAGCATTAACACTAAAAACACCACTCAGTTCAAATCCCCTTCGTTTGGGAGCCTGGGCGATCACAAAAAGAGACTACCAAAAGAACCAGCAGATACTGCACTAGCCAAAGGAAAGGATTCTCATGTAAGACTTTCTCTGCAATATATTTTCTTTATGAACTTTATTTAGGACTGTGAAGACCATCTGCCTTTTCCATTTTAATCTCAACTGTTTTTACCCGGCAAATAGTTTTTGTAGAACAGAGATAAATCCTCAGTTCTCAAAAGCTGCCCCAAATATTACACCAAATAAGAAGTTTATAGATAAATATTATTCTAGCATATTGATTCATAAAAATTAGACCATTGGTTGTTTGAATATACACTGCCCCCAGCTATTCTTTATTCTGGGGTTATTGCACAGAGAAATGTAATATACAGGTAGTTCTTGACTTACTACCAAAGTTGAGCCTAGTATTATGGTTGTCATTGCAGTTGTTAAACAGGTAATTATTTGGCCAGGTCTGATTTCATGACTGTTTTTGTGCCAGTCATTATGCAAACACGACGGTCACTAAGCAAATCCATTCTATCCAATGGACATTTTTTTGCTGATAACCAGAAATAAATACCGGAAACAACTAAAAAATGTAAAAATCATGACTTGTGCTGTTTAATAACTGTGGGATGCTACAAATGGCCATCTTTACACTACAAACCATAAAGATGAGCTGGTTGCCAAGGGCCCAAAATGTAATTATCTGATTCCGGGTGTGGTCATTGTAATTTTTTGAACATTGGTTGTAGCCATTGTAATTTTGAAATCAGGTCATAAGTAGCTTTCGGAGGGTCCATCATAACTTCTAACCGCTGTTAAGCAATCGATCATAGGTCTACCTGTACTTGGATCACTAATATAGGAAATATTTTAAAAGGTGTAGTTACCTTGAAAAATATTTTAAGAACAATTATAGTGTTAACACATATAACTACTACACTGAGAAAATCTCTTCACAATGCCCTTCTTTCAAAACTTCCTAAGCTCAGACTTTTAAGAGTCAAATTAGCAGAAGTACAAGTAAAAAGAGATAGCATAAGATCTCTTGATAATTTATGAATAGCCTGGATGCTTTAAAAAATATTTTAATTTAATTGCACTCAAAGCTTTTTTCCTTCTTGCTTTTTATGGCCACTCCATATAAAGCAAATATGCTTATTTGAATAATTATAGAGATTGCACTCCATTGTTCAGTTATAACAGCAATTAGTGCAGTCAGTGTAAAAAAAAAAAGGCATTAAGCAGCAAAACATTTTATCACTCATTTTATAAAGGGCTAGTTTTGCTAAGCCATGTGAACTGGAAAATCTTGACTCAGCACTTGGTTTCCTACACTGGCTATATTCCCAGTGGCCTTGCTACTGGCACACATTTGATTATACCATCCATTAGCTCTGTATTTTCATTTGAATCAACATTATGGCCTATGCTGAATTCATGAAATTGAGCAATACAATCCCACATGGGTCTCTAACACCAGGCATTTTCTACCAATTCTGGGAACAAACTAGACTTAGCACTGAGTAGATGAAAAAGAATTGCAGCAGCTGCAACTATACTATTATATCATCATAGTGTAATACAGTACTTTAGTTCCAGATGCAACAAGACTACAATTTCCTATCTCCAGCAGGGCATCAAGATCTGCATGTACATATAACTTTTATTTCCATAAACTATTTCCTGTCTTAAATTCTTGAAAATGCATGTCACAATTCCACCACAATGCAAGCTTTCTTTTTTCATCAAACAACATATAATAATGGATTGAAAACAAGAAGGATGAGAAAATGTGAATCCCAGTGATGATACATTGTGTCTATAAGAGTGGGATTTAGGCATCTGTAAAAAATGAACCGGAAGCTGGAAAAAAACCAAGCCTGAGAACTGAGGAAACATAGCAAAAATCAGACTTACTGGAATAAGCAGGAGACCTAGAAGAAACAAGATCATGAAAAACATAACAGAACTGGAGAAAAATAAGGGAAACGCAAAAAATCATGAGAAAGGTACTCTAACTTACAGTACATCTTGCCAACAAGGCTTCTAGGTTTAGTTTATTTGAGTAGGTTACTGCAGTCTCCAATTCTGAAAGTCATCACATAAGTCAACACAACTGTCTGAAGCCCCATAAACTGCTAGCATTGTTCAGTAACATGGCAGGTGACAGAAAGGAGGGAAGGAAGATGCTGCATCTGGGTGATCTTATTTTATTTATTTATTTATTTTATTTGATTTATCAATCACTTTCAAGATAATAGGTATAAGTATAAACATAGTTATGAATACATGAAATGGATACATATAAGAAAAATAAAAATAAACAATAGGACAGGGACGGAAGGCACGTTGGTGCGCTTATGCATGCCCCCTTATGTAATCTTATGTAATTGGACAGAGAGACTGCTACTGACAGATAGCAATTTGCCAAACTACAAATGGCCCTACTTTACAAATCTTTTGAGCAGGAAATCTCTCTAGGCATGGAGAGTCTAACAGGACAAAATGACACAGATATAAAGGCTCAATAAATCAATTGCCCTTTATTTCCAATGGAGATTGAATTAAATGACATTAAAAGTGAACATTTTTAAATATTTCAATCATTCTATGCAATTGCTCAAATAATAGTGTAACAGTACTTATATTCATATGATATATACTTGAAGAAGAAAAACACAGATACAATTTGTTGCTTAGATGTATGAAAAGGCCTAGAGTAACAGTACTGTGGAATGATAAGTACTGCATAAAGATCAGAGTATAGATAAATCTTCTGATCTGGTGTTGGAAGAAGGAAATTACTTGTCCTCTTTTATCTCCTAGAATTGTGTCAGTACATCACTCATTAATTTACTATACTATAGGGATAACCTGAAGCATTTGATAACAATGTGTCAGTTCAGTCAATGGTCATTTAATCAAATATGCAAAATGGATTGATAGCAACAAGTAACTTCTTTTTTTTCTCTCTGCATGGGTGGTGAAGATCAGTGGGTGAGAGAGATGTAAAGCTATTAAGGAGAAAAGGTGCATTTCTGGGGTGAATGTCATTAGCATAGCTATGCAAAAGAAGATGATGGGAATTAATAATTGTAATCTGAATATTAAGAATGTGAGGGTTCATTAATAGGACCTCACAAAATGTCAGTGCTTTTCAATTATCTGCTGTTGAAATAAAAAAGAATGATAATTTCCAAAAAAATCTAAATATTAGAATAGAATATAAATAATATTTTGAAAGTAAGAAAATCTCAAAAATCATATAGCTAAACATATTTCTCATGGGATTAAATATAACTCAACTTACAAAAATGGAACACACTGTGGATATAGTTATACAATCATTATTTCTTGCCTGTTCTCAGTTAGTTACTTTATTTCTGAGGAGAAAAGTAAAAACCACAGTCTGACATTCAAACTTTAAATCAAACTATATTTTGATTACAATATGGCATATTCAAATATGAAATCTAAGTTAATAGCATCTACGGGGAAAAAGAAAGAAAACCCTGCTTCATTATCTTTTTGAGAAAGCTAATGAAGAAAAACCATAGTGTGTTGCAGGAGTCATTATGACCTGCTTTACATATAGTCGTAGGCCATAAATCATGCCTTATAGAATCACATTTCTTGGAATTAAAAATCACATGAAGTATAATTAGTACCTCTTTATAAAGCCTTAGTAAGAACACAGCTGGAATACTGCATCCAGTTTTGGTCATCACATTACAAAAATGATGTGGAGATTTTGGAAAAAGTGCAAAGAAGAACAAGTAAGATGATTAAAGACCTTCATAAAAATATGAAGAAGGATTGCAGGAACTAAGTATGGCCAATCTAGAGAAAAGAAGGACCAGGAGAGATTTAACAGATAACAGATAATCAGAGTTGGAAGGGACCTTGTAGGTCATCTAATCCAATCCCCTGCCCAAGCGGGAGACCCTACACCATTTCTGACAAATGACAGTTCAATCTCTTCTTAAAAGTGTCAAGTGATGACGCTCCCACAACTTCCGAGGGCAAGGTGTTCCACTGATTGATTGTTTTCACTGTCAGAAAGTTTCTCTTTATTTCCAGGTTAAATCTCTCCTTGTTCGGTTTCCATCCATTATTCCTTGCCTAGCCTTCGGGTGCTTTAGAAAATAGCTTGGCCCCTTTCTCTCTGGAGCAGCCCCTCAAATATTGAAACACTGCTATCATTTCTCCCCTGGTCAGTAAATAAGCAGCAACTTTATGAAAGCTTTCATAATTCATTTCTTTTTCACAGAAAAGCATTCTGGGTTTTCAAGTCTTCATATTATATATTTTCAGAGCTGACTTGCAGAACAGATATGGAAAAACTACCAGAACTGATAGATGTACTCCAAACCAGGGGTCTCCAACCTCAGCCATTTTAAGACTTGTGGACTTCAACTCTCAGAATCCCTCAGCCAGCAAAGCAGGGGTCTCCAACCTCAGCCATTTTAAAACTTGTGAACTTCAACTCCTAGAATGGCTGAGGAACTCTGGGAGTTGAAGTCCACAAGTCTTAAAGGGACCAAGGTTGGAGATCCCTGCTCCAAACCATTTAAGAAAACAAAATGGGCTCAGCGTAAATGTGCATTTGTACATTTTCAGTCTAATTTGACCAAGTAAGCATATGAATTCAACAAAAATGACTGAAAGCAGTGAAACTATTGTGTTGATCAATTGTATCTTCCTATGGGGAGTATGCAGTATTTCTAAAGTTTGATTTGTAAAGCTGAAACAAGCAAAAATTCTGACTTAGGAGAATTAATGTCAACCAAAGTATTTATATCTTGAGTTCTACAAGACATGTGAATCATCCATAAAGAAAATAGAAGAATATAATATAATGAAATAAAAGAATAGTTCCAGGACAAATTAAAAAATATATAGGGTGAAAGAATGGAGACATTCTGCCAATCACAGCATAAGTTGGAGCTCAGAAATTATACTTATTCTGCACTTTAATATAATGTTAAATGTGGTGACTGTTTCATAAATGTTCACACCCCATGTATTTACTAATAATAATTTTGCTTCTTTTTGCTTTCATTTGAGAACATAGTAACCATAATCATTAACAAGGTGGTAATGGTTATATTCAACAAAGATTACAAATAGTAAAAAGCGATAGATAATAGTCACTATTTTCTGGAGAGCTTTGGAGTATGGGTTGTTTCTCTTGGAATAAAAGACTTACAGGTCCTTGAAAAATCTCTGTTTTGCAGGTAGAATTTGAAATAACAATGGAACTACAGTATTCTTCAGCAGAGTTCAAGAAGGCATATATATTATTCAAGCTTAATTCTAAGCATGTTCCAAGCCTATAAAGACATATTTGAAAAGATCACGAAAGGATAACCGCTATTTTAACTCCACACACAGTGCAAGGGAGATCAACAGGGTTAATCCCATCCAGCACCTACTCTGCAGTAAACGGGTGTCATGTGTCACTGCTAAAAACACTTGTTATCGATTGATTCTGCTGAGTAAAAGGCAAGAAAGTAATAAGACAGATTTGAACAGCTGAAAGCCGAGAAAAGAAACACGCTATGAAAAAGTAATTTGAGTTGGGACAACAGAAATAAAAAGAAACCTGTAAACGTTATAGGTCAATGGCCTGGAAATGTGCACTAAACCTACACGCCTCTCTCACTTTTAAAATAAAAATGTTCACTTTTGTTAGATTTAATTTTTATATATATAAAACATGGACTCCTCATAAATCAGACAAATAAAAAAAAATAGACAAGAACTGTGGGTAAAATAATTATTTCTGTTTGGTTACCCAAGAGAAAGTCAGAATGCTCAGAAGTGCAGAGAGGCGCTAGACAAACCGCCAAAATGAATCATCAACATTCAAGCATGCTGTTATTCAACAGGTCCAATGCAAGTACTGTTCTCTGGAATAGGTGAGAACACAAACTTAACACATCTTCACTTCACATCTTCACTTCAGCATTAATTCATTATTTTTCCATAAGTGAGCAACAGTGTATGATTATAGTATGCTGGCTACTTCTCAGCTAAAATTATTCTTATTCTGCTGTAGCTAGTTATATATAGGGAAGTACTTATGTGTCGCTTCCGAAGGCAAGCAATTGAACTTGACACAGGATTAAATAACATCGAGGTCAAACAATGTTTTTGTTTGTAATTTTCTGATTTCACTTTCAGTCTGATAGCCCAAAAGTAGAAAGGTGGAACTGAATTGGACCATTTGACTTTCTAATTTTTCAGTCCTAAATTCATTTCTTCTTGTTCCCGCATCAATTTGTGAATGTTTCTTGAAATCTGCAAAAAAAGTTTATGCATATTTTTGTTCATTATTCTCCAAATATATATATATTTAAGGAAAATTTTGAATGTAAAGCTTTACAGACAGAAATATTTATAAGAAATCTCTATTTTATTATTATAAATTATTTTATAAATATAAATTATTTTCTTATACCAAATATGAGTAACATATGATTTTCTTGTATACATTCTTTGTTTGCAAATGTGAACTAAATCTAGTATTACCCACTCTTAAAAGTTTTCTCAGACACACTATTTTCTGCAGAAAGTCAAACATAAGGTAACCTCATTCAATTCACATGTAATCATAGGGACTGACTTGACACAAACTTTGCTAATTTAATTCACATCAGGTATCCTATTACACACATTAGCAAGGGAATGTTCAAGATCTCCAACCTATAATTCAACAATATATGGAATGACAAATGCCAGATGTGAAAATTAGATTCAGAATGCCAACTCATGTTGCTAACATTCGATAACAGAAAAATCAAAATACATGTAATTTTGTTTTATTGATGATATTAAGACATTTCACTACAACATATTATAGATACCTCTTAGAAACATGGATGTTTTATTTGCTAGATTTTAAAAATCAGGCATCAATGTCACAGATAGAATGTTTAATTTTTTTATTAATTTATTAAAATTAATTTATTAAAATTAAAAAGTCTGTCAAAATTAGAAGTGAACTTTTAAAGATGAGCAGTAGTGGAACATATCAGTTAATTGGGCTGATAGTAATAGTTGAAATGAAAATGCACACATTCTCTCACCCCCACCCCACAAACATATTCATACTGTTCCTGGAAACCTCAGGTGGTGACAAGGTTAAAGTCTTTCTTCTCTTTTCTATTATGAATTCTAATGCAACCTAGGTCATTGATAAAGCATCTTGTTTGGCCAGTTTTGTTTTTTGTTTTTGAAAAAGAAAACAGTGATGTCATAGGCTAGAAGAATTCTGCATAAATGACATGCCTTTATCTTTTTCATCAAAGCCAGCGTGCTTTATATGGGAAGGCAAATAATGGAACAGACATCATCCCTATTCTTTTTTTCTGAAATGTGCAGTCCAGGGATAATCTGTCAGAATTCAGAAGGATTGTTTGTTCTGAAGCTAAGTTTATATTTATTGGGGCTGATCTTTTGTTCATTGCAATGCCTGACTTCTGAACTTCAATATTAAATACTTTTCAGGAAATATTCATTAATGGTTGAAATGTTTCCACAAAAAGGGAACCGCGGATCACAAGCAGCAAATCTGTTTGTGTAGTCAGAAGAAAGCCGTAATGCTTCATTTTTAGAGCCTACAAGCTTCCATCATCAGAAGCAATAATAATTTGTCAATGAAGTCAATTTAGCTCCACAAATAAATGATGAGTGCAGAGACATAAAGAATGAATGAATGAAGCACAAGCTTTCTATGGTATTACCAAATGCATGATAATAAGACACCTCAGTTATGTTATCCAAATCTATTTTTAAAGAAGAATCCTTGCTTTTAGATTCTTTAGTAATGCACAATATGCTACTTCCATGATCTTTTTCAGTGGTTATAAATGACAATACAGAATTAGAATTAAATGATCGTATAGTTTAATTTATGCTTAAATTTTGCCAATCAATAAAGTGATCTGTTGTCAGTTTTGAAATGAAGTTGATTACAGTACACAAAAGGGTCCATCAATGTTACTCAGTCCTTTTTATTGTGTATCTATCCTTTGGCTTCTTAGTGGTCACATGTTAGAACTGGTGTTTGGCTTAGGGCAGTGGAGATGCAATCTGAAGCTGGGGGATGCTATCATCAGTCCCTTATAATGGTCAGATCACTGTTCGTTTTTTCAGTCTTCTGTAGCTGCTCTCCACTGCTGAGAGGAAAAATGTATTATCTAGTTTGCCTCAGGTACCTAATGGATCCTTGCTGGGTTTCAGAGGGAATTGTGGGGAGGGTATTCCTAAAGCTCTGGTTCATGATTTCACTGAAGCCTTAATTGCTGCTTGGAATGAGAAAGCAACAGCATTGGATCATCACTCAGATTTTTCTTATATGTGAAGCCCAGAGACCTCACTGATCAGAGGAATCTGGAAAATGAAATAGAAAGACAATTATTGGAGAAAATGAAGAAGGAACTCATCTAAGCATGGTGAGAGTTTTTACTAACGTGATGACAACAGCAGCAAAATATAACTATTTTTTTTTACTCTAATTGCATCTACAGATAGCTGGGTGGTGGCCCTGTTTGAAGTGATCTAGTTCCTTATGGCTACCTACTGAGCTGCCATGTGTACTATTCAAATTATCTGCTGGATGAAGGCACTTCGTTCTGCTTTAAACTGCAAACTGCTTTGTAGGTTCTATGGAATTCAGCAAGTCAGAGTCAGGCTTGATTATTTGGAAAGAGTTTTAGCTTGTTGGTACTATTGGATAGCATCCTTGGAGCTATAAGTGAAGTCACGTGTGAATTACAACCAGTGCCTTTGATTGGACAGTCTCCTGGTATGTGGTTTTTATTTATTTTTTTATATTTTATTTTATTTGTTTTGTCAATTGCTTACAAGATAATAGGTACAAATAAAAACATAGTTATGAATACATGGATACATATAAGAAAAATAAAAGAAACAATAGGACAGGGATGGTAGGCACGTTGGTGCACTTATGCACGCCTGCTAGTGTTACACCCCAGCAGTAGTGAAAAATTTTTGAGGGAGGAGGAATGGTCCCACCAGTTCTTAAAGAGGCAGCGGTCTACCCCTTCCCCAAGAAAACTCTGCTGGAGCCAACATTGATGAAATTTTTTTATGCTATCTCCATCCTTTTTAATGAAAGTAGTTAAGAAGATGATCAGGCCGCATTAATTCTGGCCCTTCTTGATCTTTCAGCAGTTTTCAGTACCACTGATTATGATATCCTTATGAATCAGAGGTTAGGAATCAGAGGTTAGGAATTAGGGCACAGTGTTGAGTGGTTATTCTCTTTTATTTTATTTTTATCTCAATTTTATTATTTTTATAAATAACTCAAGCTGATAAAGATACATAATAGTCCTTCCTCCTCCTATTTTTCCCCATCATTTTCTTTATGTATACTTATGTATACTGAGAGTATTTACACCAAGACAAATTCCTTGTGTGTCCAATCACACTTGGCCAATAAAGTATTCTATTACAACCCTGTGAATTGGGTTGAACTGAAAGAGAGTGACTGGCCCAAGGTCACCCAACCAGCTTTCAGGTGAGACTAAAACTCACAACTCTCTTTCTTTTAGGGCTACTTCCAGTTGTTATCATTGGATGACAAAGGTGTAACTTGGCTGGATTTCTCAGGAATCTATCTACTTCTTTTTAATATCTCAATGAAGCTGCTGTGTAAGGTCATCTGCTGAATATGGGATTAAGTATCATTAGTATGCTATAGAATTCCACCCCAAGAGATACCATGAAGGTTTTTTTCCATTGTCTGGAGACTTATGAGGATCTGGATGGGGAAGAACAGGCTCAGCTTAACTGAGGTTGTATTAACTAGCTGTAGGTTTTGACAGGTTTGTTAAGTGAATCACTGCTATCATTCAATGAATTCCATAGTTGTTAAGTGATTGAATTTGTTTGTTGGAAGCTGGTTGGGAAGGTCACAAATGCAATCACATGGTCCAAGGAAGCTGCAGCCTTCACAAATTCATTTGAGCCAAGGGCCTAAATTTTGATTGTGCAACCGTGGGCATGGCGTGACAGTTTTAACTGCAAGGCTGATCACAAATCCCACTTTTTTTAGTGCTATTGTAACTTTGAATGATGCTAAATGAATGGTTGTAAGTCAAGGACTACGTACATAGCAAAGAAGAAAGATAAAAAGAACATTAAATCTCTAAAAGTATAGTCAGGTATTTGGGTCTAATAAATAAAATGTAAAGATAAAAAAGATTGCAGTAAATGTAATGCAGAAAGAAGAAAAAATAACTGAGAACGACAGCAAGAATTGTCAAGAAAGTTCATAGAAAAAGTTTCCCCAGTGAACACTGAAGAGCTATTTCTCCAGTTTATCTGGATAACTGGAAATATTTTGTACTGAGGAATACACCCATATAATGATATTTATAATACATTCTTTTTTGAAGGAATTCATCTGAATGGGAGTGAGAGGATTACCAATATCTATCAACATAAATGAAATTTCATAAACTTTTATAGAGTTGATTTACCATTTGATAAAATCTGGACTCATGTGTAGTTCTAATATCAAATTAATTATCTTTAATCTACAATAAAAATATTAAATAGGTATTTAGTAGTATGGTTAAAATTAGAATCCTATTGAACTTAAATAGCATGGAAGCTGTTCATATAATTTTGTATTGTTTATCAATTGATTATACATTTATGCTATATTTTAATATATATTTATTTGCAAATATAAATAAATAAAAAAGCAATTTCTTGTTTCTTATTAAAAACAAAAGCTTTCTTTACTAGCATTGCTCAAATGATAAACAGAAATAATTTAAACAACACCTTCAGGCACTTATATATTAAAATTCATGTAAAGTATGAACCATTAAAAATCCTCTTTTTTTAATTCAGGCCATCAACTCACTTGATGCAATGTAAAAAATTAATGCGAAAGTGAAAACCATATATCAAAAGTCACTAAAATGTGGCTTCTTTTATCAATAAATAATGATAATAAATTAGATTCTACAAGTGCACCTTATGTCCAGAGGTACATATACATATTTAAAATATCCATAATGAAATATTAATTTAAATAAATAAATAAGTAAATACAAAGATAAAAATTTCAAGGAGAATATATCATATACCATCTTGGTCTGAAGCATTGTCAGAGAGGGATATATCAATTTCTCCTGAAAGAAATCATTTACGATGCATGCATTATTTCTATCTGTTCCAAAGGAACTGGCCATATTATGTGTATGTATTGTGCCATATTAAAAACAACCGAGGATTTAACTATGGTGTTATAATTGGAACAAATATCTGAATAGGTATAGAGCAGGGGTGTCAAACTCAAAACCTGTGGGGTGCTTAGATCTGCCTGCAGGGTTGGCCTGGAAACAGTATGGGACCAGCCTACGGTGCTTCTGCCAGCGAAAACAGAGTTTGGGGGGAGGGCTGTGCTCCATTATTGCTGGCAGAGGGCTGTAGCAGGTTGTCATGGTTGAAAATGGGAAAATGGGAGGGGCTACACACGGCCCCCTCAAAGCTCCATTTTCACTGGCAGAAGGCTACAGGAGGCCCACACTCAGTTTTTGCTGGCAGAGGGATGCAGGAAGCTGTCCAGGCCGAAAACTAGGCCCAGGGGGCTATACATGCCCCCTGGGCTCCGTTTTTACTGGCAGAAGGCTATCAAAACAAAACAAAAGGAGAAATGTTTCCCCTTTTGCATTTGAGCAAAGAAAACGAATGAAAGATGGGAAGAGAGCAAGGAAAGAAAAATATGTGTCCCATGTCACACCCACTATGACCATTCCCACCATGGCCATGCTCTCTGGCCATGCCCCCAGATCTCCAAGGTCAAACACAACCCTGATGCAGCCCTCAATGAAATCAAATTTGATAGACAATTGAAATGTATTTTAGTCTACAAATAAAATATTAAATTACTACAGGTAAAATTGAAGAATCATTAGAAAGCACAGAGAACACAATACAGATACAGGTAGTCCTCAATTAACAACCAGTCTTTCAGCATCTAGGCAAAGTGATGATGGCATGGAATCAGTGGTGGTTACAATCGGTCCTTATGAAGGTTGCAGTGTTCTGCAATCATTTGATTGCAATCCACATCCTTCCTTGCTGCCTTCCCACAAGCAAAACCAATGCTGGGGAAACTGGCAGAGAAGACTGCAAGTTGATCAAGTAAATGTCCCTCACCTGAGCACCTTCTCCCAGCCACTTTGCACTCATGCCACACCTCCCCAGACACCTGCACACTCACTTCCCTGAACCTTTGCTATGCTTGTGTTACACCTCTCCTGCCACTTACACACCCTTCCTGACCAGTTGCAATCTCCCCCAACCAGCAGCAATCACCCCAAGCTCTGCTGCACACGTGTCGTGACTCCCCTCACAATCATGCACCCTTGAACACACCCCATGAGCCTTGTTGAGCTTGCACAGTGCCTCCCTGATCACTTGTGCATTTTTGTGAAACCGTCACTGCTTGCTATCCTGCTTGCAAACCACCCAGGATATGCAATTTCTTGACAGTTTCCCCACTGACTTTGTGGGAGCCAGTAGAAAAGTGAAAGGAGATACTTGCTTAACGATCCACGATCCTTACTTAACAATGGCTACTGGGACTATAGGGATTGCCAGGGCTAAGCAATGTATTCATGTGGTATTTACACTCTATGATCACATCACTTAACGATGGAAATTCCGGTTGCAATAGCTTCCATAGCTCGAGGAGTACTTGTATAGAGGGGTGGGGGAGAAAGAGAGAGAAATGTAAGGGAATAATGAAATTTTAAAATGGATATTAAAAAGAAAGAGAAGTGTACAAATGAAAACATGGAACTACAGTCCAATCTGTCAGCAACAAAATATAAGGCCTGCATTCAAAACAGAAGAAAAATGTCTCAAGTGACTACATCGATGAACAGAAGAAAGGCATATTAGAAAGTATTTAAAAGGATAATCGTGCTCTTATTGTCAATAATTTATTTCTGTTTCTCCTAATAGAGTGAAGCTGCAAAGCAGGGCATAATAACATGATTGTTTCTTTTGTGACTGAAAATTGGAGTCATTTTGTAAATAATTTTATTTACAAATAATTGTGTTTATTTGTTAACTGGTGATTTGTCACTTTAACTTAAGGAACATAGTGAAATGAAAAAGAAGGAAGGTGTGAAGTTTTTTTGCTTTTTAATACTGTCTTGCACAGTTCTTCATATACAGTACAGGAAGTTAATTAATAATTAAGATATTTCAAATGTGAAAAAAATGTGAAAAAATAGTAACTAAGTAACCAAGGCAAAGAATTTTAACTGTTTAGTTTTTAAGCAACTGTATCTGAGTCCCTGGATATTCAGTCAATATTTAGAACTCTACTTCAGGATTTCTAGTTGTGTTTTTTTTTAGTAGGGAAATTATATTTCTCTATTACATAGCAAGCTGTTTTCCATGTGGGAATAATTGAATTTGGAATTTGATATAAACAAGTGAGAATTCTAATCAGTGTTTTTATAATAACATACTAAAATGCAAATTGTTAGAGAGAATATGAGTTCATTTAAAAAAAACATGAGTTTGAAGAGGGCAAAATTAGAAAATAAACTTATCTTTCTGAAAGCCATTTATTCTACTCTTAGAAATCTATATTTATTAATTATTTACTTGCATTTATAGGCTTGCCAATCCAATCCAGCAGTATGCTGAATAGTTTGCATACCACATACAATAAGAAAGTAAAAGACAAGAAAAATAAAGAATTAAATTACAATTATATTTTAATATTCTACAAAGCTGAATAAATTATGCAGATATTTAAGAAAATTCATCTTCTGCGCTGCGATAATCAGTAGGGCAGTGACTTGTTTAGAAAAATAAATTTTTATCTTGAGAAAATAAATAATTTATAGTAAATTAACAATTGTATTCACATATCAAATTCTACAGGGAATGCCACATACTCATAAAATTGGAAACAAAACAATAGCAATACAGAACTATCCTCTTGATTACATCAGAATTATGAAGCAGCATTTTGTTAATTGTTAGCCAGCCTGACACCGATTTTGATCAGTTAATATCCTTGTTTTTTCATCAATCCATCTGGTTAGAGTTTTTTAGCCTAGCAAATGATAAAGATCCACTGCAACAAAGATATACTTAGATCTTCCATATAGTTATTAAAATGGCAAATGTTTAATTTGAACCAGGAATCTAAGCAACACTAAAGAATCACTGGATTTTTGCCTCATGTGAGTCACCTTTTTTCACATGTAATGACAACTAATTTGGCACTAAGGAAACATAAACACTTTCATTTTGGAGCATGCCATATGGATTTTGCATTTTCAAAAAACAAGGAAAAGCAATAGACACACATTCATTTCCAAGGCCAGATGCACTTCCATAAACAATACACTGTAGTATTTGAAGAAGATAACTACTAGAACCCTCCTAATTAAATGAAACACAAATGAAGTACTAACTAAATAAAAGTACAACAGTGCTGCCAGTTGCTAAATGTAGCTAAACAGAACCCAGGTGCAACATAACATGGAGAGATAAAAGAGTGCTTTTATAAAGATAGTAAAATGTAGATTTATCAGAAGTTTTCTAATGTAAACACCAGAAACAGAGATTCTCGTACATTTAGATACTGATGGTATAATGTTTATTTTTTATCCAAGACATGATCAAAACCTCTTTTTCACATTCATTTCTAAACAAAGAAGATATAAATTCATGTAATTTAATAAATCTAAATGTAGAATTATTAAATCAGGTTTATGGGAGTCCGTTAAGCTTCTTTTGCCTTCTATTGCATTGTTCATTGTTCATCTCCAAGAACCAAAGCCCAGGCTCATCCAGAATATAGGATCAGACTAAAGCAAACACACACAACTGTGTTTGAAAACCACACCACCTAGACTGGCGAGTGCCTCTTGAGGTTTAGAGAGAAGCAGAGTGCTTTTTTTTGAAAATGTAAAAGAGCTAGAATAGCAATAGCACTTAAAACTTACATACCACTTCATAGTGCTTTATAGCACTCTGAACAGTTAAGAGTATTGCTGCCAACAATCTGGGTCCTTATTTTACTGACTTCAGAAGGATGGAAGGCTGAGCCAGCCTTGAGCTGGATCGAACTCCTGGCAATGGGCAGAGTTAGCCTGCAATACTGCATTCTAACCAATGCACCACCACAAATGCACAGGTACGAAGTCTATTATTCTTAATTTTTAAGTTATATTGTTGATCACCAGAGCAAATGGCTTGTTACAGATGTATTCCTCCCCCCCATCACAACTGGATTATATCAAGTCAAAATGTGACACTTAGAACTTTAAATAATTATCTCCAAGCAAATCTGGAAATGACTGCAGCTGTACTTAATAACACAAGAAAATGAAATATAGAAGGATCTCTTTTCATAGTGTATCTTCATTCATGTCAATATATTCACCAAATTAATTGCAATGATTCTAAGGAATGCATAAAAGAAGCACTTCTATTGTTTTACTGAATTAAAAAAACCTTGCCTAATGTTAGATAGGGATAATTGTTTGGGTTTCAAAGGATAACAATAAATTGGCAGATTTCCATGAACCAACCAACCTTCCTTCCTTCCTTCCTTCCTTCAAGAGACAACTCTTTACAGTTCAGAAAATTCTAGAAAAGAAGCACACCTGCCATTAGAGCTGTGCGGAGGTAGAATAATTATTGTGTATGCTGAAAAAATGTTGAATGATGATCTACTGTATACTTCCCTCCTGTGGTTCACAAATAGATAGGTAAATTTTTCATTGCCAATTCAAATGCTATTCAGTGAGTCCTAGCATGCTAGACTTGTGCTAAGAATAGGGACTTGAAGTCACAACGCATGTGCATACCTGAATTTGTCTCCCATAAACAAGGCGAACAGCACCCAATTAAAGTATATGAATGCAATGGTCAACTAAGCTTTTTGCATTGCTGACACAAACTATTCTATGACAGCTGCTCATTATTTAGAATATCATCTTCCTTGTCCATAATAATATAGGTCTCCATCATGGTTAGTCACTTTATTTAAATACTCTCAGATTTCCCACCTTGAAATGAAATCCTTCCTTTCCAGGTAGCCTACATAAGAAGTCAGTATAATTAATGGGTTTCTAAAAGATACACATCAGGGACCTTACCCTCTGGGAACAACTATGTTTGCAAAGTTATCCGGTAAAAGCTCCTTCATGCAAAGATTTGAACAAATCTATATTTAGAATAATGTTATATCAATGCATTTTCTTTAGGCTTTCTTAAATAATAGTATGATGTTCACTGATCTTTCATATGGGACTTTTATAAATAGATTGAGTACATGATCTTGCCATGGGTGTTGTTATACTTTCTTCTTTAACTCACTAGGTGGATGTTGTCTTTTTCTTTAAACAATTGTAATTTCTCAACAGTTTTCTGTGCAGCATCCAAGGGATTGATATATTAATATTCACTCTCACCTCGCTAGAATATATTGTGTTATTTTATGACAATGCCCGTGTTAGCACTTTTAACATTCACCTCCAAATATGAGGCATAATTTAAGAATTCCTTTTGAATTACTCTACTTTGCTTTTCCTCAACAACTATAAAGTGTTCAAACTCCCCCCACAATTTTATTTCTATCTTCTATTTTTTCAATGATAAAGAACAGATCTGATTTTTTTTCCAGTTTTTGTAAGATCTTTATATTCTCAAGATTTAGGGCCATATAAATCGTCTGAAGTGTTGCTGCTGTCAGAACAATGTTGCAAGTGAAGAGCTGCTCCTCAAAGCATCAAAGCTGTCATGTCATCTCAAGGTTCAGTGTGGCCACTTCAAGGAGCATTCTAAATCATCTGTGTAAGTTTCTACAGGGACTGCAAATACTTTTGCCTGAATTAGTGAGAAAGCAATGAGGAGAAATGTTTTGCCCCAAAGTTCCCAGATATTCTCATTCAGCCCACTACAATACAACTTTCAACGAAAATACAATATAGATAGTCCTTGACTTAATGTCAACTCATAAAATATTTCAATGGTCTTTTTAGAGTTCCCAGCAGAAAGGGAGAGGGGGAGCAGTGGGTAGCTTGCGTTCCATAAATGGTTTCAAAGATAGTTTCTAGGTGACCGTAGTTTCTGCCATACAAAATTCTAATTGGAGAGTATGATTGATGACTCTTGGGCATTGATGTGTCCCATTGGAGAATATGAATTATGATACACCCAGGGGTTGGGGGAAAACCAGGGTCAAGGTGACAATGAATGATGTGTCTCAGAGTTGGCTACACCCAGGTAGTGCCGGAATGTTTACTCCTAATAAATCTTCTTTAAGCTTTGCAAGTTGTCTTGAGATTCATGATTTAAATGGGGGCAACTGCCAGAGCCCTGACACTTAGAGCATTTTGTTTAGTGACTGTTTGAAGTTACAACGGCACTGAAAAAAGTGACTTATGGACTGATTTTCACATTTACGACCATTGAAGCATTCCCCTGGTCACATGATCAAAATTCAGACAGTTGGTAAGTTACTCATGTTTATGATGGTTGCAGTGAGATCCCTTTTTGCGACCTTCTGACAAGTGAGGTCATGGGGAAGCCAGATTCACTTAACCATGTTACTAATTTAACAACTGAAGTAATTAGTTTAACAAACTGTGACAAGACAGGTCATAAAATGGAGGAAAATTCACTAAACGAGTGTTTCACTTAGCAACAGAAATTTTGGGCGCAATTATGGTCATAAGTCAAGGACTACTAATATAAAGGAAGGAAGGAAAATAGAAAGGAAAGCAAAGAGAAAGCAAAAAGTGCAAGAAAAGAAAAAAATCCAAAGAAAAATAGAAAAAAAAAGATTCAAAAAAGTGGTTTTTCAAATGTTATGGGATAGTTGAATTCATCTCTGACTTTCAATTTTGAAATATTTCAGTATTATTTGATTACTTGACTTTCTTTAAAACATTTTGGATTAAAAGTATTAAATGGTTATCATTCCCACGGTTAGTTTTTCTTTTTTTTAAGAAATGGATGGATTGCTTTAACCCTGAACAAGTATACAGGAAAGGAATATTGTATAACAAGGAGTTTAATGATGTTATTAGCTCTGCTTTGTTAAGGGCATATGAATGCCACACTAACTAACATGGACAATATTAATTTAGTATATTGTAATTCAGTGCCTTGCTACTGAGCTCATTTGCTAGCCTCATAAGCCTTGCACTGCTGAAAACCTGACAGTATAATTTGGCTGCCTGAGGCAAAGCATTCTGGGTTGCTATCAGGTCATGAAGGTGCAATACCAATTAATGCATTAAAATAGAAGGCAACATTTTAGTGGGGTCTGCCTTCTTTCAAATGCTGTATATGCTGGGTTGAAGCAAATGATCCTGAAAGAAATTCTGTGTTTGCAATCCGACCGCACATCTATTTCTACTTTGCCAGGAGTCAGCCCCACTGAATTCAACATTGATTACCAGTGGAGTTTTCTTATTGTTGCACTTAGAGCAACATTAAAGGCAAAAAATACATGGAGAACTGGAATTTATATTATGGCATCCCTGAATTTTTAATGCAATTGACAGCATTTAAGTTGTGTTTTTTCTACTATCTATAAACTTAGAAATAAATTTATGTTTTCAGAGGGTGGCAAATATTAAATCTCAGAAGTAACATATGCATATGAAAAGCAACTTTCTTGCCAAAGCTAATTATACTAAACCTCCTTAAATGTCCTTAAATCCTCTAATCTCCCATCCCAATTGTAAGCATATTTATATACTCATGTAACTACAGTATGTTGGCTCATATTCCATCCTTGCCAATTGCTTATCACACTAGATAGTGCTATTTACAGAGTCTACAATGTACATAGAGAATTATGGAGATGGTTGCTTCAGAACTTCTTTAGTGGATATGGTAAAATCCAGTTTGAGAGAAATTCTCAACAGGTCATTAGCTTTTGAAAGAAACACACAACATTGACTAATTTCAGTTGAACAGTCAATATTAAAAGATAAAGAAGCCCTCAATCTGAGAGCTCAACTCCAGATGACTGCATCCAAGAAGAACCAAGCAGAAACAGATGCAATTTTCTCCTTTCGAAATGACTTTCCAGTCTTACCTCCATTAATGGCTCATAATTCCTGCTTATGCTGGAGGAGAAATTATAATTTCCATAAAGGGCATATGCTTTGGCTATTCATCCAGTTCATTATGACTGAATATCTGAGGATAGCTTCTACTTCCCTTTGACCAAAGATGCCTAAGTTCTTCCTGCACTTAGAAGTTGTGTTTCTGAATACTTTTAACAGTGATCGAACAAATTTCAATGAACTCAGTTCATGTCTTCCTGATTAACATGAGAAGATCAGAAGAAGAAATGAAAAACATGGGGGCACTGGAGACACTGCAACACATCCCAACTCTTGACATTATCAGGAATTGGTTATACAGATAGTCTTTTATAGCCACAATTGGGACCAGCAACTTGGTTCAAAAATTTAAATCTTCTCCCAGGCCTTGGTATAGGGAAGATGGAAACTCTGGTTAGATAAATTTGTCATATGGCTATATGTTTTGAAGTGTGTGATCCAGTTCTAAAATTTTGTTTATTTCCTTTATTAATATTTTAGCTTATATTTGTATTTGTTTCGATACTATGAGCTGCCCAAAGTTCATCTGGAGTCAGATTGACTGAAGTCTGTATAATTAAATAAATAAATATTCTTATTATGTAAAACTTATTCAGTTGAATGGGCTTGTTTTGTTCAAGCTATAGCCTTGTCCAGGAATGTGATCATCTTATGACAACATTAATGTTGAACTAGAATCAAGAAGCAAAACCAAATGCTTTAAGAGTTTTAAGCTTTTTTCTGAAAGAGAAATATTGGAAGGCTAAGGACAATGCCTAATGTCTTATATGGAAGTGACAAAATATATAAAGAAGCAAAAATGTACAGTATTTTCATTATCATGCTTATCTGATAATTGCAAATTGTACTTGAACTGCACAATTAATAGTACTTTGAATGAAGGCCTACTAGTTACTTAATATCATTTGTAGCTACTAGAGTTGAGTGAATCTTTAAGGAAGTGCTTTGCTCAAGTCTCAAAATTGCTTCATGGTCCTTCTGATTTCTAAGAGTTAAGTGGGTGCATTACTCCACTTCCCCTGTCATGACTGGCATTTGAAGGCATTTTTTTCAAGAGGTAGCAGGGCAGATGAGGAGATACAAAGAACGTAACAGAGGAAAATTGCTCCAACCCTGTTTTTTTATGTTGGTCAGTATCATAGTGTCCATTCCTTGAGGTCAAAGTTCTAGCACTGATTGTACAAAGACAGAGTCCTTTGGAAAATATAAACTTAGCTCTCTAGCTTCAACCTGATATGCTGAAAAGCCATGTATGGATATGTACTTATATTACACATGCATATATAATATCACAGATAACTTCCACTGCACTGAAATTGAGAGAACAACATGAAATAAAAATATGCATATAGGATTGAAATTCTATCTTATTTCAGAGATATTATTAATAAGGGCAAGGAAAAGTATTTCATATAATTCAAGAACATGAGTAATGATTTCACTTTGCCCTCAGTGTCAAAGATGTTTTTGGTGTCACATATGAGACGCTAATACATGATTTTTCTGGCTACACTTTTCTCTTGTAATATAATTGCCCAGACTCTGCTGAAAAGAAGCCTCTAGCTGGAATATCAGGGTTATGATGGGTCAGAAATGAAGTGAATTGTGCTGGCTGATCCAGCTAAGGAAGAGCGAACAATGCTATCTTTTTCTGAACCTGGTTCCAATCTGCACTATAAATCTTTGATTCCCGTGAACATTTTATTCATATCACAGATTTTTAGCCAAGAGCCCAAGACTATAACTGCATGGACATAAGTGGAAGTCAAAAGAGAGGCAACATGCCCTCACACCATTACAGACAAATTTTAGCTGACTTTTAGTTAAAACATCAGTAAAGCTTTTCATATATCCTGCCATCTATCTCCTGAATTGTTAGGAACAAGTATGTGAATAAACCCATTCCCATCTTAAAACCATTTTTTAAAAAAATGTTCAGAGGTATTCGCTAATAAATCCTGACCATGTCTCTTGTGCAGTAGGCAAGACAAATATATATTTCATTTCAGAAGGAAAATAAGACACAGAGGATTTATTTTTGGACATTAGGCTGAATGATGGATGTTGGTGGCTTGAGGAAGACAAGGACGTGTTCCTACAAGTACATTTTTCAGGAGGTTCTAAATATCAGTACATCGTATAACCTACACATTTAATTTGAACAATCATTTTTAATGGCATTTTCCCTGAATTTCTACAGGGTTTTTAATTATGAAAATAGGGACAGGAAAAATGCAACTTACTTTGTCTTCTGATTACCCTTCATAACTAAGGACAAAATTAAAGACATGATGGTGATGCTGTACGCAAAATCTCTATGGGCTGCTGTTAATGGTATACTGAAGTCTTGACAGAACAATTTGTTATAAAAAGACAGCATTTAAGATGTTGGTCACTTTCTAGCACGGAGAGAATAATCAAGGGTAGGAGAAAAAGACAAAAGAGAAAATTCAGCACAAAAACCACAAGAGAAGCAACTAGCTTCTGAAGTGGTAGTTTAGTCTAGTTACACGTGAAAGGAGTTTCCATTTTATAGAACAGAATTACCCAGTATCAGTACTTCTGCAACACAAGATATCACATGCAAAAATCTGCATTTGTAGAAAACTAAATGCACACATTATGAATTGAATCAGTGCCACAGAAAACTGTGATATTATGCAAGCCAGCTGAATTAAAACTGTTGGTTCCAATGAATTTGACAGCTTATAATTGTCCAATAATTTCCACTGCAATTTCCAAGAATATGCAAATTTTAGTAAAGTAATACTTGTTAAAATGTTACTCCAATAGACTTCTCCACCTCAATCCCAAATTTCTCATGATGATTGATAATTTAAAGTTAAATTCCTCAGTGTATATATATTTTTGATTGTGCTTACAAATATATCATGAAGTTAATGCTTTTATGCCAAATAATTATTTGTAAGTAAATAAAATCACACAGATACAATGCTGCCAAAATTGTTTATCTGACACATCTCCTGCTTCAACTTCTGGACTAAGCATTTATTCAGGAAACAAATGCTATTATCTGTCTTACTTTAATAACACTCATAATTTCTTTTCACTATACAGTTGCCCATTTTTATAAAATTACGGTTGATATTCCTTTTCCAATCTCAGGGGTGTGCCCTTTCCATTTGAGCTTTCAAGCAAAAAGATCATTTTCCCCCAGAAATTGCTGTAGTTAACAATGTCTGTTGCTATAATGTTAGAAATTTTAGTCAGCTTAAAAGTGTGTGAAAGGTGAATAATAAACCATTTTCATGTAGCTGTATCACCAAATCATGATTTAGATTAGAATTGTGATAAGTCACAAATTTAAATAATGCCTTTCTTTTTCTTTTTTTCTTTTTCAATAGCTCAGTTGTATCAGAGAGGTACAACATCAGATTGAATCTTTTGTTGCTGTGGAGGCTACCATTTTTGATTCTGATATCTAGAATGAACGTTTAGCACAAAACTGAAGCCCAAAAGTCATTTTAACAAGAATTTTGTGTGTGTGTGTGTGTGTGTAGGTATGTATGTGTATTGTGTATGTTTGTGTGTACATATATATACACACACCTATACATACATACCTATACACACACACATCTATACATATATACCTACGCACACACACACACACACACACACACAATCTCCATCCATCCATCCAGCATTGGGATGTGGGTGAGAGAGAAAAGAATTCCAGGCCATTGCAAGGGCCATCAGACACAGCTCTGATACTTTGGGGAAAAAAAATTGACCCTTCTCTTCATTGAAAGGCTGCCACAAAGAAAAAGGGGTCAATTTATTTTCCAAAGCCCCAGGAGGCAGAACAAGAAATAATGGATGGAAACCTATCAAGGAGAGAAGCAACTTGGAATTAAGGAGAAACTTCCAAACAGTGAGAACAATTAACCAGTGGAAAAGCTTGCCTTCAGAAGTTATGGGTGCTCCATCACTGGAGGCTTTTAAGAAGAGACTGGACAGAGCCCCACCCACCATATTGCACTGTGGTTTTATTTGTTTTTATTTATTATTATTTATTGTTATTTTTATTTCTCCAATCTTGACAACTTTAAGACTTGTGGACTTCAACTCCCAGAATTTGCTGGCTGAGGAATTCTGGAGTTGAAGTCCACAAGTCTTAAAGTTGTCAAGGTTGGAGACCCCTGACTTAGAACATATGTGTCACTGGGTATAAGCTGATGCCTTCACAGATCACAAGTGCTAGTTCTATAGTGATAGCTCCACTTTACCTAAAAATACTCTGTTTTTGTTGCAATGAAAGGTTTCTTTCCAGAAGTCCTGCTGTATTTGTTGCCAAAAAATATACCCTACATTAATAGGATATAACCATTGAAATATGTATTATTTTTTTAAAAAAAACTAAGCTATTATGAATCCTGAACAGGTATGCAATTGAGAAAAAAAAAGAGAGAGAAATATATACACCAGCTGGGAGAAATATATACACCAGGTTGCAATCTTCTCAGAGGAATTTAAAAACGCCAGATGCCAGGATCAGGTAAATTAGTTTACAGATTTTGATAGCACCTTCCATACTACAGGAGTGTCAATCAGCAAAGATCCCTCTATCTTTAGATAAGTGAAGCAGCAACACAGGGAAACAACAATGAGCAAGGAAGGATTTCATTCTTTTGTGCCAGGTTTCTCTGCCACATTCTTCCTCTGCCAAAATGTACAGGTGAAACTTGTCTATCCATTAAAATGGAATTTCTAGGGGGAAAAACTAATATTTTCATAATCTCCAAATGTGTTCAAATTGCATTGAAGACACCATCCCTTTGGGTCTGAGGATCTAAAGGAAATATTTTTTTAGCATGCTTTGTGTATTTTAAGGATGTACAATATTGAGCCAGTTTGGTGTAGGGCTTAAGGCCCCGTCTTGTGTTCTAGAACTGCCTTAGGCACAAAATCAGTTGGATGACCCTGGGCCAATCACTTTCTCTCAAGTCTAGTAAGCAGGCAAGGGCAAACCATTTCCAAATCAATTGCCAAGAAAACTGCAGAGACTTGTCCAGGGAGTTGCCAAGAATCAATAGTAACTTGAAAATACAAAAATAATGTAACATAATGTAGCATAAACAATATTATTATACTTAACCCTGAGTTATTTGGATATAGATTTCAAGACACAAAGTGTATTCATCATTACCTTTTATTTTCTGAAGTCAGAGCTGCAATCTTAAACATCATTTTTAAAGAGTGTCTTCTATTAAATTTAGCAGGACTTTTTCTGACAACCATGTATAGAATTGCAGCCTGAACAATGAACTAGTTTTCAGATTGTTCTATCATCAATCACTTTGGCTAAGGATGATAACAACTATTATCCAACCAATTTTGAGAGTGCTAGGTTGAAAAGCTGAGTTACCTCACTGGAAATTTTAAAGTATATTATTCATCTATCATAAGTTCCTACCATGTTTTCGTCAAAGGAAAACAATTCTAAATTTAGAGGCTGCCTTCCCCTTCCAAAAAGAAAAACAATAGCAGGTTGGGAAAAATATAAAAGTACAGAGGGAGGGAATCCTGTACCTTTTCAAAGTCTAACAACACACCCACACACCTTTCCTTATGTCAGGCAGAGAAAGAGGAAAGGGAAAGGGAACGAGAAACTATACTGGGAAAAGGAAGAGAGGAAAAGCAATGAGCAAAGCTCTACAGAGCTGAACTAGAACTGGATAAGGAATGAAAGACAAGGAAAAGAAACCTACAAAATAGTACAAAAAGGGTCCCATTGTCTAGCAGCAGAACTAAGTGCCAACCTTTCCAAGTTGGGTGGGCAACAGCTAATCTTCAAGTCTATCCTCACTTACAATAGGATAATCTGTAGTCATCTGCATCTCCAACCAATCCTCTCTTTTTTTTTTCAACAGCACCTTCTCTATTCAGAAAGACATCTAATTCCAGGGATTAGGGAATTCTTCCTTTCCAGCAATTATTAAGCCCCCATTCTGGATTTCCAGTTCACATTTTCCAGTTAAGGGCTCATTTTCCAGTTAAGGGCTCATTTTCAAATAACAAAAATTGTTTGAATGGCAATCAAATACCACTTGAAAATGGGAGAGAAATAGAACCAAACCCCAAAAACAGATCTGCAAGGTACAAGTAATATCAGCCCTTAAGGTAGACCAGATTCCACAAGAAGACCATAACTCTATTTTATTGAAATAAACTATAAAAGAGAATCTGGCTCAGCTTCTTTTCCCCTCCCACTTATATCTCACCTCTTACAATGCCTGAATCTCTCCTTAATACTATCTCCCTTTCCAGGACTAAGGAATGCTTCTGTCCTTTTGGTATACCTAATGTTTTCTGAATATTAGCTTCAAGGCCATATCCCTGGATTTCTATAGATGATCCCTGTTAAAAAGCCATCTTTAGGTTCTTGCCATTCACACCTGAATGATTACACAGCAGTGTTGTGACTTTCAGCTTGTCAATAAATAGGGCTTGTAAAATATCAGTGTATTCTGCCTCTCAACAATAACCCCATTCAAACTGGCATTCCTTCCAAGCCATATTTTGACTGCAATTCTCTTAGAACTTGCAAACTGACTTTGTTAATGAATATGACAACAGCTTAATGGTACAGCTTTACACAGTGCTAAAAGTTCCAGTGTACTATTTGGGTTCCGTTTTGAATATTGATAGTATGCAACCACAAAATTGAAGACAATTGGGGTTTTTTGTATCAAAGAGTCAGAAAATATTGCATTGAGATGTAGAAATATCCTTAAAAAATTAAAAATGTGAATGAACATAAGGCACTGAAGTTGCCATTTTAATTTCCAAAATTTTGAAAAGATAAATATTAAGATTATGCAGAGGGTGTTTTCTTGCTTCTGAAATTAGAAAATATTTACCGATACTATGTGCACTGCCCAGGTAGCATGTTTTCTAAACTCTATTACTTTCAGTGTTCTACCTATGGCCTCCTTGCATTGAATTTGAAAAGAGTTATGTTAAATACAAAATAAAATATTTTTAAGACAACAAAGTTAATAATTCTTCATATTGATGGTTTAATAGCCAATCAGAATGTTCCCTGACATTTATTGTATGTGAAACATCAGTTACTTGTGTAAATGTTTGGGAGAAAAGCTGCTGTAAATATGCTGTATATCAGGGTTGTCAAACCCAATTTCATTGAGGGCCGCATCAGAGTTGTGTTTGACCTTGGGGTGCCAGGTGGCATGGCTGGGATGGGTGTGGCCCCATTTTTAGCTGGAATGGCCTCCTCCTGACCTCTGTCAGCAAAAATGGAGCTTGGAGGGGCTGCATGCACTCCCCCCCAGCTCTGTTTTTGCTGGCAGAGAGCTGCAGGAGGTCAACCAGGCCAAAAACAGAGCCTGAGAGGGGTGCGTGCAGCCCTCCTGAGCTCCATTTTTACTGGCAGAAATACTATGGGCCGGTCCGTTGCTGTTTCCAGGGCAGCCCTGCGGACCAGATTTAAGCACCCTATGGGCCAGATCTTGAGTTTGACACCCCTGCCATATACGTATTCTCCTGAAATTTCATTATTTAGTTGCAAAATGGATCCATTCTGCATATCATTGGGATGGTTTTGAAATACTCACAATACAATATTTTTCTTACATGGTTACAACTGCATTACTAGCTCATTTTATGGAATTGTGTATTGTAAATCCTTACAGAACTTCAATTGTTAAGTGGGAATGTTAAATACCTTTTAATGAAAATGATAATAGGATAATATATGTAACACTAGTCCATTCTTCACTGCCATTTTTATTTTGACATTTACGGAATTTTGGAAAATGACATGAAGGAAGGCTGAAGAGCATCACAGCCTTTCTCTGTCTCAGACTAATCTGAGATTAGTCAGATAAGATTGTTGTTCTGGGAAAAACTAGGAAGACAGAGTTCTAGGTATATCTCTTTGACCATGTGTATGGAAGATGGTGTGAAAAACTGCATATACTGCTTATACTATATAAGGTAAACAAATGGCATAAATTGGATTTTCATATATGCCAAAGAACTAGGATTATGGTAGCAAAGATATCCCATTAAGAAAACTTCCCTTTCACAATCTGCACACACATAAAGCTTCAGGTTCAATAGTACACCCACAAAGTTTTCTTTCATTTATTCAGTTTGATGCCACCTCACTCTAACAATAAACAGCAGCTCATAAACAACAGCAAAAAAACAGCAAAAGAAAAAGAAAAAAAAAGAGAAAAAAATGAACTACAATAAATTAGACCATAACAAATTGCCAAATTATTACAAGACGAGAATCCTGACAACACATCAAAATATAAAACATCACAAACAGGGAGTCCTGTCCACCCAACATCAAAGCCTAGGAAAAACTGCCAGATTTTAAGCATTCTGACATAAAAGAAGACCTTTGGCCATATACATAAATCACTTCTGTCTTTAAAGATAATAAAAGTAAGCAAGGAAATAGTGAAATTGCTTCAAAAGTCATATCAATCTGACAAACTAGTTGCTCATCCTGAGCCTTGACCTATGAGAATGTCAAGGCATCTCCTGAATTGCAAAGCAATGTTTCAATATAGATTTTATCAGAATATGGTGGAACACAATGCAGAATATTGTATAACTTTGCACCTGTGCCTATGAAAAAATTAACAGCCCCAAATTGATCCTTTCAAGAGATCATGCAGTTCCATCCAGAATCAATTCAACAATCTCATCCATGCACTTTAGGATAAATTTTTTTGCATTATTTAAAAAACTTTTACAGTAATTGGCATTTACCAGTGGTTTCAAAGGCTTTCTATGAGAAAGTAAGATCACTGTTTGCAAAATACCTAATGGCCAAGGAACTCTAACTCTCTTGCCTGGATCCATGCCAATTACCACAGAGAATCTGAACGTTATTCATGATTTGCTTGGCTATTTTCCCAAACATAAGTTTTATTTTTGTTTTTTAAAGAAAAATTAAATGCATTCACCTGGGGCTATACATCATTTTTCTAAGCACTTATGTTCAATTAAGTAATGGAGGTCTCTCATACAAATTTACTAGAGCCCGTAAGAGAAATGAAGTTATCAAAAAAGACTGTGTCAAATGTTCCTCATCTGATACAAAGGAGATTAGTACATGACATTAGAACAGAAGGAGAACTAAAGCACTAATACATCACCTTGGTTTCCTGCTGTCAAGCAGATTAACAAGGAGACAGAGCAATAACTTATTCATGCAAACACGCTTATTTACTTCATTAGATAAATGCTTGGTACATTCAGGGTTTTATTTTCTTTTGTTATACAGCTTTAAGTGATGCTGATTCTTTTTAAATGACCTTGCCAATGGGTACATAAAATATCCCATGAAAAAGATAAAGGAGGGACCATTACTGCAGTTAACATTATCATCTTTTGTTTTGTGCTTTTGATAGTTTTTTAATACACACACACTCACAAAACTCTTTCTTCATTTAGGTTTGAATACTGCCCAGTCATTATTGTGTTGGGCAACCACAAAATTAAATGAAATAAATACGCAGAGCAATTGCATCTAAGCAATTGTAGATGCATGAAATTCACTATATCTACATGTTAATGCCAGCCAACATGTGGACATGCCAATACATAACAATACAAGAGCAAACAATAGATACAAACTCAAGGTTAATCGCACCAAACTTGATTGCAGGAAATATGACTTCAGCAACAGAGTGGTCAATATCTGGAATACTCTACCTGACTCTGTGGTTTCTTCCCTAAACCCCAAAAACTTTAACCTTAGACTTTCTACTACTGACCTCATCCCTTTTCTAAGAGGTCTGTAGGGGGCGTGCATAAGTGCACCAACATGCCTACTGTCCTGTCCTATTGTTTCTTTTTTTTTTCTTATATGTATCCATGTATTCATAACTATGTTTTTACTTATACCTATTATCTTGTTAGCAATTGACAAACCAAATAAAATAAAATAAAAATAAAAAATACTGGTAATACTGGTATTTTCAGCCATTAAATCATCTTATGACAGTATTTGCAGCTCTGCCCAAGGGAACCAGTGAATTGGATGTTTCATACTGTTGAAATTGCTATACAGGGATGATCATTTCTTTATTATTTTTCAAACAAAGAGAATAACAATAATTCCTTAGAGATCCATATCACTAATCTATTTTTTTTAAAGAGAGGGAACACTTAAGTATAAATGCAGGCCTGGGGAGGAAATTCTGCAAAAAAAGCAGATGCAGAATATGTTAAATGCAAGCATGTCCACTGAAGTTACAAACTGAACACCATTCCATACCAAAGGAATTTCTGAATCAAAATGTCAAATAAGTCAGAAACCAAAGTACAATTCTTGGTGTGCAAATATGCAAATGTATTATCCTATTATTAGATATGAAAATCGATTAGGAAACTATATATGTTAATCAGTGCTGCCTGATGAGGCTAACTTCCACAGCTGAGGTAACTATAATGAGGATCTCTAGAATTCCCCCTCAAGATAATAAGTCTCCCATCTTGAAGTTCATTATGTCTCACTTGTCATAAGACAGTCTTCCTGTTTGATCAGTTCCTTTGCTCAGGAAGAAATAAGACGTGGGAAAATCTCTTGCATGTTTGTTGTGTGAGAAGCATTGGAAAGCTATAACTTCAACTTCATGAGAAGTTGATGTTTTATGGCTTCCTAATGCTATTTACACTTGCTTACTTTCTTAGAATAAGATAACAGATTTGGAACTCAAGTTTTATTCTATAAGACTTATTATGCATATACAAGAGACATCTTTCTTTCTTATAGGAATAAGAAACAGTCAACTCCTGGGAGTTGTAATACAGAGCCGCAATATTAACTTGGGTGAACGATTGGATTAACCATAGAAATAAAAGAACTTTGATACTAGAAGGTTACAACTTACAGTCATGTTGGCATGCCTTCCTCTGGCAGGAGAAATCAAAAGGTTATAGTTATGTGCATACGCGTAAAGTGAGACAGACTCTTTTAAACATTTGGAACAAGATAAAAAGACAAATGTATATAGAAACTCCTATTAGGTTATCAACCTTGGAAACATTGATGCACCCACACCTTTTGCGCCAAGGGAAAATCACCTACGAAGAGATACTAAATGAAAAAGGAGAACTACAAACTAGACAAGAGTTGAAGAACCAGGAAATCGAGGTGGAATGGTGGGCCTATTTGCAACTCCAATCAAAATACTTAAAAGATAAGAGAGAATGGGGAATTAGTAGAACAAGGTCAAAATTAGATGAAATTTTATTAGGACCTGAGCAGAAAATGATTAGAAATATATATCAAGTTTTATTGGAATTTAAATTGGAAGAAGAAAAAATAAAAGAAACGATGGTGGTATGGATGAAAAATTTTGGCTATAGCATTAATTTAGATGATTGGCAGAAACTATGGAATAGAAATAAAAAAAAATGACTCTAGCAATACCCTTCAAAGAAAATTTGTACAAATTATTTTATAGATGGCATATATCACCATCAAGATTGGCAAAAATGAATCCTAAACTTTCCCCTATATGTTGGAAATGTAATAAAGAAATAGGAACTTATTATCACTTATTGCAAAGAGGCCCGAAAATATTGGCAAAATCTATGTAAGTGAATAGAAGAAATCTGTGGAATTAAAATACAATATAGGCCTGAGTTCTTTCTGCTAGGAATTAACACTGGGAAATATGATAAAGAAAATTCTGTATTTAATGATTCTTGTAATTACTGTAGCAAGGTTGGCATATGCACAGAATTGGAAAAATAAAGATATCCCAAATGAATTGGAAATATTGAAGAAAATTATAATGTATGCAGAAATGAATAAATTAACAAAAGAACTAAAAAATAAGGAAGATTCGGATTATTATAAAACATGGGATAAATTTGATGGTTGGCTAGAGATGAGGAAGATCTAGGAGAATAAGGAATGATTATATGTGTATAGATGAAATAAGGAATGATTATATGTGTATAGATGAAAATTATGTAATAGTACTATTGGATTTAGCGATGTAATGACAATGATTGATGTTAGGGAAACTACCACGTTCAACGTTTTTATTGTAAGAATTGTGTGTCTTTGTGTTTGTTTATTCGTTTAATAAAGAAAATTAAAAAAAAAGAAACAGTCAGCTCAAATTAGGGCCAATCCTTGATCATCAATTTATGTTGCAAGTTTGATTACAAACAGTTTTTTCAGAGTGTGTGGCAAAACAAAGACGTACCGCCATTTACTGAATTAGATGCAGTTTGCTGAGGTGCTCTGGCTGTTCTCCATAGTTGCTGCACAACCCGGATAAAAACACAATTAAAGAATTGTAGACAGGTGACAGACAAGTTCACATTCCCCTGCTCTTTGAATCACCTTTTTGCAACAATAATAATTGGTAAACTTTTACCAATGTGTAATACTTATTAGAAAAATACAGAAATTACAAAAATAAGTCCAATAGAATTGGTTCATAACAGCCAAACGTAAATAAATAATATAAATTCAATAATCATTCATTTTTGAAACAATATCCAGTGATATGATGGAGCCCATATAAGTTTACAATGTAAAAAAGCAAGTCTCAAGCTAGGAACTGCCAAGATTAATGAGAATAAGTAGGATTCTCAGGCCCTTCACTAACTGATCAAAAACAGATTACTTTAAAAGGGATTTCCAGAGTTTTAAGGCCTGAACCCAAGTGCCATGAACTGGAAGAACTGGAACAAGGAACAGAAAGATCTCCCTGCTCAGTGTAACCTAAGGAGCAAACAGGACTGAGCGAAGAAATGTGGACAGACAGATACTTGGGGAGGAAAGGGAATACTTTAAATATAAGCCACCAGTGGTATAAACTGAATTCCGGCTCAAATAGAGAAGACTTTCTCATTATAATTAGAAAAGCATGAAAGAGAAGAATTAAACACAACCCTATTCTTGATGCTTTAAATATCCCATTATTTTATTTCAGTCTGTGAACTGCACTGGGTTTCTTCTTTTATTTCAATATTTCTAGATTCCCTATCACCATGTAATTTGCTGATATGTTTTACGTGCTTGCTTAAGACATGACAGATTAGGATATTTCCAGTGCCAACAAAATGACTATAAATGGAGACTGTCAAGTCTCCCTATCCACCTTATTTGAGGAATGATAAGAGCAGAACTTTATTTGAAACAAGCAGACAAGTTTCACCTAAATCTATGTAGGACTTCTTGTAGTCCTTGTCATCTAGTAGTCCTCTAGAATTTTGAAGCCTAGATATAATAGTCCTATTTCTTTCAGCACGGATACAAATAGTGTTTATATGAATCTTCCTGTTGTGCTACTTATCTACAAAAGAGTCACATTTTCTAAGGAGATACTAAAATCACCTTAACATATCTAGTACCTAAACAGAGTCAAACTGTAAGACATTGGCTAGCGGAAAGAGAAAATTGACAAAATGTATATATGTATACACTCAATGTATTCTTCAAAGGGCAGTGAAGCCACACAGTTCAAAGACTTCTCACTGCATTGAATCTCCACAGATTCCTTTATTCCTAGAAGATCTTTGACATATGAAATATTAACATTCTTTGATGAAACATAACAAAAAGTAGTCACCAATTTTGATTTTGAAAATCCCAAATATTACATGCCTTTCTCATGTAAATCTGTCTTTTGATCAATATCAAATGAAAATATTTGGACTTAGCCAATTTGCAGTTGTTAAAGTATTTTTAATGTGGAATTGTTTGAAGTCTAAAAGGTATTCAAGATGACAATTATTGTGAGATATGAGTTATTTGGAAGCTCATATTTTGAGTACAAGTTCTGAAAAAGACAAAATCACACAAATCTGTAGAGATGATTATATACTTCTATTTCATTGGAAATGTTGACAGAAACAGGTCTCTGGATATTAGAATTTAGTTATATTTTTAGAAAGTTTAGATTTAAAAGGATTACATCTTTTAAACCCATTTGAGAAGTTTGCTTCCATAGATATTATTGCTTCCAATATTTCTGTTTTTCATAATGTTTGTACATTAACCATTCATTTGGTTTTTCTCATTGAACAGAAATATTCATGTGTTCTTTGTTTTAATACCACAATGGGTAAAACACTGTAGTTACTGATTATACTGCCAAAATGCTGCTCTCTGTGTGATTTTAAAAATAATCAAAGATTTTTTTTAAATTTTATCTGAGGGAGATTCCATTAAGAAATATGGAATATAAATAAATTAAAACAAATACATTTAATTTTTTTCACAACATATCTTCATACTGTAATCAAGATATCAGAAATGTCTCATTTCAAAAAATGCTTATTGTATATCACTGAGAACTAGAAAACAAAGGATTGTTTTGAATGTTCGCTTGCCTGCCACATCATCATAGCATGTCACTGGGATATAACCTGAGGAATGGCTTGTCCTATTACTTGGGATTTCATTTATTTATTTGCTGATCCCAGTATTCTGAGTAGAAGGGCATGGTGAAAATAAAAAAAAAATCTTCCTGTCATATTCCTTTCATTTTGAAGAGTGAAAGAGAGTTACAACAAGTACACATAATTATTTATCTGACCATACCTAGCTAGGTATGCTACTTTTTTCCACTTCTCATGTTTGTTTCCATGGTTTAGAATTTATTCCTTTTAATTGTAACAGCAATCTTATTTCTCTTAAAAATTGATAGCAACACGACTTTCAAGTTTCAACAGCTATCTCTCTCTCTCTCTTTTTTTTTTTGGAGGTGGGGGAATGGACACTTTCTGCTTTTCCTGCCACCACTCCTGATCAGCCCCAAGTATGCTTGAGTCATGATCCTTATGACAGCAAAATAGGAAAGAAACTCCTAAGAGACCAATGGGAGAAATATCCACTTGACACAGGAAGAAGTTCCCTAGGGAACAAGATTCTGGGTCTTAGTCTATTACTGCATGTAAAAGTGCTTCCAGAAGTCAGGGTTTAATTTGCTTTGAGACAAGTGACAAATGTCCCCTGGCAGTGCCTTCACTTGCCTTGAAAAGAAATGCATGTATCAAAACAAGTTCAAGATTTCTAAAGCAGTTTGAATGTGGAACTTTTCATGGCAAAAGTTTTCATTATGTAAAACAGAACCCTTTCAGTTCAAGCTTTTGTAAAGTTAAATTCCTTTATGCGGAGCAAAGGATAGTTATGTAATTTGAGGCCAAGAACAAATCCAAAAGCTGGTAAGTTTTTTTTTTTTAAAAAAAAAACCCACCGCATATGCTATATGTAACCATATACATTAACTGTTCAATTTTTCACTGTATTTAATAGGAGAGAAAAAACGTTTAGAAGAAATTCTTAGAGGAGCTCTGGGGCCCTTAACAAGCTACATAGAGAACTATTTATTTTTTATTTATTTATTTGATTTGTCAATCGCTTACAAGATAATAGGTATAAGTATATACATCGTTATGAATACATGAAATGGATACATATAAGAAAAATAAAAGAAACAATAGGACACGGATGGTAGGCATGTTGGTGCGCTTATGCACGCCCCCTAAGACCTCTTAGGAAAGGGGTAAGGTCAATAGTAAACAGTCTAAGGTTAAAGTTTTTGGTGTTTGGGGAAGAAACCACAGAGTCAGGTAGAGTATTCCAGACATTGACCACTCTGTTGCTGAAGTCATATTTCCTGCAATCAAGTTTGGTGCAGTTAACCTTGAGTTTATATCTATTGTTTGCTCCTGTGTTGTTATGGCTCAAGCTGAAATATTCATTGACAGGTAAGTCATTGCAATGTATGATTATATATACCATACTTAGATCAGACCAAAGATGGCATAATTCAAAGTTTTCTAGGTCTAGAATTTTAAGTCTGGTGGCATAAGGTATTCTACAACGAGTAGAGGAGTGGAGAACTCTTCTTGTGAAATATTTCTGGACTTTCTCAACTGTGCTAATATCAGATACGTAATGCGGGTTCCAGACATTTGCTTGACCATTCTGATACATAGTCAAGATCTTTTTGAAGGGTAGCAGTATTGTCTGTGGTATTGAACAGCTTTACATCATCAGCGAAGAGAACGCAGTTGCTCTTAATATAATCACAGAGGTCATTTATATAGAATATGAAGAGGGTTGGTCCTAGAACACTACCTTGGGGACACCACTATTGACAGGTACAGAATTTGATAGGACACTCTCAATTTTGACCATTTGTTATCTGTTTGACAGGAATGCTTCTATCCAGTTATGCAGTTGTCCAGAGACACCATAAGATTTTAGTTTTAGGAGTAGTTTGTCATGTACCACTGAATCAAAGGCTTTACAGAAATCTATGTAGATTGTGTCTACTGTTTTGCCCTGATCGAGTTGTGTAGTCCATTTGTGATGCTAAACAATACTAAATTAGACAGCATCAACCTTCCTCAACCCAAACATGTGTGTTAGAGAAACACATATCCACTGAATTGCCTAGTGATGTCCTTCAAGCCTAGTAAGAACTATTTGAAATGAGAATACGGGATATAGGGTATCCCAGGACGATCTCTATGAACCCTATATAAATTTGAAATTTAAACCTGGCACATTCTTGTCTTTCTTGCAATTTCTACCCAGCTTTCATAAATATAACAAAAGAAAAGAACAAGAGCTTTGATTGCTAAATTCAGTTATGACTTCAGCACCTCTGAATTGATTGGTAAAATCAGAACTGTTGTATAAATGGAAAGTAGTATCCTAGGAAGTCAACACCTCTTGGAAGGATTAGTTTAAGTACTCTGTATCTGTTTTTTAATGCAGAAATTCTTAATATGCAGTTTGCTATGCACAGCACTCAAACGGCTGTATAACGCTGGAAAAATGCAGACAGCCCAGCTCTAGATGTCAGAAAATAGCAGAATTTGTTTTCTTAATTGTCGGATGTAATTTGCTTTATTTCAAAAAAGGGAAAATATGCAGGTAGTCTTCAACTTACAAGAGTTCTTTAAGTGACCATTCAAAGTTACAAAGGCACTTGACCATTTTTCACAGTAACAACTTTGAATCATGTGATCAAAATTCAGATGCTTGGCAACTGGTTCCTATTTAAGACCGTTGCTATGTCCCAAACTCATATGATCCCCTTTTGTGACCTTCTGACAAGCAAAGTTAATGGGGGAAGCCAGATTCACTTAACATTCGGGTTATTAACTTATCAACTGCAGTGATTCACTTAAAAACTGAGGCAAGAAAAGTCGTAAAATGGAGCAAAACTCACTTTAAAAATGTTTCCCTTAACAACAAAACTTTTGGACTCAATTGTGGTCGTAAGTTGAGGATTACCTGTATAACTCTTAGCACATTCTGCATCCATTAATTTGCATCCAAAAATTACTCAGTCATGCTCTCCTGATATCTTTTAACTTTAACAATTAGATGTAGAAATATTGAGGAGCAAAGTTGATTTTTGTTTTTGGATTAATGTTTATAGCCTCTTGTTTTTTTGGTTAAAAAGCATTCCATTTTTTTTTTAACAAAAAGTCTTACAATGAATAAGATACATTGATCTCACTATGTCACTTTGCATCAAGAGTTGGCTAGGAGTTTTATAAAGGACAGCAGGCTGTTTTACCATCTGCTGTCTGATTATTGTCCTGAATGTTTCCTCTAACAATAGGCTTTCTTATTACCAAATCTAGGATGAATTGACATTGATTGATTTAGGCTATTAAAAGACACATACAGAACATGACTCACGGGTTTTGATTAGGGACCTCACCATGGATTTGGGCCATAGCAAGAATGGTTGGATAAACAAGCCACCATTAAAACTTTCAAGAGTTGTGTAGAAAAACATTTTAAGTTTCAAAAAATTATATTTTCATTTCACAAGAACGGGAATAAAATATTGTGTAAATTAAATTTCTCGTTTGATATATTTGACAGCAGTGGTCACCTTTATTGAAACAGAAGTGAAATGTTTAATGTTGCACCACTGGAAAGTGGATGGGGTTTAAAACCTCATGTTTCATAAAGAGAAACAACTCAGCTTTATTGTGTGTTTTTAATATTCTACAGTTTTGAGTTTAAACTGAAGGGACTATGAAACCTGTAGGTGTTTGTGGGTATGCAGATGTGTTTTAAGATATGTGACCTTGAAATTACTATAAATAGAAGTCTCTACTTTTTTATTCTGTTCATTGATTACAAAACAGCAGTATTACATATCATCTTTGCATTTCATGGTATTTGTATTTTCTCTTAAGCACAGCCAACAAAGGTCAGTCTGAGGAATGTCAAGAGGAAGGAGGTTGACATTTACAGCAATATTTGAACAATCGTTGCAATTTCCCTAGAATTATTTGTCATCCAACACAGACCTTGCTCTTTTTAAATATTATCTTCTTACAGGTGTTAAGTGTTATCCGCAATAACTCAAGAATCCAATCCAATCCTTTAATGCTGGAAGGAACTTTTTAAAAAAATCCTTGCCTAGGCATAAACCAGAGGCCATATTAGAGATAAATTACTTACAGATAAAGAAATTGAATAGTTTCCAGATTTTGATGAATAGCCTGATGGGTCAAGTAATGGTCTCTGGAAGTCATTGATTATAATGATCCCCTTCACTCAAGATTATTCCTTTGCATAGACATTACTTTAAAGTTCTGTAAAATATGCTTCTCATTCTCCAAAGGTACACTGTCCGATCCCATGTTATTTTGTATAAAATATCACAACAATCCCAAGAGAGAGATTGATGAGGCCCAAAATTACCCAGCTGGATTTTATGCCTAAAACATGATTAGAATTTATAGTCTCCCCTTTTCCCGATCAAATTGGCTCCCCTGATTGGTTATTTATAATCGCAATTAATCAATTTCAACTTATGTCATTTCTATGACACTTTGATAAAATTACTATACCTTCATTGATTGGATTCTGTTAATAGCATTTTAAGTTATCTTCTTATAAACTTTATAGATGAGTTCATTCCTTTACAACATGACCAGCTCATTACATTATTCTACAGTATACCCCTATATTATTAGGGTTCCATTTTACAAACCTCAAAATAAAAATTGCAGTTTTATTCATTCCTTTTCCAGTTAATTTGTTTTGTATAATTCTTTTTAAATAGTATGGGAAGTACCTCAGATGATCTAATAAGTATGTGATTCTTCTGCAATGAACATGACCACAGTTTATTTTTGGTTGTGATGCAAAATGTATGCCTACTTTAATCAGTTATTATTATTATACCATGAAGCTACTCTGTATCAACTGCTTAGATTTCTTTTTGTTTAAATACAATTCCTTCTTCACAGATTTCTCATATTGCTATTATATAGGGAGATATGTGTGTGTGTATGAGGGAGATATGTGTGTGTGTGTGTGTATTTGTATATATGTATATATCTCTCAGACATTCATTTTCTCTCAATATATATTTCCAAAATTGGAAAGTGGATTCATAAATCTGCATCTATCTCTTTTTCTTCAATTATTTTTGCTGTGGTTTTTGAAGATATAAACAATTAACACAGATTAAGGGGGTAGGAGAGGAATACAAAAAAGTGATATTGCAATGCATTCTGTATGGGGCTATCCTTAAAAAGGCTCTGGAAGCTGCAGCTGATGCAAAAGGCAGCGGCTCAAGCAGTTTTGGGCCTCTCTAAATTTGCATCTAGATACTCAACAAAGTCAAATAAAGAACTTTTTTAAAACTTCAGTTCAAATTTCTAATATGGAAATACTGATAGATGCAACCCACATAAAACAAAACTCTTTGGGTCTTAAAAACCATGTTTGGAGAGCAATTGGTCATTTTCACCATCTCCAATATAATTTGGTATGATTCACAAACATATCTCTCACTATTAATCTCAGTTTCCATCTTGTAGTTAAGTAGGATTAAAAGCAACAATTTTATACATGGAAGATATTTTTTTCTAAAAATAAATAATCAACTAAGTAGCTGTCATTTTCTTTAGTAAAATATTGCTTGTCAATACTTATTTTAACCTGTGCACAAAAGACATGTGACTGCTCAGTATCTTTCAAATGACAAGTGGACTGCAGAAACAATATACTTGCAGTATAAGAAACTGCTGGATCCCCTTTCATGTCTTTCTAATTGGGTTCAATTATTCATTATAAGAAAAGTACATTTCCCATAATTATCTAAAGGTGACTCAAAACTGTCACACTGCTATGAAGGAAAAAAAACAAAAACCAGGCACCATATTTTAATCTGGTCCAGCCAGTCTTTGAAGAATTTCCATGTCTCTCAACATATCCTATTAAAAATGTAGCATATATGGTGTTATTGCATGGGGAATTATTATTTTAACACCCTAAAGTTTTTAGCAATTCAGAATACCCAGGCTTTAAAGTCGAAGGCACTATACATATGTACTTGTACTAGGATATGAAATAAATATCACAGAGGGACATACTAAAAGTTCATTTCCATATTTAGATAATCTGATATGAGTCATCTCTTAATTTAATTCTTTAAATTTGTTTACAAAATCAGAATTAAGCTGAATTGCAAAACATAAGATTAAAAAACCTGCCCTTTTAAAGAAGATAAAACTATATTCACCAAGCATATGTGTTTGTACTGATATATTATATTTATGCAAACCTAAATGCTTCTTTTGCAGTTTAGCATATGAATATTTTGGAAAAAGAAAAGACATATATCGAAGGCATAGGCATAGCTGGTATCATGGCTAAGAACATACTTTTGAAGCTCTTACCACTTCTATTGTTGTATTGCAATTATTACTATTTTGTAATCCTCCACTCACAATAGAATTCCCTATGCCTCCAGGCTCAAAATTCTGGGTCTGGACAATCTCGAACTGCACCTCCTACAACTGGCTCCAATCCATTGGGCTCACAAACTCCGGTGATCACAGAAAAAGAAGTGCAAGATCTATTACACAGACAAAAGCCAGGAAAAGCACCAGGGCCAGACAAGATAACTCCTTCTTGCTTAAAAGTCTGTGCTGACTAATTGGCCCCTATCTTCATCCGAATCTTCAATAGATCACTAGAGATGTGCTATGTTCCCTCCTACTTCAAACATTCTACCATCATCCCAGTGCCAAAGAAGCCCTCTATCAAGGAACTGAATGACTACAGACCAGTTGCTCTAACATCTGTAGTTATGAAAATCTTTGAAAGGCTTGTGCTGTCCCACCTAAAAACCATCACGGATCCACTGTTAGATCCCATGCAGTTTGCATACCAAGCAAATAGATCAACAAATGATGCTGTTAACATGGCTCTGCATTACATCCTACAACACCTTGAATTTCCAAATACCTACGCAAGGGTCCTTTTTGTAGACTTCAGTTCAGCATTCAATACTATCATTCCAGACACTCTTCTAAGTAAGTTAAACCAACTAGTGGTACCTAAACACACCTGTAAGTGGATCATAAGCTTCCTAACAGAGAGGAAGCAGCAGGTGAAGATAGGCAGAATCACATCCGATACCTGTACAATCAGCACAGGGACCCCACAAGGCTGTGTGCTATCTCCACTTCTCTTCTCCCTATATACCAATGACTGCATCTCAAACGATCCATCTGTTAAAATACTGAAGTTTGCTGACGACACAACAGTGATTGGTCTCATTCGAGACAACGATGAATCTGCATACAGACAGGAGGTTATACAACTTGCCTCGTGGTGTAACCAGAACAATCTGGAATTGAACATACTCAAAACCATAGAAATGGTGGTAGACTTTAAAAGAAACCCTCCCATACTACCACCTCTTACAATACTAGACAACACAGTATCAACAGTAGAGACCTTCAAATTTCTAGGTTCTACTATATCACATGACCTAAAATGGACACCTAACATCAAAAATGTCATCAAAAAAGCATAACAAAAAATGTTCTTTCTGTGCCAACTCAGAAAGCTCAAACTGCCCAAGGAGTTGCTGATACAGTTCTACAGAGGAATTATTGAGTCTATTATCGGCACCTCTATAACTGTCTGGTTTGGTTCTGCAACCCAACAGGACAGACACAGACTTTAGAGGATAATTAGGACTGCACAAAAAACAATTACTACCCACCTGCCTTCAATCGAGGATCTGTATACTGCACGAGTCAAAAAGAAGACTGTGAAAATATTTACAGACCCCTCATATCCTGGACATAAACTGTTTCAATTCCTTCCCTCAAAACAACGCTATACAGCACTGCACACCAGAACAATTAGACACAAGAACAGTTTTTTCCTGAAAGCCATCACTCTGCTAAACAAATAATTCCCTCAACACTGTTCAACTATTACAAAGTCTGCACTAATATTACTGCTAATCTTCTCATCACTCCTTATCACCCATCCCCTCCCACTTGTGATTGTAGGACTGTAACTTTGTCCCTTGTATCCTTATGATTTATATTGACAGTTTCCTAGTATGATTTGATTGTTGATTGTACCCTATGACTAAGTGTTGGATGTTATGATTCTTGATTCTTAACGAATGTATCTTTTCTTTATCTATACTGAGAGTATTTACACCAAGACAAATTCCTTGTGTGTACAATCACACTTGGCCAATAAAGTAAAAACAAAACAAAAACAAAACACCGCCTGCGGTTTGATCTAAGCATAGTTCACAAAATTGTCTGCTATTAGGTCTTGCCTATCAATGACTTCTTCAGCTTCAAATCACAATAATACATGGGCAAACAACCGATACAAACTCAAGATAAACTGCTCTAAACTCATGACTTTAGCAAAAGAGTGGTCAATGCCTGGAATGCCCTACCTGACTCCATAGTTACAGCCTCAACCCCTCACAGCTTCAACCTCAAACTATCTAGCATGAACCTCACCCCATTCCTAAGAAGTTCTTAAAGGGGGCGTGCATAAGTGCATCAGCGTGCCTACCATCCCTGTTTTACTGTCTCCATTTATCTGTATTTACTTCCTTTGTTCTTGTTTATGTTCATACTTGTTATCTTGTACATGTTTGATAAACAAATAAAATAAAAAAAACAATATTCATGCTGTGCTTATAGTATTTTTTGTGTACTCTAGAGAAAGGACAATTGGCAAATTTACAATCTGCAACAGGGAAGACATGTATAGGATCAATTGGACCTACATGTGCAATCCTCTTATCAATGTTTCATCCATCTCAGCAATTGTTTAGCTGTGTGTGTTTTGCCTTGTGCAAATTACACAGGAATATCTGTGAAGATCTTTATCAACAGCATTTCTACATTAATTGCCATTAATATGGCATCTTATTCTGCTGTATTATCATATGCCAATAACTTATAGTTGGAATGGAATCACCATCAAGATCTGATAACAGCAACAACAAATGTTCAATTTAAATCAGGGATCTCCAACCTTGGCAACTTCAATTTGTTGGACTTCAATTCTCAAAATTGGAGAGCCTGATTTACTTTAAATGTAAGATTAGCTCACAAAGAAGACCCCTTCAAAGTTCAGATTTGCTGATGTTCACATGGTATTCAAATCTGTCTCTCCTGACAAAATAAGCATTACTGTACTCAAATGAGGAACTGTATAGGACAAGAATAGGAAATGGGTGTAATCCTCCCCTTATACATTGTGCATCTTCCTTGCACTGAAATTATACTCAAAACAATTTCAGCACCTGGCCTTCACAAGGCTCTAACAGGGCTATTTCACTGAGCTTTACCAAGCACTTTATTTCATTAGGTTACAGCCTTTCTAAAATGACTGATTTTGTCAGACCCTCTTTAGCTGGAGGGCATTCCGATATATTTGCTAGCAAAAGGGTTAATGGATTCAGCCTTAGAAAAATGCACTGCTTTAAAGGCTTATAATATGATGGATAGTGAACCGCATACATACTAGTAAACAGAGGTGAAAAACAAATTAATTGGAAGGTAGAGAGTTTATTGTTTGCTTCCCTTTTGATAGATGGATCTCATTATTTTTCTTGGGTAGACAAAGCCATAACAGTTCACCAAGGAAGCCAAAGTGGCAGTTTCAGGAAACTGCTTACAGATGGACAGCCAGCAGGCTAAAAATATTACTTCTTGTCCACCTCATCAATAAACCAACTCCATGCAGAATAGTAATTCTTCTTTCCTGCTTGCACTGCCCTCTGTGAGGCAGAAAGGATGTTATTGATAATAGGGGGATGTTCAACAAAATATATACAGTGGCACACACTCATTTGCTAAGGTAAATCCATACTGAGTAGCTATGCAATCTTTTAATTCCATTATTTAAAATGGCAGCAGGCCATTGTTGATGTCTTAAGAGATTGTGCTGATCCTGTATTTTGTTGCTAGCTTATTAATGATTAATGGTACAGATTTATTATTTGCCTAAATTTATATGTTATGCATTCTACATTGAAAACACTTATTTTTCCCATGGCCTTATTCATTTCAACCTGTATAATGTTGATAAAGTTTCATAATCATTGTTACTTTACAAAAATTGAAAACTTGAAACAAAAAATGAAGAAAATGAATATAAATTATAATATAAATTATAAAATAAAAAAGATAAAAAAGAAATATGGCTGTATAGAACAAATTAAAGAAAATGCTTGTTAAAATACTTCCACAGCACTAATATCTTCAAAGATATTTGAATTCTCCTTAAATGGCCAAATGAAATATTTAAAAAAAAATGAAATGAAAAGTGTATTGTTAATTGTTAACAAACCCTGTTTTAGGCAGGTGTCTCTCAAAGAAGCAGCTGGAACTTGATGAAACCAAAAGAACAGCAGATATTATTAAGTCTGGTGGAACAGTGAAGAATCAATTTGTGTGATCACATGTTTCACAGTTAACCATAAGTTGTTCTTACTGTTCCATCTAAATAAACTTGTAACTCAAAGAACAATTAAAATTAAGTAAACACATGCTACAGTAAGTGAGACAACCTACAAAGGCTGGATGAGAGCATTAGTCCACTTCTATGTGACTATGACATTACTTGTTTTACATTTAAATCTTGGAATGATTTAGATTACAAAACTAATTTTGGATAATAATAATAATGCATAAGGTTTTCCATCCTGTGTTAACAACTGGAGATTCTGCCATATTTAATATTTTATCTATAACAAATATACAATGAATTCCTTATGGCCAATTATATTTGTGAACTTCAATATATATTAAATTACTGGAGATTTAATAAATGATTAAAATGTTTCTTCTTGTGTACAGGACTGGAGCAATAGTGCAACTATTATTTAGGGGATAAAGGAAGATTTTAAAAAGGAGTATAAACTCTCTCTGTTTAACATCTAAAAAAAAAAGCAACTGACCACAAGTGGAGAAAAAAACCTGAAAACCTATACAAAGCTTACAACAAATGCACATCTTAAAATATTATAATTTGATGAATATAAATACATCAGTCTACAACTATGCAGATAAGATTTGGACTGATCCAAAACTAGAAAAAAATAAAATGATAAGCCTATTACCACATTGAAGCCCTCTTCTCACATTAAGTCAAGGAGAAAGCTCATATATTAATAAATTAAAATCAATCAATATGCTGCCTCAAAAGTAGAGGCAAGTGTAGATGGGTTAGAGATTAGATTAAAGAAACAGCAAGTTAAGAAGAATAAACAGATAACTCATAAATAAGGAAACTCAGTAGCACTTTGGAGAAAATAAAGAAAATAAAAAGAAAATGAAGTTTAACCACAATTATAAGATGGAACTTCAATAATAAATCAAACCATAGCCCACCCTACCAGAGCCATAGAGATCTATATTCTAGATCCCTGTGCTGGAATATAGTAGGCCGGATTCCCAGAAGGGAGGGGGTGCATTCCACAGAAATAAGAGGCAGTTTGGTCCAGATGTTATATGTGAGGGAATGAGGATGAAGATGGCCCTCTCCCTAATAGTTTATCAGAGTATGCGGATAGTAGAGTGCTTCAATTTGGCAAAATTCTGTCTAAAATGTGGAACAATAAAGAACTTAGCTTGGAAGAAACACAATGTATCTTTCCTAGTTTAGAAGCCTGATAATCCCTTTACACTTCGGATCTGGAGAGAAACAATTCTTCACATCTTACTGATCAGGTGTAAGTAGGAGAAAGGCAGTCCTAAAGATATCTATTACCTAACCACAATGTTTTTAAAGTTAACAACCATTATCCAGAAGTTTATTCTAACTCCCAACCTAATTCAGTTTAACTCCATATGCAATTAAATTTAATCAAAAGCAAACTCAGGACTGAATAGTTCCTTCTGTAGCCATGAATGTATACCACATATATATCTTTTCCTTGGCTCAATCTGGAAACTAGAAAATATAGAAACCCTTCCCGGCACAATTAATCTAACAATATTATATACATTGCATTTCCCAGCTAAGTAAAGTTGCAAGATATTAAATATTGCCTATCATATTCAATATAGATTGCAGTAATTTTTTAAAAAGATCAATTGAAAGAGAAAGCTAATTTTGGATGTTCTAAATTTCTAGCTAAGGTAAAATAGTATTGATCTATCATTTACTCCCAGCATCTGATTCTAATGAATTATTTTTAATCTCTTAAAATAAAATCTATGCTATTTCTGATTTGTTTTGTTGCATAATTCATTATAAAATAAATGAAGTAGACTGCAGTTTTATATTTTTTTATCCAATTCTTCTGAAAAAACAAGCAATTGGAAAGAACTGAAATACACAATAAAGAACACAAAGGTCTCTTTGTTATTGATCCACAGTAAATGCAATTGATTTAGTCAATTTGCAGACAATTAACCACTGTTCTAATGAGAGTCCAAATGTTACAGAGCATTAAACAAGGATTAAACCTATCCAAGATTTATTTTTGATTATTAGGAAGCCAGGGAAACTTAAATTTGTTAAAACTGATGAAAAAGAAACTATAATAATACCAGGCTTAATGGCAGATTGGCACAGGATGAAAAAAAATGCCTGCATCTTGAATTTTTTTATACATCTTCTACCAATTTGATGGTCCCCCTCCTCCCCTCCCCCCCCATTCTAGCTATGTTGTCATGTTCTTATTTTTGTACTGGGTTTGTTTTATAGTGTGGTTTTTTTATGTGAGCTACTAAAAATCATTTTTATTGTAGTGGCATAGAAATACAGTATGTTAAAAAACAATTAAATAAATAATAAAAAAGGAAAAGCAATTTAAATGAAAAAAAAGCATTCAAAGGAAACCTGGCCATGATCTGTTGTTGCTGTTGTTGTTCAGTCACTAAGTCATGTCTGACTCTTCACGACCATATAGACCATAGCATGCCAGGCTCCCTAGAAAAAAATACACTCAATGCCTTATCCGTGAACAGTGCAAAGTAGGTGTAGAAGTTTGTACACCCTTTAAGTGCTATCATTTTATTCTTTTATCAACTGTCTCAAAGAAAGACAAATTTAAGCACCTGAAATTCAAAGTACAAATGGAACTGTGAGAAATGCAGGATCAATAGTGTCAGAAGATTGATCAGAAAAGACTGAAAAAACATTGGGCTGAATACTTTTCCAACTTAATCAGCCATCCATAGTTGATTCTGATATCTTACAGCAGATTCCTCAGCTGCCAGTCTTGGTTGTTCTAGACCTGCCTCCCTCTACTCACGATATCAAGAAAGTGACAGGGCAGGATGGTATTCTGAGATTTACAAAACATGAGACCCAAATGTGTTCCAAGACATTGAGCCCAGGATTGATGCCTGTTGACTTCCTTGATGCCCTCATTTTGGCTCACTATAAAAATAAGTGAAGCAATTCAGACGTTGAAAACTACAGAACTATCTCACTGCTATCCACTACAGGTGAGATCTTTGCCTAAATTCTCCTGAACAGATTGGTCATTATCTTGGAAAGGAATCTCTCAGAGGAGCAATGTGGGTTCTGGTCAGAATGGAGTTGTGATGACCCAGGGCTGGGCACAGAAACAACACAGCCAGAACAAAGGCTTAACTCCCCTTTATTCTTCCAACTTTCCCTCAAAAGTCCCACTGTTCACTGCAAGTCCAGGTACTAACCTCTAAACACGCATCTCCAATAGGTCCTGGCTGCTTTTAATTCGGAGGAGCAGCACAGTTTTGAGAGCAGCCGCAGGCCAAGGAATTTGGTTTCAGAGAGTCCTTGTCACAGGAAGAGTTCCCTAAGGCTACAGCACCACACCACCCAAGTATAACTGTGTCATTGCAACCTCATACATAGTTCTCTGCTGATCCTGCTTCTCCATTCTCTTTGCTTGGAGATCAGAGGGGGAGATAATTACTCATCACCCGAGTTCCATTGCTCTTTTGCTCCACTGCCTGCCCTGTCCTCCCCTCTCACTTGTGCTCCCTCCCCCTCACTGGTGACCCTTCCTAGGCCCCAGGGACTCAGGACTGCCTTGTCCTGCTCCTCCAGTCATTCCTTTGTCGGCCCGAGCTCTGTCTCGTCCTCCTCCTTGGACTCAGGCTCTGACAGGACCATGACAGTAGTACAGCAGATATGATACCGTGTTTCTCCAACAATATGCCCCCCCAATAGGAAGGCCCAGCATGTTTTCTAGGCATGAAATTAAGCCCCTCCCCCAAAATTTAGGCCTATTTTAAAACATGCAAAATTGGGGGAAAGGTGGGGGGGAACTTGCCGTTAGGAGTGCCTTGTGGGTAGCCATGCCTCACCATCAACCGTTTCTAAAGGCCAATCATAGCAGAACGTGGAGAACCCCTGCCAAGCGCCTTTGCTGCAGACCCAGGTATAGTGCTGGCTGCAGGCTGGGTCAGCCGGTGGGCGGAGGCGGGGCACTTTGCATCACGAGACCATCGGCGCCCATCGCTGCCGCTTCCACTGCCATTGCTTTCCCTTCTGCCCTTGCACGGCTTATGCCGCATTCGGAATGCTGCCATTGGGCAAGACGCAGAGGCCGGAGTCCCTGCTGGACTTTGTGGCAGTAGGGGAGAAATGGCCCTTCCAGCGGGTGGAGGAATGGTTTAAATGCCTCTACCAACAGCATTTCAGCCACTTCTCAGGCAGGGGAACTGCCTTTGTAGCTTCCACGGTTCCCGCCAGTGGTGGTGCCTCTCTTGCCAGCACCGTCTCCAACAACAGCAGCAGCAGTAGGACAGACCCACTGCCAACGAGAAGTGCCTGCCGTCCTGCAGGGGCATTGCTTTGCTTGACGGTGGCTGTGTTGGCAAAATCTGCAAATCAGTGAGTCATTTGGGCTTCAGAGAGTGAAAGCGGCGGCGGGAGGGTGATGCCATTGTTTCTCTCCCCCCCAAACACCTTGCTTTGCTTCCCACTCCAGAGCTTCGGGTCATGGTCTCCTCACCTGCACGGTCGGGCACTCTCCTCTTGCTCCAACCGCCCAAACGCCCCCCCCCCCCCATGGACCTTTCTCCCCTCTTTTAAGTTTTCTTCATTCTCATTCCCTCCGTCAGTTCCGTAGGAATACAGACTGACTGGTCAGCTTCGTCCAACCCCCCCCCCCACTTCCTAGTAGTTTTAAAAAGGGAACCATCTATCCATTTTGCCCTTCCATCAGAGGCAAACCTTCCAATCCAAAGATAAGAGAAAAGGAATCATCCTACAGACCCTTAGCACCCCCTTAGAAGTATGAATGAATGAATGAATCAGAAGGAGAATCCTCTGAGAAGCTTTACAGGGAAAGAAGGAGGGGGGAGGGAGAGAGGGAAGAGTATCTTTGGGATTTGCCAGGAGAAATGCAGGAGGTGGATTTCCATCCTATTTCTGTCCTTCAAGGAGATGAAGGTGGGGAGAGAAACAATGGCATCAACCCCCACCGCGGCTTCCACCCACCAAAGCCCAATAACTCGCCGACTTGCAGACATTGCCGATGCAGTCGCTTCAAGCAAAGCTACAGAGGTGGCTCCTCTGCCCGAGAAGCGGCTGAAATGCTGCTGGTGGAGGAATGCGCTCGAACTGCTCCTCCACCTGCTGGAAGGGTCACTTCTCTGCTACTGCCATGATATCCATCAGGGACTCCGGCCTCTGCATCTTTCCTGATTGCAACACTCCGAACACGGCATAAGTCATGGCAAGGGCAGAAGGGAAAGCAATGAGGGCAGAGGAAGTGGCAGCAGCAGGCACCAAAAGTCCCGTGACACAAAGTGCCCCACCGCCGAGGCTGACATCCAGGCTGCCACTGCCCACCCACTGACCTGGTCTGCAGCCAGCACCATACCCAGGTCTGCAGCAAAGGTCCTTGGCGTGGGGAGCTCTCCGCGCTCTGCCATGATCAGCCATTAGGAGCAGCTGGTGGCGAGGCATAGCTACTTGCGGGACGCTCTAGGCGAGGATGCATAGGGGGGAATTAAGTCACCCCTGAAAATATGGCCTGTTTTTTCGGGGGGCAAAAGAAAATAAGGCCCAGCCTTATTTTCTGAGAAACATGGTTTTTGCCATGATGCAAGTCCAGAAGAAGTGCATCAAGTAGAACAAGTCTCTTTACTATGTCTTCACTGACCTGACAAAAGCTTTTGACATTTGAAACAGGAAGGCTTTCTTTATCATCCTGAAATGTTATGGATATCCAGGAAATTCATGAACTCCATAACACAAGTTGTTTACAACAGTGATACATCAGCTGCATTTATCTTTTCCAATGGAATAAAATAGTGCTTATACTGGTCCTATTCAATCTGTTCTTTGTTTGAATGTTGTCAAAATCTGTCTTGGATGTGTCCAGGATCTGAAGGAGGGAATGTACATTGGGAAACAATTGACAGCTCTCTCTTTGACCTTCACTATTTGAATACACAGAGTACCAGAGTACCAAGCTGAAGGTCTGAGATTATGAGAAATCAACCACCACCGATTCCTCTTTATCAGAAGCCAGATGAGATGAATGGGACATGTCATCAGAATGAATGACTGCCATATGCTTCGACAATTGCTCACCAGTGTACTGATATCTGGGAAGAGACCTCAAGGTCAATCATGCAACCATACAAAGACACTATAAAAAAAAACTCTACACCAGTGATTCTCAACTTGTGATATGTTGACCTTGTCATCACAAGAAGTCCACGAAGGTTTAAAGAAATGCTATGATTTAAATCTTGGATTAGGGCTTGGTGGTCTGTGGCCATATCTTGTGACCACATAAGGTATTTAAAGGGGGTCTGTGGTGAAGAAAAAGCTGAGAACCATTGCTCTATACTACTTTGAAACCAGCCAAAGGTAGAAGCTGAAGCTGCTGATCAAACCCATTGGTGATCCCTGTGCTATAAAGCCTCCATTGGCTTTGAAGTTGGGTGCCACTAAAAACTGATATAAAACCATAAATGGTTTTACAGAATAAGTCACAGAGACTACAACAATGGATTCTAGTGCTCCCACTGTACTTCCATACTGGGACTGCAGAGTATTCACATATGAACTGCACAACAGTGTCTTCTTCAACCCAAAATATTGCTATATATGTTTATAGGAACAAAAGATCATTGACTTGTCAAAAGCCTAAAATTACCTAGGTGAAATCAATTCCATAAATAAGCAGATATTTTGACCAGTTTTATCTCTAAGGATATGACCACTGAATTCTCTTCTTTCTACCATTAGCTTTTCTAAGAAGCTGTCTGAACATTTGAAAATGAAGATAATTAATTAGTAGAAAGCAATGAATGACTACGGGGTAAAAAGTCTCTGAAATACTTCTGGCTTACAGTCTACCATTGTGTGAAGTATTGTTGAGAATAAAAATTACATGGAACTGTTAAAGTCAGGCAGTATGTGGAAGATTAAGAAAAAATTCTGCTACACTTGCATAAAAAGTGGATCACTGCAAATGACCACCTGAAAAAAATTAACTGTTGATGGACTAGTTTCCACAGAACATTGTCACTTATATTTAAAAAATGATCTTAATGGGATTGCTGCACCCCAATGCTCCTTATGAATTAACCTTGTATATAATGCTTCACCCCAATAATCTCTGGAGTAGAAACTCTCTACTTCCTATCCTACCCTAGATAGAACAGCTGAATAATGAGGTTAGACAAAAATATTCCATTCTGACAACTATCCCATTTAGATCATTCCCCCTGCCCTGAGCTGGAGTGTCCAAAATGTTTATGCCATGAGACTTAAACTTGCCTCCCCTGAGTAAGAATGCACTCCAGAAATTAACACATCCATTAACTGGATGATAATTATGGCTTGTCCAAAATAATCTGGAACCGGACCATATAAGTAGTCACATAGCAAATTTGTTTTTTTGGGGGAAAGAGAGTGGTCCAGGCATATTTGAAATTAGAGGACATTTCCATAAATCCTTCATTATGATCAGGTCACTGTCTGATCTCCTTGGAGTTCTCCCTGTCTGTGACTCACTATAAGAGAAAAAACAGAGCTGTTTTATCAAATTTCCCCCAGGTACCTGATAGACCAGGACAGATTTGAAAGGATGCCTAGGAGATCTCCTGAACCTTTGGTGGGTAGTTCTGTGGTAAGCCTTTTTGACATAAGACATCTAAGATGATAGTGGGTCTTGTCAGATTTGTTCTTGAGCATCCTCTCCCTGTTTGCTGACCCAAGGAAGTTCTTTGGTTACTGAGGAGCTCTGGGAGATAAAAGGACAAAAGAACACCATAAAGTAGCACTCTGGGATAGAACGAAGAAGAAATGTGACCCAAATATGGATAAAAGTTCATAACTGAGCATGTACAATAACAGCAAGCTTGATCTCAAGAGATTTACTATCCATAAATTAAACTGCACTATTTAATACTGTTTTTTAAATACCTTTATTCTTGTCCTTTAGGGTGGCTATGTTTTATGAGACAAATTTGTCCACCTGCCAAGGTAATCAAGCATATCTTCTAGATTCCTCTACTACTTCTACAGGTTATATTGTGAAGATGAATTGCTCATGTTCAGTAGCTAAAATATGGCAGGAAATTCTACATTTAATTTTGTGCACCTCTTCAGTGGCTTCCATTATTCTTTTCACTAAAGATAAATTATTTGGAAGAGAGCAAAGACTCCTTCCTTCAAGTTTATTTGCATACATGTGATCAAGAGTTAGTGTTCAGGACCAGTGAAGAAATTTCTTTGGAGATTCCTAATCAACCTTGGCAATATATTCTGATGAAAATCTATTCATCTCTGAAGCTTTCCAACATTAAAAATGTATCACTTCTTACACTAGGAAGTAATAAAACCATAAACTTTTCCAAATAAGATGGATTCTGAGAAGAGACCCAAGGCCTGTCCTATAAAATGCAGATTATATTCAATTTATGATGTGATTATTCCATATAATGACCTATTTGGTTTACTTACGGTTCTTTCCCACATAAATATAACTCTTAAATAAAGACGACCTCCTGTTGTACCTCAGCACATTAATTTCATTGCTTATGCTCTTTGATTCATCATTTAGGTAAGTATTGAATAATTTTGACCGTGCAACTAAATCACTTCTGGATGACACACTAAGCGGTCTGAAAAATAAATTGCTCATATGAGGAACTACATTTAAAATCTTCACCTTGTTTTGTAGCAAGAAAGGTAAAAAAATGGAGTCTAATGTGAGCAAGATTCAGTTCTGATAACTAAAAGGCATCAATTCTTGAACCACAAGAAATAACAATGAAGGGTTTTTGCCAGATTTCTCTTACAGAGTTCCCAACATGTTTTAGGATATCAAAATGTCCTATTCCTATTAAGGTATGTGCCAAAACCTCACTTAAAGCATTGTTCTATTAGAAATTCTAATATATTTTGGATAAAGTTCTAATTTTATTTTTTTCTGGAGAAAAGCTCTGGATCTTTGTTCCACAATGATCAAACATTTTATAAATGCAGCATTCTCCTATCAAAGGTTCCCCATGCTTTAAAAAAAAGTGGATTTGTGAAATATCTCCTTCTCACATCTGACAGGAATGAGTGACAACACCCTTTTTTATATAATAATAAGTTCAGACCAGAGCTGGAAACCTGGGAAAATGAGGATCAGATTCAGACCCTCTTGAAACTTGGGGAAATTCTAAATTTATTCACTGTGGTTGTGTCTATCAAAACCAGATTCCATGATTGTGATTCTTTTTCATTAACACTGGTCACAAAGTCACTGTGCGATTTTGGGCCAATCATTTTTCTAAGCGTTGGGAAGAAGGCAAGGGCAAATCACTTTTGAAAAATGTAACCAAGAAAGTTGCAGGGGGAGTCACAGAAGTCAAAAGTGATACGAGCTGATCTCAGTTGATTGAGAAATTCAAGACTGTTGATCTCAAACAATGTTTTTAAATCTATTGTTTCAATTTTATGTTTACATTCTAGCAAACAGAAATATGACACTAGTTTTCACTTTGTGATCTTTGTGGTTGCACTGTCTGCTATGTAGATAAAAATAAAAACAAATAAATTGAAAAAAATATCATAATACTATTATTAGTAGCATGTTTATGTAATCCCTAAATATGACTGTTAGCTCGATACACATGAAACCTATTGAACAGCACAGAATGAATATAAAGCAAGCAATTTTTTTTAATAACACTAGCAACATGCTAGACCGAAATCCTAAGATACATTTCTAGAACCGAAAAGCTTCGGAATGTGAGAGTCCTGATGTTAATGAACATTATGTTGCTATTGGGACTAGGTGTTGGGCTCATGCTGGGATATAACTAATATTGTGGGATATAACTAATATTGTCTAAAATTTTAATAATCACCAGCATTCATGACAAGCCATAATGATAGCAAAAGGACAATATGGGTATCATGACATAAGTGATATAATTATACAATTTGTGTTAGTTGCATCATAATGTGTGATATAAATACGTATGTCATGTCACTTATATAGGTTAGATTATAACCCATTTCATCCTTGGCTACCTTTTCCTTTGCTGTTGCACTTGTTTTCAATGGATCTCTGCCACAGCCAATCCTCTGAAAAAGTTTTATTTTACCTTATAAAAAGCAAACTGAAGGGTATATGAATAATTGTCAATTCACTTCTCAATTCCTGATTTACAGGGGCTGTAAAGGGCTACTAAATAATAGATATCGGATATTGAATTTCAGAAAGGCTGAAGTGCAGACAAGTTTAGTATCAGTGAACTATTTATTTTAGCTCACGCTGTAAGTTGAAGAATAGCTTTAGTGCAATTCAGTCTTGGCCCCATTGAACAAGAAAATTAGTAATATCCCTATTTATCAACGTGTGTGTGTGTGTGTGTGTGTGTGTGTGTGTGTGTGTGAGAGAGAGAGAGAGAGAGAGAGAAAGAGAGAATAATCAATCATATATTATTTTTTAAAATATTGTTCATGTTATCTTTATTATTTCTTCTTTAGTATTACCTCTTCTTCCAATTTGGAACTTTTACAAAAAGATCAGCAGTGTCAAAGGATGTACATTTTACTTTCTTCCTATTAGATATTGTTTCTGGTGTATTATCTATTGGTTATAAATGCATGGTGCAGGTTATTGAAAATAGACTAAAATGTATTTTATTTTATATTATTTAGTATTCACATTTATTTTCATCTGAATCCAATCATTGCCAGACACATTGTATCACTATTTTCATTGTATATTTGGACCAGATAAAGAGTAGGATAACTGTGGGTAGATTTTTCTCTCTTTGACAAGTACACAATTATGTGTGTGCTATTAAAGGAGAACCATCTTTCCAACGTTATTTGTTCATTCAATAATTGTGCTGAAATCAAGATCAATTTCAAGTTATTTTAGTCAACCTACATCCACAAATTGCTGGTTTTCAAATTCCTCCAACTGCAACTGCTGAAAACCGATGAAATAGTTATTATTTTAAAGTGATAAATATAAAAATCTATAGTATAATCTGCAAAGTTATATTAAATAAATATAAGTTATGAAAAAGCATAACATAAGTAAAAAGCAAGAATACTCCCACAACTTAAAAAATACTTCCAGAACCCAACCCAGAAATTGATCTAGAATAATCAGTGTTTGTGAAAATATCTAAGAGCTCTGAGAGAATTAACACATTTGCCCCTTCATGAACATGACCATATTTTGACCAGCATAATGCCAGACCTGCCTCAGAAGTAGGACTGGACATCTCTCAATTTAGCCTCATTTTTCAAAATTGTTTTGATCTGGTTTTGATGTACTTTGTAAACCATTTTTAAAATAAATGCATAAAATATGAATCCATTTTATGCACCTCTTAATGAACACAATTTGTACAACATAATTTTCCTAGTAAGTACATGGTTTGCTATTATTCTTCATGTATTCCCCCTGAAGGACCACATCAGGCAAACGTAAAACAAAAAACAAAAAAACCTTCACATCTTTTCTAAAAAAGAAAAACATGAATTTGGCAATGTCTGGTCTTAGGATCTGAAGGCACCCCTTGGAGGTTACTCAAGTGAGTAATTCCATGGACAAAAAAACTAAACATGACTATAGTTACTTGAATCAGCTTTTCTAGGAACTAGATGACATCCTAAAATATTCTAGGCTAGGTATCACTAAGGAGAGAGATTTACAAAGTCATCCAGCATTCCTTTATCTTCAAAACAGTTCAGCTAAGTGAGAAAAAGCATCTAGGAAAGTGTTCTGAATTTCTAACCAGTTTAAAAACAAGTCAGTAATTAAGGCATTTCTGTCTCATTTTAAATGGGTGAAATAAAATCAGATTTAATCACCCTGATTCACTACCATCATGCATAATAGAAAGGTGTATATACACACATATACATATATACACAAACATTATTTAAATACTATACCTTTACTATCATCATAGGCATAGCTATACTCTACCAACAGAGTAGGGTACTCTGCAGAATAAGGTTTGGTTATATGAAAACCACCTATCAATGGGGATTTCTTTAAAAATGCAAGTAAAATGTAATTCAATGAAATCAGTTGCAACATTATAATCATTCTTGCCATGAAAGAACCACTTAGCCTCATTGTTAAGCCCTTCAACTAAACAAAGGTTACTAGGTTACCATTCCTGGTTTTTAAAGCTTTAAAACATGATTCTTGCAATGACTGTGTAGGCAAGAATGAATAAACACATTGTACAGTGTAAGCCTTTTACACTTTTACAGTAGCTGCTAGTCCCCAAATTCCAAAGACTTTCCTAGAATGAAATGTTGGTTTAAGTATTGTTGATATTTAATGCAATTATATGATGAACTAGAGACATCCTGAATGCTCCCTTTAGTTATCAAAAATATCAGCTCATGCATTATGTAGTATGGCACTCTTGCGAAGGCGGGATGTAATATTAATAAGATAAATAAATGAAGCATGGGATATAAAAAGAGTAGGCTACAATAATAGAGGAAAAAGAATTTTGGCTGGAATCTTTGTGTACGTATTCATTTAAGCCTACAAAGGTTGGATACTTTTTCAAGAAATAAATGAGAGAGATAGAAATGATGGATACTAAACACAATGTGTACTTTGGGATCCCGCTTGATATTTTACAAAATAGCTTGTTTTAATGTGTATGTATTTAACTGCCAAGCACCCTGCTGACTGAACCACAGTTTGAATTCCTAGTAATAGCGCAAATAAATATGAGGAGTGCCTATCTCAAGCAAGATCCAGCAAGTGGGAGAATTTTGAGTCCCTTCAATTAAACAATGTCACCTCTGTAGACCTCAGAGATGTGTCCCTCCATCGCATTGCCTGGCCTCTGGAATATTTCTGTTCCAAAGCAGAATGGCTCCCATTCTGATGAAACACAATGAAAACATGACTATTCTCCCAGGCCCTACAGGGCAGTGGGTGATCTCATTAGGGTTTTCTTGTGAGATTTGGTTGTATTCTGTAAGTTCTCTGAATGTGTATCAGCCATTTCTTTACAGTACTTCATTGTTCTGGCATCTTAAGTCAATTGGAGCCAGGTAACCTTTAAATTAAAGAAAGGAAAGACGAAAGGAAGGATGAAAGATACATAATCACCATTGTATTGTTTTTCAGCATATTAATTTTTTGGAAACTGAAAAAAAAAAGTTGTTTTCCGAAAGTACAATTGTAATTGAGCTATTTCTTTTCCATTTGGTTGTGTTTTTTTTTTTTAAGGTACTTGTCATTTTGTTATTATAGGTAAGAGAAATAGACGTTCAATTTGCAGGTACATTGTTTGAAATGGATAAACATTACAGGTAGTCATCAATTACCACCATTTGTTCAGGGACTAAAGCTATGGTAGCACTGAACAAATGCTAATTACACCTGTTCGCTGAAGTTACACCTGCTGAATGCCTTCACAATCATGCTATCAAAAATTGGATACTTGGCAGTATCACAGGTTCTTTTTAATCTGTACCCAGATTGATTGACTAAAGCTCCAAATATCCATCAAAAGCACTGGACTCTAGCCAACTATATTTTTATATCTCACTCTAAGGATTGAAAAAATGTTTTATTGTGGGGTAAAAAAATCTAAGACGACAAAGTGAAACATACTAACATATATATGTGAGTTCTTTCTATGTCTATTGCCGTAAAACTATACTGTATTCATATTACTGTTAACACTAAACAGTAATCTCTATACTATATTCTACTACTATTATTACATCTTATTCTATAATGAGGGGTCCTTGGTGTTCTCTGAGGATGGTTGTTTTCTTGCAGACTTTTCATTACCCAAACTAGGTAACATCATCAGTGCATCCCACATTTCAACTTCAAACTATAAATATATCCTTTATGGTAGCATATATACCATTACTTCTACTGTTATGCTATATTATACTCCATTGATAGTTGATTTTAATCATTGCTATTATTCTACTACTAGTAGTAGTTAACAGCAGTGCTTTTCCTTGTGGACTTTGATCTATAGAAGCAACCCTCCCATTTCTCTCTCTCCCTCCTCTTCCTCCTCCTCCTCCCTTTTTCTAAGACTGGATCTACTAAGGTTCCAAATAGCTGCATTCTCTAAGGACTGTGGTGATTAGGAATTCTGCAACCTGTTGTCTAAAAATACCTGGAGGTGATGCTCTGATAAAAGTTTCCAGAAACAGTACACAGAACAATAAAGCAACAAAACAAAACGTGTTATTTCCTCTTCACTTTCCATTCCCCACATACCCCATGAGGTGAGGTGAGAATTTTTGGGAGCAGGAAAGAAAGAATTTTTTGTGGAATCGATCTTTCTTTATCTGATCTTGTATGGAGATTTGGGAATGATAAAGGAAGTCCTATCAAGTTTTTTTTATAGAATTAAATACAAATAAAGAATGTAAGGCAGATCTTGTTTTTGGACATATTAGTAATATTTACTGAATTAACTTTTAATTAAATTTAAAATTGGATTAAATTTAAGATCTGCGTTATTTAATTTTAAAAAAATCAAGGCTTTTAAAAAAATTAGATTTGTATGGCTGTTGATTTTGCAAACAGTTTAAAAACATCAATTTAAATAAAAAATACCAAAAAATATAATTTAAAAATTAAAAACTTTAGCAAAACTATTCTACATTTACAGTAATATTTTAAAATCTAGATGACTGTTATAATGAGCTATATTAGTAATTCATTTGCTTTTTCACTAATTGCCTTACTAATATATTAATAGTATAACCAGATTATCTATAATTAGGACTCTGATTGCACTACATTAGGGATAAAAAAGGAATGACAAAATCTGGACTAGCCTAATAAACATTTTGGTAGATGTGTACTGTATACAAATTCACTAGTGGGAAGCAAATGGGATGGGGGATTTGAAAACAGCACCCCTGGCTCTATGCTTTGGAATTATTAATATTTATATGTCTGTTTAAATAAAACAGGAGTCTATAAAGTAAAATATAAAAAAGATGAACAAAATGTATTTAGAAAATTAAAACTTACTACAGTTTTTGGACTGAATGCCCATACAAATAACAAAAGCTCTTACTAAATTTTCAATCTCAATCTTCAGTTGACATAGAAAACGATGAGCAATATTCTAGTCAGAAGGACTTAGTTTTCATATTAGAGACTCTTATCAGACAAACATCATTCATCATGGGACTCATGATCAATTTCACAGGATCTGTTAATTGTCAAGGCTTCAATAACAATTTAGTTTTTATTGATGGAATTGCAAAAAATGCAAAGCAGATTAAAAATGACACATAAATGAGAAAGTTTATGTAATTTAACACTGTAGAATGTAATTGAGAAGGACCATGCAGACTGATTCAAACTCTTAATGTGGATCCACTAGATCAAAAGTCACATTTTGTGATTTAATTTCACGTATAGTACCGTACTTAAGAGTGAGTGCTGCCAGTTTACTCATGTATTTTTAAAACATTTGAACTATGTATGAATGTTAACAATGTGTTTATCTACTGGACTTAATTAATGATAAGCAAATTACTTTCCATCAAGCTTTTAAGTAGCACAGGTTATTGCTCATCAGAAAACAGCACTATGAAAATCCATTTCTTATGAGCATAAAGGGCATATCTCTTCCATTCATTCAAGAGGCAAGGCTAGAAGCTTTCTCATGCTTCTTCCTGTAGCAGGAGGTCACTTTCAAAATAACCAGCCAAAAAGAGAACTTAAAGAACACATGAGAAAAGTAGAAATAAAATCAATATATGATACTATTTATAATGTGTGGCCTGTATTGATGAGGCCCTAATATGTGGCATTTTTATTCCTTTTTAAATTAGTCTGATGGATGCACTCTCTCCACAGAAAATGACCTTCACAATAAGACCAATGTATTATTTTCCTTACAGAGCAGTCAGGATATTATACAGTAGAGTATACCAGAACTATCAGAATGAGTTGGAACCATAATGAGTGAAAATTCATTCAGAAGACCTCTAATCCCAATTAGCACTCTCTTGATGAAAGTTTTGACTTAATTTCAAGCTAAGTGAGCAGTATTTAATAAAGGGGAACATAGATGACTACATGATAGTCCTACCACCAGGAGATGGTGATGAAGGCAGCCAACATGAATGTTTCACTACAGGTAGTCCTCGACTTACAACAGTTCATTAGTGATCATTCAAAGTTTTTATTTATTTATTTTGTCAAGCAATTATAAGATAACAGGTATAAGTATAAGCATAGTTATGAATATATGAAATGGATACATATAAGAAAAATAAAAAGAAACAACAGGACACGGATGGTAGGCATGTTGGTGTGCTTATGCATGCCCCCTACAGACCTCTTAGGAAAGGGGTGAGGTCAATAGTAGACAGTCTAAGGTTAAAGATTTTGGGGTTTGGGGAAAAAAACCACAGTCAGGTAGAGTATACCAGACATTGACCACTCTGTTGCTGAAGTCGTATTTCCTGCAATTAAATTTGGTGTAGTTTATCTTGAGTTTGTATCTATTGTGTGCTCTTTTGTTGTTATGGTTGAAGCTGAAGTATTCATTGACAGGTAAGACATTGCAATGTATAATTTTATATACTATACTTAGATTGAACCGAAGGCGGCGTAGTTCTAGGTTTTCTAGGTCTAGAATTTCAAGAGTGGTGGCATAAGGTATTCTGCTATGAATAGAGGAGTGGACAACTCTTCTTGTGAAATATTTCTGGACTTTCTCAACTGTATTAATATCAGACACGAAATGTGGGTTCCAGACTGATGAGCTGTATTCAAGTATCGGTCTAGCAAATGTTTTGTATGCTCTAGTTAGTAGTGTGATATTACAAGAGAAAAAGCTATGTAGGATTAGATTAACAACTCTTAATGCCTTTTTGGCTATGTAGTTACAGTGGGCTCTAGCACTTAGATCATTAGAGATGAGTATTCCAAGGTCCTTTACAGAGCTTGGATCATCAACAAGGTCTTGAGTATTCAGCTTGTATTTTATTTTCTGATTTTTTTGCCAATATGTAAGACAGAGCATTTATTTGTTGGGATTTGAAGTTAATATTATTATTACTATTATTATTATTATTATTATTATTATTATTATTTATATACCACTCCTCTCCTGAAGGACTCAGAGCGGTGCACAGCCATACAATTAAAAACATTAAATATATAAAAGTTAAAACTAAATTAAAGACCCTGGCTGAAAACAATTAAAACACCTCCCTTAAACCCTAAAATTTGATGTAAAAATTAAAATACCCAAATCTAAAATCAGCCCAAGCCGGCCTGGTCAAAGAGCCAGGCTTTCAAGGCACGCCTGAAGGTCCCCAGGTCCGTGGCTGTACGTAACTCCTGAGGCAACCCATTCCAGAGGGCAGACGCCCCAACAGAGAACACCCTATTCCTCGGGGTCACCAGCTGGCACATAGATGCCAACGGGACCTGCAAGAGACCCTCCCTATGGGAGCGCACCAGACGGTGAGAGGAAAATGGCAGAATGAAGTCTTGTAAATATCCTGGTCCGATGCCATGGAGCGCTTTAAAAGTTAACACTAAAATCTTAAAGCGCACCCGAGAGGCCACTGGCAACCAATGCAGCTCGCGCAGGAGGGGCGTCACATGAGAGAACCTTGACGCCCCCATAACCACCCGCGCGGCCGCTTTCTGTACCAGTTGAAGCCTCCAGATGCTCCCATTCGGGAGCCCCATATAGAGGTTGTTACAGTAGTCCAGTCGGAAGGTAACCAGGGCATGAGTGACCGTATGTAAGGCATCCCAATCCAGAAAGGGCCACATCTGGCGGATCAGATGGACCTGATAAAACGACCCCCTGGAGACGGCCGTAATGTGATCTTCCAAGGACAACCATACATCCAGGACACCCAGATTACGAGCCCTCTCTGAAGTGGGCAAAATCTCACCCCCAATAGCCAGCGAAGGAACTATCTGGCTATATCGGGACGCCGGAAACCACAGCCATCCAGTCTTGGAAGGGTTGAGTCGGAGCCTGTTCCCACCCATCCAGTTCTGCACGGCCTCCAGACAACGGGACATGACCTCCCTGGCATCGTTGGGGTGGCTTGGGGTGGAGATGTACAGCTGAGTATCATCAGCGTACAGATGACACTTCACCCCAAAGCCACGGATGATGTCCCCCAACGGCTTCACATAAATGTTGAACAAGAGAGGAGAGAGGACCAACCCCTGAGGCACCCCACAATCGAGGGGCCTAGAGGTGGACCTCCCCCCCCGCCAACACAAATTGCAGACGTTCGGAGAGGAAGGAGGCAAACCACCGCAACATGGTGCCCCAACCCCCCTAACTGTCGCAATAGGATACTATGGTCGATAGTATCAAAAGCCGCTGATAGGTCTAATAGGACCAGGACAGAGGAATAACTCCTGTCACGGGCCCTCCAGAGATCATCAACCAACGCGACCAATGCCGTTTTAGTACTATGTCCGGGCCTGAAGCCCGATTGGAAGGGATCCAGGTACGTATCTTCATCCAGGTACTGGGGGAGCTGACCTGCCACCATACTCTCAACAACCTTCACCACAAAGGAAAGGTTGGAGACAGGACGATAGTTGTTCAAAAGAGTTGGGTCCAGGGAGGGCTTCTTAAGGAGGGGTCGCACCATTGCCGTTTTCAAGGCAGTGGGCAGCGAGGTCTCCATCAAAGAGGCGTTAACAATTCCCTGGACCCAACTCTGTGTCACCTCTCTGGCGGTAGAAACCAGCCAAGAGGGGCAAGGGTCCAATAAACATGTGGTGGCATTCAGCCGCCCCAGCAACCTGTCTATACCCTCGGTAGTCACAGGGTCGAACTCGTCCCAGATAACCATCTCAAGACTCGCCGCGGTCACCTCCCCCGGGACCTCCCAACTAGAGTCCAGCCTGGCCTGAATCTGAGCGATTTTATCGTGCAGAAATCGAGAAAACTCCTCCTCCCTTCCCTGCAAGAGATCCTCCTGCGCTCCCGACCCAAGAAGGGAGCGGGTTACTCTAAACAGGGCGGCGGGTTGATTTTCTGCTGATGCAATAAGGGCAGAGAAGTGAGAATGCTTCGCCGCCTCTATCACCACTAGGTAGGTCCTAATATAGGACCTAACCTGTGTTCAGTCAGACTCGGCACGACTGGCTCTCCAGACGCCCTCCAGACGTCTTTTCCGGCATCTCATCTCCCTCAGCTCCTCCGTAAATCACGGAGCCGAGTGAGATCTCTGCTGGGTCAGAGGTCGCAAAAGCACAACTCAGTCCAGAGCCTCGGCAGCCAGCCTATCCCAGGCGGCTACCAAGTCTGTGGCCGAGTTATGAGCCAGAGTTTCAGGTAATGGCCCAAGCTCCGTCTGGAACCATTCAGGATCCATCAGGAGCCTGGGGCGGAACCATCTCCTTGGCTCCGCCTCCCTGCAGTGCGGATTGGCGGTACAGAAGTCTAGTCTAAGGAGAGAATGATCAGACCATGACGAAGGTTTAACAGCTATATCCCCTAACCAATCATTCAACCACTGTCCAGAGACAAAAATCAGGTCCAGCGTGTGTCCTCCCGTGTGAGTGGGTCCAGAAACTAATTGGATCAGGTCCAAGGCCGTCATGGAGGCCAAGAACTCTCAGGCCACCCAGAGGATTCACTGAGTGAAGGCAGGTTGAAGTCACCCATAACTAATAGTCTGGGTGTCTCCACCGCCAGTTCGGCTATTACCCCGAGGAGCCCGGGCAGGGCCGATGATACGTAGCAGGGAGCCAGGTATGTTATCAAAAGACCCATCTACCCACCCTGACCCCACTTCACAAAGAGGGACTCACAGCCAGCCATCTGAGGTACAGTGGCCTCCCTAGGACAGAGATCTTCCCCAATAATTACCGCCACACCACCACCCCTACCCTGAGCCCTCGGTTGATGAAATGCCTGGAAACCTGATGGGCACATCGTTACCAGGGGGAGACCCCCCTCTGGGCCCAACCAGGTTTTGGTGATCCCTGCCAGGTCCACGCCCTCATCCTGAATCAGATCAAAAATCAGGGGGGCCTTATTTATAATGGACCTGGCATTGCATAACATCAGCCGGGTGCTCAGGGCCTGAGACTCTGCACAACCAGGCCTGCAAGACGGGTCGAGAGGGTTGGAGCGCGTTACCGCTTGGAGATAGCGGGCACGCGATCCCCTAACCTGATATGGCCCTCTACCCCCGCCATATCTGCCCCTCCCACTTATGGTGCCAATAAGGTCCACCCTTGGTCATTCTGACCCTGGTCGCCTCCCCAACCCCCAATCCCCCAGGTCCCGCCAGGCGTGCTCACCAGCTTGGCTGACCCAAAACCCCCAACCCACTAATCCCACTAAAAATCTATCCCTCACCCTCCTTCCCACCTCCCTCCCCAAACCCATAGCATCCCTCCCTAAACCCCATTAAAAATCGAAAAATAAAAGAAACCAATTGAGTACCCCTCCCCCTCCCCAAGCGTTTCATAGAATGGCCATAGAAGTTACCATTTGTTTGACCGTTTTTCACAGATACAACCTTCCCAAGATCATGTGATCACTTTTTGCGACCTTCTGACAAGTGAAGTCAATGGGGAAGCCAGGATCACTTAACAACCGGATATTTAATAATGGAGGCAAGAAAGGTCGTAAAACGGGGCAAAATTCCCTTAACAAATGTCTTACTTAACAAAATTTTGGATTCAATTGTGGTTGTACATCAAAGATTACCCATACTCCCCATGGAGCAAGGCTGTTCTACATCTTGTGGCTTGCTTGATACATGATTTGATTCACCTGCATAACATTCAATGCAGTCAATGCAGCTCTGTCTGAAGTTGAGCTGCTGAAAAAGTTAATAAGAGCTTGTTGGAGATTGCAAAATTTATCTATTTTTATTTATTTATTTATTGAATTTTTATATGCACCCTCTTCCAAAAAGGGACTCGGGACAGTGTACAGCCCAGATAAAACAACACAATTAGTAGAAAATTTAAAACAGATTTAAAAAGAAATTAAACTTGTGGCTGGAAATATAAAATTACAGTAACACAATATAAGCAAGGTAAAAAAGTTAAAAATTACCAAAAATTTAAAACCCTAGTAATTAATACTAGGCCAGACCGGCCTGTTGGAAAAGATGGGTCTTTAATGTGCGCCGGAAGGCCCCCAGGTCAGTAATGGCCCGCATCTCCAGGGGTAATTCATTCCAGAGGGAGGGTGCCCCCGCAGAGAAGGCCCGCACCCTCAGGGCCTTTTCACTTCAACGAGTGGACTGAGTCGAAAGTTGGGGTAACCATAGCAACAGATGCAAGGTTGATGATTCGGCAGTTAGTCACGTGATGAGGAGGTGGAGCCTACCCTACACTAGACTCTCGTAGCAGTCTAATAGTGAATGGACAAGAGTTTTGAAAAATGCCTATGTAGAGGTGTCCGTTTGAAAACAGAGTACGTGCAGGCATTTTTGTGTTGATACCTTCCTTTTAATAAAAACTATTAATCATCAGTCTTTTAAAAAATGGAATAAAAGTTAGAAATATACTCAGTATATACTCCACTAATATACTCAGTAGGTGGTCTACAGCCTATAGAATTGGATGGCATTTGGTCAATTTTTGTGAGTTGGAAGATGGACTAAAACAACACTTGGCAAATTTGTTATACTTTATAATGTAACACTTTAAGCCATTGTTTGGAAGTAATGTATTTGATACCACGAAGGACCCCAGGTTGGCAAATTGTAAGCTTGCTCCACAATGGATTTATTGTTTACATCTCATTCTTGTGAATGAAAAAAACTCATTCAACTGAATTCAAATTTAGCCAGATCTGAAGTTCAGGTGTCTGCCACTTTCCCAGGTTTGTGCTCTCTGTTTTAGGTGAAGTAGGGGTAGAAAAATTATATATCATAGGCTGATGTCTTGCTATCTCCCCCTTCGTATTTTTACTTCCTAGAGACTTGGATTTCTTTCACTCTTTATTTCATTTAAGGACATTGTCTAAGGGCTCAAAAATAATTTACCCCCAATATGAGGATTGATATTTACTTAAGAGACCATGTTCTTTATGATGTGGTTTTCAGTTCAAAAATAAATTCAAATGTACCAATACATGGGAAAACATCCCAATTGCATATATCAGAGAATGGGACAAATAAGGTTGGCTTGGTGGCGTTTTTCCCTAGGGAAAATGTCCTTATATATATATATGTGGATCTTTGGTTCTTCGGGTTTTCTCCCGCGTAGAATTGGAAATATCTAGGCGACGTTTCGATGAAGTCTCATTCATCATCTTCAGGCTTGTGTCTTCGGCCTTGTGCTTCTCAAAGTAATGTGAGCTTGCAGCTGCTTCTTCCTTTTAACTACTAGTGGGGGTGTGACTTGATTGGGTGGGGGCTTGGCTGTGTTCTGATTGGTTGGGGAGTTGGCTGTGTTCTGATTGGCTGGGGGTGTGTTCTGTTCCGGTGGGGGTTTGGTTGTACTCAGGTTAGTCTCAGTTGCTGGGGGATATGAGCTGTTGAGCTATGATCCTGTTGTTTGGCTTCACGTTCATGGTCGTGCCACATCTTCATGGTGGGCGTCAGTTCCCTTCATGTATGGGTTGGGGGGGTTTGAAGCAGATAGTGATGCAGCTGTGGTACAGCTTCTGGTCCGTGGTCATGTTTCATCTTCTGTGTGGGTGTGAGTCTGCTTTCTACGTGGAAGTGTGGTGGTTGTTTCTCGTGTGGCCCTCGTGGGTGTGGGTCTGGTGACTTTCTTCATGTTAGGTACTAGTTTGTTAATGAGGGCGGGTTTCCAAATGGCTGGTAGGCGGGAGGTGTCATCTCGTTTATTCATGCTGTGTGGGCATTTTTCTATCTCTATGGCTTCTCTGATTATTCTGTTGTTGAAGTGTTCGATTTTGGCGATAGTTCTGGTATTTTTAAAGTCAATCTTATGTCCTGTGGCTTTGAGGTGTTGGACCAGGGAAGAGGTCGGTTCTTTTTTGATTGAGTTCTTGTGTTCTTCAATGCGTGCACTTATTCTTCTGTTAGTTTGTCCGATGTATGTGGTGGGGCAGGAGGTGCACGGGATTTCGTATACTCCTTGGTTTTCTAACTCAATTTTGTCTTTAGGGTTTCTTAGGATGGTGGATATTTTTCCATTTGTGCAGAATGCTGTTTTAATGTTGTGTTTTTGGAGGATCTTGCTGATTTTGTCTGTAGTGCCTTTTATATATGGAGGAGGGCTTTGCCATTTTCTTGTTCTCTGTCTTGGATTTTGGTTGGAGTTTCTTTTTGGATTAGGTAAGTAATCTTTCTTTGGAATCCATTAGCTGTTAGTACGTTAGTGAGAGTAGTTCGGTTTTTAGGTGTTGTTCATCGGCTAAGCATTTTGTTCTGGAGATGAGTGTCTCAGCTACGGAATTGATCTGTGCTGGGTGGTGGTGTGAGAGTGCATGTAGATAGTGGTTTGTATGTGTTTTCTTCTGTAGATGGTGTGTCCTAGGGAGCCACTGGATTTTTTGTATACTAAGACATCTAGGAAGGGAAGTTGATTGTTAGCTTCTGTTTCCATGGTCAATTGTATTTTGGGGTGTAGGCTGTTGATATGTGTGAGGAAGTTGTTCAGTTTTTCTTTCCTGTGTGGCCAGATTATGAAGGTGTCATCTACGTATCTGAGCCAGAGTTTGGGTTTGTGATCATATTTTTCTAGAGCTTGTGTTTCAAAGTGTTCCATGTAGAGGTTTGCAATGACAGGTGAGAGGGGTGATCCCATGGGTACTCTTTCTATTTGTTTGTATTTTTGTCCATTGTAGGTGAAGTATGTATTGGATAGGCAGTGGTTGGTCAGATCTAGGATGTGCTTGGGGGGGGGGTTGTATTTATTTTGGATGGCTGTCAAGGCTTCTTTTATAGGCACTTCGGTGAAGAGGGATATGACATCGAAGCTCACTAATAGGTCGCTGGGTTGTAAGTTTTGTTTCTTTATGATCTCGATGAACTGGAATGAGTTTCTTACATGTGAGTTGATGGATTCTGCATAGGGCTGTAGTTGTTTGGTGAGAAATTTGGCTAGGTTTTGTAGAGGTGAGCCTATGGAGCTGACTATTGGCCTAAGTGGGGTTACTTCTTTGTGTATCTTGGGGAGACCATAAAGCTTAGGGCATCTGGATGATTTCTCTCTGGGTATGATTCTTTGCTGGATTTCTTCGCTGATGGGGGAGGCTTTTATTTTGGATCTCTATTTTGGATCTGGTTTTTTCTAGGTAGGTGGTGGGGTCTGTGTTTAGGGGTTTGTATGTGGGGTCTTGGAGTAGGTTGGTTAACTTGGTTTGGTAGTCGGATGTGTTCATAACCACTGTCGCGTTGCCCTTGTCTGCTGGTAGGATTATTATGCTGGTGTCTTTTTTCAGGTTAAGTAGTGCAGTTTGTTCTTTGGATAAGTTGCTTTTGGGTGGTTTGCTAGTGCAGAGGATGTTGGTAATTTCGAGTCTGATTCTGTTCGCATCATCAGGGTTGGTTTTGGTCAGGCTGGTTTCAACTCCGCATATGATGGTTTCTGTGGGGATGTGTTTGGGAGTGACAGCAAAGTTGAATCCTTTCGAAAGGACATTGGTTTCGGCTTCACTGAGGAACTTGTCTGAGATGTTGTGCACTGTTTGTTTCATGTGTGGCTGTAAGGGGGGAGGAGTTTGTTTCTGGCGTTGTTGTAGTTTTCTGAATTTATTGGTGTGTGTGTGTCTGTCTTGAGGGTGGTCTGTGTTTCGGCTCTCCAGACAGCGAGTTGTTTGATTTTGTCCCAAAGTGCGGGGTGAATCTTGTTGCTGAGTCTGAAGTGAAGTGTGAAGAGATCTTTGTTGATTTGGTCTAGGAGGAATCTTTTTGTGTGAAGTTCATTTCTGATTAGGGCCAATTCTGTTCTTTTTAGGATGCGTTTGGTGGCTGCTGTGTTGGTGTGGAATTTCAATTGGAAGCTTATGGGGATTAAATTTTGATCTCGGCAGTTGCGTAGGAATGTGAGGTCACACCTCCGAAAACATATATATATCTACATAATCACAATTTTTATTCAAACATTATTTGAACTTCAATCAGCATTTCATAACTTGGATATACTTGAGTAGTAACCATATATTATCAATATAATATGCATAAGAAATTATATAAAAATTAATGTTTTACCTCAATAAAATAACATTCTGAAATGACAGTCCTTACTTATTGCTCCCAATGTGATGTTTGAAGTATGTCATACTGGGCGCTCTTTTTACTAGAAACATCAATCAAAATATTCCCTGCGAAGTTATTCCTATAGGTGTTCAATGATTATAAAAACTTGTCACTTTCATCAAAAATATAATTTAAAAAGGTTATCATTCTATGCCAATGTCTTTCTCCATATCAGTTCTGTTAGTGCAGCCATGACCAGGAAAAAAAAAACCCAAAATATATCAATAACTCATTGCCTGTATTTGTCGACATATTTATAGGTTGACAAGCAATTACTGACAGCATGATGAAGGAGGACCTTGAAGCTGTACCATTTAATGCTACGAAAGTTTTGAAGATTGCCACCAAACAATCTTTAGCCTCATTCTATAGTAAACAGGCTTATGGTTAATAGGTTTATTGTACTATCACACTACTGTCATTCCCATAGTTAACAGGCTTACAATACTATCACACTACTGTGGAATCAGACAGAAAAACAATCTAGCAACAATCCCAAAGTTGCTTTTTCAAAAAGCAATTGGACTTCTTTGTTTTTCCTTAAAAGACATTTTTGCTGCTCATTCAAGAAGCTTCTTCGGTTCTGACTGAATGGTGGAGAATGGAATGATTTGTATTCCTTGCGGGCATCTTGTTGTTAGTACTCTCTCTGAAAATTGTTGAGGTCATTAAAAAAAATTATCTTGTGCCCTCAGGGTCACCGGAATAGTGCAAATGGGTATAGAACTTTCTTGGAACTGCTGAAAGAAGTCTGCTGTAAACAGGAGATAGGTAGTGTCATCTCCCTCCCTCTCTGCTGAGAGAGGACTGTTCAAATTTAATGTAGTTGGCCTTTTTGACCCTTCTTTTCAACCAGAGGTCTTCTCTGTCCAGAAAGTAGACTATGGATACTACAAAATATCTGAGAATGTTTTGGATTTTACATGTTGAAAGCAATGCTTATAAAACACCTTTTATTCATGACAAATATTAGAAACCAATATCAATAAAATTAGAAAAGAAGTGAAATTTGATTTTCCATCTGAAGATGAACACATTTTACAGGTAGTCCTTTACTTATGATCAAAATTGCAGCCATTAGAAGTTGTGGTTGTAGGATTGGGGCTCGACACATAGTTGTTAAGTGAAACACATGCTCATCCAGCCAATCTAATGAGCAAAAATGCCACCAAAAAAGTCACAAATCATGGTCATGTGATTACAGAACGCTGTAACTGATTGCAAATAAAGTTGGTTGCCATGCCCCTGAAATCTGATTTCATGACCATGGGAGGATAGCAATCGTAACTTCAAGAATGGTTAATAAGTAGCTTTTTTGAAGTCCATTGTAATTTCAACAATTGTTAAATAATCGGTCATAAGTTGAGGACTACCTGTATTTCGAGATCTGGAACTAGTTTCATATTTTTTCCAATCTAGTAATACAGTTTTCCAATAAAAATATATTAGATTTCGGCAGAAATAAGCCTAAACAAAGCTGTATTTGAAAATATGAAAGTGAAATGGCTGTTTTTTTTATCCCATATTAAATTTTATATATGGTAACTTAAAGTGCTAAAATGAATTCAAACAAATTATTATAAATTATTATTGCATAGCAAGTGTCTATAGAAAATCAAAATTAAATTAAATTTATTTTCATTCCATTAATCGAGCTCACCTTGCTGGTAATAAAAAATAAAGAAAGAAAAAAGAAAAATGAAGTCTTTTTACAATCAACATAAGCATGGAATTGCATTATTCCTGTCTCCCTGACAACCTGTCAACTTCCATGACCCAAGAAAATTCCCAACTGATTTGCTGATCTAGATGTTTAATAATTCAGAGATCTGTTCCTTTTGGGGAGAAATGGCATTTGTCATTAATGACTAAACTACTACCAAACAACTCTCTGTCCTCCGCCTTAATGTGCCAAATGTGATGCGATGTCAGTTTTGTTAAATTAACTAAATAACTTCAAATGCCTTTCAGTCGAAGGATTATGACAACAAAGGATAAAATAATAACCTCTACAAAGAGCCAGTTCTTTCCCTTAATACCTCAAAAATAATGCCATATTATCATTCAACATATTAGCTGTATGTTTGTTAAATGTAAGTTCCAGTCAGTTAAAAATGAAACAGTTTGCTATAAACAGAAATCAACTTAATTTTATGAGTCATAATACTCCTGGGACATATTAAAAACACAAAGTACTTAATTAAATTAGTTATGAGATGACTTAAATAATTAGATAACTTACATAGTTCAGATTTAACCTCACAGGTTACAATAGGTGGCCAGTGCTCTAATCTGCACCAACATAACAGAGCAGGATTTAATATTTCATAATTTGTGAATTAAAGTCAAACAGCAATAATTTATATAAACAATGGGCATGGGGAAAATATTTTTAAAAGGGTTCCATGGGCAATGGAGGCAAAAATGATCTTACAATTCTGATTTACTCAAGGAAGCAGATAGCCTCCTGATGATGAATGAGAGACAATTTGCACAATTTACATAGGAAAAACATAAATGAAGCAGAGAAATACCTTGAGACAGAAACATAGCTTTAATTGCAGAAATTACTGTACAAAATTGGGTGGGGGAGAATAAGCTTAAGATGCATGGAAAGAAAGTCTGGAATGTAATGGAAGGGAAGGGAAGGGAAGGGAAGATTCTTTATTGGCAAATGTGATTGGGCACACAAGGAATTTGTCTCCCATGCAGAAGCTCTCAGTGTATATGCAAAAACAACAGAAGCAAAACAAAATATGTATCGAAGTGACTGTAGAATACAGCTAAATTTGTACAAGTATAGCTAACTACTGTACTTCTGCTTCTCTCTGATATGTTTAATTAGGTTTCCCACTCCGTTGAATAATTTGACTGGCAGACTTAGATGTAAGTAACGATTGAAAGCAATATAAATCCTTGAATGATGTCAACAGCTGTATACTGTATACTGCTGTATTTGACAACTATCACTTAGTGACTGAATTTCTCAGTTGAATATCTATTATATATACCTCGAGTAAAAGATTCCAATATAAAATGTTTTGGAAATTAAACATATCAGAGAGAAGTAGAAGTTTTAGATAAAAATGATACATCTCAACATCCCAGTCTACAAAAGGATCTGATTCATTCCATATTCTTTATTCCTACATAGAAAGCAACTCAGTTTATTGCATTAACTCACATAATAATATATTCTGTTTCATGCAAAATAAACTGAATTTGTTTTAACTACAAAGCACTATTCTAAACCTTGTCCCCAATATATCCAACTGGTGGAAGTAATTTCACGATCTGTCATTGTGAGCCTGCCTTTATCTTTTTCAAATCAATAAAGTTCTTGTGCTTTGCTTTAAAAAAAGTTTCTTGCTATATTTTAGATATTTTTCATATTTAATTAAAAACACAAACCAGCTGTTGACATCATTCAAGGATTTATACTGCTTTCAATCGTTACTTACATCTAACTCTGCCAGTCAAATTATTCAACGGAGTGGGAAACCTAAACTCTACCTCTCTCCTCCCTTATCTTTATTGTTTATGTGATGTGACTGAAAATATTTTTATTCTTGGAGGAATTAAATAAAGGAAACAGTTCAAATAGCAATATTGTCCACCAGTTATAAACATTATAATTGGTAGATTGGCTCGTAGATGCTGTTGAGATGTTCAGTGTTATAATAAACACTAATGCTTATTGATTGAAGGGATCCTCATTTTCATTTCTTGGCATGGGCATTCTGAACCCAAAATGTAGTCAAATAAATATTATCTTCAATTAGACATTGTGTCAGCTATTAAGCAAATGCAAACAGCAAAGTACACTATGATAGCTGGTTTCCTTCAACTCCTTTTAAATCTCTTGGTATTTTCAAAAAGGTGGTAGCCAAGATTGTAAAAGTCCACCAAATTTGTAAGTTCATCATATTTGTAAGAATATCACTTGAAACCAATACAAAGTATATCTCAAAAAACTTGCTAAAATAAAGATTAAATTTCACATGTCATTTTTCAGATACCCCACTAGCAGAAAATGCAGAAATATGCTTCACACATTTCCATTCTTCATGAGAAAAACCTATTCCTATAATCCAACACATGTAGAGTAAATGTTTCAATTTTAACAATCACCCTAAATTTGAAAAACATTGATGTTCTAATTCAACTGGGAAACCTAAGAATCCTATAGCAGTTTCAGAATAGAAACCATTTTAAAGTATCTGGGAATGTCCATATTTCTACAGTCACTTTATCGTCTCCATGATATAAGTATACTGTAGATTCTTTGCAGCTTACTAATGATATCAATAGAACATCATGTGGGTAGAAGCAAGGAAGAGTTATCAGGTTTTATACTTTAGCTGGAATAGCTGCTGAGTCACCTTCCCAAAGCTGTGATTGGTGACACTGGTGTCCTGCAGGGAACAGAATACTGAATGATCACAGCGGTGACTAGAAAGTCAAAGCAAGAAAAGCTTCTCATTAAGATTCTTCAAGAGCCACATCAGCTACATGGAAACAGGACATACAAGACTTAGGTTTATACTTGTTGAAAGGAACATCATTATTTTACCTTTGTGTGAGCGAACATAGTGATGATATTGGGAATTTTTTCAGTTGTTCATTGAGATACTGGCTAGCTTGCAACGATTCTTGACATTGTATAACGCTGAAGTTCCATTTTGATAGAGCAGTTCCTAAAACAGAGTTGTTACATGGCATGCTGAGGAACACCCACCACTGCCTGCACAGCTGCATTATGGACCAACTGAAGCTTCTGGATGATCTTCAAGGATAGCCCAGGGCATTTATAATCAAGCTATGAGATGATCAAGGCACAATGACTGTCACAAAAGCCTTGTATTGAAGGAAAGGATGCAACTGCTGTACCAATGAGCAGGAACTGTGGCTCCAGAAGATCCCCTTATTGCACATCACTCTTGAACAATGAATTTTAACCCCTTCCAAAGTCAGAAATGGGATCTGAGTGTCCCAAACACCCACCACCACTCAGTCTTAATAGGATTGAGTTGGTCAGTTCCTCATAGGGCTTTCAGGCAATAGGACAGAATCTCAACAGAGCCACTTGACTAGCTTGAGATCAAGAGATGTAACTGGTATCACAAGCATACTGATGATCCTAAACTATAAATCAGCAGATTAAGGCATCCAGCAATTTCATTAGGAGAAGATCCCACCCACATCCTGTTTATGCATTGATCCATTTTTATCTAGTTCTTGGTTTATTTTAATATTTTAATTCTTAAATTAAATGTTTTAAATGTTCTTATTGTTTTATGTTACACTTTTGTATTGTTGCAAGCTGCCCAGAATCACAATGAAACGGGCAGATTAGAAACTAAAGGCCAAAGTGGCCCCAAAAGTGGTAGGAGCACTCAGAGATGTTAATTCTAAACTGGGAGAGTGGCTCCAACAGATCCGAGAAACAACATCAGAACTTTTCTGACCAGAAGAGTGCAGTGCTAGGAACCGCTAAGATTCTGGGAAGAATCCTCAAACTTGCAGGCCTCTGATAGGGGACACGAGATTGAGGAAGAAACATAGACCATCCCTAAGACCAAGAACGGAATTTTTATATATTTAATATAAATATATAAATTTAGATAAAGAAAAGGTTGGAAGAGTAAGTAGAAGATAGGTACACACAAAGGTACCAAGGGAAAAATCTCTCCCCAACCACCAATACTGAGTGGAAGTTGCTTCTATGAAAGAAAGACAATTACCATAGAACAGCTCCCAATCCCTACCACTAAAAGCAGCTCAGGTATCTTGCAAACATATGCATTCACAGGAACATTGCATGTTTTTCTGTCCAAAGCTTAGATCTCTCTACTTTAGGTCAACATAATTGCTCTTCTGAATGAACAGTAATTGTGTTAGTTGTTAAAGTTGTTTTTGTTGTTAAGTATCATATTACTGATTTCCCAAAAACAACATTGACTATACCTTCTCTGAAATAAAAAGCTAGATTCTTAATCCACCTAGATACTTTGCATAATTATGACCAGCAAACAACTAGATAATGGGTTGATTCTACTTCTAAGTAGCTTGTCTAGATCTTCTGTTTAAACAAGCTGAAAAATATCCATTAAAACTAATCAAGACAATGCATAAGCTACATCCATCTCTGACAAAGATCAATTTGATTTCTCCTCTGAGGACTGGCAGAGGAGGAAATTGCACTATTTCATAGAATTGAAGAAAAGGGGTAGCTTCCAACTGTGACTCAATATCTTGAAGAGTCTGGAATGTCTCCAAATTGACAAAATGAAGCCATATGCATACATATGAAGCCATGTGTATTCAGAATCTCAGGATCCTAGGAGAGAAGAAGAAAATATTTAAGGAGAAAGGCCAATTATAAAAAAGTCTTGGGGAACTTGGAGTTCAGCAGTTATACATTTATTTATTATTTACATTTATATGCTGCCCTTCTCTGGAGACTCAGGGCAGCTTACAGTCTTTAGAGCACCATGCTAAGTGCTCGGCAATAGCCTTCATTTCATTGTATATGCCTGCTTATTACTAGGGCTTCCCCCCCCCCCAAGTGGCATTCTTTACAAAGTCAATTTATTGCCCCCAACTATCTTGGATCCTCAATTTACCTACCGCTACATATCTGATCCCAGTACTCATCTGGTCTTATACCCACAGTCTTAGTGTTCTGTGTATGCAAATTAGTCGTATATTTTTGGTTCTTGTTTCTTGCATTGGTCACTTATCTTCCTTGTGATCTCTTGTCTTTTGCCCTCTGGTTCTTACTGACTACTCTTTACTCATTTTCAATTGAAAATCCCAAGCAAAAGCATTTAGCACAAGGCAGAGTAGCATACAACTAAGAAAACTTGAATGCACTGCTAACTTGATTATAACAGGCCATTGACAAATGAAACATTGCATCCACTAGATTTATATGGAGCAGTTTATCCCAATTAGAAATAGTTTTGCTAGCTAAAATCCAGATGTGAGAGGAAAGAAATACAAATGTGCTTGTTATTAAAGTTCTGCAGTGTTCCAAAATGTGTTGTAAAGCACATAAATAAAAACAAAGCATCTATTCACAAACATTAAAGCATCCATATCCTTTGAAAGAGTTGAACAGCTATTTCTAAGTTGTCCCTAGCTATTTATGCATTGTACACATGCATAAGCATATAGTTTCAATGGTGGTCCTAGTTAGGGTTAGAGTTAGCATGATTAGATCATGCAGTTGAAGTTTATATCATTTATGCTATAATTATCCATCAATCACTTCAGTGATTTTAACTCCTCAGAGTATTAGGTAATTCTGCTCAGAACATTTGTGAGTGGCATTGCTTAAAATCAGAATCATATCCCTGTGCCAGTTTAAATCCTGAGCAACAGATGGAAAATAATCTACCCAGGCCTTTAGAAAATGTCTGGATTTATCTGTCTTAGCAAGCAGACTACTGAATTAAGTCCAATACATAGAAAGCAAAACAGTCTAGGTTTCAATATTAATCTGTTCATGACATTGCAACTATTGCTAGCACTCCAAATCTATACCTGCTTCATAGCATGGCCTGTTGTTTTATGTTGGACCTGATATCATAAACATTTTATATGGTTATAATGAAGCTATGAATTATCAAATCACTCCAGATAATGAAGCTGCCATGTTTGACTTAAATTTTCACAAACCATCATCACACTTGTAGCCCTCATCACCACACTCATCAGGCACAGAAATTTGTAAAAGTGTGAGTCAATTATCAGCCATATATCAACCAATATTATTTTGGCTTTGTAACGTATGTTTTTTTTAAAAATAATTTATTCATTTGTCCCAAAGGTGCTTTTTCAAGAGGCAACTGGATTTTCTGGACTCCTTGCATAAAATCCTTCCATTCTTCACCATCCAGCTGCTTCTTGAAAAAAGCACTTTTGGGACAACCATGACCTGGATGACTTGGAATCTCCATAGACATTTATTCATTTGTGTTCATGAGTGAGTTTATGTATGCACCTCCAGGTTAGATCTGACTCCTGGCAATTAAACAGAGATACTTTCTTGGCAGCATTTTAAGAAGTAGATTCTCCTTGCCTTCTTTGTAATGTTAAGAGAAAACGACTGGTCCAGAATCACCCATTTGGACTCACCACTAAGGCATTTCTAGTCTAGGGTATTAACCATTAGACTAAAAAAGAATTCTCAGCCTGGTATAAGAGAGAAAATTTTTTAGATAAGACTGATTTTACAAACTACAAAACTGCACTTGGCAGAAAGAATATGTGCCTATGGATTAAACAAGGCTATAAAAAAGTTGTTGCATTTTTAAGATATTCGCTAGAATGAACACCTTTAAAAATTTAAATCAAAAAGGGGCTTGTTGCTAGAGAACAAAGCCAGACTAAAAGAGCCTTTTAAGAAGTTTCCTGGCTAGTTTCACCAAGCTTTTTTTAAAAAAATGTTTCTCTACTTACAAAATTGATGAAGATTTGTTCTGACTCTACCGCTTACAAGGCAGCCTATCTGGCGAAAGCATTCCCAAATGTGTGGCAAAGAGAGATTATTGTTAACTATTATAAAATATTGATGAACAAAGAAGTGCTGAAAGATTACAGAGTACCTCTGTGGCTTCAATTACAAAAGCATAAAGACAGAAGTAAAAGGAGGAAATATTTCAAGGAGGAAATACTAATGCTTCAGCCCATACTGTCCTTGCATCTATATAAGGTCTGTGGACTGAGCAAAGACTTGCAAGAGAAAAAGGAGGCATTATTATTACATTTATTATCACACTTTCTCTGTGTCCCCTGGAAAACTGCTCTAAGATAGAAAAGGTATCCTGCAAAAAAAATTTTTGGAGACCTTTATATGGGCTACAATGGGAAGGGGAAATTGGCAAAACATGGTTTTCTGTTCTTTAGTGGGAGGCCTCTGTTGTATTAATATGTAATTAATAAACCAAAGGCCAGCAGTAAATTAATTGTATGACAGACATTTCTAGAAAAAGTAATGCTGTATAAAAGTTGAAAATATGAATTAATACAAAAGGTGGTGTGTTTTTTTTAACCTTTTTTTCTTGTAGGAGATTACTGGAACAAAATACTGTAGGTGGCAAGGATAATCCTTTACTTTCAGCAATCCCTGGGGTTTCAAACAGAACTGTATCCATCTGATTACTTCAACCCACTTTGAACCTGTCATCTAGGACGTCAAATGCCCATTTGCTGAATATCCAGCTACAGCAAAAATGTATATAATTGTTTAATATGTAAACTATAAATGTAAATAGTGTAAATATTCTAGAGTTCATAGTTCAGGTTAAAGGAGATATTGTTATTCAAAAAGTTATCTTCACCCTTGTTCTCTTGCTGCAAATTATCACAGTTGCTCACATTTTAATCTAAATTAAAATCAAGAACAGGAAATAGAGTAACCATACATATACACACATTTATACTATATCCTGTATCCTATAAATCCTATATGCTAAAGAATATATCTTATATTCTAAGGCAGTTTAACTTTTCTACATATATACCAAATATACCACATCTTGCCATTTTAATAAGCATTTTTGAAATATTAAATATTAATTTTCTGTTTTCTTCAGCTCTTAAAAATAACTTTGTTTGAATAACTATGCTTTAGCCGATGTCTTCATTCAGAAATACTAATTTATTTTAATAAGATATCTCAAAATGCAATCATCCATTATTCATTGTTAAATATTGTAACTAAAATTGGGATTAATTCCATGCCTTAAATCAGCCTTCTATCCTATTAAGAGGGAAAACAATAGCACTATCATCCCTTGCCAGTCCAGCTAATGGCCACAATGATCATAATCATAGAAGTAAATGCAGATAACAGAATAGTAAAATAACAGAGTTGGAAAGGACCTTAGAGATCTTCTAGTCCAACCTCTGCTCAAATAGGAAACCCTATAACATTTCAGACAAATGGTTGTCCAATCTCTTCTTAAAAACTTCCAGTGTTAGAGCATTCACAACTTCTGGAGGCACTTATTAGTTGTTCCAACTGTCAGGAAATTTCTCCTTAGTTCTAGGTTGCTTCTCTCCTTTATTAATTTCCATCCATTGCTTCTTGTCCTGCCTTCAGGTGCTCTGGAGAGTAGGTTGACTTCTTCTTTGTGGCAGATATTGGAACACTCCTATCATGTCATCCCTAGATATGCAATTCAGTCTAACTCTCCTGTATGCAATTAACTAATACTTTTAAGTATTATATACCTCTATCAAGAGTTATTTTTTAAAGTACTCCTTGCAATTTTTGTTCCATACACTGTACAATTTCCTTTATAAGTTATTAGTAGAACCCTGATATATAAACATTTTAAGTGCAATTAATCAGCATCTCATCAGTGCTTCTCAACCACTTTAGCAATTTAGCAACTTTATGATGCATGTCCCCGAATTAGAAAAGGCTATGTTATAAATAGATTTAGTATTTGCTGGAAAATGTTTAGAAAAATTAAATTGCCCATGAATGTCCATCTAACAACACTTCAGATTAGGTGGTGTTATTGTTGTTGTTGTTGTTATTATTATTATTATTATTGAACTTCTTATGACAGAATGAGAAAAGAAGAAAAACTGTCTGTCATTCTGATATGTGAACTTCAGGACATGCATTGATTTTGTACTCTGATAAGTAAGCACTGGAAAACTAAAGAGATGGACCAATTATGCTTTTTCAGAAATTTTCCCATTAGTGAGAGAAAGTGAAAAGGGTTTGATGTGTTGGCCAGAATAGTGAGAGTTGAGATTAAGAGTCTTGAAAGAAAGGAAGAAAAATACCCATAAGCCATGATGAATATAGACAGTTTTAGCTGCTGCAAGAATATTACGTTCCTGGCTGAGAAAAATTTACTGAAGTTTCTTTCTGAAGAAAGAAGATGGCTATCATGATAATCAAAGTGAAGGACAGAACTATTTGGCACAGATGGGTCTGGTGGCAAAGTTCCAAGCCAGCAGTATTCTGATAACTGAGGGATTAATACCCATGGTTAACACTAAAGAGGGAGAAGGGTTTTAAAACTAGATACACATACATATGAATTAAAAAGGTACTCTTACTTTATAAGATGACTTACTTTACAGAAAGAGAAACAGTTAACCTAGGCATGCTTTTAGACATAATAAATCAAGCTATTGCTTCCTACTGTCAGAAGCTATGAAGTGAGAACTGGTTTCTTTCTCTATACCCGCTGACAGCTATAGAATTAGTCTTGCATGGTTAATAGTGAAACAGAGATATTCCTATCTTTGATGATGCTGTGAAAAAGGGAAAAGAACTCATAAAATGAAGGGATTGTGACTTCAAAATCTCTGTTAATTTCCTGACAGCCCAAAGCCTTGTGTCTTCTTTGGGTCCACCCTCAAAGCAAAACAAGTTCATAAACATTAAAATCAGACACTTTCAGTTCTTCTGAAACTATAATTATAATACTTCTATGAATAGATTCCTGATACAAGACCAGTTTACAGTCACAAATCAATGCACTGCTTAGAGAATATGCCAGACAAATAATTAAAAAATATTGAAGACTAAATACCGGTAATTACCTTTTTGAAAAGAAATATATCTTGGTAAAGATACAGGTTGACCTAGCAGTTACGATCTGGACTAACTAATAAGGCCTCTGTCAACAAAAGCTTTTCTTAAAATAAGATTTTTCTTCTTTCCCAGTGCCTGGACCTCTGGGAATCCATTTTGCTCAATCCTGACAAAACTGAATGTGAGATTTAAGACCCACTTCCTGTTCAGAAGATTTTTCACTTTCAACTCTGCCTGGAGCGCACTTTTCCTGTCAGAGATGATACACAATTTGGAGGTCCTCCTGGACTCATGGCTCTTGCTCAAAGACCAGGTGACAGCAATTGCTAAGGCACATCTTTGCACAGGTTTGTTTTGTCCCACAAATTGGGCCAACTTCTGGATTCCTTGCTCATGCATTAGTTACTTACTACTTGGGTTATTATAAGCCACTTTACTTGGGTCTGCCTTTGAAGAGCACATGGAAGCTATAACTGGTACAGGCAGTTTTTGGAACTTCTCACTACTCTCATGTAACGGTATTACTCCTAAAATATCCCTGGCTCCTAATAGTCTTCCAGGGATAATTCAAGGTGCTGATTATTCCTTATAAAGCTGTACACATCATAGGGCTGGGATACTTGTGGGACCTTTTCCCCATTGCTTCTGTTTATCCCACCAGAACCAGAAGAGAGGACATGTTCCACATCCCCTCCATTAAACAATACTGCCTTGTTGGATTCAAGAGCCATGCCTTCTCAGTAGCAACACTTGGGCTTATAGAACATCATCGAACAGAGATCTGGTTCCCCTGATCCTGCTAGCTGCAAATGATAACCATGACTTCTGAAGTATACAATACATACCACTCAACCAGATCTCTGTTCAATTTATCATTTGCAGCAGTTGGTTTCAATCTTTGTTCACCACCCAGAATCATTGTTACGAGACAGGTCTTACATATATTATTAAATATTAATTGTAATTTATTATATATAGTTTAAATAGATAAAAAGCATGCATGAGAATAAATTATATTAAAATGGCTCAACATTGATAACAAGATTCTGTTATCTTTTTGGTTGTTTAAAGTATCTCTGAATAATGTGACTATAAATAAATGTGTAAGGAATTTTTATGATTATGGATTATTATTGAGGTCATTATTGTGCTATTTTTGCTATTGTGCTATTTTATGAGGACATTATTGTGCTATTTTATGAAGACATTTTTAAGTAGAAAGTTGAATGATTTGCAGAAAATGCTAGAATCAATTGTATGAAATAATAATTACGGATCTGAAAATTATTACTTTAAAATCAAAATAAGTATATTTAATGGCAAAAATTATTTATAAATTATTGATAAATGAGGGGAAAATTACAAAAACTCATGTTCTATAATGTTCCTTCACTAATGATGGACAGCTGGATAGAAAATATTAAATTGTTCAAATATTGGCAGAAAGGGGAATAGGTAGTATGTAGTTTATTAAGAGGAATCAATGTGTGCCAAAAGAGATAAAACTGGCTATATGTTTTTTTAAAAAAATGCTTTGGCCAGGAAAGTGAAAGTTGATGCATTAGGTTAGAAGAAATATTAAAATAAATTAAATGTATTGGTAATGGCAGTTACAAAATGCTTGTAATAGAACAAAAAATGGGGTCAGGAATGTATGAATGAATGAATGAGGACTGAATGAATGCAGTGGAACAGAAAAATGAATGGTGTGAAACAAATATATTAAAATAATTTATTCTACAGAGAAAATAAATGGGAATCAAAACACAAAATAAACATAGCAACAAAGAATGAAGGAGAAGACTGATAGATAAACTCATAGTTCAGTGGAGTTGCCTCATTTTCAATTTAAATAATATGGATGAAGCACACTGTGGAAGCCAGGATGATTTGGTTGGTACAATAAACTATATTGGTATATGTTTCTTTTATCTTCATGAATTTAATATATTTGGCTTACACTTTCTTAGTTCTTGTTGACATTTTGCATGTTATCCCAAAGTTGGATTGGTGAGTATGCAAAACCTTAAAAAGGTTTTAAGAATTTATAAAAAGAAAGCTTCTTTTTCTGCATGAAAGTTACCTTTGGAGTTACCTTTAAGACAGCCTTCTCTATTTCTTTAACAACACAAAATCCTCAAGGGATTAATCCATGCTGTAAAGAATCTCATAGTGGTATTCAGCAGGTTCTGACCAATTCTGGAGAACCAGTAGCGGAAATTTTGAGTAGTTCAGAGAACCGGCAAATAGTACCTCTGACTGACCTCACCCCTATTGGGAATGGAGATTTTACAGTATCCTTCCCCTGCCACGCCCACCAAACCATGCCCACAGAATGAGTAGTAAAAAAATTTGAATCCCACTACTGCGTGGAACACTAAAAATTTGCAGTTTCCCCAAAGTACTAAGCAGTTTTCCATTTTAAAACACACTCCATTATTCAAACCTAGTGGGTTACCATATTAAATCTATTAATAGCTACTGTAGCTAGCCATCTTGGCAACTGTATTATATAGAATAGGGAAAAAAATGCTAATAGGGCATTCTTACACTTTTCCTTGCACACTCGTACTTTCACAGAAATTTCACCCCACAGGCAGAAGCAGATGAGACTGGTGAGGAGGTAATAAATGCTACTTACCCATAGTAAAAATAGAACTGTACCTCTGCCATCATTTACATAATAAAAAGAATACATCCAGATCAAAGAATTGTGTTCTGCTATGTAATATACAGATGGCATTTCCCTTAAATTGGCACATATCATATTGGAAGAGATGATGAGGTTGTACACAAAGGGCCATGGAGAACTCCCACAGGGATGGCCATATGCTTTCTTTCATGTGTAGGACTTATCTGCATATCTTGGATAATTGGATCATTCTAAAGAAGGCTTCAGCTATTTAAAGGAAGAGATAATCTGCATTTCCAGTGAGATAGCCAATTAATTTTAGATGCCTTAGAGGCTAATGAATTCTATGAATTTATGAACTCTTCCTCATTGGAACTGAAGCATTTTACTTCTGCGGAAACAGTATTTTGATACTAATTGCAAATGGATTGTTAGCTGGCAGAAGAATGGGTAAGTATGCTCATGTCCTAAAGCACCATAGGATAATATTGTGCAGATATCTGTAAAATAACTTTACTCCTTGGAGACAGGTAAGAAAGTGAGAAAAAGGAATACAGATCCTTGGAAGGGCACTGCTAAGTAACTGGAAGTAAACACTGGTTTCTGGCAAATTATCATATATTGCGGCCATGTGACTGGCACACTGCAAACAGTCATAAATGCAGGTCAGTGGTTGTGGCTGATGCAGTGCAACCACAAGTAGTTGAAAACAAGCTCTTTCCACCTGAGCAAAAAGGAAACCACCCAAGAGAAAGAAAAGATCGGCTGTTAATTGACAAGATGATTCTGGAAAATTACAAAAGTAGGAAGACCAACTTGGATGTAGTATGGATACAAGAAGGCATTTGTCTTCCTGCCACATGATTGGATAATCAGGTGCCTAGAAATAACAAGAGTCAATAGAAACGCCAGATGTTTTTTTATAAAGATAGGTGCCACAATGGAATGACACAGTTGCTGGTCAATGGTGATAGATTGGGAGAGGATAATATCAGAGAGAAATCTTTCAAGGAGACTCATAATTACCACTATTGTTTGCCATTGCGCCGATTCCTCTGTCAAAAATACTGCTTAACTCAGGCCAAGACTATCAAATATCAAAAACATCTTCCAGGCTACCAACTCATTTACATAGATGATTTGTAGTTATGAAAAAGATCTGAAATAGAATTACTGCTCAACACTGTCCATATATGTAGCTGAGACATTGAGTTTTGACTGGACAAATGTGCCGTCCTCATCATCAACAAGGGAAAACAAGGCAAAACCAAAGGGATCCAGATCTCCTATGAAAATAACATCAAGAATCTGGATGAAGACAATCACTACAAATCTGGACATCCTTCAAGCTGACAACATCAAGCACACTGAAGTAAAAAAGAAGATTAGAAATGAATAATCATGAGAGTGAAAATGTCTAAATTCAGTGGGGGGAAAACCATTAAGGCAATTATGGAATGTATGAATATTAGAAAGTGCAATTATTGATTTTCAGAAAGTACATTATAAAAAAACTGAATTATGAAATGTTTTGCACCAATATGGAAATGAAAGTTGGTTGCTGAAGACCAAGTAGGTTGTATCAAACTGAAAAGAAATGGAGTGAAATATTGTAAGTTATACACAAATGACAAAGTAGTAAAGATAAATAAATTTCTAGTCCTTGGTAGAATGTTTAATAAAGATGGAAAATTGATATTAATATGTGCAAATGGTAACAGAAAGATTGTGTATCCTATGTGGTCTCTTGCAAGAAATTAATGGTTTTTGAAAGAAACAGAAACAGTTGTGTTGTCCTACCCACTTTGTTATATGGAACTGTGAATTTGTCAGAAGAAATTTAAAGAGCTGAAAGGATCTGGTATTCAGTACTTAAGTGTGTATGGAAAAACAGGAAGATATAGGGTCAAAAACAAATGAGGTCAAGGAATGTACATTCAATTTAAAAGTAGGCAACAGGGCAAAAAGAGTGAAGTGTTTTAGTCACAAGAAAATATTAAATGAAGACTGAATTACAAAATAATAAGAGTAAATGGGTCAAGAGGAAATTTTACTTGAATGGAGTTCACAAGAACCTAAAAATTGAGGAGTGAGAGGTATAAAAGTGGGAAGGAATATACAGTCATGTGAAAAAGCAAGCACACCCTCTTTGAGTTCTATGGTTTTTACCTATCAGGACATAGTAAAAATTATCTGGTCCTTAGCAATTCTTAAAAATAGGTAAATGCAACCTCAGATGAACAAGAACACATTTTTATTTTACAAAAATAAATCAATATGGAGAAGGCATGTATGAAAAACTAAGTACACTTTGTGATCCAACAGCTTGTAGAACCATCTTTAGAAGCAATAATTTGAAGCAATCACTTTCTGTATAACTTTATCAGTCTCTCACATCATTGTGGAGGAATTTTGGTCCACTACTCTTTACAGCATTGCTTCAGTTTATTGAGGTGGACATTTGTTTATGCACAGCTGTCTTGAGATCCTGCCACAGCGTTTCAATTGGATTGAGGTCTGGACTTTGATTGGGCCATTGTAATACTTTGAGCCTTTGTTTTCAGCCATCCTGATGTAGATTTGCTGATATGCTTGGAATCATTGTTCTGTTACATGACCCAAGGTCAGCCAAGTTTTAGTGATTGGATATCCCAGCACCACTGTGCTTGATGATTGCATGTTTGTGTTGATAAACTATGTTTGGTTTTTGCCAAACATGGCACTGTGCATTATGGCCAAATATCTCCACTTTGATCTTGTCTATCCAAAGGATCAGAAGTCTTGTGATCTGTTCAGATACAAATCTAAACCATGCTGCCATGTTCTTTTTAGAGAGAAGAGGTTTTTTCCTGGCAACCCTTCCAAACAAACCATGCTTTTTCAGTCTTTGTCCAATTGTACTGTCAAGAATGTTAACATTTAACATGTTAACTGGGGCCTATAAAGTTTGAGATACAACTCTTGGATTTTTTGCAATTTCTCTGAGCATTGCACGGTCTGATCTTAGGGTGAATTTGCAGGGACAGACACTTTGGGGAAGATTGGCCACTATCTTGAATATAAATCCACTTTAAATTGTTTTGAAATGGCTTTACAACCCTTCCCAGATTGAGGGGCAGCAACAATTGCTTCTCTAAGATAATTGCTGATGTCTTTCCTCTTTGGCACTCTATTGACAGTAAATTCTAGTTCAATCTTAGGCATGAAAAGTTGAATAGGTGATTTTGAGCCAGTCACCCTCTCTCAGACCACAGGCTGTAGTTGTGGAGAAATCAGAGCAGGGGAATTAGGTATGTTAACTCCTTTGAGTTATTTATAAAACGAATAATGGGAGGATTAAAAAATTGAAACAGTATTTGGATGTAATGGAAGCAGGAATAGTTTGCAAGAAGAGCAAGATAGAGATAGGGAATGATATTGATATGAATTAGTTTAAACTAACTTCTCTTTTCAAAATTCCCTATCTTTAATTTGTTTGATTTATATCAAACAAATCAAATAAACAAATTTATTTATATTCATTTCATGGATTTAAATAATATTGTTTACCACCCAAATGAAACACTTTGATGTTTACTAATGGATGTACATATATACATTTGAAATGGAGTGTAGGTAATGTTTGAGTAGCAGAATGGATTTATGTTGGCATGTTACCCTCTCTATACTATAAAAATGCAAAGTAATTTTCAAAACTAGGATCATTCTGTGAAATGGTTCCAATTTTTGAAGGGCACAATAGAAAGGGAGAGGTTTTGATAAAAACACAGAGCAATCCCAGGAATGTTCATCCTCTTGGAGATCTGGATAGTCCTGGACCTTATAGTTTATGATAAGGCATTAAGCACCTAGATGTTCCCCTAAGCATTTGGACTAAGAAAAGGGGTTGCCAACCTTTTGGATCTCAGGGACCACCAAACTCATAATTTTAAATCCCAGGGACCTCTAACCGGTTCTAGGGGCATGGCCTAATTTGTGGGTGTGGCTTGGTGGTCATGTGACTGGCTGGGCATGGCTTGTATGTAAATATTATAAATAATTTAATTTTTTATAAAAAAAGAGCAATTTTTACCCAAAATCAGGCAAAGCAGGCAGGTACATTGAGTTGCTCACAGAATCACAGATTCATTCAGAGATCTATCTATCTGCCATCAGCTAGTTCCTTCTGTCACGTAAAATTTGCTTGCAAGCAAACTCATAAAATTTGCTAGCAAGCAAACTCACAAAATTAACTCACAACACACCATGTATGTAAATATTGATTTTTTTATGTAAAAAAGAGCAACTTTTATCCAAAATCAGGCAAAGCAAGCAGGTAGATTGAGTTGCTCACAGAATCATTCAGTGATCTATCTATCTGCCATTGGCTAGCTCAGTCAGTCACATAAAATTTGCTTGCAAGCAAACTCATAAAATTTGCTAGCAAGCAAACTCACAAAATTAACTCACAACACACCATGTATGTAAATATTGATTTTTTTATGTAAAAAAGAGCAACTTTTATCCAAAATCAGGCAAAGCAAGCAGGTAGATTGAGTTGCTCACAGAATCATTCAGTGATCTATCTATCTGCCATTGGCTAGCTCAGTCAGTCACATAAAATTTGCTTGCAAGCAAACTCATAAAATTTGCTAGCAAGCAAACTCACAAAATTAACTCACAACACACCATGTATGTAAATATTGATTTTTTTATGTAAAAAAGAGCAACTTTTATCCAAAATCAGGCAAAGCAAGCAGGTAGATTGAGTTGCTCACAGAATCATTCAGTGATCTATCTGCCATCGGCTAGCTCAGTCTGTCACATAAAATTTGCTTGCCGTGAGTCTGCACTGAATAATAGAACCTTCAGTCCTAAGGGAGGTTCAGCTGTGCTTAAAAGCAGAGCTGAAGATCTAAAGACTAGCTAAAAAACAAGAAATGCAACCATTTCCTGCCTAATCTAAATCTCTCGGCACAGCAGAACAGCTGATGGTTGGGGAAAAAAAGGAAAAATAGCAATTTAGCAGGTAAGTTTGCCGGATAAGGAGTGAGTGGGTGGGGAGGGTTCCCATGAGCCATGTGGGCAATGCAGCCTTGTGTTCCTGCGCAGCCTGGATTAATTGCTTGTGGGGGTGCTCTGGGGGGTGACATTTGTCTGCGGCCCACACCAAAATTTTCTCATCGCCCACCAGTGGGCTGCAGCTCACCAGTTAGCAACCACTGGACTAGGAGATAAATCGAGCTCTGTCAATTCATTTCACTAGGAGATAAATCGAGCTCTGTCAGTTCATTTTCTTATAAACTAGGATTATTTTTCAATATTAAGGATTCAATATTGTTCTTTTGATTATTACATTATTATTTTGAATCTTGCATGCTGTCCAGGATCACTGCCGGCAGAATTCACAGGAATGTCAAGCATATTTTATTCTTGAGAATCTTATGAATTGCTGAACAATTTTGCAATATGTTTCCCCTCTCATTTAGTTCAAATCAGAAACCTATGTAGCTTGTACGTGACATTCCAAGATAAAGGAAGCTTTTATCCGTATACTATTGATTTGTAGAACTGTGAGAACTCTTTTCCATTTAGCGTTTGCTTGAATTTAGAGGATTAATCAACGCATAGCTGTTTCTATTATTTAAACTGCAATCCCATGCATAAGGAATTTTTTATTTATTGGTATCACAGATTCACATCAACTTACATCTTCAAACAAATTATTCTGTTAACAATGTACGCTGGAAACTAACTCCCAGAGATTGGGGTTAAGTCAAGTTAACATTGAAAACAATAATCTTATCTGACATCCATGACCTTTTTGATTAAAACAACTTGTCTCTTTTTCAAAAGGCAGCTATTACATCTCATTAACCACTCTGCACCCATGCTGTCCTTTGAAATGCCATGCCATACAATTTTTGTTCTCTTGACTGATGATATTTTGGAATTTTTTTCTTAGGTTAATACAATAAAAATAGCATGTTGCAAAAACATTAACAATAGTTCAGGATTAAAAAAATAGAGAAGTGTCTGCTGAACCATACTTTTCTAATTTTTATATCACATTATTCTTCTTAGTCTAACTGAACTAACACCATTCTTAAGATCCCATTGGAATACTATTGCAACTTACAAAGCTACTCTGCATGTTGGCTAGCAATTGAAGATAGTTTTAAAATCTGGTTAATATCGTGACTTGCAACATTCAATCAGAAACTTGAAAAATACACTCTATAGCAAATTGGAATATGGATGAGGGGCAATAACATAATGTTAAATCCATACCAGTTGTAGGTTATCATTATTCAAAGATATTAAAGGTCTAAATACGGCCTTTCCTTGATTGGGAAGTGTATTCAGTATATCCCTTGGGATTCTCCTTGATTCTCACTTTTCTCAAATAGCATTTGTCTGAAATGACTTTCAACTGCTTCAGCTGATACATAAGTTACAATCTTATCGGAAGAAGACAGGCATTGCTTCTGTTAGTCATGCTTCATACAATACACAGTGCACTTGTCTATGAAATGCCTTTGAAGACAGTGTACAATCTTATTTCATCTCTAATCAGAAATGTGGCGACCAAATTTCATCTGTCACTCCTATGTCACAATGTAACTTGCAAAGGGTCAATTGCTGTGGTTTCCTATTTTCTTTTACAATTGGTCTGAAGTGTTCATTTTAGACTTTTCCCTATATACCTGTTCCAATTAAAACCAAGAGTTTCAGGGTCACCACAGGTAACATTGATACAAGCATGTTTGTGGATTAAAAAAAAGAAAATTCATGTTTTGAAAAATGTTCTGTGGTATTTTTTTTATGTATTTTGAGATAAATAAATCTGGGCTGTGTGCTTTTGGTTCCCCCCACCCCGATCAGAGTTAAAGGCATCATGTGTTTTAGCGTCTATCTACTCTAAATCCAGATTAAATAACAGGAATTGCAAAATTATGGCTTGGAATTAACCATCAACATTTAGCCCTATGGTAAAAAGCCTTTTGCTTCCCCATTAACGATGAGATAGATTTATTTCTATATTTTAAATTATGGAAATCATTTAAAAATAATTTTGGTAAAATAGTCTTTCTTGCCCTGCATTAAGGGATGCAAGAGCTGAAAATACTCGAGTTCATGTGTAAGTAAAATATTTAAAAGGTACTCATTTTACTACTATTCTGTGGAGCCTCTTTCCTCTGTCACATGTTTGAAGACTCATATACTTGTTTCCATATTCAAAAATCATACACTGTAAATCAATTTCTACAAGACTTGACCAAAGTAGAGTCCTTTAATAGATCAAAGTAGTTGAATTCTGACACTGGTAAAAAAAAAAATGTGTGTAGTTACTTTTTCCCTCCTGGATCAGCAAATTTTCTAAGCAGCTTGCTTGTTTGCCTGTGTGTGTGTGTGTGAGATGTATGTGTGTGTATGTGTGTGTGTACATATATATATATATAAAACCCGAAGAACCAAAGATCCACATATATATATATATATATATATATATATATATATATATATATATATATATATATATATATATCTTTTAACAATAGCCTATTTCCATCAACTATATGTACTGAAAGATTCTGTTTAACAATTATGAGAAATGCAAAGAACGAAGAACTCTGATGATCATTTGCGCAGCTGCAGGTTTTTGTTTGCAGTTGCCACTTTGCTAAAAATCTACCACTTTATTTATTCTTCCCAAAAATAGTCTTCAATATTATTGGGAAAAGCTTATTACAATAGGAAATAAATCCAGGACCCAGGTATATCAATAGTCATTCAATTAATTTAAAATAATTACCAAAACCTTCCATCAAAATACATGTGATTCTTTCCACTGAAATGGAGTCTGTCCATTACGTTTGCATATCACAATGGCCTTAAAGTGAAGCATCTCATTTAACAATCCCGCCACATCCGTTCTTTCAAATGCAATGAATATGAAGGTTGTTAAATGAAAAATGGTGTGCCAAAGGGGTGGGAGAAATCTTTAGAAGTTTAGCGCAGGCCTGGGCTCACCTCGTCTGTGCCTCCTACTCCCCCCTTCAACGACCAAGGGACCTGATGCTCTACTTCCTTCCCTAAGGGTTCCCCAGGCCTTGACCAAGCCTGGACAAAGAGGACAAACTCCCTTGCCTGACTAAATAGCCAGCTTGGGAGCAGTATGAAGCCTGGGAAACCCCAAAGGTTAGGAGAAAACATTGGGAGGCCCTTGGCAGGTCAGATGAGAAATAGGCCTTGACTGTAACTATCCTCTCTATTCAAGTCACTTCTGCTGATCATCTCTAGGTTCCAGTGGTGGTATGCTACCGGTTCTGCCTAACTGGTTGCGGCAATGAGCAGCAGAGACTGAACCAGCGCAAAAAGTTTTTGATTCCCACCACTGCTAGGCTCCCTTGCCTAGCTGAGTGGCTGGCTTGGGAGCAGGCTAATATATACATACTGTGCATGGTTTGAAAATGATTTAGAAAACAATCCTAACTAAATATACACTCTAATACTATATTAATTTATTTGTGGTATTTATTTTAGTGGGTAAATTCATAGACATGTGGACCTCTTAAGCATACCGATGCACTCTGAATCTGTTAGTAGTCTCCATTTTTCTCTCCAAATTCATGGGGACCTGAACCTAACCCTAAGTGAGTTTGCCTCCCAATGGGATTTTCTCATGTATTTTAGCAGGAAACGCAAATAGGGCAGATTTCCAGAAGTAACCATCCTCCTCAGCATATTGATCCACTATGAATGTTAGTGAACTTCATTTTGCTCTCTGAATTCATGCTGGCCTAACAAAAACTCTAAGTGGATTTTGCCTCCTAATGGGATTTTCCCAATTTGTTTTACCAGGAAATGTAGCTAGGATAGGCACAAAAAGTCAGTGCACTCCTAAACATACCAATGCACTACAAATCTGTTGATGACCTCTATTTTGCTCTCAAAATTCATGTAAACCTAACCCTAATGCTAAGTTTATTTGCTGCCCAATGGGATTTTCCCCTTTATTTTACCAGGAAAAGTTTTGTATTTCTCACATTATAAGATGCCCATTCCAGACAGCAGGAATTGCTGCTGCCAATCCCTGCTGCTGTTCGCCGCCACCAAATAGCGATCGCAGTGATTGACAGTAATCCCTGCTGCCTGAAACGGTCCAAAAACAGAATGCACGGAAGCTGAAAATGGGCTGTGGAGGCTGAAAACAGGATGCACAGAGGTGGTGATAGGCGGTGGCAATCCCCACTGCCTGGAACAGCTGATCAGTCGTATTACAGGAGGCAGTTCCAAACACTAATCAGATGTTCATGCTAAATCAGGCTGTGATAACGTGCTGAAGCTGACCAGGTAGATAGCGTGGGCTCGAAAAGTCAGTACCCTCCTAAACATATTAATATGTTAAGGATCGCAACACAACATTGGTGCTGACAATTTGCATGCCTGAATTCATGGTGACCTAACCCTAAGTTGACACCAATGGGATTTTTGCACATCAATTGAATTTTCTCATATATTTTACAAAGAAACAAAAATAGGGTGGATACAAAAAGTCTGCAATCTCCTAAACATACCGATGTACTACAAATATATTGGCAACTTCCATCATGCGCTCCGAAATTATGCAAACCTAACCCTAACCCTAAGTGGGTTTGCCGCTGAATGGGATTTTCACATGAATTTTACCAGGAAATGCAGATTGGGTGGAGTCAAAAATTCAGCACTCTCCTAAGCATACTGATGCACTATAAATGTTTTGGAAACCTCCATTTTGCTGTCCAAATTCATGCAGAGATAACTTTAATCCTAAGTTTGTTTGCCTCCAATAGGATTTTCAATTACTGTTACCAGGAAAAATGGTAAGGCATTTAGGATGGGCTCGAAAAATCAGCACCCTAAGCATTCCGATGCCTTAAGAAATTGCAATGACAATTTTCCTAACCCTAACTTTAAGCTGATTTGAACACTAATGGGATTTTCCTTGTAATTTACCCCGAAATCTAAATCTAATCTATCAGATACGCTGATATTACTGAAAAGATCTCTTCCTCCTAAATAATATGTTTATTTTTATTTATTTATTTATTTATTTGGTTTGTCACTTGCTTACAAGATAATAGATATAAGTAAAACATAGTTATGAATATATGAATACATATAAGAAAAATAAAAAAATAAAAGAAACAATAGGACAGGGATGGTAGGCACGTTGGTGTGCTTATGCACCAACATAAGGAAATGGGTGAGGTCAATAGTAGACAGTTTAAGGTTAAAGTTTTTGGGGTTTGGGGAAGAAACCAGAGTCAGGTAGAGTATACCAGACACACTGTTGCTGAAGTCGTATTTCCTGCAATCAAGTTTGGTGTGATTAACCTTGAGTTTGTATTTATTGCTTGCTCTTGTATTGTTATGGTTGAAGCTGAAGTATTCATTGACAGGTAGGACATTGCAATGTATGATTTTATATACTATACTTAGATCGTACCAAAGGCGGTGTAGTTCTAAGGTTTTCTAGGTCTACAATTTCTAGACCTAGGTATTCTGCAATGAGTAGAGTAGTGGAGAACTCTTCTTGCGAAACATTTCTGGACTTTCTCAACTGTGTTACTATCAGATACATAATGTGGATTCCACACTGATGAGTTGTATTCGAGTATTGATCTAGCAAATGTTTTGTATGTTCTAGTTCAGCAATCGCCAACCGGTGGGCCATGGCCCACTGGTGGGCTGTGAGAAAATTTTGGTGGGCTGCAGAGAAATCTCACCTCCAGAGCACGCCCACCAAAGCAATTAACACAAGGCTGCTCAGCCCACATGGCCTATGGGAACCCTCTGCGCCCAAACATTCCTTACCCTGCAAACTTGTCTGCTAAGTTGCTATTTTTCCTTTTTCTTACCATCATCTGTTCTGCTGTGCTAGGAGATTTAGATTAGTTAGGAAGCAGAAAATGGTTGGATTTCTTGCTTTCTAGCTAAGCACAGCCGAACCTCCCTTGGTTTGCTTGCAGACTCACCACAAGGAAATTTGAGAGACTGAGCTAGCTGATGGCAGATGGATAGATCACTGAATGATTCTGTGAGCAACTCAATCTGCCTGCTTTGCCGGATTTTGGATAAAAGTTGCTTTTTTATATAAAAAATTCAATATTTACATACATGGTAATGTTGTGAGTTAATTTTGTGAGTTTGCATGCTAACAAATTTCATGAGTTTGCTTGCAAGCAAATTTTATGTGACAAAATGAGCTAGCCGATGGCAGATAAATAGATTTCTGAATGTGTGATTCTGTGTGCAACTCAATCTGCCTGCCTGCTTTACCTGATTTTGAGTAAAAGTTGCTCTTTTTTATAAAAAAATCAATATTTATATAAATATTTATATTTACATGTAAGCCATGCCCAGCCAGTCACATGACCACCAAGCCACACCCACAAATTAGGCCACGCTCACAGAACCAGTTGGTCTCTGAGATTTAAAATTATAAGTTTAGTGGTCCCTGAGGTCCAAAAGGTTGGCGACCCCTCCTCTAATTAGTAGTGTAATATTATCAGAGAGAAAGCTACGTAAGATTAGGTTAACAACTCTTAATGCCTTTTTGGCTATGTAGTTACAGTGGGCTCTAGCACTTAGATCATTAGAGAGGAGTACTCCAAGATCTTTTACAGAGTTTGAATCATCAACAAGGTCTTGACTATTCAGCCTGTATTTTATTTTCTGATGTTTTTTGCCAATATGTAAGACAGAGCATTTATTTGTTGAAATTTTAAGTTGCCATTTGTTTGACCATTCTGATACACAGTCAAGGTCTTTTTGAAGGGTAGCAGTATTGTCTGTATTGTCTTTACATCATCAGCGAAGAGAACACAGTTGCTCTTAATATGATCACAGAGGTCATTTATGTAGAGTATGAAAAGAAAAATGTTGAAAGAGTAGAAATATGCATTTCTGTTCATCAGTTTTCTTCTAGTAATCTATTATGGTGGAATAATCATGTCAAGTTTCACAACTATGTTGTGTGTGAATCACATACATTTTCATCATGATTTAATAAATCATGAATTAAGTGAATTCCCTTACATTTCCAATCTCTGCAGATATTTGAACTGGTAATTTCAGTCAGCTATTGAATGTGCCTTAGCATTCTTCTTGATTTTCTACCTAATGCTTAACTGACTTTCTTCTTGTCAGAACCATCTGTTTAAATCACATTCAGTTAACATTTAGCTTCTCAGTATGGTTCTATACAAATTCTTACATAATGTTCTTATAAACTTTAATCAACAACCATATGTTTCTCTCTCTTTTACAGACACATACACACTCAGATACTGTATATATGTGTTTGTGTATGTATGTGTGTGTGTGTATACCCCACACCCACACATACATCTACATTTACATCCAAATGTTTTATTGCTCCTTACACTAAAATAATGTTAAAAGTTATCATGAAGAAAATACATACTACATAATAAATTTTCAACCGTAAAATAAAGAAATGCCACTGTAGATAAAGCTATTGTGGAAACCTCACAAGATCCCTGGTATAAGCACTTGCAATATTTCTAACTAGTTTTTAGCCAATATTTCCTAACTTCTGAGCCAAGTGCTTGCCATATTTACAGAAAATGTAATTCATATCTCCTCTGATTAATACATTTTATGTATTGTATTTAGAAATCTAATTCTATAAGTCATTGAGCAAAAAAAAAAAGAATGAGTGCTGGAACATGTCAAAGTAGTTAGCTCAATCAAACATTTTTCAATTTGGATCCATAAACTCTGAACATGAAATTAGGAATCTTTAAAACTATAACATCTAAACCATTACATAAAATCTGATGCTATATCTGTACCATACAGTACTATAATTTTCTTCTCCTAAACTCTATCCTTGAATTTAGCAGATCAGAAAATGCCAAAGATAAGTGCATTCACTTATCTTTATTGTATTAAAGGACTATTCTGTATTCTGAAAATATAACTTAAGAGTTTATGAAGTAGAAGTACCCTTCCCACTAAATTCTAGAAGCACACTGATATCCAGATAGAAATCTTCTCCAGCCATTAGATCTAGGATTAGAACAGCTGGTTTGTATCATTTTTTATATGAGATTTTTCCCACAAGATTAAAAAGAAATTTGACTGGCTTTCAATTGTTCCAATCATTCTCTTTTTGATCCCTTCACTGTTCAATTTTCATTCTTTATTTCCAATTGAAGATGTAGTTTGACTTGAATATCAAACAACCTTCAGACAAATCTGAAGACATGTAATTGTTCTGCTCCTTCTTAAACTATAATTTCCTTTTCAGACTGCAGTATTGTGCCCTTCTTATGTTCCATCTTTCATAGTTTTAAATTAAACATACTTTGCTATTATTTCTTGTTATTTCCCAGTATCCAAAATATGCGCCATGATCTTTTAAGGCTTTTTAAAGGCTTTAATTCTCCTCCTTTCCTTTCAAAGCTGCTTTCTGATATATCTGTCTCCATTTATCTATCTCCTTATCCAATGTTCTTTGATCACGTATTTACTTTTATAAATTTCCATATTGCTTTTGTTCACTAGATTATTTTCTCCGCGACTATATAGTTATGATTCTATTGTCCTTTTCCCTACAATTGTCTTCTCTTTTCCTGGATTTCTTCAAACAGACATTTTCACATCAAACTAAAATCAATCTACTCTTCTTTTTTCCCCTTATTCCATAATCTGTTGCCTCCCCCACACCCTTTCTTATTCATAATACCATATGGTATTAATGTAATTTTTTTCTTTCTGCTAGTGTCTCCTCGTTAAAAATCACATGTAGATTTTTGTGTAACCTTGAGGGTGCTTAAAGAAAATTGTGAAGAGAATATCATCCTATTATGCATGTGTTAAACATTTGCTGTAGCTTATTTAATATCTACATGAAGCCACTGGGGATCTGGTACTATCAATATGTTGATGATACCCAACTGTACATCTCCAGGCTATATTGCAGACATTGATTGAACATTGTCCCAATTCATTCTGGATGGTTGGGTGGGGAAGTAGTAAACCCTAGCAAAATGGAACTACTGTTTTGTACATCAGGTTTCTTCTATGTCCCTTGTTGGACATGATTGCACTGCCCCTAAAGGAACAGGTCTATGACTCTGAAATCCTCCAGGTCTCCCAGCTTCAGCTGGTTAGATATTTTCTTATCTCTTTTTCCATGAGATCAGCTGAAGGATCTGCATAATAAAAGTACGTTTTTTTACATCTCTTCTGCACTGGAGTTGAGCAACTGTAGTAAATTCCAATAAATACAAGAACTAAGGTAGTGGTAATCCATGGGGACTATAGTAAGAATAATAATGCAGTGGGCATTTTTCTATTAAATGATGATCGCATTGTTCAAGATTCAACTCTGATAACCCTTAATTTTAGGTATATGATCCTTTATTTCTTTAAAGAGAATCCACTATTCATGCTGACTTGAACAAATGCTGTCAGTCCAAAAGTACAAGATCTGCCTTTGAAGAATAAAAGCTGTGGTCAAAACCATGTTGCCTGGAGCAATTTAAAAACAACAATGAATTCTTAGACATATCTAGGGAGAAGAACTAGATCATGTGATTTGGATTAACAAGAGTATGAAATAGTTTCTCTCTTTGCAAAAATAAAAAATGTAGCAAAATCAAACTATAACATTCTTAGTTTAATTTTTAAATTCCTCTGCATCTTTGTAGAATGTAAGAGTAAAAAAAGAGATGTCCAAACAGCACTAAAGCTATACAGAAGTTAAGATTTGATGCTTCACAAGCTAATCATTTTTAGAGTATATGTATTTTTACAACATAAATATTCATAATAAAGACAAGAGAGGCCACTACATTTCCCACTTCTATTTTGGACTTCACTGTTTATTTTAACAAAGGGCAGAAGATAAATGAAACACAATTAGAGCTGCTGTTATTATAAAGGAAAAAGTGACTCATTAAAAAAAGGCAAACAAATTCATGCAGAAAGAAGCTTTACAGGAGGCACCTCAAACACCTGAGAAAAGATTCATTGCCAAGATCCAGTCCTTCACAGCAGCCAAAAGCTAATTTAAATATGGTGATGATGTCTTGTTGTCATAGTATGACCATGAGTTTATTGGAAGCTAGATGTGTTTTCACTGTTAACAGCACCAAGAAGAGATAGTGGAGACACTGATAATCTGACTTTTCCAATGAATTTAGATCTTCAAAATACCTTTAGATTCCATTATAACTATTAGAGCAGGGATGTCAAACTCGATTTCATTGAAGGCCATATCAGGGTTGTGTTTGACCTCGAGGGGGGACATGGCCAGGATGGGTATGGAAAGCTCATGCTGGGGGAGGCACCTGTGGTGGCCAAGTGTTAAGGCAGGACTTCACTCGATCCCTCCCTCCCTCCCATTATAATCTCCCTCCCTCCCATTATAATCTCCCTCCTTCCTTTTTTTTTTCCTTCCCTCTTCATTCTTTCTTCTTCCTTCCTTTCCTTGCTTTCCTTCCTTGCTCTCTTCCCAGCTTTCCTTTTTTTTCTTTGTCTTTCCTCTTTCCCTTTCTCCTTTCCTGTCCCTTGTTGGATGCTCAAATGCAAAAGAGGAAATATTTCAACATTTCTCCTTTTGTTTTGTTTTGAGTTTGTTTTGCTAGCCCTCTGCCAGTGAAAATGGAGCCCAGGGGGCTGTGTGCGGCCCCCTGGGTTTCATTTTTGGCCGCGACAGCCTTCTGCAGCCCTCTGCCAGCGAAAACGGAGCCGTGGGGCACTCCATTTTCACTGGCAGAGGGCTGTAGGAGACCATTACAGCAAAAAATGGAGCCTGGGAGGGCTGCACTCCATTTTCACTGTTAGAGGGATTACAAGCCACTCCTTCACTGTTTCTAGGGCGGCTCCATGGGCCAGATGTAAACACCCTGCGGCCCAGATCTGGTCTGCAGGTCTTGAATTTGACACCCCTGCATTAAAGCATCAAATCTGTATTTTTAATTAGTAAATTCCTGCAGACTATATTATAGTAGCCTTGAATACACAGACGTGATAACTCTAGTAGTAAAACTCTCTATAGTACTTCATGATTTAATGTTTTAAATAGAAAAAGCAAGTACTTTGTATTGCCCACAGATGGGATGATTTCCTAAAAATATACTAAACTCCCATGAAACAGATTTATAGAATAATAAAGTACAGGTTGTTTTTTTCATGTTTTCTTTTACAACCATTTCATACAAATATTATTCTAAACCTGAAAACATCTATGCAGAGCACTAGTAAAACAAGACAAAAAATGACTTCTGCTTCAAAAATATGCTACGTTTTAAAAACAAAATTTGAGTAGGGGAGGAAAGCAGGCATGCTCATGTTTTAAATTTTTACCCTTCTGCTTCACACGAGTCAATTTCAAATTTATAGCAATGACATATTTCCATAGTTGTAGTAGAGTTTTGACAGCCAAATTAAAAAAACAGAAAAAAAAAAAAAAAACCTTACATCTAGGATTCTAAATGTTTGGTATTTACTTAAGCATTGTTTGTTCTTCCAGGAAAGAAGTTTGGATGCAAAATACTCTCTAGAGCAGTGTTCCCCAGAGAAATCCTTGAAACAGTACATTTTCATCTACTTTTAATTAGAAGTATCATCCCAGTTTATCTTTCTGCACTATCAGCTGTGAATCAAATCAAAATGACCCAAAGTTTTCATTTGAAGCACACACTGCAGCTCTCTTAATCATAATAATTGTCTTAATTACAGAAAATATTTTAAAGTGCCTCATTTTACTGTCACACGTGGAGAGATCTTCAGCTAGAACAGAAGCCATTGTCAGCTTGAATTTTTGGTTAAGGCAGGTGATTCTTGAAGGCAATTTTATAGCCAACATAAATGAAAATGAAAGAATATTTAAATTTGTCAGCAAGATTCAGCGAATGTTTAAAAATAACCAGTGATGTCAAGTGGAAGGTAAATGTGATAAGCAACCAGGTTTACAGCATTCCTTTAATTTGCATTAGTCCACCTATTCTAAGAAACTCATCATGAAATTCTCAATGTTATTTCATTTTGCTTTTGGTATGAATACATACGTGGATAAAGTTTGGTTGAAAGACTGTCACAGTTTGTCATTTAAGGAGTTAATGGATTCACAGTTGAATTAAAACAGATCCAAGTCTAGCAATCTATTTTTGGTTCCCTAGAGTTATTAAGCAACCAACAAGATAAGACCAGGACTTTCTGGGAAATAAATCCAGTCTCCCCTTACTGGTAATCAGTGTCCTTCATGTCTTTTAGAAAGCCATTAATAATTAAGATGCTACTGAATTTCAATTATGAATGCTTTAGGTGTTCTTCAATCAGCAGTTTATTCATCATCTCTCCCTTCTCCTCCTCCTCTTCCTTCGATGTTATAATTCTGTTCCTATATATCTCTTAGATGTTTTGCATCACCAGTTTTCCAATTCTTTATTCAGAATTTTTAGTTCCTGAGCAACAGAAGCATTTTATATCAAGCTATCTTTTTAGAAGGCCATTCTATATGTTGTTAGAGCAACCATTTTATTCCCTTCAAATGCAGTCATAACCAATGATCAAAGATTGCTTAGAGGTAATTGCAGTCTGGAGTATACAGAATCTGCAGGTTCTCATTTCCACCATTCAGAGTTCTCTTTCATCTCCAGCAGCTGGAGGCAAAAGGAAAGCTAACCTCCACCCCACCCCATATTTTGCTATGCATTTTTAATTTGATAGATAGGGAATCACTTCCATTTTTTTTCAAGAAAAAGAAAAGTTTTAGTGACATATTCATAGGACGCTAATTTATTTTTAGTTATAAATAAGCCCAGTGCCACATAGGTGACAATATCTTGTCTTTCACTTTACAGTAACCATTCAAATGACTTGGGGTTTTCTTGATTTCTCACATTCCAATTAAATACCATAAGAAGCTATGGTGGATAATTTCTTCCATGTTTTTCCAGTTCAGAAAACATTTATAGCCGCAAAGGCTACAGACTGATAGAAAAAGATGTAACAGGAAAAACAAAGTAAACACCAGCATTTTTCACATTTCATAATAATTGGTCAAAAAAGTGCAAAAGAATGTAAAAAAAAAAAGATTTAGGTACCTGGGATTGAACAATAGCTTTTTTTGCAATATATATTATGTGTTTATCTCCATTTCATTAACCAAATCTCTCCATTTTTGTTATAGTGGTTTAGAATTGTTCCTAAAAACTTTAACCTTAGACTGTCTACTATTGACCTCACCCCTTTCCTAAGAGGGGCGTGCATAAGCAAACCAATGTGCCTACCATCCCTGTCCTATTGTTTCTTTTATTTTTCTTATATGTAGCCATTTCATGTATTCATAACTATGTATATACTTATACTTATTATCTTGTAAGCGATTGACAAATCAAATAAATTCTAAAAATTCTAAATTCTAATCCTAACCCTATGAAACGTTTTTGGATTTCCTCATGATCTTTTACTAATTTGGGTAGTAAACAATGTACTGTATCCACAACAGGGAAAAAAAGCGTCCTTTCCTCGATCTTATTTCATCTTGATCTGCAACTCAAATATGTTAAAATAATTGCAGGAGTAATTAATATGTTATATTTATATAGTTGAATGATTAATAAAATACAATAATTAAGCCGCATTCAGTGCATTAATAAATTAAATTGAATTTACCTCTGAATAAATATGCAAAGAATTGCTGCTTTATAGGGGTAAAAAAAATTTCCGAGGCTACTTCTAGTATTTTAAATCACAAAAATATTATAAAAATATTAAATTAAATATACTTTATGAATTTTTAGGAAGGAAATGCCTGGCGTTACCAGACTCCAATAATGCTATTTAAAACCTCAACATAATTTGTTTTGCCAGATCATGCTATTATGCTGCTATTGAAATCCATGGCAGATTTCTATTTACTTACGGTAAATTATACATCTCATTGAATCACAAGGCTGGAAGTGACCTTGGAGGTCTTCTAGTCCAAAAATCCTGCCCAAAGCAGGAGTCCTTATACAATCCCAGACAAATGATTGTTCAATGTTTTCTCAAAAACCTTTAAAAATTAGGTAGCCACAATTCCCGGAGGCAAACTGTCATATCCCTTTTTTAATACAGAACTACACAAGTTCTCCCCTTCTCAGTTACTATCTGCATTGCTTTCTCACCATCTTGTGAATGAGAATTTGCCTTACACATAACTTTCTGTTTATAACTAGAAATGTGGAACTGGTATATTATTTTAAAATTAAAAATCAAAACTTTTTATGAAACAAGCCACTACTGTTTATATAGCTTAGGTGGGCCCAAATATTCTGTCAGTTTGCTTTAAAATATTATGTTAAACTTTTCAAATGGTCAGTTCTAAAACCAGGGGTGGGATTCAGCTGGTTCTGGCCAGTTTGAGTGAATTGGATGTTAATTTTGCATCCAGTTTGCCAAACCAATAATTCTGACGACCAGCTGGCCTGGCCTTCCCCTCCCCTGAGTCCCGTTCTGGCTCCAGGAAAATGCAAGGAGGCCTCCTGGCAGCAAAAACAGGGCATGAGGGGTGGGACCGGATCCTCCCATGTCCTGTTTTGGCTGCCAGGAGGCTCCAGGGAGACTTTCTAGCCAAAAATGGGACATGGAGTGTCCGCCGCTGCCCCTCCCCCCATGGCCTGATTTGGCTGCCAGGAGGCTCCTCTTCAAGGGAGAAAAAAAGAAAGGAAGAAAAAGAAAGGAAGGGAGAGAAAGGGAGAGTGAGGGAAGGGAGAAAGAAAGAGAAGGAAAGAAAGAGAAAGAGAAAGAAAGAAGGGAAAAGAGAAAAAAAGGAAAAGAAAGAAGGAGGGAAGGGAGAAAGGAAAAGAAAGAGGGAAGAAAGGAAGAATGAGGAAGAAAGAGAAAGAAAGGAAGAGGGAGGGAAAGGAGAAAGAAAGAGAAAGAAAGAGGAAAGGAGGGAGGAAAGGGAGAAAGAGGGAAGGGAAGGGAAAGTGAATGAGGTATGCCTCACCAGTCACATGATCACCAAGCCATGCCCACAGAACCAGTTGAGGTATGTGTTGTGGAGCGACGGAATAACTCAGGCAGAGACCAGGTCAAGGCTAAAAGCTTAACTCTTTATTATAAGTAAAGAGGGTTACCGCTACTGCCGCGCTAACACGGCAGCCAGCTGGAGCGGCAACAGCTGATGCCGTTTGACAGCCGCCTTTTATAGCCGGCTGTCAAACGGCTCAGCCAATGGGAGAGGTCCGTGCTTCCCGCTTGAAGCACGGACCTGAGTGAAGACTCAGTCCATACACAACACTCCTCCCTCCCAGTGAGGAGCATGCGTAGTCCTTCAGATACGTCGGACACCTGCGAATTCGTCCGGATCTTCTAGGCTCCGTCAAAGATGGCGCTGGGTTGCTGTCTGGAGCTCTCTGCGTGTCTCCAGGCGATGGAGAGGCTGCTGGACTGTCTGGAGTCGGGTCTGCACCTTGGTCAGCTTCCACATCTGGTAGGTAGTCGTTCCCGGTGGGTTGGCAACTGGTTTCGTCGAATGGTGTGGTTGCTTCTGCATGGGGCCCGTCTAGATGACCTCTGGGTGCAGTGCTCCAACGCTTCCTCAGGTGGTCCACGTGACGCCGCCAGGTCCGCCCATCAGCTAACTGGACTCTGTAAGACTTGGGACCAGTTACTGCTATCACAAGCCCTGGTAACCATAGTGGTTGCCCAGTGAAATTTCTGACAAATACCTTGTCATTAACCAGGAACCCCCTGTCTTGGCTGTTTGACCCAAGGGGAAGCAAAGGGGCATAATTTGGGTGCAGCCTATCCAAGGTGGTCCTCAGCCGGCGTCCCATTAATATTTCGGCTGGTGACTTGTTAGTAGAGGCACAGGGTGTAGTGTGTTGGCTCAATAAGTATTGGGCCAGCCTGTCATGCCAGTTAGAGGGACCCAATTTTTGTAACACCTCTTTAGCAGATCTAACTGCCCTCTCAGCCAGCCCGTTGCTGGCAGGATGGAAAGGGGCTACTAGTATGTGCCTGATGCCCAAACTTGCTAAAAACATCTCAAACTCACAGGAGGTGAATTGGGGGCCATTGTCAGACACGACAGAATCAGGAAGGCCATGTGTGGCGAATATCCTAGTCAGTGCTTTGCTGACCGCCTCTGTAGTGGTGGAGTGCATTAAAGTTAATTCCACCCATTTTGAATATGAATCTACTACCACCAGGAAAGTGCGCCCATGGAAAGGGCCTGCTAAGTCTATGTGTATCCTGGACCAGGGGTTACTTGCTTCCTCCCAGGTCCTAGGGGTGGTTGCTGGTGGTAATGCCCTGGAGGCCTGGCATGCCTGGCAAGAATTTACCCAATTAGAGATTTGGGCATCCATGCCTGGCCACCATACGTAGCTGCGGGCGAGGGCCTTCATTCTCACAATCCCTGGGTGGCCCTCATGCAAAACCTTCAGTATTGAGGTTTGTAATTTGTGGGGAATTACTACTCTGGTTCCCCATAGCAAACAGCCTTGCAAGGAGGAAAGTTCCTGCTGGCGTAATTTGTAGGGTAGGAAGTCTGAAGGATAAGGGGCCGTAGGCCACCCCCTCCCTACCCAGTCCAGGACTTGGGATATTACCTGGTCCTTGGCCGAATGGGCAGCGATGTCAGCAGCAGTGACTGGAAGCTTGAGATCGTCGATAAGAAAGACTGTGGTTGCAGGTGCTGGGTCCACGACTGGCATTGGCAGGGGACAGCGGCTGAGTGCATCAGCATGGGAAAGGCTTTTCCCGGATCGATGGATTAGAGTGTAGGAATACGCAGCCAGGAAAACCGTCCATCTGGTCATCCTTGGGGACAAAATCTGGGGAGTCTGTTTAGAGCCGGATAAAATGCCTAGCAGTGGCTTGTGATCAGTTATCAGTTCGAAATGGTGCCCGTAGAGGAATTCATGGAACTTCTTCACTGAAGCCACTGCAGCCAAGGCCTCCTTGTCAATCTGGCTGTAGTTGCGTTCAGTGGAAGATAGTGTCCTTGAAAAGAAAGCTATAGGTGCTTCTGCACCATTGGGCAGTCTGTGGCTCAGGACAGCCCCGATTCCGAATGGAGAAGCATCGGCTGCTAGAATGAGTGGTAAGTCTTTATTGAATTGGATTAAGACGGCCTTTGAAGTTAACAATGACTTGACTTGTTTGAAAGCAATAGTTTCCCTTGGTCCCCAGTGCCATGGCGAATGCTTGTCTAAAAGTCTATGAAGTGGCTCAGCAACAGAAGCTTTATGGGGCAGGAACGATGCATAGAAATTCAAGAGGCCCAGGAAAGCTTGAAGCTCAGTTTTGTTTGTAGGAGTAGGCGCATCGTGAATGGCCTTAACTTTTGACTCAGTTGGGTGAATACCCTTTGCATCAATTTTGTAACCTAAGAATTCCACTTGTGGAGTGGCTATGGTGCATTTTTCCCTTTTTAGCTTGAGACCAGATTGTCTGAAACGGTCAAGTACACTTCTGACCCTTTGTAGTAATTGCTGTTGGTTGGTGGCAGATACCAGAATATCATCAAAGTAAGGCACAACGCCTGGTAACCCTTGCAGTATTCGTTCCATAAGGGATTGGAAAATTCCAGGGGCCACACTAACTCCGAATTGTAGACGTGTGCATTTGAAAGCCCCTCTGTGGGTTACTATTGTTTGCAGTTCAGCAGTTTCATCGTCAACAGGAAACTGCTGATACGCCTGGGACATGTCCAACTTTGCAAAAATGGACCTAGGCTCAAGGGAATGGAGTAAATGTTGTACCACAGGGACTGGGTACGCACTAACTTGTAAATATCTGTTTATTGATGACTTGTAGTCCGAGCAGATCCTCAAGTGTCCATCCTTTTTTAAAGGAGTTACTATGGGGGTCTCCCACTTTGAGAAGTCAGTTGGTTGCAGTATGCCCTGTTTGATTAATTTGTCAAGTTCCTTGTCTAGTTGAGGACGAATTGCAAAAGGAACTCTGCGGGGCTTCAAACGAATTGGAACTGCCTGGGAGTCTACCCTGAAGGATATTGGGGTTCCCACGTAGCAGCCTAGGCCCTCACTGAATACGTCTGCATAGTCCCTGAACAGGGAGTCAACTTCTGAATTGTTAATGGCGTGGATTCCCCCTATGTGGAGGCCCAGGGCTGGGAACCAATCTAGTCCCAATAGGCTTGGGAGGACACCATCCACTATCACTAGAGGCAAGTGACCCTTAAACCCTTGAAAATGGACTAGGAACTTGCCTTTTCCGATGACAGGGATGGTTCTGCCTTGATAGTCCCGAAGTGTTAGGTTGCAGGCTGGAATTTTCTGTCTTGACATTCTGGGGAGTAGCTTCTTTAAGGTGTCCCATGAGATGATGGACAATGCAGAGCCGGTGTCAACCTCCATCTTGCAGGGTCTACCTTCTATAGAAACAGTGACACTAATTTTGTTAGATTTATTAATTTTTTGAATTTTAAACTGATAGCAAGTGAAACAGTCCTCAATTTGCCTGGGGTATTGAATGAGCTTCTGTGGTCTTTGTGGCTGGCTGAAGGTTTTTCCTGACTGACAAATTTTTGCCAGATGGCCTTTCTTTTGACACCTTAAACATATGGCATTCCTGAATCTGCAGGATGCTCTGAGGTGATTTCCCCCACAGCTTAAGCATACTGTTTGTAACTGTGGGGTTTGACTTATACCTTGCCTGAACTCTTTTTGATTTGCATTGGGCTGTCTGAGGCGGTTTACCTCAGTAGCCTCTTCTGGGCCAGTTTCTGAGGAGGCTTCCTCAAAATATACTGTAGGATTTTCTAGTCTGCTGGGTTTTCCCTGAATTTCAGCTGCTGAGAGTGCTGACAGCTCAGCAGCCTGGGATTCCTCTATGGCTTGCTTAAGAGTTAGATCCCCTTTGGCTAATAAACGTCTTTGTAACTTTGGGTCTCTAACGCCACAAATTAGCTGATCGAGCAGCATATCGTCCAGGTAATCTCTGAACCCACAATGCAGGGCAGTTGTTCTCAGTGCTGCCATATAATCATTAATTGTTTCCCCCTCTGTTTGGATGCGCCTTCTGAAAGCATGGCGCCTAGCAATCCTGGAAGGCTTTGGGGAGTAGTGATTTGAAAGAATTTCCTGCAGTTCCTCCCAGGGAATAATCTTTATAGATCTAGGGGCCAGTAAAGCTGATGCGGTGTCAAAAACCGTGGCTCCGCAAAAACTTAGGAAGTAAGACTTCTTCCTATGTTCAGAAATTTCTGACAGGTCTAAAGCATCAAGAAAACAGTCAAACCGGTTCTTGTATGACTCCCACGTCTCAGCAGCCGGTCTGAAGGGCGGGAATGCCGGATTCGCAGTCATCTTCTGTCAGCTGTGAAGTTTCTCCTCAGGCAAGTTAGAGACGGCACTTCGCGGTTAGAGTCTGCAACTCTGTAGCGATTTCAGCTCTAGGTAGTGATTTCGCTCCTTTAATTCTCTCCCTTGCCTGGCTTGCCTTTATTTGTATCCCGTCCTCGTCGCCAGTGTTGTGGAGCGACAGAATAACTCAGGCAGAGACCAGGTCAAGGCTAAAAGCTTAACTCTTTATTATGAGGGTTACCGCTACTGCCGCGCTAACACGGCAGCCAGCAGGAGCGGCAACAGCTGATGCCGTTTGACAGCCGCCTTTTATAGCCGGCTGTCAAACGGCTCAACCAATGGGAGAGGTCCGTGCTTCCCGCTTGAAGCACGGACCTGAGTGAAGACTCAGTCCATACACAACAGTATGCCCACCCCATCACATGACCAGCAAGCCATGCCCACAGAACCAGTTTTTTAAAAAATTGAATTCCACCCCTGTCTATAACTGTCATGAAATATCACGTTTAGTTGTTTTTCTTAGAAAATGGTCCTGCAAACAAGCCTTTGGAGTCATAATTTATTTCAATCACTCCACTGGGTTAAAAAAAAAAATTCAGTACAGCAACCTACAAACTGAACACAGTTGAGAAGCAAACTTGCCATTTGGAATACAAATTCAAAGGTTTGAAATTTATAATTTTTAAATGCTTTGCAAATAAAACTTGGTCCTGAAAATTTGGGGTAGAATCTTTCATTTTTAGACACAAATAAGTCAAGCTTTTCAAACACTGTTTTGGGAGAGACATTCTTCAAATATATGGTATTCAAATTATTTAGTTAATCTAAGGCAGCAGTCACCAACCGGTGGGCCGTGAGAAAATTTTGGTGGGCCGCAGAGAAATCTCACCCCCAGAGCACCACCCCCAAAGCAATTAATCCAGGCTGCGCAAAAACACAAGGCTGTGCCGCCCACATGGCCTGTGGGAACCCTCCCCGCCCACTCACTCCTTACCCAGTAAACTTACGCAAAAACACAAGGCTGTGCCGCCCACATGGCCTGTGGGAACCCTCCCCGCCCACTCACTCCTAACCCAGTAAACTCCTTACCCAGTCTGCTAAGTTGCTATTTTTCCTTTCTCTGACCATCATCTGTTCTGCTGTGCCAGGAGATTTAGATTAGCTAGGAAGCAGGAAATGGTTGGATTTCTTGCTTTCTAGCTAGTCTTTAGATCTTCGGCTCTGCTTGTAAGTACAGCCGAACCTCCCTTAGGACTGAAGGTTTGCTTGCAAGCAAATTCAGTGCAGACTCATGGCAAGCAAATTTGAGAGACTGAGCTAGCCGATGGCAGATAGATAAATCACTGAATGATTCTGCGAGCAACTCAATCTGCCTGCTTTGCCTAATTTTAGGTAAAAGTTGCTCTTTTTTATAAAAAATTCAATATTTACATAAATATTTATAATATTTACATACAAGCCATGCCCACCCAGTCACATGACCACCAAGCCACACCCACAAATTAGGCCACACCCACAGAACCAGTTAATAGTCCCTGGGATCTAAAATTATGAATTAGAATTAAAATTAGGTAGTCCCTGAGGTCCAAAAGGTTGGCGACCCCTGATCTAAGGCAATCAGTAAGACATTGAATTAAGTTTGGTACACACTGCCTTGATTCTACACAGATCACCCTTCTAGAATTCAAGATATAAGCTTTAAATTAAAAGATGTAGAATTTATGCTAAGGTCTGTTATTTTAATTGAAGTAGGAACAAAATAGGATTTCCTCCAGTAAGTATTCAAATGGGTGAACCAAAGAAAAGGTATTAGTGATATTCTCATAATCCCCAATGGCTCTATACAAGAATATTGGAATAATTCCTTTTTCTTTTCATCACAAATGGGCTGAAGTCTAACAAACTACAAAAACTGCAGAGAAAAAAAATCCAGAGAAAAATTACATTCATCGCAGAGTACTACACTAAGAAAAAAATGGCTCACTTTGCTTTGTATCAGCAGAAAGCTAAAAAAAGCAAACAAAACCTCAGCATTTAATTTGTAATATGCTAATCTGAAACACTAAATCTTAGCATTCATAGATGTTTTTACTTTAGGGATCTAAATCTCTCCGGTAGAGGAATGAAGGAATATGATACATGAAAGGAAAACATCAGGGCACTATTAAATCTGTTGTTGTTGCTGCTATTCTTGATATACCCAGCTGTTCAATTTTTTTAAAAAAATGGTTCCCCGAATTATGCTAGTTCTAACCTAATTATCAATTGATCTTCCTTGATGATATCACTAGGGGTTGCTACATAATCAGCATTCTTCTTGAATAGCACACTAAAATTACTATTAGGTGAAACACAGGCAGAGAAAATGAAATTTCATGTATTGTTTGCATTTTCATCATTCCTATGGCCATTGAAATAAGTAAGTGAAAAACAATCCAGCAAATTTAAATGAGGAATCAGGAACAAAAAAAGATTAAAAGCTTAATGCTGAACACAATATCAATAATTTCTATAAAGCCGACAAGCATTTGCTTTCTCTAGACGGATCCACAATAGCTCTTTTTTAGAGATGAGATTTCTTTCCAGGAAGGTTCACTGAATTGCTAACTAATTGCATTCACAGTATTTGCCATATCATCATCAAGGAACTTTTTAATCTATTATGCAAATAGATTAAAATCAATTAAAGAGATGAGTCCATTTTTTTCATGTATTTTTATTTAGTTTGACAGCTGTTTTCTGAATCCTACAAAGACTGCATATGCAGCAGATAATCCCATATGAATATACCAATTGTTATATTTGTTACCTCCTTTATAGAAAAGCTGTTACATAAAAGTGAAGCAGTTCAAAGTGACAGCTAAAACTCTCCCTCCATGCCTCAAGTCATCTCTAGAAATTGCAGTCTGCTATTTCATTACCATTACCAACTGAATGCATTCAAACTAAAGTCTGAAAAAGTGATGCAATTTGGCTCCAATTCTGAGGTACATACAAAGAATCTGTTGTGATAATACAAGAAAAAATATGAAACTATTTCAAAAAAATTAATCTGTTCAAGAACTCTACCTTCTAATTTCTTTGCCTTATAAAAACTCCTGCAGGGAAATTGTTCACAGATAAATAACAGCATCTTAAGGCATTTTATATTAACTTTTGAAATCTACACCAACATTAGCATTAGTTCTGGAGATGGTCCATAAGCCATTTTTCCTAATAGTTGGGCTTATACCAGCATTTGAATCATTTGCTATTGTCACCAACCTTGTGTTAAAACAGTGGGGAACCATAAAACATAGTTCTTATTCTTAACGTAATACAACAGGTTTAAGTGGAGGAATTCTTAACATACAACAGACTGTTAAATCAATAATCACCTGGTAGTCGACTTCCATAATTTTCTGGCTTCTCTAACTATAATTTATCTTTCTAACATGGATGGAATCCAGTTTACAATTATTCGTCTTTAAGTTCTAAAAATTTAAACAACCAGTGTAACCAGTGACTGCAATCTCAATACAGACAGTACTAGGTAATTACAAGTAGTCTTGAACTTACAACAGTTCATTTAGAGAACGTTCAAAGTTACAACAACACTGAAAAAAGTGACTTATGACTATTTTTCACATTTATGATAGTTCCAGCATCCCCATGGTCATGGTCAGGTGATCAAAATTTAGATGCTTGACAACTGACTTCCATTTATGACAGTTGCAGTGTCCCTGGGTCATGTGATCAGTTTTTGCAACCTTTGGACAAGCAAAGTCAATGGGGAAGCCAGATTCGCTTAACAATCATGTTACTAAGTTAACCAGTGTGGCAAGAAAGGCCGTAAAATGAGGCAAAATCCACTTAACTGTCTCACTTAGCAACAAAAATTTCGGGCTCAATTGTTATCATAAGCTGAGGACTACCTATATACAAAGAAAAAGAATGGGAAGGGTTTTGTCCTAATAAAATTTCAAGATTGTAGAATAATTATACTGCTATTTTACTTTAAGAGAATAACAGAATTGGAAGGGACCTTGGAGGTCTTCTAGTCCAACCCGCTGCTCAGACAAGAAACCCTATACCATTTCAGACAAATGGTTGTCCAATCTCTTCTTAAAAACTTCCAGTATTGGACCATTCAAAACTTCTGAAGGCAAGTTGTTGCACTTATTATTTCAACTGTCAGGAAATCCCCAGTCATCTAATCATCTTTATTGCTCTTCTCTGCACTCTTTCTAGAGTCTCAACATCTGTTTATAAAAAACTGGAAGCAGTATTCCAAGTGTGGTCTTACCAAGGCATTATAAAGTGGTATTAACACTTCCCATGATCTTGATTCTCTCCCTCTGTTAATGCAGCCTAGAACTGTGCTGGTTTTTTTGGCAACTGTAGCACACTGCTGGCTCATATTTAAGTGACTGTCCACTAAGACTCTCATAGTTACTACTACCAGATATCATCTATACCAGTGGTGGCGAATCCTTTCTGTGGGCATGTGCACCATCACCCCAGCTCAGCTCCATCGTGCATGCGTGCATGCCTCTCGCCAACCAGCTGGCCTTGGGTCTCTGCTGTGCATGTGTGGGGGTAGGGCACATGCAAGGGAGGTGTGCATGCGGGGTGCATTCTTGGGGGTGCACCTTGCATTTTGGTATGGACACACACGCTTTGCGCACTCGGGGCACAAAAGGTTCGCCATTACTGACCTATACTATACCTGTGCATTTGGTTTTTCTTGCCTAAATGTAGAACCTTATTTTTTTTCACACTGAATTTCATTTTGTTTGATAGTGGCCAATGTTCAAGCCTGTCAAGATCCTTTTGTATGTTAAGTCTATCTTCTGGAGTGTTGGCTATTCCTGCCAGCTTGGTATCGTCTAAAAATTTGATGAGTTTCCTATCTATCGCCTCATCCAAATCATTGAGGAAGTTGTTGACAAGTAGTGAGCCTAAAACAAAGCCTTGGGGTACCTCATTGCATATTTCCCTCCATGTAGATGCAATTCCATTGAGGATTACATGTTCAAACAGTTATGAATCCATCTAGTGATGATGCTGTCTAACCCACATTTTTCTACCAGTATCTTATGAAGTAATAGGGTTGTGGCCTACTTTATCAAATGCCTTACTAAAGTCCAAGTAAATTATATCCATAGCATTCCTCTAGATTACTAATTTTGTCACTTTCTCAAAGAATGCAATAAGATTTGTCTGGCGTGATCTGTTTTTGACAAACCCATGTTGGCTTTTGGTTATGACTTTGCCTCTAGGTGTTCACTGATTTGTTGCTTATCTTTTCTAAAATCTTCTCAGGTATTGAAGTCAGGCTGATCTATTTCCCCCGCCCCCTTTTTAAAGATGAGAACTACATCAGTTCTTTTCCAATTCTCTGATAGTTCCCCAGTACTCCAGGATCTTTCAAAGATAACAGTTCAGTGGTTCTGAGATCACATCTGCCAGTTCCTTCAGAACCTGGGGTATAATCAATTTGTCCTGGTGATTTGAACTCATCTAGGGTTGACAGGTGCTCGCTTACCATTTTCTTGCCTATTTTAATTTATATTCCTAATCCTACTTAGTAGATGCATTGTTCTGTTTTACCTTCTGCTGAAATTCATGGGGCAGAACATATGACAGAGCTTCTCAATAGTGGCCCATAATTTACTGAGCATCTTATCCCCATCTCCCAAATACAGATGCCCCAACTTTCCTTTTTTTCAGGATGTAATTATAAAGTGGCACTGTACCAGCAAGCATTTGGCCCATAATTGTTTGGCAATTATAAAAATTGCTTTTTAAAACATGTTTTACATTTTATTAATACTTTCCTTATTTACTCAAATCCTTAGCCTCTTAAAATAAAATACAAAGTAACACCATTTTAGAAAATGTAAAGTCAGTCAGAATAAACACTGCACAAGAAGGCAAATAGTGATTCAATGTAATACATTTTCCTATAATTTAGAAGCTATTTTGAGACATCTTCCCACCTCCTCCACAAATGCTAATAAATTAGTTAGATGTAATAAGTACAGGGGATAAGTAGCACTTAAGAAAGTAAACATGATATAGCAAATTTGGTATTAATGGTTTTTTACTGAATTGTCAGTTTCTTCAAGACCCAATTTAACAATATATAATGCAATTAGATTTTGTTTCAAACTTTTCAAACATGCGTATTTCTATTCTCTTGGTAATTAAACAGAAATCTCTAATGCCTATGAGGGGACTTTGAGAGATGAGTTTTTACATCAATCAACCATTTTCTAGGTTTAAATATATTATTTCTTTTCAGATAATACCCAGATCAGGAATACTCCTTGAAAGTACTCTTAAAGCAGGCTTCATTCCCATTTAATATATCTATACAATGGTATAAGAATGTGCTGAAAGGATAAAGTGTTCTCTGCATCTCCAAAGTTCCATTAAAATCACAGTTGGAAAGGGCTACTTTAGCCACTTAGTCTAATACATCATTAAGTGCAGAAATCTTAATTCAAGGATATCTAAAAAAAGGCCATCCAGATTTCACCTGAACTCAGTTAGTGAAGGAGTGACCAGCAGTTCAGTATATACAGGTAGCCCTCAACTTACCATTATTCAATTAGTGACCGTTCAAAGTTACAATACTGAAAAAAAGGGACTACTGACCAATTTTCACACTTAACAACTATTTCAATATGTCCGTGGTCATGAGATCAAAACTGGTCCCATTTTGACAACTGACATGTATTTATGACAGTTATACTATACTAGGCCGGGGGGGGGGGTGTCATATGATAATCATGTAACCTTCTCAGCTGGCTTCTGACAAGCAAAGACAATAGGGGAAGCCAAATTCACTTAACAACTGCAGTGATCTGCTTAACAATTGTATCAAAAAAAGGCCATAAAATGGAGCACTTCACTTAACAACTGTCTTACTTACCAATGGAAATTTTAGGCCCAACTGTGGTTATAAGGCAAGGACTACATGTAATTGGTTCTACTGTCAAAGTGCTGCTAGTGTTAGGATTATGTGGCGGCACAGTAGTTTGAATACAGTATTGCAGGCTAACTCTGCATTACCACAACCAGGAGTTCGATCCTGACCAACACAAAGTTGATTCAGCCTTCCATCCTTCTGAGGTCAGTAAAATGACGATCCAGATTGTTGGGGGCAATATGCTGGCTCTGTAAACCACTTAGAGAGGGCTGTAAAGTACTATGAAGCAGTATATATTTTTATTTTTTATTTATTTTGGTTTGTCAATTGCTTACAAGATAATAGGTATAAGTAAAAACATAGTTATGAATACATGGAATACATATAAGAAAAAATAAAAAATAAATAAAAGAAACAATAGGACAGGGACGGTAGGCACGTTGGTGCACTTATGCACGCCCCCTACAGACCTCTTAGGAAAGGGGTGAGGTCAATAGTAGACAGTCTAAGGTTAAAGATTTTGGGGTTTGGGGAAGAAACCACAGAATCAGGTAGAGTATTCCAGACATTGACCACTCTGTTGCTGAAATCGTATTTCCTGCAATCAAGTTTGGTGCAATTAACCTTGAGTTGGTATCTATTGTTTGCTCTTGTATTGTTATGATTGAAGCTGAAGTATTCATTTTCAGGTAGGACATTGCAATGTATGATTTTATATACTATGCTTAGATCGGACCAAAGGCAGTGCAGTTCTAGGTTTTCTAGGTCTCATGTTTCTAAATGGAGGATGATGGATTGGTTAATAATTGATTCCATGACTTTACAGGTGACACAGCATAAAGAGATTGGTCTGTAATTTTCAACTAGGCTGGGGCTTCCCTTTTTGAAGATGGGGATGACCGTGGCTTGTGACCATAGTTTTGGCATGGAGCTGATCCTGAAAGATTTTTCAAAGATTATGCTTAGAGGTTCGGCTATGACAGTGGATAGCTTTTTTAAGAAGTAGGCACATATTCCGTCCAGTATAGATATAATAGATAGAGATGGTTTTAGACTACATAGTGCTTTTTCAACATTGTCTTCTGTAAAATCGATATGTATTAAATCATTGTAATTGTCTGTGGTTTGACTAGGAATTACTGGGCATGATCCATTGCTGTTTACAAATACTGAGCCAAAGAATGTGTTAAAAAGGTTGGCTTTAATGCTGTCATTGTTGCAGTCTTTGCCATTTGGTTCTTTTAGGGGTGGGATGGACCTTGAGTCTTTTAGTTTGTTGCTTACAAAATTGTAGAAAGTGCGGGTGGAATTGATACATAGAAGATTTTCCTCTTGTTTAATGTGGTAATTGGTGCATTCAGTCTTTGTCTGGTGGCATACATTTTTGTATCGGCTTTTGAAGTTGGCAACGTGACCAGATTTGTTTTTCCACCAAAGTGATTTCTTTCTGGATTGAAGCTTTCTTATTGTTATGGGTAATTTGTTTTTTCTGGTTTTGGGAGTTGTTATTGGTACATATAGTTTGATGACTCTTTTGACTTCAAGTAAAAAATATGTTGTAATGGTCTTCTACAGTATTGCATCCAGTGAATAAAAATTGCCAATCAAGGGATGAGAGATCATTGTTTATAAGATCACAGTTGCCTTTTTTGAAGTTATAATTGGGGATTCCGTCATTGTGATGATTTTTGTATGGATGTATGTTGAGATAAAAGTCAATCATGTTGTCGTCACTGTTGGAAAAGGGTTCTTTAATTTGTATTCCGTAAATTGAATTCAAACTATTGCAGAAGATGAGATCGAGTCTAGTGTTGTTGGTTACTAGTTGTTCGAGTTACTATATAAGTCTAAGTACTATTGCTATTACAAATATGTTACAGTTAATGTCTTAGTTTCCTTTCAAATAAAAGGAGATCAATGTGTAAACTTCCCCAGTGCTGACAGAATCTCCTTCTGAGGTTAAAGAGATACTTTTCCTGTACCCCTCACACTAACTTAGGAAAAAAAATGATTTTCTCATTTCAGGAAAAAGCAGATAATCAAACAGAGGCATATTTACATCGGAACTACACTAAGGATGTGCTAAGACTCTAACTAACCAGCAACTCTAAATTGTTAGTCTCAAGAAAGTTATTGGTAACTATCCTATAACGAAAACCTATTTGTTAGATGTGAAATAATTCTGTAGAGGTAGATAATCTAATCTGCATTAATTTGTTCTACTATGTTCTAATAAAACTGAATAGTTCTATTTCAATTTTTGCTATTTTTCACCATTATGTTATACACTATAGAAGAAGTAAAATCAGATGAGAGAAACTGCAACGAGAAACTATTTTACAGAGCTAAGAAAGGAGTTTGTTTTAAATTGCTAATTCATTAAATATTAATATGACATTCCCACTCCCATCTCTCAGGTAGTCTTTAAAAATAAAACTTCTAAATTTCTAATCTACATTTGACATGAGAATGAGCTGTGCTCCAGGTCTAAACAAATCCTGAATCCTGAGACAGATCAAGTTAATTCAGGACAGCTTGTCAATTACTTGGGATTAAGTAAATAGCTCTTATTGATTCAAACGCCTGCACTGGAGTTTCAATATGATGCAAATGCTGGTACAAAGTACAGTACAGTACTTGTGAAAAAGTCCACAGCATAGAGTGCAAAGATAAATAAGATTTGATTAAGTGTAGTCAGTTTTCAACTCAAATTCACCTTTGATTGTGTTAGGGAACACAATAGCAGATAGCAGGACAAAACAAGAAGGAAGCAGAGGCAAGTTTAAATCAACTATGAGTTCAAAAGAGTTTGGAGAATGTTAGAGAAACAGTATGAACAACTAACATCTGGAAATATGAATGACCAACCACAAGGTATTTATGATGAGTTGTATCAGAGTTCTACAGCCTTACTTGTTCAGGATCACTGTCTCCAGAGGGTATGACCAAAAATGACACTTTGGAAGAAAAATGTCAACAACCTCCTGTTTTTCTACATAGAGAATCAATCTCTTCCCATTCTCAAGTAAGTTGGGGAAATAGGGATTAATACAAATCTATAGAAAGCCCTTTCAGATATGTTATATTTGGGGAACCTAAGGGGAATACAGGTTAAAACACAGCCAATGGACATTCTCATTTAAAGAACAAATGGGAAGAAACACACCTGTGAAGAAAAAGATGGCCTTACCACACTTGCATGTCTGGCAATCTTTTTTGTTGTGCTTGTAAAGCTAGCTTCATCTTCTTCTCAGCTGAGATAGCTCAGACAGCTATCTGACTTAAGTAACCCAGTTGCAATTTAAAGTAGTGAATTTTTTCCCCTATTAAAGCAATAGCAGTTTAAATGAGAAGACAAACCTTATCAGTAGATGGACAATCTGGTGGCTTGCAATGGGTTAAATAAACCCATTGATTGTTGTGGACTAGTATGTATATGCCCCGCCTCCATTGTGTTATTTACGTGATAAATTATTCATGGCATTCACCCATGCAAAAGAAAAGAGTGACAATTATTCTTAAAAAGAGCACTAATACTACAGGACAGGACCACAGGTATTAGAATAAATAAGTATACAGCAAAAAATCAGGGTACACCTACTACCAATGAATTTTGAATGCCACCCAGAGTTCATTAGAGTTGGGTGGCTAATAAATTCAAATAAATAAAATTGGAGGAAGAAAATAATTATATCGGAAATTGTAAGAGGCACTACATGCACATTACAACAGCACAAAATACTATTAATGTGTGATTAGAATGGAGTAATTGAGAATCTGGAGTTACAGAAAAATTTGGATTGAGTACACAATATTGCAGAAGATAGTTTAATAAAAACTTGGAAAAGAGTGTACTTTCTTCATGGTCAATATCTGCTTCCAGCAACATAAAAAAGAGTACATTTGTATAGCATCAGAGAGAGTGACAGAATCAGAATCAAATAAACGTCCTCAGAGGAAATAGACTAGTGCAATCCAATCAAACCAGGATACTTTCAGGTGCAGACTGTGAAAAAAGACCATGAAATATTGGCATCAAGCATAGGTTAAAATTAGAAAATTAAGCAGAGTAAATGTGTCAGCAAGATTTGACCTGGAAGAGATACAGTTAGAATATAAGATCAATTGAAAGAACAGACTCAGTACATTCCTTTTATGCAAAATAGAGCTTGAGAAGCTACAGAAAGAGAAAAGAGGTATTGTGAAACTAAAACAGAACAAAAATCACTAAATTTCAAAGAGGTAAAAATCAAAGTGCCTTTCACAAAAAACTATCATAATAGAAAAGACAAAGGATGAAAGCCTTAGACAACAAAAAGGACATATGATAACTGGATGTAGACCTCAAATATCAAAAGGAAAAGATAAGAAAAGATGTTTCAATCAAGAATGTTCATAAATGTAGAAAAAGAAGAACACAAGAATCACAAAAAAACGTATCACTAAGACTGGAAAATTCAAGAATAATCTCAGAAGTAATCAGAGGCACATGAAGTTATAATATGGAAATCTGCCATAAATAAAATAGCTAAGTTATTTGTAAAGATAGAAAATATATAAGAAGCAACTTCATTAAAAAGTGAAGAAACAGACCATCAAATAGGAAAACAGCAGGTGTAGATGAAATATTCACTTTACTATTTAAAGCTGCAACAGAAGAGAAAATTGAAGCACTAACAGCCCTATGTCAGTCAATATGATCAAGAGAATGGAATGTGCCAATTAGCAAACCTCTGTACTAGTCATGCAAAGTTTTGCTTCTATTCTTACAAAGAAGAATATATCAATCCATGGGAGAAAAATGACAAATGAACAGTCAGGTTTCAGAAAAAGCAGAATGACATGAAATCAGATAACTAATACAAGATGGATAATGGAAACAGAACAGAAGATAGAAGTTTACCTTCACTTTCCTGACTACTGCAAGGCTAGAATGTGGAACATATCAAGACTAATAGGCATGTCAGAATGCTTGATTATCCTTCTGAGCAAACCTTACAATTAACAAAAGTCTATTAAATGAAGAAGCAGAATGTCCAGAATAAGGGAATAAGATGAGAGTGCGTATTGTCCCCATCTTTATTTATCTTACAGAACAAATGTAAAAATGGCAGGATTCAAGCAGATAAGAGCTAGAATCAAACCTGTAGATTAAAACATTTGCAACATTGTAGCAGATTATGGTACTACATTAGCTCAAAATGAAGACTTAGAGCTCATTAAGAAAGCAAAAATGGAATGTGAAAAATACAGATTAATAGCAATAGAAATAGCACTTAAACTTATATACCGCTTTACAGTGCTTTACAGCCCTCTCTAAGTGGTTTAGAGTCAACATATTGCCTCCAACAATATGGGTTCTCATTTTACCGACCTTGGAAGGATGGAAGGCTGAGTCAACCTTGAGCCTAGTGAGAGTTCAACTATCAAATTGCAGGTAGCCGGCAGTCAGAAGTAACCTGCAGTACTCTAACCACTGTGCAATCGTGGTTCATTAAATATGAACAAGACAAAAATATGCAACCTATAAACTCAGTGAATTTATAGTTCAGAAGTGGATATAGCCTTGTTTTCTTGGGCTGAAAAATAAAGTTATCTTTTCTGCAGTACTGAAAAGCTATGAAAACCAGGCAGTAACAAAGACTGAGAAAAATAAGACCAAAACTACAGAATCAAAATCAGAGTATCATGGATTGAGAGAAAAACCGATCAACCGTTTCTAGATTAAAAAGTAGGCTGTTTCTTTGTTAAGACAATTAGCAGTTTACAGAAAAACACAGTATATTAGAAAAATGATTAGGTTTGATAAGCTTGTGAGAAACAAAAGGGGAAGCATTTTTTTCATAGAATTATGTATACTTAACAAATTAAAATTACGGAGTAGCAAAATTAAAAGTGATAATTATAAGATAAAAAATAAAGTAATGGCAAGTATACAAAGTTTCAAAAACATTATAGTGAGAAAAATGGAAGATGTACTTTCATATGACCCTACTGTAGTTAGAGGTAGCCACGATGAACAAACTTCCCTCAACATTTCACTACAGATTTAATAAAACTAGCTAAAGCCTTTACTATTTTAAGTTTAGTTGATGACAACTGGAAAGCGATTTTGTAATGATCAGGCAAATGGATTTCTTTTTCTGGGGTTCTGGAAATAAAAACATTTGTTCCACAAAGGCGAAAGGAATGTAGTGAAGATCTTTTGAAATCTGTGTTCAAGTATTGCTGATGAGATCAACAGCATTCATAGCCGAGTTAAAAGCACTTCTCAAAGGTAGATTTAACACTGTCAGATAGTTTTCAGTGCAATAGAAATTCTTGATTGCAAGAAAAATATGGTGACACTTTGTTGTCTACCAAGGCAGTTAGCTGTTTGAATTGTGCAATCAATGAAATCTTTATTTTCTTTGTAGCTATCGGAGGGAGATGAGCAAGTACCTCAATAGAAAGCCCATAAATTCTATATGTGCTAATAGACAATGTACTAAATGAAAAACCAAACTGGATTTGTTCCAGAAATATTTTTAGTTATCCTAGAAGAGGGCTTACCAAACTTAAAAATCTGCTCATTCCTTTGCTATGGTGTTATTTCCATAGCCAAATCCTCTACTATGAACAGAAAATATTTGATACGTATGATGGCAAAACTGTATGAAAATACATTCTGTTAAAATTAAAAGATGAATAATTCTATAATTAGGGGGGGAGGTAGCTTAGTCCCCGTTTTATGAAAATAATAACTCTAATATTCCAGCCTTTTGGAAAACAACTATAGGTGTTAAGTTAACTGAAGAAAGCAGTTAAAATGGCAAGGTACCATCTTCTAAAGCATTTGGAATAAGTTAGGATGGCATACATTCATCCATTAAGCCAGAAGTGACGTTTGACTTGATTGCACCCAAACCATCTTTAGAGTGGTTGAGGTCTGATTGAACCATTTCCATTTCCCAGGTTTGGTTCTCAAAATTTGGAAGCAATGTGTTGAATACAAATTCAGGTAATTATTTCTTATTAGTGAGCTAAGTTAAGCATCATCAGAATGACCAGAAGTTCTTTACTTTTATTCTTCTCTCTTAGCCATTCTCCTGAATTGGTTCATCAATCCTACTGATTTGGAACAGAAGTGTATATAAACAAACAAGCAAAAAAGACATGCCAGTCCCTTCCACCCTGCCGTAATCCTGAAACTATTTTACAAAATTCTCCTTACATATCCAATTTGTTTCCCATGCCCTTTCAATCAATATAAGGCACAAGTTGAAGAATCCAAATGAGAGCACTTCAGTAATTCAGGCATGACCCCATGCACAAATATTGGGCACAATTTCCATAACAAGCAATGGTGCAAAGGCTCTCCTGGACACAGACTCCATTTCTTATGCTTTCTCTGCAAAGAACACTACTAGCCCTATCCATGCTGGATCCAAAACCAACCAAGCAGTCATCAGCTATCTCTCATGTTCTTCCCACCTGCAATCTTGACTATCTCTCCTATATCATCCACCTCCAAATTCCTATTATTCAACTTATGTGCTCACAATTGTATATCCATATTTCTTCTAAGAAAGAGAACAGAAACCATTCTTTATTCCCTAATTCTTTCTCTCATCTAAATTCTATGTTTGAATTATATCTCCCTAGGCAAATATTTTTGTTTTTGTGCCTTTGAATCAGTTTTTACTCCTGGCAACTGCCAGGACAAGTAGCTTGGCAATGGTTGGCAATGGTTTTACAGAAGTGGTTTGCCACTGACTTCTTCCTAGGCCTGAGAGAGAATGACTGGCTTAAAAGCTGGCTTCATGCCAAAGGCAGGACTAGATGTCACAGTCTCCTGACTTCTATTCTGATGCCTTAACCATTGCACCAAACTTGTTCTCCTCTCTATGCAGTATTACCTGTTAAAAATAATACTTCTAATACTCTTTTAAAAAGAGACTGTTTGATGTCTTGCTTCTGAGAATTGCCAGGAAAACTTCAGGGACTTATTCAGGTAATCACCATGAGTCAACACCGACTTGAAAGTATGTGTGCATGCACAAACCCATGCTATTAATTATTAAAGAGAACTGAAAAGCACATCTTCCAGTTAGAAGTTATTCTTCACATTATCCAGTTAGAAGTTATTCTTCAACCGGAACAATCTGGAACTGAACACACTCAAAATTGTAGAAATGGTGGTAGACTTTAGAAGAAACCCTCCCATACTATCACCTCTTACAATACTAGACAACATCGTATCAACAGTAGAGACCTTCAAATGTCTAGGTTCTGCTATATCACGACCTAAAATGGACACCTAACATCAAAAACGTCATCAAAAAAGCACAACGAAGAATGTTCTTTCTGCACCAACTCAGAAAGCTCCAACTGCCCAAAGAACTGCTGATACAGTTCTACAGAGGAATTATTGAGTCTATCATCTGCATCTCTATAACTGTCTGGTTTGGTTCTGCAACCCCACAGGACAGACACAGATTTCAGAGAGCAATTAGGACTGCAGAAAAAACGATTACTACCAACCTGCCTTCAACCGAGGACCTATATACTGCACGAGTCAAAAAGAAGGCTGTGAAAATATTTACAGACCCTTCATATCCCGGACATAAACTGTTTCAACTCCTTCCCTCAAAACGATGTGATAGAGCAATAGAACAACTAGATACAAGAACAGTTTTTTCCCGAAAGCCATCTCTCTGCTAAACAAATAGTTCCCTCAACATTGTTCAACTATTACGAAGTCTGCATTACTATTACTATTAATCTTTCATCACTCCTTATCACCATCCCCTCCCACTTGTGACTGTATATGTCAGGCTACAGAACTTTTTCCCATTCAAACAATAAGAATGAGCCTTCCTCTTTAGGAAGGTTTTTTCTCACGTACATTTCCCAAGACGTACCTAACTTCCCCCCCACCCCCTTTTTAGAACGGACTGTTTTTGGAGATTGCCCAGAGCACTTCACTGTGGAGTTTTATGGTCTTCTCATCTCCTGGCTGTGCCGCTCCGAGGTGTTAGGTTCTGGCCATCTGGCTTCTCTCCCCCCATTGTATCATGTATGGGTGTGCAAATTCGATATAAGGTTAAATATATTCAGGTTACATCAAGAAAGGATTTCTTTATCAGTCCCCCCCCCCCTTTTCTTCTTCCTCTGAAGAAATGACAGATACACGGATCTGACAGTATGACTGTAACTTTGTGGCTTATATACAGTACTTACGATTTATACTGACTGTTTCCTAGTATGATTTGATTGCTTATTGTACCCTATGACTATCATTAAGCGTCGTACCTTATGATTCTCAACTCTTGACAAACGTATCTTTTCTTTCATGTATACTGAGAGTATTTACAACATGACAAATTCCTTGTGTGTCCAATCACACTTGGCCAATAAAGTATTCTATCTTCTATCTAAAACATCTTCAATGCAAAAGAATATATCTTGCTTTCTGTTTGTTTATTCAACATTTCAACAATTAAAAACAAATTTCCACATTTTGCAACGATACTATAGCAGTGTTTACATTAGTAAATATCCTTTTTTACTGTGTTATCCATCTCTATATTTGTGTTATCATTTACTATATTTGTGTTACATTTACTGTGTTATCCATCTCTAAATGTTTAGAATGTAACATCTAAATGTTACATTCTAAACATTTTATACATATATACATTTATACATACATACATATATTTACACATAAACCTTACTTACTTTATCATATAATATCATCATATAAATCACTAGACGCCTTTGCGTCTTTTTTTATCCATTTGTACCAAATATCCCATATCTTATAGTATTCTCCTTCTTCCTTATTTTTCAATAGCTTTGTCAATCTGTCCATCTCGGTGCATTCATGTATCTTATTAATTATTGCGATTCCTGAGAGGGTTCTAGCCTGTTTCCAATTTTGGGCAAAGGAAATTCTAGCAGTAGTTATAATATGGAGCATTAGATATTGGTGTTTTTTTATTCAGACTTGGCTCTAACATGCCTAACAGGAAGATTTCTGGTTTGAGTTTGAGTCTCTGTTCCGTTAGCTCCTCTAACCAGGATTTAATTTTAAGCCAGTATCTCCCTGCTTGAGGACATGTCCACCACATGTGAAAATACATTCCCTGACTATGGTTACATCTCCAGCATTTGGCTGTCATATTTGGGAACATTTTAGCTATTCTCACTGCGAGGAGGTGCTAATGGTAAAACTTTTTCATCTTCTGATTTCCTTAATATCCAACCTTCAAAGTCTCCTCCTATTGTGATTTTTTAGATAATTCAAAACAAAAACATTTTCCCATAAAAACAATTCTTATAATCAATTCCAAAATATTTCAAATCCAACTAGATCCATTTGTAACTTTCTGGACTCTACACTCTAATCACCTTTTTGCTGTTTATTCCAAAATAATTCTTAAGTCTTTAAACTTGTTTTTAAATAATCTTTTGCTAAGAGTTAGAGAAAATACACCCAGTGTTATAAAACTTGTTGATCCAAAGGTTTCTATTAGATGAAAAGCAATTAATAAGCAATTTCCAAAAACGACTAGACAATCAAATAGGCAAATCCTTTTAAAGTTACTGATTATGGTGTGAGCAATCAGATGGCTTTCCCTTGACTTCCAGACGTCTAAACCCACTATTAAGAAACAACTGTATGGTGCACTTATGAGCAATTTCAAGTCCTCTCCTTGTCTGGAGAGGAATTATGAAGAACCAACTTCATTTTGCTTTGTCATCTTCAATTTGCCATTTCTTCCATGGAAATCCTACAATAGTCACTTTCTATCAAGGTCTTATTGCCACCATTTTTGCACTTATTAATTATCCCATGAACATATGTTGCTAGTGCAGGTCTCAAGAGAGACATATTATTTCCTTTCCCAAATTAATGTGTTGTGCCCGAAGCTTCAGAATTACATACCAGATGTTCAAAGTCTATATTTGATATTATAGCAGCATTCCAAGCTCATCAAAAAATAAGCAAAGAACATAGAAGCAATAGTAACAGAATCATATTTTCAGAATACAAGGTAAATTATGTCACCATGACATAAAAGAAATAATAAGCCTCTACGATTCATTGTATTCACATATATCCCAAATCAGAATGTGTGTGTATTATATACATGCATATACATATACATATATATATGCAGGTCTTGGCGTGTTCGGGTCTTTGCTCACACAAGTTTGCTCGCACAAGCACGAAGCCAAAAGCACCAGCCTGAAGATGACGAGTGAGATCTCATCGAAACGTTGCCAAGAGACTCTCAATCTTACACGGGAAAAGACCCGAACACGCCAAGATACCTGTACCCATGAAAATCTACGAAAATATATATATATAAGTATATATACTCATTCCCCTGTATTGCTGATCTGGATGAGAACCTGTGGCCTAATGGCAATTACAACTGCCTCGCATGTTAATACTTCCCAGGTTCGAATCCCAGTAAGGGTATGGCTAGCTGACGAGAGCTAAGTAGCTCGAAATAGATCTATACTAGTCTCTCTTGTTTAATTATTTATCAGCTCAAAAACCTAACACACACACACACTTATATATATATATATATATATATGTGTGTGTGTGTGTTAGGTTTTTGAGCTGATAAATAATTAAACAAGGGAGACTACTAAGATCTATTTCGAGCTATTTAGCTCTCATCAGCTAGCCATACCCTTATTGGGATTCGAACCTGGGAAGTATTACATGCGAGGCAGTTGTAATTGCCCTTAGGCCACAGGTTCTCATCCAGATCAGCGATTCACACACACACACACATATATATGTTGTGGCCCCGTCTTCTGAGCCTGTCTTATCAGAAGAAGAAGACGATCTGAAAGATGAGGAGGAGGAACTGGCAAGGCCTCTCTCCCCAGGACCTTCCTCCCTGCCAATGCCTCCCTCCTTGGTAATGCCTCAGGTTCCTTCAGACAACCGGGAGGAACAGCCAGAGTTGATTCCAGAAGAAGGCATGACAGAGCAGCCCAGGATAGGGAGTGAAGACGAGGTGGTTTGCTCGATCCCAGGCAACGTAGAAGGGAGAAACGTGAACAGCAACGGAAGAGGTGTGGGTGGAACAAGGAATAAGCTGAGTCATGGAGCTACACCCCACAGGGGATAAAAGTGGGTGTGCTTTCCCTTCAGGTTTCGAACGGGACAAAGTTTGGATTTGGTTCGTGACTGTGTTACAAGAGCATGTGCTTGTTGAACTGCTTTTTTTGTTATCTCTGTGAGTAAAGACTTTGTTTTGGAAAGTGCTGTCAGTTTGAAATTGGCAGCAGGACACAATAGCTTGCCAAGACTTTTATCAATTACTAAAGAGTTACTTGGTGAAGTTCACGTCAGCTTGTCTGTTCTTGTTTGTGAGTAATCTCTTACCTTTTTGGAGAAAAGGGAAGGGGAGACAGAACATTTATGTATGTATGTATGTATGTATGTATATATATATCCAATAAATTTTATTGATTTAAAAGGTTTGATTGGCTGGCCATCTTAAACAACTCTAGGCAGCTCACAACAGCAATAAAACCAATAACTGTAAAACATAATCATAAAGTGAAACAGTAAAAACATTAAAAACCTACACCTTAATCATGTAGTTAGGATGTCCTACAGCAAACTCCAATTACTCTCATTCTTTTATTTCCATTCTATCCTATCCCAGGTCTCAGTAAAAAACAGGATTAGATATCTGTTCTTCCAACAGGCTAAAAGAGTGAGTTCTGATGAATTGCTGGAAGGGAGGATATTATAAGATAGGGGTAGCCATTGAAAAGGCACTCTCTTCCAAGATCCCAATAGGTGGCAAAATTTGAGGGAAGGGATCTGGAGAGTGCTTATCTGGTTCATACAGTGGGATCAGCACATATTCTCAGGGAGAAGTGATTTGGCAAATAACCAAATCAGGATGGTTAGGGCAGGGCTTTAAAAGTGATAATAAGCACCTTGAATTGCATCTAATAGGAAACTGAGAGCATGCAGCTTGCACAATAAAGGTGTAATGTAGGCAAACCTATGAACACTGAATATCATGGATACCACTGCACTACACCAGTTTTAACTTCCAAATTGTCTTCAAAGGCAGGCCCACATAAAGCCAGTAATCAAAATGATTTCAGGAATCCAAATGAGAAGTTATTAAGGCATAAGTGACCATGAAGAAGGTCTCCTAATCCAGGAAAGGCCACAATTAGTACACAAAATAGATCTATGCAAATACACATCTAGTCATGGATTCTTCCTGCTCATCCAGGTATGAGGCAGGAGGGTATCAAAATAGCACACCTTCATCAGTCCAGGAGAATGCAACCCCAAAGATGACAAGTCCCTACACCCTGGGAGATCAAAATACCACAGACATTGCATCTCTCCAGAGATGAGATAAAGTCTTAACCATCCAAACTCCAACAGTCCTCCCCATCCAAACTCCAACAGTCTCCAGGTATTTGGACAACATTGGAATGGTGTTACTGCTTGGCCAGGGATATAATTGTACAGTTGGGTATAATCACTGTACTGATGATATTCCCTTACCTGTGCCATTGGATTATCTCATCCTAGTTTCGTGTAGATATTAAAAGAGGAGAACAAGACACCTGTCCTGTCTCAGATTTCAGACAAAGATATGCAGAACTCTTGCTAAGGAGTTATTTACTACAGCAACGCAGGTAGCAGTAGACAAGATCATAAATTGAGATCTATGCAAAGAGTGGTTGCCTGAGAAGTCTGTTTGAAATTCAAGTAGCAGTGGAATTGTCCAAATTCATTCCAGTAGTCAAAAGAACTAAGTTGGCTAGTCCAATAGTCAAATATTCCAGAACAAGGAAACACATACAAGGTGTAATTCCAAATGGTTGATTCCAACGAAGGCTGAGGGAAAAGCAGCTATATAAATCTATCCACAGGCAGCTAGCCACAATTACTCAGGTCTTGTCCTTTGCTGGTTAGACAGTATATAGTGTGCTGGTTAGACAGTATATAGTTAGTTTGGGAATGAGAGCTACCCCCTTAAGGGAATGCTTCATGAGAAATGTAGTTAATGCCTCCTGGGAGATGTAGTTCATGTCATGTGGTCACATCTGTAATCGTGATTGATCACTGAATTGACCTCTGGTTGGGCTGAGGGAGTTTTTGGGCATTCTTATCTGGACCTCAGTATCGTGCTGGAGTCTTCCTTTAGTATATCACTATGGGATGAAGATAACCATCTTTTCACACTATGGAGGCAATTATTAATGCAAAGATTGGACATTAGATGAATCTCAGCATAACTGTGAGTTGTATCTTGAGGATGCCTGATATAATCTAATAAAGCAACTTTGTATGGAAGCCTTTGTAGCGTTGAACTGCCTGTCTCTATATTCAGCCAGAAAATTAGAGACTTGAAACTCACTGAATGACATTTCTCTGCTCACCATTGCATGCATCAAGATCTGGGGCTTGGGGGGTGTGCCACATCATCTGACTGCTCCAACTGATCAGGAGATGTCTGTGATTGATCAGCCTCCTCAGATGAATTGTGACTTGAAGATTGTCCTGAAACTGACAATAGACAGACTCAGCTAGAGAAATCCTGTCAGAATTGGATTGACAATCTGAATCTGAATCATGGCACATGACAAGACCTGAGCTCCAGAAAGTACCTTAGATTCTGGAGTCAAGCATAGGAGGACTGAATAAGGTATCAATATTACACAACACAGCCGCCTTCCCCAAGAGAAATCCACACCAGCTCCCAGTGTACCTTCCCATCCTCGAGTCAAGATGATAAAGATAAAAATAATAAAGATAAATTTTGGATATATCATATGTTCATATGTTTTCACAGAAATAAAGAGATGTTATCACAAAGAGGGATTCTGCACAACTGGACCATCTTTACCGGTATCATTTTTGGCAACACTTAAAATAATTTCATTTGCAAGCAAAAATATCAAGAAGCCTTTAGGCTTTTAAAAATCATTGATTGCTACCCTTAGTAATCATTTTCTCTACTTTGGATTTGACTAGTGAATTCTGATATTATCAAAAGATCATAATCTCTACAGATATCAGCAGCAGGTTTGTTGGAACTTAAACAAACATTGCATGAAGACAAAACTAGCAGTGAAAATGTCAAAATGAGGGAAATTCCAAAAACAACCTAAGTATGTTCATTGGCTACAGAATACTGATTTGTTGTGGGTGGGTGCAGAATATGAATGTGAGAAACAGGATACTGCATGCAAAGCTAACTTTTTAGAACATTAAATATCTAATATGGAAACATGTCATTATATAGCTTTCTTGTGCATTCAAAACATTTTATCAGAAAGAACAGTGAAGCATGCAACTGTATTTATAGATATGGAAGCAAAATTGAAGAAAGAGTATGGAACAGTGGCCAATGAATATTTCTTTTATTCATCAAAAGACTCATTTTCATCCTCTGAAAAAGAAATAAATTTATCCACCATTTTCTTCAATGAATTATCAGAGAACTGTCTCAAATGTAAATTTCCTACAGCCAATGCAAATTTGATTTACCATAGGTGAGGACAATTTGCAGTCCATGGGCTATTTACAACTTCTTATTCCTCTGTTATGACCTCCAGAATCACAAAAATACATGCTAGTGAAAAATCTATTACATGATTTCTGTCTTTTTTTTTTAAAGTGAAATAGGTGATAGGTTTAAAATATTTATTTTACATTAAATTGTCTCCAACTAACAAGCGGGGTACAGTTCATCATTCTTTTGACCAAATCTTAGAAAACTACCCAAGACCAGGGGTCCCCAACCTAGTGGGCCATGAGGGGATTGCAACGGGGCTGCAAAAACAGCCGATGAGCGCATGCATGCATAATTTTCACTTACACAAGCAGGGGGTGAGTATGTGCACTCCATTTGCATGAGCGGCAAACATACTTGCACGCCGCTCATGCAAATGGAGATGTGTGTGTGTGTGTGTATGTACTTGCCAGCTGCTCGTATGGAACCATCCACCCCCCACCCCCAGTCTGCAAAGTCGGAAACGTTCGGGAACTCTGATTTAAGACCATAATAGAATGTTAAATGATGAAACATCTAAAATTAGGTTAAGAGAAATTAATAGAAGGGAGACAATATTATCTTATGTAGTTAAAAATGTTCAAAATTAGACTATTCAATGCTGTAAAGCCACTTGGGAGTTTATCTGAGTATTACATTTAGTTTTAGTTAATATACTGAAGACAGAATTCTAATAGTGAATTAAGAATGGATTAATATTAATGAAAGGAAATGGTAGATATCTTATTATATATTATATATATGAAAATCTCATTTGCAGTCATTAAGGTTAATAAGTTATCATGCAATCCTAAATTTCTACCCCTCATACCTTCGGTATTCCCTTCTTAAGGAAAACAATTATGGATACGGTGAAGTAAGTATATAGGGCAATCCTACTGCAGTTCATGACTAGCTCCAATTTTAAGAGTCTTTGGGGATGTTGATGTTAGGCAGAGAAATACTGCCTTTCTTTCTTCTTTTTGGACTTTTAAAAAGTTCTTATTATTGCAGAATTAATCTTTTTACTTAGATTGTAATTAGAATGGAGGGTTGTGCAAGGTAATTTTGGTCCAGGCAATTCACAGCCCTTAAAGGATTAATATCTTGTCTTTCTTTTCTTTTTTCTGCCATCAGAATAGCTAAATAAAATAGCTTGCCACAAAGAACCAGCCAGAATGTATTCCCCATTCCCAGAGAACAAACTCTGAAGTATTCTATTACCTTTAGAAACACTGTAACTGAAGACACTGGACTTCGTTCTCAAACTTCTTCTCAAACTACATATGCTTACTGTCGTTCTTGGGAATTGGTTGCTTCCCTATCAGCTCATTACAGAATTCGTCATCTGCTCGTAAATTTAAATATGGTCAATTGTTGTTTTCAAACATCACTGCAGGTCATAAAGACTGAATCTTGACCATCTTTACTTTTGGTTCTTAAGATACCTTTGGTAGAAAGCATTTATTTCTTTTATGCCCATTCATACATTCATGTTAATATAGGCAGTCCTGGACTTACAACAATTCATTGAGTGGCCATTTGAAGTTACAATGGCACTGAAAAAAGTGACTTATGACCACTTTTCACACTTACAACCATTGCAGCATCTCCATGGTCATGTGATCAACATTCAGACGCTTGGCAACTGACTCATATTTATGACGGTTGCAGTGTCCCAGAGACATGTGATCACCTTTTGCGACCTTCTGACAAACAATGTCAATGGGGAAGCCAGGTTCACCTAACAACCATGTTATTAATTTAACTACTACAGTGATTCACTTAACAACTGTGGCACAAAAAGTCATAAACGGGGGGCATAATTTTTTTCTATTCTAACTTTGGGTTCAGTTGTGGCTGTAAGTCAAGGACTACCTATATATGAAAAAAAAACAACTATTGAGCAAATTTGTTCCTTGCTGAACTATACTAACCAGAGGTGGTATTCAACTGATTCGCACCTATTCGGGAGAACCGGTAGCGGTGATTTGGCATGGGCTGCAGAACTGGTAGTGACCCCTGGCTGGCCACCGTCCCCAAACCGGGTTGCCTGGTTGCCTACTTGTCCCGGTCGTTCTCCTAGCTTTCCCTACCACGTGGTGGCCATGGTGCAGCTCAGGCAGATGTCTCAGGGCTGCTGCACATGCACACTGTGTGTGCAGCTGCTACACATGCAGTACGCATGTGCAACAGCCCCGGGACATCCGCTTGTCTGCCTGCCTGCCTGCCCTCCCGGAGCACATTTTCTGCCTTCTCCCGGCTGACACGCCTCTTCCGGCCCGGCCAGCCCGCAGGTGGGTGGGCAGATGTGGGCAGATGTCCCGGGGCTTCTCGCCGCCTTTGTCCCTTGCAGCAGCCCCTTGGGCCAGCTGAGCCAGGAGTCGCCATTCCCAGGCTTCTACTCTCCCGTACTTGGTCAACACCTCTTCACCTTGCCTGAATCACTGGTCCTCCTGCCCCTCACGCTCCCCTCCCTCGCCTGGCTTGAGAAGGTAAGGGTGATGGCAGCGGATAACGAAGCAGTTGGGTCCCTATCTTCCCTTCTCTCTCCCTATGTGTGTATGTGTGTGTGTGTGTGTGTGTGTGTCTCCCTCACAAGGAAAGCGGCTGGGCTTTCCTTGGTGCTCTTTGCTATTTTCATTTCTTCTTTTTGGAATCCAGACTGGCTGAACAAGGATCGCCAGCCACGCTGGAAGTGTCTCTTCAGGCGACCCATCTCCCCCTCCCCTCCTCTCACAACTGGCAGCTGTGGCAGGGCCGGGAGGATGGTGGTGCACACCCGAGTAGGAGGAGGAAGAGAAGGGTCACCCGAAGGGATGCTTCCAACGCGGGTGGTGATCCTTGTTCAGCCAGTCTTCATTCCAAAATGAAGAAATGAAAATAGCAAAGAGCACCAAGGAAAGCTCAGCCGCGGCTTTGAGGGAGAGACACACACTCATACAGAGTGGGGGAGAGAAAAGGGAAGATAGGGAACAGTGCTTGGCCAGCTGTGGCTTTGAGAGAGAGAGGGTAAAAGAGGGAAAGAGACAAAAAGAGGGAATGAGAGAGGAAGGGAGAAGGACAAGAAAGAAAAAAGAGAAAGAAAGAAAAAAGAGAAAGAAAGAAAAAAGAGGTCCAGGGGCGTTTGTGCAAAGTGCCATGGCTGGTGATCCTTGTTCAGCCAGTCTTGATTCCAAAAAGAAGAAATGAAAATAGCAAAGAGCAACAAGGAAAGCCCAGCCACGGCTTTGAGGGACAAACACACACACACACACATACAGAGTGGGGGAGAGAGAGGGGAGGATAGGAAGAGCGCTTAGCCAGCCGTGGCTTTGAGAGAGAGGGAAAAAGAGGAAAAGAGAGAAAAAGAAGGAATGAGAGAGGAAGGGCGAAGGGTCTTCTAATCCAACCGTCTGCTCAGGCAGGAAAACTGAGGATGCCAAGTCTGAGTGGAGGACCAGGAAAAGGTAATAATCTCTGGAGGGACCCTATACCAGGGGTCTCCAACCTTAGCATCTTTAAGACTTCTGGACTTCAACTCCCAGAATTCCTCCCAGAATTTTGAGAGTTGAAGTCTACAAGTCTTAAGGTTGCCTGCCCTATACCATTTCAGAGAAATGGCTGTCCAGTCTCTTCTTGAAAACCTCCAGTGTTGGAGCATCCAGAACTTCTAGAGACAAGCAGTTCCACTGGTTAATTGTTCTCACTGTCAGGAAATTTCTCCTTAGTTTTAGGTTGCTTCTTCTTTGTTCAGTTTTGATCCATTGCTTCTTGTTTTGCCTTCTGCTGCTTTGGAAAATACATTGCCTCCCCCTTCTTTGTGGAAACCCCTCAAAACCCTGTTTTGTAACCTATCACACTCTTGGACAAAGCATGTGAGCCATTTTCTCTTTTCAGTGGTCCATAAAAGTACATCTATAGTATATGGATGCAGATAATAAAGTCGAAAAAAATTGAATTTTTTTACAGAACTATGGATACATTGAGGCTGGGGGTAAAAAGGAGTTGCTGTGAGGGGAGGGACTGGGCGAATCACCCCTTGACATGAGTGATGTCGGGTTGGCCACGTCCACCCAGTCACATGACCAAGCCATGCCCACCCAGTCACATGACTACCAAGCCACGCCCACCCAGTCACATGACCATCAAGCCACACCCACCCACCCACCCGCATGGCCACCAAGCCACACCCACCAAATAAGTCACACCCGCAGAACCGGTAGTAAAAATTTTTGATTTCCACCACTGCTACTAGCACCTTTCTCTTTCTTCCTGTTTTCTCACTCTATGGAATCTGACTGTCTTATATTTTCCTGCAGTCTCTGCTTCCTCAAAAGTGACAGTGACTAAGTTACCAAAAAAGGCAATCAGCAATCTCAGAACAAATCCCCTTGCAATCAGGAGATTATCTTATAGCTGAGTTTACAGACCCTTAAAACACATTGGTTTTTTGGTCATTCTCCTTCTTCCTTGTTTCTTCCCCTGTAAAATTTAATTAACATAATAGTATACAGCACTTAAAACTGCAGTGTATAAATCAAACATAAAATAGGAAGACCTGAAAATGCAGTGTTACCGATTAAACACCAACATCAAGCAACCATTTAAAATAGCTAGTCCTTGAGTTACGAATGTAATGGAGCCTGCCAATTACTTTTGTAACCCGAGGATTCGTAGGAGTGAATTGCATATCCTGACCGCAGGGAGCTACACAGAAGGGATCCTCCTAATTTCTTCTCAGCATTTATTAGTTAGTTATGCAAAGTGTGCATTAGTCTGGTAAGATTTTGTCTATTGGTGAACAGCAATAGACTGTTAAGAGCATTTATACAAGTTGTTCTTAGTTTCCCACACCTGCCAATATCAGAACTATGTACACTGATGTAAGTCAATTAAATTCCATTTTTATTACTTTGAGAATTCAAGGAGAAATTCTTGAATTCCTTTCATTTATCTGAAGTCATGTTTATTTCTCCAGTTAATTTGCATGTTATTCTTTAGACTAAATATTAGTTCTTGGAAATTTATCTTTTTAATATAGTGATATATTTTTGATAGTGATAGCATTTCACTAAGAACTCTTTAAGTTTTAAAAGTCAGTTCAGAAGGATTTTGTAAATTAATAGTTTTTCATAATCTATAAACAAGGAAATGATTGTATGCCTTAAAAAGTAAAAGTAATAAGAAATGTTGTCTCGAAGGCAAGCTTTGGACAGTTACATTTCCTTTGATGACAAACCAAATAATAATAATAATAACAACCCTTCTTCAAGCTTTTTCTACAATTCTATTGATTCTTTTTATATTGTATTCAGATATGTTGGTTCATTGGGCTTGGCTAATTTAATATACTTTTACTGTTTTACACCTCTCTTGTAATCTGAGTTATCTATAATCTGTAAAATTTGTTCTGGAAATTATTCTTAAAATTACATTAATACTATTGCTGAGTCTGGCAAAGTTATTTATAAAAATAAAAAGGTGGGATTAAAATATATTTTAAAAGTTGTCTACATTGTCACTAATCATGTTACCTGTTTTTGGATTTAGTTCAGGATATGACTCCAGCAGATAAGACTAATTAAAAGATTATGGAGGACCTAAACTAATTGCTTTTTTTTTCCCAGAAAATTTTCTTACATTGTTCCTGTATTCAAGTGGTGAAGCATTTCAGAATATTTTGATATCCATAGCTAATCCATTTACCTGGTTATAAGCCCTATCAAACATGCTGTCGATGATCAATTATACTTCAGTGCTGAACTATATTTTATGAAAATATCCAGTGGCAGTATTAGCTTTTATCTTCTAAAGTATCAAAAATTGCTATTACTTTGTTGATCTTAATACACTTTGAGACCACAGATCAGGATCTTCCATACAAAGGACAATCAATAAGAAGTAATAGATGGAAAGTTATCAAAGAGAAAACTTAGAAGTAATTTTCTGACAATGACAGCAATTAATCAGTAGAACCTTCAGAAGTTATGGATCACTGGAGGTTTGTAAGAAGAGATTGGACAGCAATTTGTCTGGAATGGTGTAAGGTTTCTTGCCTGTACATGGGGTTGGACTAGAAGACCTCCAAGGTCCCTCCAAACAATGTTATTCTATATAAATCTGTATAAATTCAAGATGAATGTCTCATTATACAAGTATCTCCAGCTATAGAGAAAATTAACATATCTGAATCTACTTCCAATTCTTTCTAGATGAGAATTAAATTACATATAAATTACACCATCAGGAGAGTGCTATCCCTGGCTAATTCCTTAAGCCTCTAAGAACTAGGTAACAAATGCTATTCAAATGTAGCAAGCAGTAACTCAGCTTTCATATAGTGGCAATACTGCATGGAATTAAAGCTGGAGAAAGAGGGCAGTATATCACTACGATCACTGCCAATGCCAAAAGGCCAGAGAACTACTGTACAATCTAAACCTACCTAAAAGACATACAGAAAGAAAAGAAAAAAGCAGCAGTCCTAGCAGGGTAACTTAAAATGAGGGCAAAATGTTCTCTCCATTATTGATACTGAAATCTTCAGAAAAGTAGGGTTAAGTGAAGTACAATTGGAACAACAGAGAGCAGTTAAAAGGGTATTTAGCTTTTAGCTAGTTTTCTTCGTGACTTCAGAAACATTTTAAAGGTAAAGAGAAATGAAAGAGAACAAAATATTTAAATTATATGCTACAAAGAAAATTGCAATGTCATTGGTAGCAACAATTGCAGTTTTATAATGCAAATAACTAAATTTTATGTTTGTAGAAAACTCAGGTACAGTGCACAGTAGTCATCTATGCATCTTTCAATGTAAAATAATGGAAGGGCTAAACTACAAGACTGGATTCTCTTTACATTTGCTTCATTACGGCTACTCAAACACTTGCAAAACCCACTTGAAAATCAAAAGACAAGTAAAATGACTGACTGTACATATCACAGACCACTGTGGATTTTTCAAACTACGTCCACCTGCTGGAAAAACTACTTCCAACTCATCATAAAAGTAAGGTAATCAACAACTCAAATGAGAGATTTCTAGGAAATAACAGAATATTATAATGTAAAAATGATGCTACCTGGTATTAAGATCCCTTCCAGAGCAGAAAAGTTTCATAATGATTCTTGATAAGTGAAATTAATACTTGCTAGAAGGAATCAAGTGTCAGATATATGCATCAGAATGCATATATTTCTTCATCTCAGATAATCTAGAACAGGCATATATAACCTACTACTCAATATTTCGCTATGAAACTATGTGATCGGGCTTAGTTTTTGGGGAGGCAAATAAGGGGAAAAAATTCTGCATCTGCCTACTGCATCCATCAGTATTCATCTGGCTAGTGTCTTGTCAGTGTGTAAGAGAGTTGAGGGCTGTTTGGAAACTGAAACAATATTTGCTGTGTGAGCAAGGAGACAGCAAGAAGCCTGGGTGTGGCTTAGCTCAACTGTTCTGTACTAAAGTTGCTTGCTGCTGTGAAACTAAAGCTGAAACTGAAACTCCTGCTTGTGTTTTGCATTTGGAAGGTATTTCTTTTCAGATGAGGAGGGGGAGTAGAACTCCTTAGCATCAGAGTGTGTTAATAATAATATACGAAATACTAATGCTCTGGTGGTCATTTAGAAAAATCCTTCCTTAGTGAGCACTTAGAAGCCAAGAAGAACATACGCGCCAAATTTCCAGTTTGTAGGCTTTACGGTTCTGGAGATTTTGTGACGAAGCATGAGTATTTCACTTTTATGTATATATAATAATGATAAAGAATAAAGACAAAGATAGAGGGGAAAAGTTATATTGATGAATTAAAAATCCTCACAAGCCACAAAGGAATACCTGGCACACAGATCAGCTATTCCACAGCTAGTAAAGCAGTGGCAGCACAAGAGCTGGCAATGACAACAAGGCTTGGAGGCAATACCAATGCACATCTTTTGGGAAGACAGCTGAAAATTTATTACTTCTTTTTAAGTGCCAGTGGGCTGCACAAGACTGCTTGGCAGGCCACATGCTGCTTAAGGCTGTATGTCATGCAAGACTGATCTAGAAAGTCGTTTGATGTTTTGCTTAGGGTTGTAAGCACAGTCCTAAGTAACATAGGAACAATTCTAACAATAAAATGAGCATAATTAGCAAACATAATTCTGTAAATATTGGAGACACAACCATATCTATTGATTTTTATACTTAAAAAGGTGGTAAAGTTTAAATATGAGAGCAGACCTAAATAGAAGGAAATGTATATGGTAGCTTCTTCATGTTAATGAAGAATAAACATGTTAATGTAAATAAATATGATTTCTGATTCTTGACTTTCACTGAAGATTTGGTTGTCTTGATGTTTTTGAGATGCTTTCATGGATCAAGTTATATATTTTTATAAAATCTCTCATAAAATTTCTTTAGTTCATTCAACAGAATAATGATAATCATAATAATACTAATAGAAGGGTAAGGGTAAGGAGGATAAATAATAGTGTTACAGCCATTCTACTTAGGTAAATTCACATAGACCTAAGGCAGTACTGTGAGAATTAGGTGTTCAGTAGAGTGATGGAACAAGGGGAAAAAATGTCACTGTGTCTAGTTGTTTTGACCTGCAATGCCCTGTAGTGACCATTCTGAGGGGAAGAGTTGAAACAGTTTACGTCCAAGATGTGAGGGGTCTCCAGATATTTTCTCATCCCTCATTCTGACACATTATACAGGTCTTCTATGGAAGGCAGACTGGTTGCAATTGTTTTTCCTGCAGTCCTAACTATCCATTAGCGTCTGTACCTGTCCTGTTTGGTTGCCATACCAAACCAGACAGTTTTAGAAGTACAATTGACAGAGTCAATAATTCCTATGTAAAACTGCATTGTCATATCTGACTAAAGCAAGGAACAGTTAACCATGATTACAAAACTATAACAATCTTGAATCACTGGCAATATATATGTACAATATGTACTTTCAACATGTGATCACAAAGACAAAGATGCTAAAATAATATGCTGTTATGAGCCAATAAATCAAAGTGCAAAAAAGACACACTGTTTTCTACAAAGTTTTAATTGAAGGATAAAAAGGCAAGAGGCATGCTGACAAGGAATTAAGCCAAATACTAAATTTAGATGAAGGTAGAAAGATTAAAAACTCCCAAGAATTAACCTTGGTTCCTTTTGACTGCATGGGCGCATCCATATAATTTTCTTGGCAAAAATACTAAACAATTGGGCATTTTTCAACTTCCCAGACTAGCCTAGAGGCTTAGGATTTCCTGATGTGGTCCAATCCAAACATAAACCAACTCTTGCTGTGCTATGCTTATTTTTTGTAGTTTTTTTTTCCAAGTTTGGCTAGATGCAATATTGAACCAGATACAACACTGACATAACTGTAATAGAAAAATGAAATCATGGCTGTTCTCATTATTCTTAGTTGAGGCCAAACCTGTCAGTCATGGCATCCAATATTCTTCTGCCCAGATCTCTTTCTTTGGGCACAGCTGCTACACTCTTCCTCCCAATTCCACCCTCTTTTTTTGGGTGAGGGGGCAGCATTTCTAGTCTTTTAGAAAAATAGAGAAGCAAAGGCTTCTGAAATGAAGACCAACATGGCAACTTCAGATCCATTGGTTTCACTTCAAATCTATTCCAAATTATTCTAATCCAACTTCAGACTCTCTACTTCAGATGAAAATGATGCATCTCCTTAGCATTTAGTCCATTCAAATGCTACCTGGAGTAGAGTTCCCAGATACAAAGATTATTGTAATAGTAATTTATCAATTTGGACATTATCCATTACAGAAAAAGCAAATAATGGTTTGCAAACTTGATTCATATTAGGGATTAATATAGAGTTGTATATTTAACTATTGTAGCTATAGAGACCTCCATTTTGGCACGTAAGACCTTTGGCAACCTTCCACACACTTTATTAACATAAATGGGTTTTGCTGGTTATTGCTACAAAATAATTTTGAATAAAGATAAACTAATCTCTCTTACAGCCAGAATATACCCACATAATTATTCAAAAAGTTTAAAAATGGCTTGTATTTGTAGAATTCTTTCCTGGAGCTACATGACAACTCAAACCTAATTTACTATCCCTATAGCCAACTTCAAGCATTTTATGATTTACACAGAACTTTCTTGTATTAAGAAATCACTGTTTCGTATTCTCATTAATTTATCTTTTTCTACATTGAATTTCATTACTTTTCTTATGGTGCTAATGTCTCTATTTGTATCGCTCGCTGGCGTTCAAAAGTCTTGCAGACTTGTATGATCTGACAAAAGGAATTAATAAGCTGTTTCCCATTTTTAAATCATTAATAAAGACAATGTCACCGATTTCCTTCTGTTCTGTATTTTCTTTCTGAACAGCAGGATAGTTAATCATATTAGTGATATGGCACCCATTATCATTTAAGAGGCAACATGATGAAAATCCATTTCCTCTTGAAGAATACTAATAGAATGGATTCTTCACCATGAGGGTTTTTATCTTCCTCAAAATGCCAGAGTTTGACACAACAGGATTTTAAAAAATGGAAAGGAAAGGAAAATTGGAGTCCTTAATATGAAGCAAACCATTATTTGCTCTTTCTGTAATGTATAATGCCCAATTTGACAAACTACTATTACAGTAATCTTTGTATCTGGGAACTTCACTCCTGATCTAGGTGCCTCGTGCACAGCCTGAACATCTAAGCCAACAGCACCAGCAGATTTAGTTCCTTGATACAGACTTGTTGATTACAGTTTTTCAACAGCAGCTGCAAGGCACTAGAACCGAACAAAGCTCTGTACAGAAATCAGCAGCAACTCCATGCCCTGAAAACTGGCCCCATCTGACAAACCTCTGCAGGAAATCTGTTGCTCATGGAAGCATTGCTTATTTCCAAATGAAAGATAAAATCAATTCTGAGTTACTGGAATGAGAGAAAGTGGAAGTCCTATTCAAGTACAACCAAATTTCATAAAACTTTAATGAGCAGTGGAGAACAAAACTGACCTCTTAAGTTTTTTTGGCTCTTTTGGTACAATGCAGATGCCTCCAAAGGAAATTTTGACATAGGCTAAAACATAATAGGTTTGGTCCTTCAGTTTTAAAAAGCAAGCACAAAAAATTACAAACAGGAAAAACTTGTTGCATTTCTGGTGAAAATGGCTGATGCTTAAGATAAAAGGAAAACTCCTGCTCAAGTTCGGATGTCTTTGTGACCATAATCCATGCAGTTTTCTTGCCAACAAGCAAAAATTGTTTGTTACTACCTTATTTCAGGAGACATTTTAGACTAGCATTTTTCTACCTTAGCAACTTGAAGATGTGTGGACTTCAACTCCCAGAATTCCCTAGTTAGCAACCACTTCCAACCCTGAATTTTTTTCAAGACCCAGCAAGGGAAACAAGATGTAGCCCCTCCCCCCATTTCTATATATAGAATTACATAAAGAATTACAAGTAATCCAGTAGTTGTTAAGTAAGTCATGCCTGATTTTATGATCTCTTTTGACATGATGGTTAAGTGAATCACCATGGTTATTAAGCAGGGGTGGGATGCTACTGGTTCTGCCCAGCTCTGTAAAACCGGTATCTCTGAAGAGCAGCAAACACCGAATCGGTTCTGTATTTGCTGTTGTTTGGCCCACATGCCGGCCCGGGCTCTTACCTGACCATTATTTTCTGCTTTTCAAACTCAGCTGCTTTGCGCAGCACAACTGAGGTTGAAAAAGCAGTAAAAAAGTGGTTCTTCAAACACTGTGCACCTGCACGCAGCACTTATCAGCTCTCTGGGTGGCACAGCTTAAGGTGTATTACACGCGCGCACAGAACATAACCACCGAACCAGTTGAATCCCACCCGTTATTAAGTGAAGCATGCAACCATTAAGCAAATCCCAGATTCTCCCATTGACTTTGTTTGTTGGGAGCTGGCTGGGAATGTGGCACAGGATGATGATCACAGAAGTTGTAATTATTATAAATCCATGCCGATTATAAATCCAAGGCTTGAATTTTGATTATGTAACCAGAGGGAAGCTAAAATGGTCTTAAGTGTGAGGACTGGCCAGAAGTCACTTTTTTTTAGCACCATCATCACTTTGAATAGTTGCTAAATAAATGATTGTAAGTTGAAGAGTACCTGTACAACAATGCATAAAAGTATCCATTAGAATTCTATTTAAAAAAGAAAAGAGAGGGAAGAAAGGGTTGAAATTTAAAAAATTAAATCTATTTACAGCATAACTTTAAAAACTGTTCTTAGGATATGCAAAAGTAATATTGCTTCCAATTACTGGGATCCAATCAGTCTTAACTATGCCAAATATGGCACCTTCAAGGGAAAAGTACCATGGGTATCCAGACTTGTCTCATGACTTTAAGACCACAGATTCTATTTGACTGTGAAATGTATGTGCAAAGCTGTTAAGGCTCTCCTTGTTTTCTTTTTTCGCCATTTCATGTAGGAATAAATTATCCTGACATCATTTAGCTGTGTTTTTTGGCTATGTACTTTACATTTTCCCTCAAATTTATTTTTAAGCAACAGTGCAATATATAAATAAACTTTTAAAACTGCAATGAATGTGTGTGGGGGGGACACAGACAGATACTACAATGCTGGTATCAAGTAAGCACCGATCACTGCCATCTGCCTAAGAGAATGAAAGTTTTAATGCCTACAGGAATATTTTTCCAATTTATTGAAAATATATCATTTCAAAAAGACACTGCACATTCCAATTTAATTTGAGAGAAAACGAGAAAGTATTCTTTGGAGCAACAAAGCTGAAAGAGGTAGAGGCAGAGCCCCTAACAACACTGGACCAATTATCTTAAAGAGCTCCTTTGCCTGAAAATCTTTTAGTGGTACTTCATGGAAAAAAGGTTTGTTTACAACAGACCTTAACAATATCAACAAATCAGCACAGATTAATGGCAAAAACATCTCTGTCATTTGTTTGCAGAACTAATATATCAAACCATTGATATAAAAGAAAAAAAATGGACATATCAATGGGTTTATGCAAAGGCAATAGAAAGTCACATTAGTGCCTGCTAGTTTTCAGCTTCACCCAACTTTGAATTAGAAGACAAAAAAGAAAGAAGAGAATGATAATACTGCAAAGTGCCAAATTCCAGTGCTCTTTTATTTACAAGAAGGTGTTTTTGTCCCATATATAGTCCCATTGTTAGAACATTAACAACTGAAAAAGCCAAGCAGCTGCAGCCAAGTATTTTGTTTGAAAGTGTGTTGTCAAGTCTCTAAAAGCTGACTGAAGCCAAGAAAACTCAATTCTCACAGAATCTCATTATTTGGATTCATTGAAAGGAAAAAAGAATTAAGTTACAGAAGAAGCTGAATATGTATACTCGAGCACTCCATCTATCAATAAGTTTGTTAAAAACAGGGCCTCTTTTATTCTTCTTTCTAACTGCCTCTTGGTGTAATGGAGATGTTGCTATCTGCACAGCTGATACGAAAAGACAAGCGTCCATATTACTACCCTGCAATATTCTGCCAACTTACATTACCATTTCAGGACTCGGAGCATTCTCTACCATTTGTCTAAGTCTTCTAAAAGACTTAGTAACCTTAAACAAGTAACCTGGAGTGGGGGGCAGGGCCATCTTAACAGCATTAGGGGCCCCAAGCTGGAGCCTCTATGACAACTGCTCACAGTAATAAAAATGTAAATAGTCAATAAAATCAAACATATATTTGCATGTTAGTATTAATTTAAAAATGCAGTAAAATGTAATAAATATGTTGCTGTATTTATATGATACAAGGTGCACTGAAAAGTTAACATACACGGATTAGTATATGGCCCCTATGCTCGTGAGGCCCACGGGCAAGTGCCCATCAAGCCCATGCGTTAAGACAGCCCTGGTCACAGGGACAAAAAAAATGTCTTCATCCATGTTTATTTTTAAGCCTTTTTTTACTGCAAATTTGCCCCATAGCAGTCACTCTGTGAACATGCAGGTTCTGTGAGAAGATTTGTAGCAGACAATGGAAGTTACAGCTTTCACAGCTTTTCAGAAGGTCATAAAAATGGGGCTGTTCCAGAAGATCTTTGGGGATCTTTGTTGTAGATCCCATGCCAGGAATGCTATCTTAATTGCAATTTTCAAACTGTAATTATATATACTTACGACCTCACCCCTTTCCTAAGAGATCTGTAGGGGGTGTGCATAAGCATACCAACGTGCCTACCATCCCTGTCCTATTGTTTCTTTTATTTTTCTTATATTTACCCATTTCATGTATTCATAACTATGTTTATACTTATACCTATTATCTTGTAAGCAATTGACAAATCAAATCAAATAAATAAATATTTTATTACATATTACTATATTTTATTGTTAGCGCATTGGCTAAGACTTTATTTTGCTGAGACTGAATTGTTTTATGAATGTAAATCTCAAATACTTGCACTAGCTTTTAAAAATTGTTTATTCTGTTTGGTAAACCATGTTAATTATTTTTTTGAAATAATGTTCAAGTAATAATATTTTCTTAGGTATTATATTTCATAGAATATCCATATCATTTCCAAAGTGACTACAGAAACACTGACTGATTTCTTCCTCCAGCAATTTATCAGAGTGAACAGCATCCTATGTCCCTTTCCCAGGAATAAGTCCCAGTTTTTCAGGCACTCATTTCTAAATACAGATGAATAGCGTAGTGCCATTAATATGCTGAAGGAATTTACATTATGTGTAATATTGTTCATACTGTATAAATAATTGCTGTACAGGTCAATCCAAGAGCAATGATACCATTCAGATACCAGTGCAAAAGTGCTGAAGAATATAAGTGTAGTATAGTCTTTAGCGATGCATAAATGCATCCACTTAGGGATGTAACATAATACTTCCAGCAGTTCAAGAGCTATACCAGGCTTAGTGTGGTAGGTCAGTGGCATATTCCAAAAATAAACATGCCAAAGGCCTTTGGGAAGGAGTTTTAGGAATTTTAAGAGGTGAAATAAAGCAGCCATCTTAAGCAACTGTAAGTATCTACATGCATCTTCAAAGTCTTCAAATGCACAACAACAATAAAATGTTCAGATATGGGTATATTCAGATACATTTTTGATGCATTTACTTTTCCTCTGGGACACAATTTTATAGGGAAGATCAGATGCCATTATCTTCCATTTGTAAATCTCTCACATTTTCTCATTTCTCACTATTTTTTTCCACAAATCCATTAAAAAGAGAACGACAAAACGGTTTTCTGTATCACAGCTTGATCAGTAGAGCTAGGTGTCTGAATCTTGAATTATCCAAAATTTACTTGAGACCCAGTCAGGCATATCATTATTACTATATAAAAAAATGAAACAATTCTGTTAAAATGTAGTCCATTCTAGTAGTTTAAAATTGATGTCCTCATTCAAACATAGATACTTGGGCCTTCATATGCTGTCAAATGGGTAATCCAAGAAAATTGTGGAAAGAACACATACTATTCTAAAGACATTCTCTTTTTTTAAACACAAGATGGCAACTTTATTTCTTCTTTTAAAATAGAGCCAGCTTGGGTTCTCAATTCTTTTATGGAATCCCAGGGTGGATGCATGGATTCAAGTTTCATTAACTTGAAAGAAACTTTTTCTCTGGGGCTTCCAAGGAAGGTTATGGTAAACTAAAGACAATTCTGCAAGAGCAGAGCTGACAACCGGGACAAAGACCAAAGGACCAGTGAGTAAACTTGTTTGGAACCTCTCTAGATAAGGACAGGATGGGAGATCACCCACATAAGGATCAGGTGGCTACACCTCACAATGAGACTGCAGGATGGCAGTTTTCCACAGGTATGAGTGTCAGCCATCTTACTTGCAGTAAAATCTTTTAAGGCAGTGGTCCCCAACCTTTCTAGCTCTGTGGACCAGAAGTAGCGGTTGTGGAGAGGAGAGGGGATGGTTTCATACATGCACCTGCCACTTGCCCAAATATAGCTTTGTGCACATACAGTTCTGGACTTTGGCCCGGGGATTGTGGATCCCTATTTTAAGGGACACTGTTCACAAGTTTCAATTTCTAATCACTTTTGGAAATTGCACATTATCTACTTCTAACTTATTAGAAACCTTCAGACCAATAATTTGAAAGATCATATACTGCCTTCAATCCTGAATAAAATAAAATTCTCACTATAAGCTTAAGAATTTAAAAATCTGAAATAAACATCAGAAAGCTAAATAAAATTTTAATCTTAGAAAATTATAAATGGACTAAGGGGCCAGATAAAAATTGAAGCACTAAAACTTTTACAATAAAATTTTGAAATTAACTATAAAGAACACACAGTTTCTCATGGGAAATAGATTTGATTTTACTATTACAAGTTATTTAGTTATTATAAGACAAAATAAACAATTTCATGATTTTAAAATTGGTTTTTGAAAGGTCTAAAATTTTTAGGTAGAGGAACAATTTACAATCCTGCAACATGTTGCAAAGCATTCTAACAGTGAAAATACTGAAGATTATTTTTAAACAATGGAATCAGAAAATGCCACGATTATCAAAAATGTCAGTAATGATATCTGCTTCTATGGATAGACTACATCCAAAAGATGTTATTGAAGGAATTACAGATGCAGAACAAATTTTAGCTGTCAAGATAGAGATGGTATCAAAAGAGGATTTGTAACTGACAGGCCAAGAGAATTTGTAAAAGGATGTTTCACTGGGTCTACAAAAAAATTGACTGAGGCTTTGAAATTTAAAAGGGAAATACAAGTGAAAATCCAAGAGAATGACCTGAATAATTTTCCCCCACTGGATTTACAAAAGAGGCTTTTAAAATCTTGAAGAACTTTGTGCAATAGGACAAAAAAAAAATGAAACCAAATCCTATGATATTAGAGTGAATTAAAGTTTAAAACTGTTAGAAATAAAAGAAAATAATATAAAATTGATTTATTGTTTAAGGTTAAAGCAAGATATGTTGTTATCTCTGACAACCTTTTACAGTTGTTGTTGTTTTGCTGACACCAAAACTAAAAAGATGGTATCTTACAGATTTTACATACAAGAGATGGGATATGGGATGAAACAACAAAGACTTTGTAACTTTAAAAAGATACATTTGTTTATACTTGTGATCAAGGTTGGAAGTCATGATTTTGTTTCTATTACCAGGCCAGCCCCATGAGCCAGATTTAAACATGCTGCAGGCCGGATCCATCACATGGGCCTTTAGTTTGACACCCCTGGCCTACATTAATATAGTTCCAGTGAAACTTATGGAGTCTGCTTCTTGACCTGGCCTAACACTGAAGGACTGAACACTGTCTGAATGGGTGTTTCTTAGTTTATTATGTGCCATCAACTCAATGTCAAATCATACCAACAATATAGATTTTCTCCATAACAATGCAGACCCATTTTATTTTACCTATCAAGGCAGATTTTTTTGGTAAAATACAGGAGTGAGACTTTCTCTCATGCAGAATGAAATAGTGTCTTTGCGACTGACATCAGAGTGATCTTCCTATATTGCAGTTACCCAATATAGGAGTCTCTTTGCTTTAGCTGGGCAGCTTGGGTATCTTGAATAGCTATCCTGGGATTAGCGTATTTTTTTTGTACTATAAGACGCACTCCCCCCAAAAAAGTGGGAAATGTCTATGTGTCTTATGGAGCGAATATTGCCTATTGCCACCGCCACTTGTTGCTGCTGCCACCTATTGCCACCACCACTCGCCACTGCCTATCGCACTTCCACCATTCACCTCCAATGTCTATCAGCAGTTGGATCAGCCTCCTAGGTAGGCTGCAGTGGCAACAGGCAGCAGCGGCGATGATCGCCGCCTGGAATAGCTGATTGCTGGTATTCCGGGAGGCTGATCCAGCCACCGATATGTGGTGATGACGAGCAGAGGCAGCGCATGTGGCAATAGGCAGTGGCAGAGATAGTTGATGAATGCTGGCAAAGGCTCCAGTATTCCCTAGTGGACGGAGGAGACACGGGGGAGTCAGCAATAGCACCATTTCTGGTCGGCCAGCCCACTGATTGGCAGGGCTACAGGAGGCCGGGATCCTGCTATCACTCAGGTGGCGGGTCAACAGAGCAGAGCCCTGATGAGCCACATGCTGGAACTGGGAGGCAGAGGCAGATTTTTTGTTTTCTTGTTTTACTCTCCAAAAGCTAGGTGCATCTTATGGTCCGGAGCATCTGATAGTGCAAAAAATACAATTGGCATATACTCTCAGCATTCTTTGTTTATTCCTCCTGGGAACATCCTGCCAAGATATGGTAACACAGCAGGATTGTATGGGGTGGTGGTCATGTGGGTATTCTAACTTAGATACAATTATAAAAATTGCCAACTACAAGACACTACCAATTCAAAATGATACCTTTAATCACTTTTGATACTTCTATGTTTCTGTTTTTCTGTATATGTGGCTGATTAATAATTGCAATTAACTGATTAAAATAGGAGAGACTGCTAACCCAAACATGAATACAATGAATTCATGTACAAAGAGATAGAGCAGAAGGCAGAAGAATTCAGTATTTTTGCAACCTATGTTGAAAATGGCTATAAATATATTAAGAAATCAACCAACCCTTGAATTTAAATGGCTAAAGACAAAAATAAAATCAATAAAAATTCATTATGTCAGTAACAACTATATGCCCAAGAGCAGGGATCTCCAACTTTGGCAACTTTAAGCCTTGTGGACTTCAACTCCCAGAGTTCCTCAGCCAGCTTGGCTGAAGGACTCTGGGAATTGAAATCCACAAGCCTTAAAGTTGCCAAGGTTGGAGACTCCTGTCCAAGAGAGCCAGATGTTTTCTTTTTCCACCCGTTATTTCTATACTGTCTTTTTGCAAAGGAAACTGTTTTGGGCAAAAACTTTTAATTGTGGTATTAAACATGGAAGTTAAGATTTTTCGGAGGTGAAAAAGCCAGATACCTGCAGTAGTATCATCTCCACCTTGCCATTACTGTATAAGTAATTCAGGTGATGAACTCCACATACAGTATTTATCTGATATTGGGATATAGTGGACCATTCATATTTTCAGATAGCTGGATAAAATATTTTCTTTACTAAGTCCTGTAGAATAATAGTGTAAGGATTTAGAATTTCTATTTCTTTATGCTAGTGTTCTGCAAAAACAGATAATTTATTCAAAGCTAAATAACAGTATAAATTGCCAGACTTGAGCTATATAGTTGTTTATTCTAGCATAATATTATTCGATGTTCTACGGTAGTGGAATAGTTTTCAGTATACCTCACAATAAGCAATTAAGTGCAGACACTTTGGTCACAAAGAAATAATCTAACTATTCAAAAGCATTAAATCAATCTTTAAAATTGCATGGTTTTGATAACATATTAGTAAAAATTGTAAAACAGGAAACACCTTATCTCCTTTGTGCCAGCCATATTATTTCTTGGCTAAATCAAGATTCTTTTTGCTATCTATGGTAGATGTATGAACATATTTTTCTATTAGTATGGTTGTTGTTAGCTCTTCATTGAAAGCTCCTCTATCCCAAATGATGTTGGGATTATTGTTTTGGAACCTATTTAAGCACTTTAAGCTGTTTTACCTATTTAGGCTTTTTGCTACTTAAATGCAAAACCCCTTTAAAACATCTCCTGCAGATCTAAATTTTTCAGTAACTATCATAAAAGCATGTGCTCTAGATCATATTAAGGCAAATATGAGGGAATTGTGTATATTTTACCTTAAGAAAAAATAAAGGAGATACAAGAACAACATTTTTCAAGTACCTAGAGGGTGTTATATAAAAGTTAAGACCTGATCATGTACTCCCAGAATGGACAGGACAGATAATAATCTTACATTACAATTCATTGGTAGGAGGGAAAAATCCTCTATAGTAAGAGCAGTTTGCCATTACGAACAATTACAAACAATTACACTTACAAAGAAGGATGGTGTGTTTAAATTTCATGGATTTGTACAAGAAGAAGATAGATTTCATCTGCCAGGGAAGCTTTAATTTGAATTTATACACTGAACAAAGGGATGGTCTTGTTGTTTTAAAGAGCCCTTTTCAATTGTACGATTCTACTGTGTTTTGTCTTACAGTTCCATCAGTCTGATGTAGGATACGATCTGCCCTACCCTTTTGATCCTCAGAACAATATCCAACATATTATCTATCATTACTTTTACTTTTTAAGAATTGTTATGAATAAAACATAGAATTATAGTTCAGAATGAAAATTAAAAAATAATTAAACAGGGAAAATAAAGGTATCCATCAGTGCCAGTTAAATCAGGCCTTTCTTTCAAGCCCATAATTTTCATCATTTCTGCATTTCACATAAATTTGAGTGGATATAGATGACACCAATTCAGAGAGATTAAATACAGTCAGTGAAAGCAAGCTTTGCATTGCCCATGAACATAATCTATTCAAAGATCTATATACCTTTGTCTCTCAAGTGGAAATGATCAATACCACAATCCTTGAATGTCTTCAAACAATAGTAAGATTGCAATCCATTAAAAGGCTGTAATTATCTGAATCTAGGATTGAATCCCTAATCCTAGGATTAGCAAAGTTTCTTAACAGACATATAATAAGATAACAGAAATACTTTATTTGGAATGTTCTTCATGTTCCAGACGAATGTAAAGGGGAAAAAAGAGAGTCATATCTCTTTATCATCAAACAGAACTGAAAAGATCTCTTTTTACCTAAAAAATATTCATATTTTAAAATATTTTTCTCCACTAAAATACAATGAATAGTTCCAGTGAAGAAGTCACAATATAATTTTCTACTGTTGCCAACAACTCTTATTTTTGTCAAAAGTTTACACAGGCATATTTTTAGAAACAATGCAGAAGGCTACTTTGGTGTACCTATCAAGCTCCATCAACGTTTCAAGGCAGAAGAAACTGCTTCCTTCAAGCTTTTCCTCCAAATATATTGGTGAAAAATCCATCTCAATTTTAATACAATAATTTGACAATTCTTAATTTTCCCCATGTACAGTATTTCAGGAGGATGTGACACATGGCATCTCTCATAGGATGCATGCTGAATTCTGCATAATTGCATTGAAGAGACTGCAGGATTCCTTTTCTTAATATATCAAAAAGCTTATCAGCCCCTCCCCAGCTTGGTGATAGTCCTCCTTGGGGTCTCCTAACTTCTTCTTGAGTCATATCAGGGAAGGAAGGAATAGGGATTAGCTATTTTCTTCCACTATGACAAGTTCAGAAATTTAATTCGTATTCCTGAAATTTAATTCAAACTTTGGAGACTGTGAAATTGGAATGAATGAACTTGGGGAGAAGGAACCCTCTCCCCAATATATAGTAAATTACCCAACTAGGATGGTCCTGCCCAAACTGGATTGCTGATATAAAAGTTACCCTTGCAACTAGAAGAATGTATACTTAATGGTTGCTTTCTGCTTTTCCACTTCTTCCTGCCGTAGATATAAACCAGTCTTTAGAATGAGAGCAGCATGGGGAAGAAAGGAGATGAGAAAAAAGAAAGAAGTTACTTTAGAAAGACAAGGAATAAAGCCTGGGTTGTGTAAATACAGTACATATATATATAATATTAATTATTGTATACCGTACTTATTGTTAAGGACACTTCATAAATGTCTACATTTCATCCAAAGAGGAAGCATACAACCTCATTTTGACTTAAACATAAAAGCAGCAACTGAATTTAAGTGCAAGGTTGCTGCAAGTGTTTCTAAATAGCATCCACACATTTTTTTTAACAGAAAGATATGTCATATGTATATACATACTAATCTCTCAAGGGAAAGGGATGTTTCAAGGGAGGTCAATATTCCAAAAACTACATTTTAAGTCCTATAAACTTCCATACAGAAGGACTAAATTGCTTGACAGAATCGATTCATAAAAATTAAAATCCTCTTCTTGAAGCCCCCAAATAGTTGTCATGCACCCATCTTTCAGATGCAGCTGGAGCAAAGTACACAAACTCTCCAGATTCATTTGTTTTTGGATCAGTCTTTATCTAAGATAAGAAATAATTTGTTTAATAATTGATCATACCATTTCCCATTTTGTCTTTTATATGCCCAACCTTCATTCTTCTGCCAAATGTACTCAGCATTTACCTGTGACAGTTAAGGAAGATGTCATTCATTCTAGGAATATGCACTGCAGGAGAGATAATAAAGTATTCAGAGCACAATGAGGAATAGTATCTGAAGCATCAGATGTAAATTGAAACATAACAAATCATTTCAGTGAGGTATGCCGCCACAAGATAGTCACAGGTAGATCACACTGTAGTATCAGTTCCATAATTTGTCACTGTCACTATTTGCCACTAATCTAACTGGGCATTTTAAAAATAAAAGTGTACTATATTCTCAATCAGATAAATTAATTTCATTTAAAATTAAATGAACTCCACCCCGTGGCTTCGGGGTGGAATTCCATCAGTATGATGACGACACTCAGCTATACATTTTCACCCTGGGCCACCACGACGAAGCCGTTGAAGTGATGACCCGGTGCCTGGAAGCCGTGCGGAGTTGGATGGGGGTCAACAGGCTTCGGCTCAACCCGACCAAAACAGAGTGGCTGTGGTTCCTTGCGTCCAGGTACAGTCAGCTCATTCCATCACTGACCATGGGAGGTGAAATCTTGGCTCCCAAGGAGAGGGCGCGCAATCTGGGAGTCCTCCTGGATGGGCGGCTGCCATTGGATGATCATATATCAGCCGTCACCAGAGGGGCTTTTTATCAGGTCCGTAGGATCTACCAGTTGCGGCCCTTTCTGGATCGGGGTGCATTGCGCACAGTCACCTCTGCTCTCGTTACCTCCTGCCTAGATTATTGCAATGCTCTCTACATGGAGCTCCCCTTGAACAGCATCCGGAAGCTTCAACTGGTGCAGAGTGCGGCTGCGCGGGTGATCTTAGGGGCTTCTCGGAGCTCCCATATTACACCGTTCCTGCGTGAGCTGCACTGGCTTCCGGTAGCCTTCCGGGTGCGATTCAAGGTGCTAGTGACCATCTTTAAAGCGCTCCATGGCTTGGGACCCGGGTACTTGCGGGACCGCCTGCTGCCACCATCGGCCTCCCGCCGGCCAGTGCGCTCCCATAGGGTCGGCCTCCTCGGGGTGCCGCAGGCTGGCCAATGTCGGTTGGCAGCCCCGAGGGCGCGGGCCTTCTCTATGGGTGCACCCTCCCTTTGGAATGAGCTACCGGCGGAGATGCGAGCCATTACCGACCTACGGGCCTTCCAACGAGCACTTAAGACCCACCTTTTCCAACAGGCCGGTCTGGCGTAACGTTATGAGTAGGGTTTTTAATTTGATTTTAATTTTTTACGGGTTTTATTGGTCTTGGCCATCTATTTAATTTTTAAACTCTTTTTAAATTTTCTGATTGTATGTTTTTATTGTGGCTGTTCACCGCCCTGAGTCCCTTTTTGGGAGAGGGGGCGGTATACAAATCGAAATAATAAAATAATAAAAAAATAAATAAATTTTATTTTTGTTGTGTGTAAGTTAAGCAAGAGCAAATCACTTATAGAATTTTGTGTCAGGAAAGTTTTCTTATTAGTTTTCTTAAATAAGAAACCATTGTATTCTATGTCTACCTTTTACTTATATTAATTATAGGTTTGTGTATTTTTACTGCAGTTTTCTCTAGACTAAAGGTTTTGATTTGATTTGAAAGCAGTAGGGTATTTCTGGAAGATTTAAGAGTTTACCTAATGTATCTATCTAAGGAGAGACCTACAGAGATAACCTCCAAGAAGATAAACAACAGTAATTAGCAAAATATGATCTAAGCCCGGGACAGAAAGAGAACATTAGAAAGAAACTAGAACTGTTTCTTTCATTAACGATCTTTAAGATAAAAGGGAAAGAGAAAAATGCTGCCAAGTTTTAAAGATTTCTGGTACTATAGCCCTGTAATGGTGAACCTATGGCATATGTATCACAGGTGGCATGCGGAGCCATTTGTGTGGGCACGCAAGTCCCAACCAAACTTACCTACACTGCGCATGCCTCCCATGGTGCATGCCCTCCCAGCTGATTTTTGGCCAGTTTGAGGCCTTTTTCGGTCCTCCAGAGGCTCAAGGGAAGCCTCTGCAGCCTTGAGGAGGCAGAAAAATGGGCCTTCCAGAAATACCAGAAGTGACGAAACCGAAAGTGATGAAACAGGCCCGTTTTTCAGCCTCCAAAAGCTGCAGAGGTTTCCCTCGAGCCTCTGGGAGACTGAAAAAGGCCTCAAACAGGCTGAAAACTAGCTGGGAGGCATTTGAATGTGCAGTGCAGGTAAGGGGAGGGGTGTTGTACGTGCATGCGCAGGGGTGGCGCATTGCATTGTGGGTGCCGGCACGCGTGCACTTTCGGCACACCACAACAAAAAGGTTTGCCATCGCTGCTATAGCCTATATCGATAATACTGTCACTGACCTGACAGTATCGATAATATTGAACCTGACCTGACCAAAGCCATTTTGGAACTTCAGCATTGCCAGACTTGAGCAGAGGGATAGGGAGGGGGGATTAGAGATAGCGGGGGTTTTATAGCCAATACTTTATTTTTGGGAACCAAGGACATTCTACCACCTGGCCAGAGGAAAGAGGAGTGATGTCAGCAGGCAAGCAGACAATGCCTTGATTGGACCATGTGACTGATTGTTTGCAGTTTGAAGGAAAACTTTTACTTTTAATTAGGTAAAAACTGGAACTTTCAGAGTTGGATTTCACCAGATTTGTGCCAATATGATATGTCCAATAAAGCTATTCTTTGAAGAAACTACCTGTCTCGGAGTTTTGCTTGCTATGGATCTATTACTTGGAACCCGGACAAATACATTGTTCCCAAAAATTTTGTAGTCTACCGTAGTTCTTGACTTGACCTACCTCAAAGGGCTGAGCCTGCAACTTCTTAAAACAAATGTATCTTTTTCTATAGGACAGCTACATGATCCTGGAAAAAAATACAACTGCTTTTAGAAACTGTAGATCTTTCAAATATGCCCTGCTATACTCTGAAGCACCTTCAAATCCAATATCCCATTCACTCATAATATGTACTAGAAAACACTAATTGACAAAACATGGGGTTGATGATACCCTATTGGGCATTCTAAATTACTTCTAACCTGTTCACTTTTAGAAAAACATATTTATGAGCCCTAAATAATGAAACCTTTCGTTGTTCAGAAGTGTACACATGTCCACAGCTTTAAAAAGCAGCTGTATCTCATTCGCTCTAGCAACCAGATCAATCAGTTGGCAGATGTTAATAGATCCCTATCATCTTTTAATAAATCCAGATTGATTGTTTTGAATTAAAATCACTCCACCAAAATGTCAGTGAATGTCTTAAAATACTAGTCAGATGGCTTTATAGTTGCCACACAATATAATGCATGTTATATTTTGAGATTATGCATATAGAAAGTAATCTGTACGAGTTTAAGGGATAAAAGAGAGCTGGTTTGTTAAGATATTATGCTACAAACCAGAAGATCCTGAGTTCTAGTACTGCTTTAGGCACTAAGCTAGTTGGCTGATCTTTGGCCAATCATTCCCTCTCAGCCCTAGGAAGGACGCAATGGAAAGTCACTTCTGAAACATCTTGCCAAGAAAACTGCAGGCACTACAGTACTGTAGGCAGTTGCCAAGAGTCAATATTGACTTATACTGTAGGTCCATAAATAAATAAAATTTAAAGGGTGTGGATAAAACAAAGAGGGGAACAAGTACACTAGTATCCTCTTTTTTCTAGAGATTTATAGTATACCTGCACTTGTTCCTTCAACAATGATTAAATTTTCTGCAAAAGTGCATGTGTGTGCGCGCACACATACACACACACGCACACACTGATTTCAATGATTCTAGGTCAAGCTGGAATATGTATGGATTTCTCTCATAATTTTTTGAATTAAAAGCATTTTGAATAAAAGCTCAGTACATTATTATTATATCAGTTACTACCATGTTTCTTCAAAAATACACCCCCCCCCAATAGTGTTTGGCAGCCCAGCACTGTTTTATATGCATGCGGTGAAATTAAGCCCTGCCCCCAAAATTTGGGGCTATTTAAAGCATGCGTTCCCCGCCATTTCTCATATCGCTTGAACAACACGAGGTCAAGAGAAATGGTGGGGGAAGGGCAGGGGGGAGAAACTTGCTGTTAGGAGTGCCCCGTGGGCAACCATGCCTCGCCACCAGGTCACTTCTATAGACCGTTAGGAGCGTCCCGCAGGCAGACTCGCCTCGCCACCATCCACTTTTATCGGCCATTAGGAGCACCCTGTGGGCAGACTTGCCTCACCACAAGGCCGCTCCTAATGGCCAATAGAAGTGCCCCAAGGGCAGAGTCACCTTGCCACCAGCTGCTTCTATCAGCTGATAGAAGCACCCCGCGGGCAGACTCGCCTAGTCACCAGCCACTTCTATTGGCTGTTTGGAGTAGCCTCATGGTGAGGTGTGGCTGCCCACAGGGTGCTCCTAATGGCTGATAGAAGCACCCTGCGGGCAGACTTGCCTCATCACCAACCACTTCTATCGGCCAATAGAAGCACCCCGCAAGTAGACTCGCCTTGCCATGAGGCCGCTCCTAACGGCCGATAGAAGTGCCTCACGGGCAGATTCGCCTCACCACCAGCCACTTCTATCAGTCGATAGAAGTGCTCGGAGGGCAGAGTTGCCTCACCACCAGCCACTTCTATCGGCCGATAGAAGCACCCCGCAGGCAGATTCACTTCACCACCAGCCACTTCTATCACCCATTAGGAGCGGACTTGTGGCGAGGCGAGTCTGCCCGCAGTGTACTCCTAACGGCTGATAGAAGCGGCCCGGTGGTGAGTCTTCCTGCAGGGCGCTCTAGATGAGGGTGGGCATGGGGATGAAATTAAGTAACCCCTTGAAAAGATGGCCTAGCCATTTTTTGGGGGGTCAAAAAAAAAAATAAGGCCCAGCCTTATTTTATGAAAAACACAGTATATATTTCTGTTTTTCTTGGTTCTTGTTCTGTACCAATAAAGAAGTTCCTTATTATTTATGTGATTAATATTCTGATCATTTTTATCAGATGATTGAGCCAACATACAAATATGTAGATAGGGATGCAAGAAAATCACAAGATAAATCTGCCATAAACAAGTCATGCCACGCTAACCCTTTTTCCTTTTTCGACAAAGTTATCTCCTTAATAAATTGGAGGTAGGGGTAGAGGAGATGTTGTAAACATTACAGTTATTTGATTTCAGCAAAACAGACAATAAGGATTCTCATTAATAAAATCCTAAAATACAACTGTGAGATGAATTTAGAGTAGGGACAATGGAGGCAACCTGGCTTGGTAGTACAGGCAGTCTTTGTCTTGCAACAGTTTATTTAATAACCATTCGAAGTTACAACAGCACTGAAAAATGACTTATGACCTTTTTTCACGTTTATGACTATTGCAGCATCTCTGTGGTCATATAATTTACATTCAGATGCTTGACAACCGATTCATATTTATGATGGTTGCAGCGTTCCAGGGTCATGTGATCACTTTTTGTGAACTTCTGATAAGCAAATTTAATGGGGAAGCCAGATTAACTTTAACTGTGTTACTAATTTAATAGCTGCAGTGATTCAGTTAACAAATGTGACAAGAAAAGAACTTTGTAAAATGGGGCAAAACTCACTTAACAAATTTCTCTGGGCTTAATTGTGGTTGTAAGTCAAAGACTACCTGTAGTACATGTGAAATGATCTGATTAAACCTAATAATTAGAAGTTAAACATGAGCCAACAGTGAGATGCAATGCAGTGCAATGCATCTGGCTAAAAGTGATAAATGCTAGATCACGGAAAGTAATGCTCTTCCTTGTTCAGACTCTATTTGGAGTGTCGAGTCCAGATTTGGGGAAATGAGTTCAAAAAGATCAGTTACAAATGAGAGCATGTTCAGAAGACGGCTAAGGGAAAAAAGAGTTGAGGAGGAAATATAATAGCTTTCTTCAAATAACTGAAGGTTGTCAAATAGGAAGAGGACTTCTCTTTTGTCCCAGAGACCAGGGCCTAGAAGTAATGAATTAAATTATAAAGAAAAAAGACGTCAGGAGAAACGTCTTGACAATATAAGCTGTCAGATAACAAAACAAGCTATCACCTGAAGTGCAAAGTTAATGGTAGAATTAGAAGTCCTCAAATAGAGCCTGAATGATATCTTCCAGTGATACTTTAGTGGAATTTGCACTGAGAAGCAGGTTGGATTAGATCCAACCTGTTCTAAGGAACTCTGCTTTCATGGTTCACTTCTTCTAAGATCACTCCTTTCTACATTTTTCCCAACACAACAACTTTGTTAGCTTGGAATGAAAATTACTATGTTCAAATCACTCAAGGCTGAGCATAAACTTGCACTGGAGAATTTAAATCCAATATCCTAACCATGTAGAACAGTGGTGGTATTCAAAAACTTTTACTACTGGTTCTGTTGGCGTGGCTTGGTGTGTGTGGCCATGTGACTGGGTGTGCGTGGCTTTTCTTTTTTGCAGTCCCCACCCATTTTGGGGAGCTTCTTAGCCACAGAGGAGCCTCTGGGGGGCGGCGTTTTTGCTTCCTTAAGGCTCCTCTGGGGCTCAGGAAGGAAAAAAAACAGAACATGGGAGGGGCCTGCAGCACTCCTCCAAACTCCGTTTTGGGAGCTTCCTAGCCTCAGAGAAGCCTTTAGGGGGGTGTTTTTGCTCCCCTAAGGCTCCTCTGGGGCTCTGGAAGGCAAAAAATAGAGGGGGGGGCTGAGCTCCTCCCTCCATTTTTTGCCTTCCTGGGCCTCAGCAAGGGGAATCCTGGCACAGCTGATCTTATCTACAGCTGATTGTCGGGAGGGCAAAAAAAGAAATACCTTCGGCGAATGTCAGGCAGGCGGGTGGGGAATCTCAGGCAGGCGGGGAATGTCAGGCAGGCAGGCGAGGTGAGCGAGCATCGGGCGGGAGGGTGACTCGGTGGGGGGAGTGGCCAGCCAGAATTTACTACCGGCTCAGTGACCCACACCAAATTCTTGCTACCGGTTTGCCCGATCCATTGCGAACCGGCTGAATACCACCACTGATGTAGAAGGCCCACATCTGGGTCTTATAATAATTGTGCAGCAGGAGATGAGTTTGAAGTTCTAAGCATTATTAATTCCTACATTGGCAAGTAAAAAGTATCAACTTTCTGATAATTTTACTTTAAAAAAAGATAGAAACCAGATCACTCTGGCAGAATACTAAGTATTAAATCATCTAAAACTAAAAAGAGAGGCTGAAGGCGTCAGAACTGCCAATCTAGATCTAAATGTAAAAAAAAAGGTGTTTAAATTCAAAATACTGCCATTTAGCACCTTCTGATAAATGATAATGGTAAAGCTAATCTAATTATTTGATCTTCACCCCACTGAATTCCACCCCAGAAGGATTACCTTATTATTTTCAGATCTTAGGTTGACTAAGATCCATTTTATTCCAATCAACCTAACCTAACAGTTTGAAATAGAGCATTATATAGTACTATATTGTATAAAGTTCAATTTTCCAAAGTATAACAAATATTTATTTTTATCTACCCATGGGATGAAACTTGGCTCACATCAACTTTAATAATTACGTGGGGAAAGGTTGAATAAATTGCAGCATATTAAAATGCACATCATTATAAGGAGAATTTCCTTCAAGACAAGACGACATGTGCAACTTCAGGATACTTATTTATTTATTCAAAGGGATGTAATAACTTCTTAAAATAAATTCTTAGCCTAAATTTATTTCTGAAAGGATGTACTACACAAATTTAATACTCTTGAGAATTACAGGTTTAAGAGTGTGAAAACTCAATTATAGCCATTATAATCATACTATTCTGTAAGTTTTGATGAATCTGAAATGAAACAATCTAACACAGCCAGCAGGAAACCATTATTTGATAGCCTATATAAACTATCACATTTCAGTGTCTATAATAGAGATTCAACCAGCTGAGAACTTTAAATGAACACACTAATCTCCAGAAATTACTTTCACACTTATCAGTCTCTTTCTCTCTCTCCCTCCCTCCCTCTTTAAAAGAAAAAGAGGAGTCCAAGACATTATATTATTTTTCTACACAATAATGTCACCTTGCATGAAAAAGTTCATGTAAAAAATAAACAAACAATTGCATATATGTAAGAATTTACAAGACTTATATGGCTGCCTATCTCATACAATGACTCTAGGCAGCTTACAACAATCCATAAAACAAAAGTACCCTTCGCCCTAAGGGCCAGACCAACATTCCTCAAACCTCAATTCCCATCTGAACTCAATATTTGGGCGAAGAGCCAGATTGTCACAATTCTTGTGAAGGCTAAAAAGGTAGGGATCTCTCTGATCCCAGGGGGAAGAATATTGCAAAGGTTTCGGACAGGAGGCTCCAAACTTGGCAACTTTAAGACTTGTGAACTTCAACTCCCAGAATTCTGGAATTGAAGTCCACAAATCTTAAAGTTGCCAAGTTTGGAGACCTCTGGACTAGGACAACCACTAGGAAGGCACATCTAAGGCGTATCTGAGGTCTTTTCAGATGGCAACGTAACAGATGGGACCTGGAATGCATTCACTCTTTCTAACTTGGTGGGATAGTCAGATAACTGAAATTCCCCGTGCCTGTCCATGTAGGGCTTTAAAGTAAATAACCTGAATTGCACACGCAAAGATTAGAGGAAAGAGACAATATTTCCGTTTATCCCTGACTAGGAACCTTTTTTGAACTTTCTGTGTAAAACATTAAAAAATTACTTTGGCGATTAGATTTTTCTTGTTTGGAAATGAAAAAACTCTTCCAATGACACAATGTCCAAAATCATTTATATTTATATTATATAAAATTCCACATATGTGAGTTTACACATTCAAAAGACCTTCTTGATAGCCTGATTCAGATAGATCATAAAGTTGCTAATTTAAATAGAGATTACCAAGCCAACACTCTTCCTATGAGGAAAAGCAGGAATCATTCAGTGCAGCTCTCCATGCATGATAGTATTTCAAAACAAAATAAACCACACTGGGGGGGAAATTACCTTCTTCATAATGCTAACAATGTCTGACTCAAAAAAAAATTTTTTTTTTACTAATAGGGATATGTAATTATCTTATTTCCTTAAAAAGCCAAGAAAAGAACAATTGTAATGAGTTACAATTGTGTCGAATCTGGTTATTTGCATAAATGAATGATTTCAGCATAAATATGATCCAACAAAATCACTGTTGCCATATTACTTTTCTCTTCTTATTCACAATCAGCTACTTTTCTTCTACTTTTCAATATTTTCCCTTTTCTCATACGGTATGATACCAGCTTTAAGAAACATGTAATCAGAATCAGGCTCTTATGTGATCACAGAAAACTAAAAACTCACCAAAATATCAGTCTTTTCATATATACCCCAGTACCGGGGATGAATATCAGGGGAGGATCACAACTCACTCATCATAGCTGAATTGGTATTCAAGATCAATGTAATATCAAAAGAGACAAACTCAGCTTAGCCAGGGCATGAGGAAGAGAGTTATAATGAACACAAATTTTGGCTAGCTACTAGAAATATGATGTCATGCCATTACATAGCCAAATCTGTTTAATTACTGGTCCTTTCAATATTGAGAGAAGAAGAGTTATGCAGCTGAAGTGGACATCCTAGGAAAGATTTCTCTTTTCCAATATTACACTGAAAGGCAGGTCAGAGCATAAGAAAATAAAACTAAAACCATATTCACTTTATTGTTTTGGCAACCAGAAATCTTTGTGTGGTATCTCCTTTGGGCTATTTTCTTGTCTCACAACGAAGTCCCAAAACATAGAGAATAACCTCTATTTATCTGAACAAAATAGAAAAACAGTATTTTTCATACAGATAGTCCTCGACTTACAACCACAATTGGACCCAGGATTGCTATCGTAAGTCTGAGAGGTTATAAAATGAGATGTCACATGACTGCAATGACCTACAACAGCAATCCTGGTGCTTCCTTCTGCAGACATTAACTGAGAATTGCTGATCATTAAGCAAGTATCTAGCCCAATCCAAGCCATTCCAGGCTTGGTTCTTCCCAGACCTGAGCTTCAGTAAGATAAAGGATGTCTCACACTCTCCCCTCACACCCACCCACCCATCTCAAGCCCATTTATGGCCTTTGGCTGCCTGAAACCAGTGGCAAATCAGAAGAGCCAGACTGGGCATTGCCTCAGTAGCAGCAGCAGAAAGAAGATGGCGAAGGTCAACTGGGACAGTGAAGTGCAAAGTGCAAGGGGCCAAAAGGTCATAAATGTGGAGAGATAGGTGAAAGGAACTGAAGCACCCCTATGATGCTTCTGGCCTTCCCGAAAAACAGGCCTGTTTCTGGCCTACCCAAACTTCCAGGGGGGGGCATTTTTCGCCCTCCCCAAGCCTCCGCATGCGCCCTGCACTTATTTGCAACCAAAACAGGCTGTGTGGGGATTCCTGAGAGGGGCAGAGCAGGGTGGGAAGAGCCAGCCAGGAGTGGGATTTGGCGATTCTCTGAACTGCACAGAATCTTAGCTAGGGGCTCTCCCAAACCCCTGCAAACCCTCAGCAGCCCACTCCTGGTCATAGGACAAGTACTATAGGTATTCCTCCTTAGCAATCACAACTGAGACCAGCAACTCTGTCACTGAGCAACACAGTCATCAAGTGAAACATCACCTGACTGCAATGGGTTTACAACTTCACTTCCCCTGTGATGATTAAGTGAATCACCCTGGATCATTAAGCAAGGCATTACAGTATGTGACCATGGCTTGTGAGTTTACTGCTGACTTCTCCATTGATTCTGCTTTTAGAAAACTGGTTATACAGCTTACAAATAGCAATTGCATGACCAAGAGACCTGTAACAATCATAAATGCCCACCAGTTCTGAAGTACTTGAAATGTCAACCACATAATCAATGTAGATGGTACAATGGTTCTACATGCAAGAAGAGGTCAAAGTTACTTTTTCATTGCTATCATAACTTTAAACAGTTGCTAAACAAGGCAATTGTTAAGCAAGGTCTACTTCTACATAATCAATTCACATTTGATCATTGTCTACCACTAATTTACTACAATTATTACAAAGTATTTTATTTTCCAGTGCAGTTACATAAATTTACATGCTTACCTTTTAGTTCGTCTTTAACTCAAATGTTCTATTTATATAAATGCAAGACTTTGTGGAATTCGAAACAAACAACTAAAATTGTGATAGTGATTAAAGTGAACCAAATACTTCCAGAGAAAAAATATTTCTCTAGTTGTTTTAGGTTAATTGTAAGGACAATACTTCTTTGGTTTGTAACATATTTACATACTGTTTTGAAAAATGTTTGAAGTTATCCAAAACCCTTTATCTTGAAATTACAGGTAGTGGCATTGAAATGCAAACTTTGAATAGAATCATTATTTCTGGCATGAATATTTATTGATGATCTTTCTATTACAGATATTTAATAAAATAATAGAAATTCCCAGTATATAATGTAAAAATATTGTGATTATCACAGGAATTTAGTACGTTAATTAAATTTATAAAATTGTAAGAGAAAAATGTTTTTTGCTTCCACATTCAAGAAAAAAATGTTTTCCACCTGAACGAAAATATCTTCATTAAAAAGTTATGTATCTCTCATTCCAATTAACATTTTTATGTTTATAGATTTACATAATGTCTACATTAGGCTACAGATAATACATTAAAACCATAACAATAATGAAGATAGATCTCAAACAGAATAAACTCCAATTACAATAATTAAAGAAATAAAAACAAAACATGCATGGCTTGTATAAAATGTGAAAACCCATTTGCCTGGAAGCACAAAACATAACAGTTTGATAATCTGATCAGTGAAACATTTTATTTTTTTCTGTGAATTCTTTCTTCCATTTTATATATTTTCTACCAAAGGTATGCATATAGTCACAAATGACAATATCCAGGATGCATTCCCAGATTGTTAATTAATCACATCCAAAAGCAATAAGAAATCTTAATCCTTCAGTTGTATTTTGAAAATATTTTCTTATAAGAATGTAGTAAGTATTTGAAAATTCAGAAGGCTGGTTATACCATATGCTATGTAGTACCATAGCAAATATTAACTAAATTACAATACCTAGTTTGACTGCAGGTAGTCAACTTATGATAATTTATTTGGGGTCTGTTCAGTTACAACGGCTCTGAAAAAAGTGACTTATGACCACTTCTCACACTTATGACCATTTCAGAATCCTCACCGTCATATGATTTGGATGCCTGACAGCTAATTCATACTTAAGATGGTTGCAGTGTCTTGGGGTCATGTGGTCTGATTTTGCAATCTTTTGACAAGCCAAGTCAATGGAGAAAACAGATTCACTTAACAACCATGTTGCTAATAGTGGTTCAATTAAATAAATGCAGTGATTCATTTAACAAATGTGGCAAGAAAAGTCGTAAAATGGAACAAATCTCAGTTAACAAATTTCTCACTTTGCAACATAAATTCTGGGTTGAATTTTGGTCCTAAGTTGAAGACTACCTGTACACAATAAGTTGCTTTTGATCTCTATCTAGCACTGAGCCTTTCTGGTTAAGTGGGAATTGGGATTTGTACTCAGAAAAGTACAAAAAATATGAACACAATGCTTTTGAATACTGATATATGAATGAAATACACAAACTGCAATATGATATATTGAATACGTAGCTCTTCATAAATAAAGTGTATCCATTAAGAAATAGACTGTCACTGTGAAATTATTGCCTTTGTTTCAATTGCAACAATTATCATTCTGGAATTAGTTACATCCAATAATTTTCATTTAGGGGAACAGTGATCAGATAACATCTATTGGTCTGCTACCAAAGTACATTTTAATGCCTTGTTATTAATCACTGACCATTTCATGAAAGTATTTTTGGAAAGCATGAGCTCCTTTAGTCTAACCTTGGGTTGGGAATTGAGCTGGGCTGAAAAGAGCTGTGAGAATGAGGCAATGATTACAGTGAATACCTTTTATCAACCTTTTCACTTTCTTATTCTTTGTACATAGTTGTGAGAGCTCCAGCTGTAAGAGAGAACAGCAGCACCAAATAATTGAAGAATAAATGAAAACAAACTCTATGTACAGTAAAGACAGCTGTAGAAAAAATCTACTTAGTACTAACAGCATCAAATGGCATATTCAATATTCATGCACATCTCATGGAAAAGATGTCAGCAATAGGCATAAGCAGCTAAAAGAAGATAACAGGCTATTACGTCCTCTGAGTACAATTTTTATTTATTTATTTATTTATTATATTTTTATACCGCTCCCTCTGCCAAAAAGGGACTCGGGGCGGTGTACAGCCTACTAAAAACACATAATAAATACACTATAAATACAATTTAAAAATATATTAAACACGGTTAGTCCGGCTGTGTCCCATCTAAATTAAATTTAACAATATAAAATCAGTTAAAAATTAATTATTAAAACCCAATTAAGTTTAAAACCGGAACCTAATTACTGGGCCAGGCCAGCCTGTCTAAAAAATAGGGTTTTAACTGCGCGCCGGAAGGTCAGGATATCCGTCATGGCCCGTATCTCCGGGGGGAGATCATTCCATAGGGAGGGAGCTCCCACAGAGAAAGCCCGAACTCTCGGGGCCGTCGGCCGACAATGGCCGGGCGGCAGTACCCCAAGGAGGGCAACCCTGTGGGAGTGTACTGGGCGGCGGGAGGCTGACGATGGCAGTAGGCAGTCCCGTAAGTACCCAGGTCCCGAGCCATGGAGCACTTTAAATACCATCAGTACTACCTTGAATCGAATCCGGAAGGCCACAGGAAGCCAGTGCAGCCTGCGGAGAATTTTTGTTTAACTACAGGTAGTCCCCGACTTAGGACCACAATTGAGCTGAACATTTCCACTGCTAAGTGAGACAGTTGTTCATTGAGTTTTGCCCCATTTTATGACCTTTTTTGCCACAGTTGTTAAATGAATCACTGCAGTTTTTAAGCCGGTAACTTGGTTGTTAAGTGACTTTGGCTTCTCCATTGACATTGCTTGTCAGAAAGTTGCAAAAGGTGATCACATGACTATGGGACACTGCAACCATCATAAATATGACCCTGTTGCCAAGTGTACAAAATTTGATCATGTAATGATGGGGATGCTGCAATGATCATAACTGAAAAAATGGTCATAAGTCAACTTTTTTCCAGTGCCATTGCAACTTTGAACAGCCACTAAATCAGTGGTTCCTAAAGTGGGCGGTACCACCCACTGGGGGGCGGTGGGATGCCTTAGGAAGGTGCTAGAGGCAAGGGGGCTGGCAGGGGGCGCTAAGAGGCAGTAGAGGGGCGTTCGAGGTGCCGGCCCTGCAGGTCACCCCATTGACTGTTGCACCGCTCCAGAGCCAGCGCCTCGAATGCGGCAGCTCCAATGCACCGCTCCGGTGCAACAGTCAATGGCATCCGTGGATCAAATGAATGGGTGTAAGTCAAGGACCATCTGTATTATGTTTTGGTATAAAACTGATTTTATATTCCACCTACAATGAGGCAGTTTATAACTCCCATAGTAAATAAAACAGATACATTGACTCTGAGAAATTTCAGACCACATTCCAAACATAAACAATATTTCTATGAAAAGGAAAACTATGGCAAAATTATGTGACATTACAAGCAGATGAAGATTAAACAGTTAAAATAGTCTTTTATTGGGGATGTGCATGAATAAACAACTTGATTGTAAAGAAGAACAGGGAGTGCTTCAATTCTCGAACCATCCAAATCTACTCATTTCAGGAGTTCATGCTTATTAAACTCACTCTTCCTTTTCAACAAACACAAAGGAAATGAATGCTTTCAGCTTCATGGGGCTCATAATGGACACTAAATGTAGCTAGCATCACATTCTCCTTTCACTGCTGTGCAACAAAAGCTTCTACCAAGGCTTAACAGTAAAGGAAATTCAATTAATTCATTGTAACAGAATACTAAGGTCAGAACACCCATTACCTATGGATATAGGCCACTAATCCCTTCAACTGAGAAAATGTCACTTCTTATTCCTATTGTATGATTTAGAAAGAAATCCAAGGAGCAATCTTTTCTTGCCAGTAACTTCTCTATTCCAGATTGAGTGCTTGGCCTCTGTCCCAAGAGTTTTACATTTGGGAGAAATAAGATACTTGTGTGGAGGTTTGGACCAAGTGATAAGGAAAGACTTACCTATCAATTTCCTTGCTCCTCACCTCATTTTAGTTCTAATTGCCATCATGGGCAGTAATTTTTCTGCTTTAAAGGGAATTGCCAACTATGCTACCATGGTATGGATTTGCTTGTACCATGTAGCTTATGCTTAAAGAAGGACAAGCATATAATTTATTGGAAGTCATTAAGGTGGAACACTGTAGTATTCAGATCAGAGAGAACGGAAGAAGGAAGTTTAATACACATTATATCTAATTGTGCTTACAATTCAGATATATTTATTAGTGTTAAAACAGTTATTAATTCACTCCAAAGCTTCCACAACCGAAGTATTATTAAGCATAGTTTCACACTGAAAGATATAGATATTATTCCTCCTTCACATGAAACATACTGAATTTCAATGCAATAAATCCTATTTATTTATTTAGATTTTTACAGGAAGAATAGTGTAGTATTATTTTGATTAATATACATGTAACAAAAAATTTATTCATTCTTGAATTTTTAATATTATTTTATTACCAAGCTGTATGGCTGGAGCACCTATAGTGCAGCGGTTGCCAACCAGTGTGAGAAAATTTTGGTGGGCCGCAGAGAAATTTCACCCCCAGAACACACCCACAAAGCAATTAATCCAGGCTGCACAGAAACACAAGGCTGCGCTGCCCACATGGCCCGCTGGAATCCTCCCCGCCCACTCACTCCTTACCCGGTAAACTTGCCTGCTAAATTGCTATTTTTCCTTTTTCCGATCATCATCTGTTCTGCTGTGCTGGGAGATTTAGATTAACTAGGAAGCAGGAAATGGTTGGATTTCTTGCTTTCTAGCTAGTCTTTAGATCTTCAACACAGCACAGCTGAACCTCCCTTAGGACTGAAGATTTGCTTGCAAGCCAATTCAATGCAGACTCACGGCAAGCAAATTTGAGAGACTGAGCTAGCCGATGGCAGATAGCTAGATCACTGAATGATTCTGTGAGCAACTCAATCTGCCTGCTTTGCCTGATTTTGGATAAAAGTTGCTCTTTTTTAAATAAAAAAATCAATATTTACATGCACGGTGTGTTGTGAGTTAATTTTGTGAGTTTGCTTGCAAGCAAATTTTATGTGACAGACTGAGCTAGCCAATGGCAGATAGATAGATCTCTGAATGAATCTGTGATTCTGTGAGCAAGTCAATCTGCCTGCTTTGCCTGATTTTGGGTAAAAGTTGCTCTATTTTTATAAAAATTCAATATTTATATAAATATTTACAATATTTACATACAAGCCATGCCCAGCCAGTCACATGACCACCAAGCCACACCCACAAATTAGGCCACATCCTCAGAACCGGTTAGTGGTCCCTGGGATCTAAAATTATGAGTTTGGTGGTCCCTGAGGTCCAAAAGGTTGGCGACCCCTGCTACAGTGGACTAAAACTAAGCTTCCTAGAATTTGGTTCTAGTCTTTACATTCACCAATATTCAGGTCCAAATATACTAGACAGATTGCAATACCAGCCACTGTAGGCAATGATGCTTTTGTAGGCATCACAGAAGTCCATCACAATCTCTAGATTTTGATTCTTGGGCTCAGAGCTTTTTCCTCCATCTTCTTTGGTTTTTGAAGTTATGAAGAAGCTGCTTAAGAATTGATGCATCTTCCCAATTCCTGCTTTGTATCATAACTTTTACTATCACTGCTATATAGCTAGTCTTGATTTTAGCTCTGTGGTATCAAATGTGGTATTTGACTTTATATGGAAATAAACATGAACTTACTTGGCCTTTCTAATCCTTACTTGCCAGCTTTCAAATCAAACTCATATATGTTGCAAATAATACCTTGCAAAGCTTGACCCAAAATAATAATATATATATATATATATATAAATATATATTCATAATACATACTGTAAGTGATAAATGATTTCCCTGTTAGAAACAAAAGATGCCTTTTCCTTAGCCTGCAATATTTTCTTTTCTTACAAAGTAAGCTTAGGCTAAATCATACAAAGGTCCTAGTTATTATGCAGAATATTGTAATTTGAAAAATAACAGGGAACTCAGTAGCAATATATAGCGACTCTTCTTGCTTTTGTGTAGGAAAGCTGCATAATCAGCCAATGTGCAGGACACAGTTGAACACTATGGATAGACTATATGAGGCATATTGGATTGGGTTATTCAGTCACAGTCATGAAGCTGGTAGCGGATTTTTCTGTTAAAATAATATAAACTATCAGCAATTACCAAGATGGTAGTTAACTAAGAAACTGCAAAAACTTTCAGCAATTCTACATTACCATTTTATTTTGCAATTTTTTTGGGTTTCTGCTAGATGATCATGAATGATGATTACATTATGCCAGCATTAGCGCTAATGTAGTTGCTCACACATTTATCATAATGAAATTGCTAGGTCCTTTTCTGCTATGTACATAATTAGGTGAGAAATATTCAACATTAACTGTGGAGGGTTTTTTTGAGGGGGCAGGACAATCTATGAGAAGAACATTCAGTTTAATACATTGACGTTCATTGCTGTGTCATGAGCTACATAGGTTGCTGTATGTTTAATTTTGATTAGGACCTCATAGTCTTGTAGGTTACAACACTGAAGAAAATATATGCTGCTAATAGTTCTCGAAGAAACAGATTTCAAAGAAAAATAAAGTATAAAAAAGGGGATTGTAGCAATGGATAATTTGTATTGCATCAAAACTATCCAGCATTTACCAGACCTATGAAGGAAATTCTTAAAAGATGAAAAATTAGTTTAATAAATAGTCTAGGGCATTACCCCTTTATGCATTACGCTATAAATTATCTACAAGACAATGACAGAAACAATGTTGTAGAGAAACAGCTAACACATAGGTAAAGCTTTTGTGAAAATTAATGGATAGGAGAAAGTAACTACCTGTGAAAATACTTCTTTAGAAAGATTTTCAATTTAAATTGCTTCACATTTGTTTATAATAAAGTTATCTTCTATACACTTGTTAACTGTTGTACCTTTGCCACAGAAAAAATATCTCTGTCATATAGCATTTCAGATATTTTCAAATCTCTTCTGGAGGATGGGGGATGGTTTGGGATGGGAAATTTCTAATGCTTAAGCACTAAGTCAAATCATATTTATTTTGGAGATACTGTAGCTCAATTATGGTAATATTTAACACTGGATAGTGCTTTCAAATGCACTGAGGATTTCATATGCATTAACTAATTGAAATCCAATCAAACCCTTGCACAAAAAAATCAATATTATTTTCTCTCATATTGCATAGTAACGCACTGAAATTGAAGAAAGTACCTTCTTAAAAGTGCTTTGGTGGCAGAGAAGACATTGCAGTGGGATCTTTTCCTACTGCTTATCTTAAATAGCAGTTCTGTAAAGAAGGAAGTGCTAGGAATGCAGCACCCATGATGATTAACATAGTTACAACACATCTCGGGAGGAACCTCAAACCTAACTAACAATTCACACATTTTTACACACACATCCAATATTGCTTAAAATGAACAAAAAGGAATTATATCTCAAAAGTTATGTTCCCTTACTTGGAAACTCAGACAAAAATTCTGAAATCTCACTATTTCATGATCCCATTAAACTCCTACTATCTATCAACTGCTCTTAACAGTTACCTGTGAGAAAATGTACCTTACTTTTGATAGGACCACACTCAGTCTTGATAGGACTGATTCCCACTCAGTCTTTTAATGGCAGCTCTATACACACCACCTACAATAACCAAAAGAGTAGAGCGTTAAGGCTAAGAGTCACTGTGACAATGTCTTCTGATCCCAGGTAAGATGACATTGCAGAAGTCTGTGTCATAGCAATAGCATGTAGACTTATATAACACTTCACAGTGTTTTACAGCTCTCTCTAAGTTGTCTTACAGAGTCAGCACATAGCACCCAACAATGGGTCCTCATTTTACCAACCTCGTAATCGAACTCCTGGCAATAGAATGTGAGTTAGCCTGAAGTACTGTATTCTGACAATGGTGAATACAGTGGTGCCAACACGGCTCATAAAGCTTTCAGTCCCAGTAGCCATGCCTCCCATTTCAGGAAAGGTGCAACTGGTATATCTATTAAAGACAGGCATGAGTCTAAGAACTCCACGTTATGGACCTCAGAGGCAGTACCACCCATTAGAATTCTCTACCCTATTCATTACTCTTGCTTAAAAATGGAAAACTGTAAAATGTGCAATAGTTATCAAGTGCCATTAGTTCCAAGGAAGTCTTCTTAAAAAGTAGACGCACCATAACTTCCTACAAGGAAAGACACTGATAATCTAGATTCAGTTTGTTGGCGATTCCCAGTCCCATGTGGGAGTCAGGAAGACATGGATCAAGTCTATAAGAGCATTCTACCACTTCCTCAGAGTCCACCAACAAAAAGGAATTTAAATAACAGTGCCTGACAATGTTCTCTGTAGAGTTCATGGCTAAATTCATGTTTCACTTACAATATAAAAAACTCCTCCAAATGTTTTGCATACCCTATTAATTAACAAGGGATGTGGCTAAGATGCTGAGCTTGTCAAGCAGAAAGGTCAGCAGTTTGGCGGTTCGAATCCCTAGCGTCGTGTAATGGAATGAGCTCCCGTTACTTATCCCAGCTTCTGCCAACCTAGCAGTTCGAAAGTATGTAAAGTGCAAGCAGAAAAATAGGGACCACTTTCGTGGAAAGATAACAGCGTTCCATACACCTTCGGCATTTAGTCATGCTGGTCACATAACCACGGAGACATCTTCGGACAGCGCTGGCTCTTCGGCTTTATAACAGAGATGAGCACCACCCCCTAGAACTGGAAACGACTAGCACATATGTATGAGGGGAACCTTATTAAGTAACAAGGCTGTTTCAGGTAGAAAACTCTAGTCATATAAACAAGCATACCATAGTTGCAAACAGTGTTCAAAAATATCTGCAGTGCTATCTATTTTAAGTTTCTTACCATCTGAAATTTTCCTACTATTATATGCCATTTTTTTAAAAAAAGCTTACTTGCCATTCCATACTAAAAGTACAAGCTTCAGTTGTATACAATGCATATATAAATCAAATGCACTTCACTGAGATATATTATTATTATTATTATTATTATTATTATTATTATTATTATTATTATTATTATTATTATTAGCCACCTATCTCACACTTTGAGCAACTCTAGTTTCTTATAGTAAATAATAAGAATAAAGCTTGAACTGGCTGCGTCTTTCACAATATATTTATGCCATGACTTGAAATGTGAAAGTCTCTTAAAAAGAAATCCACATATCTTTCTCTATTCTTTCCTAGGCTATTAAACACACCCACGTACACACACATTAAAATGGATGAGGAATGTTACAGTATAGTATTCTCCTTTTTAAATTATACAAAAACCAGTTATGATAGGAGGAAATGCTCTATGTTCAGAACTATATCAAATCAAGCACAAATACATTCACATGAAAAAAGGCTTTCATTTTCCAGTTTCAGAAGTTAATAAAAATGATAATGCAATTTCCATTCCCCTACCCACAGATCCAGACACGGTAACAGCACAATGTAGCTAAGGATTAAACCCGTTTTAAAAAGCTGCCTGTTACACAAAATGTTGTGCCTGGCATCGTATTCAGATACATTCAGAGTTTCTTCTTGTCCAAAAAAGAAACCTGGAATATTCACATCACCAAATTCTATAGATGCACTTTCCCTACTGAGAGTTCTCCAGGATTACAAGCAATTATCTGTCCCAACATAAAATGCTGATGTCCCAATCTTCTTCCTCAATTAAAAAAAAATTGAATAAGCTAGGAAGCTGGAATTCTTTGCATGCAGATCATATTATTTTCCCATTAATATTTTTTTTATCATTACTTTGATTATACCACAATTTTATATGCAAGAAGAGATTTTGATAGAAAAATTAATTTTTTAAAAATATAAAATAAAGGACTCTAAAAACATATGGTAAGATATGCATGCAGGTTTGGCTGGAACCTTCACAAAGCTGTAAACTGATAAACATTTCTCATAAGTAATGGATGAACTGAAATCAAGAAATTATTAAAAATGCATTAAGTGCAATATATGTGGAAATAGATCAATTCAGTATGGATGTGTACTTTTTAGTGAAAAGATAGGCCCTTTCATTTTTTAAATGTAATTTCTACCAATAAAATACTATGCATTCTAACAATCTAGGGCAAATAAAGGATACACAGCATTTGAATCAAATGTTTAAAACTAGGAGATTTGACATTGACTAGTTTGAGAGTAGCTTGAGAGCAGTATACTAATACAAACCACTACCCAAACGATGCTTACAAAAAAGTAACAGAACAGAGCTAGAGTTAGTACTGCATGTAATGAAAATCCAGAATTCCTCAGGCTTTGACTTACCTGGGAAACAGCATGCTCTAGTTTGCTTATTCATGCTATTTGATTGTCTTCTTTCGATCATACTGCCAGCGGGGATGACCAAAAAGAATCAGGCAGCTCCAAGTCTACTCATCAATGCACATCAGGCACTTATTTCTTTATGAATAAGCCAGAGTCAAAACCCATGGGGTGGTATGCGTGTTGTGTTTGCAAGCATTACGGGGAATCAAAACCAAGCAATGTTTAATGATGTACGTTTTGCAACTATAAGAAAAAGACTTATTCACAGAAAATACATTACAGGGATAAGCAAATCTTAGCACCTATCTAACTTTAGACCACCAGAAGAAGAGTCAAAAGAGAATGTCCTCTGGGTATTCATAAAACAAAGAAGAGACATAAAATAAATTCTTAACTTTCTAGGCCATTAACTATTATGTTAGTTTAAAAATCTATCCACTTGGCCAAGTGACTCTAGGAAGCTTACAGGAAGACTTTAGGAAACTTAAATTTAAAAAGAATAAAGAAAATACAATTCACAGAATAAGACAACCACACCATGTAATGTTTAAATGTTTTCCCATGTCTTTGTATTTTATCTTATTTTGAAATTAGTTTTGGAAAATACATACACAAAAAGTCAATGCCACTGAATATACACCTCTAAGAGCAATGATTCTGGTTCTTGCTTACAAAACAAAAAGACTAGCATGTTCCCAGTTCTCCTATCACAACCACAGTCATACCTATCCACAGTGTGAGCCACACCTGCTACCAAGATATGCTAAACAAGAAAGCTGAAGCAACATGTACACACAAAATGTCTATATAACCTTTTGAAGAGATTTGGATTACTTCTAAGAGTCTAACTTCTAATTAAACATTCAAAGTATAGCAAAAATGTATATATAGTTGAAGTATTTATAGCCTGCCCTACCCATTATCCAGAAGATTTCAGTGCCGATTTCAATCTACAAAAGGGCTTGAATAGTTTAAGAGCCAACTTTGCTAAGCTAGTACTTTTAAAATGTTTGGAACTCCAGAACTGCAAGGCAAAGTATTTTAGCTTTTTTGTTTTTATTTATATTATATATGGATTTTGGTTACAAATTACTTCTTATCCATGTGAGCCTGATGAAAATTAGATGGTGTATACTTTTTTCTTTTTTAAATAAACAAATACAATGGTTATATGCAGCTGCAGTGTGAAGACTGAAAGATTCACATTGAAAAATGCTGATTATGACAATGAAAGCAACTAAAGAAATGAAGATGTTTGTACACTTCAAATAAAACTAGATTATGTCATAGCTTTTATATAACTGGACACTAAACCATACTTGTTGTGTACAGAGAATAAACTATTGTTCTGTGTTAAATATGCCATTGTTCATAATATATGAATTACAACAAAAGTACTGTAATATAAAAATACTTGAATTGTTTTCTCTGCAAATTAAAACCTTCCAATGATATTCCCAAATTACACAAACATTCATTGCATTACATAAAAATACTTATGGGAATTCACAAGGTTGTACTCACAAAAGTTAAAGCTAGTACAGGTAGTCCTCAAGTTACAACCCCAAATGAGTCAAAATATATGTTGCTAACATTCATTAAGAGGGTTTGTCCCATTTTACGACTTTTCTTGTCACAGATGTTAAGTGAATTGCTGCATTTGTTAAGTGAGTAACATGGCTGTTAAGTGAAATTGGCTTCCTCTTAGACATTGGTTGTGAGAAGGTCCCAAAAGGTGATCACAAGATCCTGGGACACTACAGCGGTCATAAACATGAACCAGCTTCAAGAACCTGAGTTTTGATCATGTGACATGAAGTTGCTGCAATGATCACAAGTATGAAAAACAATCTTAAGTCACTGTTTTCACTGCCATTGTAACTTTGAACAGTCACCAAATGAACATTTGTTAAGTCAAGGACTACCTGTATGTATTGTGTACTAAAACTAGCTAAAAAAATGAAGTTCTTCCAATAGTTACCAAGGTTTGAACTCTCACTTTTTTTCTGAGCATTTTGTAGCTTCAGAAGAAGCAGATCTGTACAATAACAATTTGCCATCATTAGCTGCTCTGCTACTTGCCCAAGACATTGTAAATGAAATCCTGTAACATGATGCCTTCCACAATGCAAGCAAAACCTTATGTAAAGCTTGATCCATAACTTTATTAACAAAATCAGGACACTATAATTTTCTCAGTCAGGTACAGACTCAGATATATAACTGTATCCACACTGAATGCTTTTGTGGACAATGTATGTAAATACTACGTACGATAAGAGTAATGTAATCCTTTTGGACTTGTTTGATGTCTCAACAGTTTTAATATCAATGATTAAGGCAACCTTCTGGACTATCTATGAAAGTAAGAAAGAAGATATTATTTAAGTAGGTGTTTGCAATCAATGGAGGGGAGTAGAGATCAACCCTTCGCATTCCCAACTGTGGATCCTGGTGACACAAGGGTTGACATTCTCCTTCCTCTAGCCACTAGGCAAGATCATCTAATGGTATAAAGTCAGATTTGAATCAGTACATAGATGACAACTAATTACGTATTTCAACTCTGCGCCATGAAGAATATATGGCCAAAGTTCTGTCTTTGATGTTTGGAGGCTATTAGGGTCTGGATGGAAATAAACATTAGACTTCACAAAACTGAATATATTTGCGTGCAGAAGCCTTTCAACTGGAGATACTCTATCTTTGGCCCTGGACAGGGTTATGCTTCCTTGTGCAAAGCTGGGAAACCTCTGGGTTCACAGCTCTTATCAAGAAAAGCAGGTGGCAGCTGTAGCTAGAAGGGCCTTTTACAAAGATCCATCTTCTGCACCGATTTTGGGATCAAGAGACTTTGCTCATTGTCACTCACCTCCTGTTTGGAATAATGAAATATGCTCCACATGGAGTTGCCTTTGAAGATTTCCCACAAATTGCATTAGACTGCAAATGAACAGTTGAACAATTCAACTGCTGTTAGCCAATCTATCCATGTAATGATCTCTGATCCTTTGTTGAGAAGCATGAGAAGGAATTCTCTCTTTCTTCAAACTCTCACAAAGTCACCTGCAGAAATCCTGGGATCAGTACTTACCCACCTTCTCTGGAGGAGCACTCCACTGCTCTTGTCAGTACTTACCCATTTTCTCTGGAATCTCTCTACCAATCTTCCATAATTTTATTGAAATATCTTTTGAAACAGATTTCAAAGACTGGGTGGGTTATCTTAGTCTCTCCTGAGAAGCCTTTCTGTAATGATTGTTCCTTGGGCTATTATTTATATTATTATATTGTGGTATTTATGTTGTTTTGGTTGTTTTTAATCTCACACTATTCTGGAGAACAGTAAGCCTCTCAGAATCAGAAATGACTGGTGAGCCATAAGCCTAATAAACAAATAAAACCACAATAAAGTTTAAAAAAATATAAAATAATTGCCAAGTCAATTTTAAATCAGGGATAAATTAAAAACATATTTAGAACAGTTTAGTACTCTAAGATAAAGAATTCTAATTTTGAAAGCTATAACCTAGAACATTTTTCAAATATAATTTTTAGAGCTTTCGAATTCAATTTTGTATGATATATTTTAATCAGAATAATATGTTGCCCAGAAAAACATAAGTACAATTATCCAAAAATAAAGTGGCAAGGATAACATATGGATCATAGAATGAATTCTGTTAAAAAAAGTTGCAAACTAAGTAAGATTAAAAAGAACATGAAATTTTACCTTGGACTGTTTCAGTATATTTAATAGCAGTATAATTTACAGATATCAGCTGTTAAAAGATTTTCACAGCTTAGAAATAAATATTATCACTTCTTAATGTCTCTATGTAACCTATACTTAAAGTCACAGTTAAGGAGCTGCCACAAAAATGGTAACTGTGTTTCATTCACTTACAAAATTGTTAGTTGCTGAAATCAAAGTGGTTGTCTATGCACAATCACTTGAAGATAACAAGGAAAGCTTCTGAAGCAGCCAGGGGATTCTGGAAAAAGCCACAGCTGCTTTAATTATTTAAAGAGAGGTGCTGCATATGCTCTCCCGCGTATTCCTTAGTAACCAGTCTGAAGGATTTCCATAATCTTTATACAAAGGCTACAGATAATGAAAAAAACATATATAACAGTCTCCAAATAATCTCATAAAAGTGAGTAGCCCACATGGTTTTATTACTTACTGTTCACATGCACCCTCATATAAGTTGTGGACCCTTCCCCCCAAAAAACTAAAGTTCTTTGAATCTCCCTCCCAGTAGAAACAGTGGGTTTCTATCTCAAACTGACATTTAAAGGAAGGTACTGGAAGTGAAGTAGATGGGTCCTGCCTCTACATTTCATCTTGAGGGTGCTTCACTGTGACAAAATAGATTTTACAACTCTCTTAAGAGATTCACATCTAGTGTAATCATTAAGACTGGCAAGTACAAAATGAACCATGATGACTTTTTAAAAATAAAACACATATATAATAGAGTCTCTCTGGATAATCACTAAATGACAAATATCTAGTAGAGACACTGAAATCAACGTACAGCTTCTACTAAAAAAGGAAATTCTAAACCTGATTAGTAAGAAAACAAAAAATAAAACTACTCATATCAAAACATATACAAACATGTATAGAATACATTAATTTATATCCCACCTTTGTTATTTTGATAAGAAACTGAAGGCTACAAACATATCTAACACCTTTCTCCTATTTTTCCTACAATCACCACCCTGTGACATGAATTGGTCTGAGAGTGTATTGTGGAGCAGCGGAAATTCCTTGAGGCAGACACCCAAGACAAAAGGTTCAGCTCTAACTTTATTAACGAATAAAGGGTTACCGCAACTGCCATGCTAACATGGCAGCCAGCTGGAGCGGCAACAGCTGATGCCGTTTGACATCTCCTTTTATAGCTGGCTGTCAAACGGCATCAACCAATGGGAGAGGCAGGAAGCACGGACCTGAGTGAAAACTACAGTCAATACACAACACTCCTGCCTCCCAGAGAGGAGCATGCATAGTCCCGTAAATATGTTGGGCACCTGCGCAATCATCCTGATCTTCTTAGTTCGGCTGAAAATGGCGCCAGGCTGCTGCCTTCTGCTTGCTGCATGGCTTCCATCGGTGGTGAGGTTGCAGAATCGTCAGGAACTGGGTCAGCTTCTTCTCCAGGTAGGCTGTCATCACCGGTGGGCTGGAGGCAGGTTTCTTCAGGTAGGGGTAGCTTTTCCACGTCGGGACCGTCTAGTTGACCTCTTGAGTGTAGTGCTCCAACGCCTCCTCAGGTGGTCCACATGGTGGCACCAGACACGCCCATCTGGTAGCTGGACTCTATAAGACTTAGGACCAGTTACTGCCACCACACGACCAGGTAACCATAATGGGTGCCCAGCAAAGTTGCTGGCATATACTAAGTCATTTTCTAGGAACCCTCTAGCTTGGCTGTTTGACCCAAGGAGAAGCACTGGGGCATAATTTGGGTGAAGCCTGTCAAGAGTGGTTCTTAAACGGCGCCCCATTAGCACTTCAGCTGGTGACCTATTTGTGGAGGCACAGGGTGTTGTATGTTGGCTCAGAAGGTATTGGGCCAGTCTAGAATGCCAATTAATGGGTCCCAATCTTTGTAGTACCTCCTTAGCAGAACTGACTGGCCTCTCAGCCAGCCCATTACTTACAGGATGAAATGGGGCTATTAATATGTGTCTGATGCCCAGGTTGGCTAGGAAGATCTCAAATTCACAAGAGGTAAATTGGGGCCCATTGTCAGATACAATGGAATCAGGGAGGCCATGTGTGGCAAACATCCTGGTCAATGCTTTATTAACTGCTTCAGTGGTTGTGGTGTGCATTAAGGTCAGTTCCACCCACTTCGAAAATGAATCCACTACCACCAGGAATGTGCGCCCGTGGAAAGGGCCAGCCAAATCTATATGGATTCGGGACCACGGGCTTTCTGCCTCTTCCCAGGTCCTAGGGGTGGCTGCTGGTGGGAATGACCTGGTGGCTTGGCATGCCTGACAAGAATTGACCCAGCTAGAGATTTGGGCATCCATGCCCGGCCACTATACGTAGCTGCAGGTGAAAGCCTTCATCCTAACTATCCCTGGATGACCCTCGTGCAGCACCTTTAAGATTGAGGTTTGTAACTTGGGGGTGATCACTACCCTGGTTCCCCATAGTAAACAGCCTTGCAATGAGGAAAGTTCCTGTTGGCGTAGCTTGTAGGATAGGAATTCTGATGGATAAGGGGTTGCAGGCCACCCCCTCCCTATCCAGTCAAGGACTTGGGAAATTACCTTGTCCTTGGCCAAATGGGCAGCGATGTCAGAAGCGATGACCGGCAGCTTGAGTTCTTCAATGAGGAAAATGGCAGTCGCTGGTGCTGGGTCCTCAACTGGAACAGGAAGGGGGCAGCGACTGAGGGCATCAGCATGGCAAAGGGTTTTTTCAGAGCGGTGGACTAGAGTATATGAATATGCAGCCAGAAAAACGGTCCACCTGGTCATCCTTGGGGATAAAATCTGGGGAGTTTGTTTAGTGCCAGATAAAATACCTAACAGGGGCTTGTGGTCTGTTATGAGTTCGAAATGATGACCATAGAGAAACTCGTGGAATTTCTTTACTGAAGCAACTGCAGCCAAGGCCTCCTTGTCAATTTGACTATAGTTGTGTTCAGTGGAGGACAGTGTCCTTGAAAAGAAGGCTATAGGTGCTTCTGCACCATTAGGCAATCTGTGACTCAGAGCGGCCCCTATTCCGAAGGGGGAAGCATCTGCTGCTAGAACTAGTGGTAAATCCTTGTTGAATTGAATTAATACAGCTTTGGACATTAGTAGTGATTTGACTTCCTTGAAAGCAAGACTTTCCTTTGGTCCCCAGTGCCATCGCGTCTTCTTGTCTAGGAGCCTGTGAAGAGGCTCTGCAATTGAAGCTTTACGGGGCAGGAATGAAGCATAGAAATTTAGAAGTCCCAGAAAAGCTTGGAGCTCAGCCTTATTAGTAGGAGTGGGAGCTCCATGAATGGCTTTGACTTTTGACTCTGTTGGGTGAATACCCTTGGCGTCAATTTTGTAACCTAAAAATTCCACTTGTGGAGTGGCTATGGTGCATTTCTCTCTTTTTAATTTAAGACCTGACTTTCTAAAGCGCTCAAGGACACTTCTGACTCTCTGCAGCAATTGAGTTTGATTGGTGGCAGATATAAGAATGTCATCGAAGTATGGCACAATGCCTGGCAACCCTTGCAGAATTCTTTCCATTAGAGACTGGAAAATTCCAGGGGCTACACTAACTCCGAATTGCAGGCGTGTACATTTAAAAGCGCCTCTGTGTATCACTATGGTTTGCACCTCAGCAGTTTCATCATCAACAGGGAACTGTTGATAAGCCTGGGACATATCTAATTTTGCAAAAATGGAGCCAGGCTCAACGGAATGGAGTAGGTCTTGCACCACGGGGACCGGATAAGCGTTTACTTGTAAATATCTATTTATGGAGGATTTATAGTCAGAGCAGATTCTCAAATTTCCATCTTCTTTAGAGGTGTCACTATAGGGGTCTTCCATTTTGAAAAATCTGTAGGTTGTAGTATGCCTTGTTTAATTAATCTGTCTAGTTCCTTGTCAAGTTTAGGACGATTTGCAAAAGGAACTCTGCGGGTTTTTAAACGGATTGGAAGTGCTTGGGGGTCCACCTTGAAGGATATTGGGGTTCCCACGTAGCAGCCTAGGCCCTCGTTGAATACGTCAGCATATTCCCTGAACAGGGAGTCAACTTCTGAACTTGCAATGGCGTGGATTCCATCTATGTGGAGGCCCAGGACAGGGAACCAGTCTAATCCCAATAGGCTTGGGAGGGCGCCATCCACTATCACTAAAGGCAAGTGACCCTTAAAATCTTGAAAATGAACTAGAAACTTGCCTTTTCTGATGACAGGAATGGTTCTGCCTTGGTAGTCCCGTAGTGTCAGATTGCAGCCAGGGATTTTCTTTCTTGTTACTCTAGGAAGCATATCCACGAGATGATGGATAGTGCAGAGCCGGTGTCTACTTCTATTCTGCATGGTCTACCTTCTATAGAAACAGTGACACTAATTTTGTTAGAACTACTTTTAGGTATCTTAGCTTGGTAGCATGTGCAACAATCCTTGATTTGTCTTGGAAATTGTATGGCTTTCTGAGTACTTTGAGGCTGGTTAAAAGTCTTTCCTGCCTGACATATTCTTGCCAAATGACCCTTCTTTTGGCATCTTAAGCATATGGCATTTCTGAATCTGCAGCATGCCCTGAGATGGTTGCCCCCACAGCTTAAGCAGGTGGGTTGTATTCGTGGAGGTTGATTTGCAACCTGTCTGTATTCCCTTTGATTAGGGTTGGGCTGTCTGAGGCGGTTTATCTCAGTAGCCTCTTCTACCCTTCCTTTGTGGAGGCTTCATCAAAATGCACTGTTCGGTTATCTAGTCTAATTGGATTTCCCTGTATCTCAGCTGCTGAGAGTGCTGATAGCTCAGCAGCCTGGGATTCTTCTATGGCTTATTTTAAGATCCCCTTTAGCTAGTAGTCGCCTTTGCAGCTTGGGATCTCTAACTCCACAGACCAGCTGATCTAACAGCATATCCTCAAGGTAATCCCTGAATTCGCAATGTAAGGCAGCTGTTCGTAGTGCTGCCATATAGTCACTAATGGTTTCTCCCTCTGACTGGATGCGCCTTCTGAAGGCATGGCGTCTGGCAATTCTAGAAGGCTTAGGGGAGTAATGGTTGGAGAGAATTTCTTGTAATTCTTCCCAGGGAATAGTCTTAATAGATTGTGGGGCCAGTAATGCTGTTGCGGTGTCAAATACCGTAGCTCCGCAAAAGCTTAGGAAATAAGACTTTTTTCTATGGTCAGAGATATCAGTAAGGTCTATAGCATCTAAAAAGCAGTCAAACCGGTTCCTGTATGATTCCCATGTCTCTGCTGTCGGTCTGAAAGGTGGGAATGCAGGATTCCAAGTCATCATCCTCACAGCTGTGCTGCTTCTCCTGAGGCGATGTAAAAATCGCGCTTCGCGAACAGTGACAGCAACTCTGTAGCGATTTCAGCTCTTAGTGACTTCGCTCTTTGTCCTTTTTGCCTGGCTTGCCTCTTATAAGCATCCTGCCCTCATCGTCAGTATTGTGGAGCGGCGGAAATTCCTTGAGGCAGACACCCAAGGCAAAAGATTCAGCTCTAACTTTATTAACGAATAAAGGGTTACCACAACTGCCACGCTAACACGGCAGCCAGCTGGAGCGGCAACAGCTGATGCCGTTTGACAGCTCCTTTTATAGCCGGCTGTCAAACGGCATCAACCAATGGGAGTGGTCCGTGCTTCCCGCTTGAAGCACGAACCTGAGTGAAAACTACAGTCAATACACAACAGAGTGACTGGCCTAAAATCACCCAGCCAGCTTCTTCAAGAGTCAAAGATGTGGGAGCGGACAGAGAAAATAAACCATGATGAGAAAAGACTATAGTTTTGAGGGCTTTTAACTTTTTAAAAATAATCCTGTATAAGTCATGATAGAACAGAGGCATATAAAATTATGATGCTGTGGAAAAATATTTTGTTTATTTTCATAATTGGAAGCCAAGCTTACTGATATGAGACCAAAAACAGCAAAGCTCTACTAATCTGTAAACCCTAATCTACTAGCACAAGATATCATAGTGGTTAGCAACTTGCAGAACATTAACTTCTCCTTAAAATAATTCAATTATTTCTTGGAACATAAGGCCAATAACTGTTTGTGGAACTATGCTGATCTCTGAAGAGGTGTTCTATTTCAATGAGGCTTTGAATGAAGCACCTTGCTTTTCTTTGACAAGCTAGAACAGCTGCTTCGCTCTGCTTACATGAATGCGTTATTAATGGAGCAGAGGAAGTTGGGCCCACCTCAACTCTCTGCCAAGATAGAGTGACGCTTCTCCATGAAAAGGAAAGTCCACTCAGCCAGATCACAGGAGACATGCAGGCAGCCTACTGATAGCTAATCAGCAAGTACTCTTACTAGATGGAAATAAATTCTGGTCTTGATAATCACATTCACCTTCAAGATTGCGCTAGCACAACCCTAACTCACTATCTTCTTAGTACAAGCCATTTGACCAAAGCAATGTTCTTAAGACTGAGCCAAATTAGACTGTACTGTAATTTATATATTGTGCTGGTATTCCATATATAGACCATTATTTTTCACCAATCTAACATTTACATTATAATTTTGTTTTTCAGCCTAAAAGTGAACCATTCAATCTTTTGCACTTACTTTCCCAGCAATTATACAATTACAGAACATGTCTAGTTTGTTTTGCTGGACATATCCTTCAGCCTACAACAACATTTCAATTCCAAGCAGTTTGGGATGATATTGCTTGTTGGGCTTAGACTAATTCCATGATGGGGAGCCTATGGCATACGTACCAGAGGTGGCTCACAGAGCTCTCTCTCTGGGCATGAGAGCCATCACCCCAGCTCAGCTCTGCCGCACATGCGTGCTTGCGCCTCCCACCAGCCAGCTGGTCTTTGGGTCTATGCTGCGCATGCACGGAGCTGTGGCGTGGGAGGCGGTTGTGCATGCATGCAAGAAAAGAACAAAGAAATAATAAATCAAGGAAATAAAAGGCATAAGAAAAAGGAACGATTAACTAAAATCAGTTCACATCAACGTCATTCACTATAGTCTCCATAATTATCTAGTCTTACAAGCCATCTCAGCTTCTACTAGGCTCATGTACCACTTCCTACATTACCTTTTATTCTTTAGCATCTCCCCTTTTTTGAAAATCTGATTCACTCCCTCAATTGTATTTTACTCAGTTCTTCACTCTCCCTTTCAACCCATTCACTTTTTCTTCTTGGATTTGGCAATTTGCGATATAATTCCCACTCATTTATTCTATGTGGCCAAATCATCTTGGTGTACTGTTCTTGTACTGGTCACTTGATTTTTGATTTGATTTCTATTCCTTCAGCACCCATTTATTCTTGAGCCCATCTCTTTTTATTTTACTACGGCACAATAGTCATCTCTACCAAATTCAACTTTTATGTTTCTCTTGACACACCCAATTCTCAAAATGGACAGAAGCATGTTCTTAGGCATTTTTTCTTTCTTTTTTTTATAATTTCTTATATATAATTCTACCAAAACGCCTTTTGGTCTATTCCAAAAATGCCTTTATTTTGCTAAATGATTTCTTTCACTAAGGGTTAAAGGACACTCATCTGGTGCTGTAAGGCAAGTTGATCCAAAGTTTCCTAACAGCTGAAAAGCAGTTAACAAGCAATATTAAAACTTACCAGTAAAATCCAATATATGCAAAATACAGTTGAGCAGAAAAGCAAAAATAACAAACCAACAACAAAACAGATCAAACCAACAAGGAAAGAGAAACATATACTGTAACCACTTAGGTTTAAGAATGTCTGTCTTTATGGAGAGACTGACAAAACTGAGATTGAAAGTGGATTTTAAAATGTCAGGTTACAAGAATTACATAGAAAAAGATGCTATATTGAACACATAAGTGAAACCAACTGATGTCTTCTTAAAAAGGATATACAAATAAAAAACCAAGATGGTGACCTAAATAATTTTATCAGATTTACAAATTAACACTCTGAAAAATGTTGGGATAAGGGAGAAAGACAAAAATGAAAAGAAATCAAGTTCAAGGCTATTTACTTGAACAGATAAAGATCCAGGTTGTTAAAAGTAAAAGGAAGAAAGATGTAGTTGGTTTATTCGATCAAAGCTAAATAGATGCATTATCTCTAGTAAACTTTAATGGACTTTTGCTGATCAACATTATTTTCATTCTAATTTTTTAGTTCGTATTATCTTTAAAAATATAAAAAATGAAAATGTAAAACCTTTTTATCAATTATACAACTATGAGCAAACAATATCTTGATTCTATGAAGTACGTTTTTCAAAAGTGCAATCGTGATAAACTGTCTGCATGCAAACTTGAGAATGTTTGAACTCCTTTAAATCCTTCTTTGTCTAACTATTTTTATTTCTTATGTTTTATGTCAGGGGTGGGTTTCTCAGCAACTGATCACGAACTGAATACATACTAAGCAATGTTAGTGGAAGGAATGCAGAAATGACCTAGTCCAGCTCCCTTGCCAAGGTATGCTGATTTCATACCAGCACTATCAATCAAGTGTCAATTTGCAGCTCTTCTTTTTCCCTTAATAAATTTTTAACAGCAAGAAAGAAAAGGCAGAAGATGCCGTGGGAAAACATGCAAGTGGAAGATTATAATTTCTTGATCTCCACCCTGATCTCCACCCATACAATTTCACAAATACGATATAATTATTGCATCATAAACATTTGGTTTAAAAGTAGAGTATTCATAGATTGCCTTGTACAATCCACAAACAGGGATATGATAAATATTATATGTTTAACTCTTTCTGCAAAGGTAGCCTTTGTCAGTCCTGAAATTCTGAAATACACGTTTTTAATTTCCTAGTGCATGCAGAAGAAAAGTAAAAGTCTATAACAAAATTTAAGTTTCTCCCAACTCTTCCAGGATCATTAAAATTAATCAACACTGTAGTATAATACATACTCACTTGCATCAGTGTCTTGTACAGATCAGTCACAGTGAAATGATTCATGAGCAAACAATGAAAAGTGGTCCAATAAGGAAGAAAACATTTTTCAACAGTATTCAATATTTTGAAATATATGTAATATATAAAGCAATTGAACTATCAAACGGTCAAGAGTTTTATCTTCTCTCTTTTAATAAGTCAATGCTATGGCATTAAGGTTTGTTTAGCAGGAATCAAGAGAGCTAAAACAATGTCATGAACTCAAGAATTAAGTTTCATAGTTGGCATTATATAGTATTCTACTTCATAAACTTTGAAACTGTACAACTTTATGTCATGCCCCATTTCAGCTCAAGTAAACTTTGGCACATTTTAAATTATTTAGTGGTTGTCCTTCTACATTAAGCCAAAAAGACAAGGAAACCAAACCCAGTAACATTGGATGTCTGGGACAAAGAAGGAAATAGAGCATTTTGATAGCATTCTCTTTTTTCCCCAGAAACATCTGATTACAATGAACTAACTCATCCTTTGGCTTAATTACATAGAACAAGTCCGGAATATTGCCTTTTTTATTACATGAAATAAAAGAAAATAAAGATTTGAAATGGCCAACTGATAAATGCTCCAGGTTCTTCAAAGTTTAATATAAAAACAAATATGATACTTTTAAGACAACATCTCCTCCCTAAGAAATTGCATGTAAATAAGCAAAATAGACACTATTCTGAAGGACAAGATTTAGATACCACAACACACAACTGAGAGTTGATAGATTCACTGAAACACCCTCCTAAGCTAGGCACTTATCATTGGCCATTTTCTTCTTCCAGACTATCTTTTTAACCACCTGTCATTCCGAGAAAATAAAGCACCTTAAATGGTATCTTACCAACTATTATAAAATTTGTTGCTGTTCTCAAGGTTAATTGCTTTTCTCACTCCTTTATACTAGACTCTATGCAGAAGTTCAAATCATCCACTCCTATGCAACCAGGACAGAATTGCAATAGTAGGAAAGTATTTCACAACCTGTTCCACCTAATTCATTCAATCAAGGTACCTTCACAAACTGGCTAATTGGAACTGCATCTCTGAAACACCTTTTCACTTACCAAGTCAAAAGTATTTAGCAAAACTACAGTAGTTGGAATCTCCGACACACAAGGTCGGAGACTGAGACTGATTTGCTAGTTATCTCCTTTTCAATCTGTGGCCAAGGCAGTTTCATCGTTCCAATAAAATTACACGGTCCGGTTATCTGATCTTTTTACCACCCACTTAAAAACAATACGCTACTTAATCCCTTAAGCATTGCCTCTCACCTGATCATCTGAAACCACTTTATAATCATGATCGCAAAGCGTTCACCCGTTTTAATTAAGAAGAACCAATTCCAAGGCTCCGCTTTAAGCCTCCCTGAAGATAAGTTAACTTTTCATGCCTTCCTGAACTACACCTTCTGTGGCAATTTAGCCGAAGTCCAATTCCCTTTCAAAAAGCATTCAGCTCTAGAAAAGACCCTAGATCTCTCTCGAGTTGGCGGGCCTTTAGTGGGAAAGAGGTCTCACTTTTTAACACCGCCACAACGCTTCCCACGCTCGGAACACAGCCCAGTCCGTTCAAGGAGACTCGCTCCCGAGTTAAGAGCACAGAACCGGAACCCCGAACAAAAATCTACTCCGTCCTCACGTAAAAATCCTTTTACCAAGAACCTACAGCGCTGCCACACTTCGCGCTATCTTTCTTCTAATTTCTGCTTTCCTCACGTTACCCTGAGCCCTCACCCCGCTTTTTGCACTTTCTTTCGAAGGGGAGTCTTCGGATGGGAGGGAGGGGATCGGGAGAGATAATCAAAAGGATGCCAAAGCAGCAGCCCTCTTACTCACTTACCAGTTGCATGCCACAGATAAAGATCAGCGTGCACCTGCCGCTGCAGTAACCCATGGTTTCCCCGAGCCCTCGCAGCAGCCCCGCAGTCCCACGCAGAGCCCAGCCGTATCCAATCAGATGGTGGGAGAGGCTAAGCGAGCCTGGGCAGGATTCAAGGGGCTCCTATCTGCCGCCATTGCGTCCCGGGAAGGGGCGGACATCAGGATCGCTTTAGCAGCAGCAGCAGCCGCCGCCGCCGCCGCGCCAACAATCGCCTTCGGCGCCCTCCCGCCCCTCGTGCAAAGCGGCGCGGGCGGAAATGGTGTCCCGGCATCCAGCAAGCACGGCGGCGGCGTCTCCCAAAGGCATCCGACAGCCTTTGCAAGTTTGTTGGCCAGCCGGGCTTAGCTCTTGATCCATCCAGCCATTCGGGCAGGTGGGGAGGAGAAGCAAGCGAGCTCAGCCCCCTTCTATAGCCTGACTCTCTCTCTCTCTCTCTCTCCCCCGCGTCGGCTCTTTTCTCACGCCCCGCTTCACCCGCACCCTCACCCACCCCCGCTCCTTGTTTTGTTTCGCCTCAAGACAACAGCAAGCCCGAGCCTCTTGTCAGCGCTCGGTCGGGGCTCCTCTTTGCCTCGGTCCCGCCGTTCAATGGCAATGCCGCTATTCCCAATGCAGCACAGCAACAGAAGAAGGAGGAGGAGAAGGGAGCTGGCTGTTGCTCAGAAGCATGACAGGCGCTGTCTCTCAACGTTTGCAAGGCAACCGCCGCCGCCGCTCCCTGCTCAGCCCAGTTTGAAGCACGCGGGGCGGCGGGGAGGGAGGCTGGAGCGAGAGAAAAGAAAGGTGGGGGGGTCATAGGAGGGAGACCTCCCGATCCCCTTATGACCTTAGCTCTGCCCTAGACTTCGGGAACATCTTCCTTCTCACGCGCACACCCAGCCTCTCTCTTCGCTCCCCCCCCCCCCTTTTTTTTTTTTTGCTTTCTTTTCTGAAATGGCACCTCGGCGTCGCGTCCACCCCCGCCTGCGTCGCGGCGGAAAGCGCGAAGTTGAGAAGACTGTAGCGGTGCTTTTTGAGCGGGTTGCACACAAGGACCTCGGGGGAGATATGAGAAAGAGAGAGAGGAAGGGGGAGTCGCCCCCGGACAGCGGCTGCTTTGGCTGCAGCCGTCAGAGGGAAATGAGGGGCGGCTTCGGCAGAAAGAAGGGTCCCCGGGCGCCGCCACCTGCCTGCTCTTCGAGGGCACATCAGGGAGAGCTTGGCTGGCTTGCGCTTCTGTTACCTTCCTCCCCAACTAAGGAAGCGGCGAGGGCTGTGTCTGTGGAAGTGGACGCCGGCTCAGGCGAGCGGCGCGGCGCTCTCTACTGCCGCCTGCTGGACCTTGGTTGCAGAGGCAAGCTCAGGTAAAGGAAAGCAGGGAGGCGTGCCCATCAACGAATAAGGCCCCCTTCTTGATTAGCGGCCACCTCGGCCCGTGAAACAGCGAAAGAGAGAAGCGGTTGCTAAGTGGGGCTACTTGCTCTTTATATTTCGTTTCCCATCCACCCATTCCTATCGACTGCAAATATCTCTGTCTCTTTCTTTCTCTCTCTCACACACACATAACACATACACACAAATGCAAGAAAAGAGAGAGAGGGCATCTTTTCTTGCATTTCCGTTTGAAAGAAAATTCTGTTTGCCACGTAGCTGCTGAAGAGAATAGAGTTTTTTCCCCCCCGGGGAGAATGCAAGTCTCATTCTAACAAAAGCAAGTCTACTTCCCGTCGGCATTAATGAAAAAGGACACCTGGTTATAAAACAATTACATCCAAATTTTCTTTAAGACTTGAGTCTCTATACTACTGAAACACTCTGTAACCTTTTACTGGGTGAAACAGGACATCACTTTTGAACTAAGGTATCTCAAATGGGCAAATTTGCAAAATATATCCAAAATGACTCCCAAAGGAATGAGATTGGGAAAAGCTAGCAGGGATTCAAGGCAGGGATTCAAGGGATGGAGGCAGATAAGTCGTGGCTATTGTGTTCTAGAGATATTCATTTTTAGTGTGCTGGACAGTTTCCCAGCCACTCTCCCAATCCCTTACCCTGTCCCCACCCAGCTGTCACTTGCCTGCCTGCTGAGAAGGGGAGGGAGAGAGGAAGGAATCTTCACCAATTTTTCCTAGACTATTCACACACACACACACACACACTTGTGTCCCCCCACATGCCCTCCCGGACCTACACCTTGAAATGGGAAGATAGATTCATTTTACTACAAATTATTTCATTTCAACTATAAAAACAATGTTAATGGTAAAGGAAGATGAAAATAGACCTTTATGATGGATGGGGTGGCTATAGCTTCATTTGGTTTACCACAATCCTGTTTATGGGGAAATTGGTAGTTGGATATTTAAGCCTCCTAACAGTTAGGTAGAATTTACAGTACCAGCATTAGAAGTTAAGCTGAAGGGAGAAAGAAAAGAGAACTATCTGTTTTGTTCTGATTATTTTTTTCAGCTTTCTCCAAGTATTACAAGTCACTACTGTATTTTAAAAGATAATTAAAACACTGTGACTTACCCATTGTGACTAGAATGAGTCAATATCCATCTGATGGGTGTCAGCAGATTTTACAGCTTTTTCAGTATATTCAAGAACAGAAGCTAAAAGGAGAAAAATGCTTCGGAAAGACTAGGCATATCTTTCTCACTCATTTAAAGTGATATACATTGCCTGCCATGGGGTAATGGTTACGGTATGAGGCTAGAAATCAGGAGACTGGGAGTTCTAGTTCTGCTGCAGATGCAAAGCTATTTGGGTAATTATGGGCCAGTTACTCTTTCTCAGTCCTAGGAAGAATGAAATAGCAAACCAAGAAAACTGAAGGACTTGTCCAGGAAATTGCCAGGAGTAAGAAGAAACTAGAAGACACTCAGACAAGTATAAAATTTGTAGTATGGTGTCCTGTAGAATAGCATTTTTAAAATTATATTCGGTGGAACTTTAAATCTGCAAGAATTGGGTGAAGTTCATGAGAGATTAAGGAAGAAACTTAAAGTCAGTTTTCTATCACTAGAACTTTGCTCTTGATTGATTGTTCTGGGATTCTCATCAAGTTTCCACAGCCTGAAAAAGAAAACTACTCTAGATCTTTTTTAAAAAAAATACATTTTTATATATCCCAAATAGAATAGTATGGGCGGCAAATGATCAATGCTGTCATTCAGAAATCTTGGAAAACCACATTGGAAAAGTCATATCTAAACTGGTTATTCTCAAATGATGGTATGGTTACTGAAAGTGGGATTTAGATGCAGCCCAGATGGGACACAAGGCGAGACATTAGAACTTTAATTGAATATTTGATTGAGTTTTCTTCTACACCAAGACTGACACACAGAACTAATTTATTTCAGTAGTAGCAGATTCTTATCTAGCCTCTCCAAACAGCATTGTTTATTAAGAGATCAGCCTCTTTGAAAATATGTATCATTACCATCATCCTTAGAGAATATTGAATCAGATCTATGTACAGACCATAATAGATTCTGATACATATATTGATTCATGAAGTCCTTGTAAAAATTTTGTTCTTTTTCATGTGGTCTTTTCATGTAGTTTGGATTTCAGTGTTATCTTTTGTTTTTTAACTATGCAGTAAGTAAATAAATAAATCACCCAGTCAAAATTCTCATGACATTTCAGAATAAAAGCATGAAATTTACCAGTTTTACTTGGTGCATATTGACATTTTTGTCCCGTTTCTGTAGCCCATCTACTGTGAAATAGAAATTACTTACTTAGTTGAATCTTACAGCAACAGATCAAAAGATCCTATCTCTGAAAGCATGTTGGTTTCGGAGGTAAAAAACAAAGCCATAAAGCACCTACAGAGCACTAACAGTTACCTCTTCCACTAACATGTTATCATCACCTTTTGCTTCTGATAATACAATGGTGGGTTCACAATATCAATTATTTTTATCTGACAATTTTGACAATTCTGGATCATTATTCTGGGTTATTTTCTACCCTGATATAGATTAGTTCAATTGGTTGGAAAATATTCAGTATATAAGATTAATTGGATGGAAAAAAAATTCCTTTAAGATCACTAAATCAATATAACATACTATATGTTAAATTGTACATGTAACTATTTGTTGCATGTACAAATACACTAAATAGGATTAAACATACTAAAATACTTCCAAACATTTAGAAATTAATTTGTCAAATGTCATAAATAGGATTTCTATGGATATTACAAATAGCCCTTGTTTATTGACATTTGTTCAGTGCCTGCTCAAAGTTAAAATGGCACTTATGATTAGTCCTTGAAGTTTTCTACTTGTCACAGCATCTCTGCTCATGTGGTCACAATATGGATGCCTGATAACCAGCTCATGCATATGATAGTTGAAGCGTACCATGGTCACACCATCACCATCACCATCTTTGTTGTTAGATTTCCACAAGCAAAAGCAATGGGGAATTTGGCAGGGAAGGTTGCGAGTCACTCCTTTGGGTGAGAGTGTGCAAATGGCTTGTGATGGAGGAAATCACTCACAGTTCCCTGCCCAGCACCAGCCTACCAAAGCCTCTCTGCACTTGTATCATGTATCACAGGCCATGTATCCTCTGCCAGGCAGTAGCTATCTCCGGCTCTGCTGTGCTCACCATGCCTTAACTATTTCCTGGCCTGATTGCAAACCACCAGGGACTTATTTAATGACTTGCAATTCTTGCTTAATAATGGCAATTGGGAGTGCTGGAATTGTCCTCATTAAGCATTGTGATCATGTGGCATTGTTCTTTCTGACCACATTGCTTAGTGAAAGAAATTCTAGCCCTAGTTACTGTTATTAACCAAGAACCACCTGTAGTTGGTGGATTAAAATACCACTTAATTGGTGGGTAAAATCAATATTAATGAAATTAATACTACTCTTCAATTGATATAAATTTTAAGAGGCATACTGGTGTTAATTCAAAGTATTTTTTTAAAAAAATTCATATTGATCTAAGGAAATTTATATGACAAGACAGGCTGCCAAAAATGTTATTGGCTAAATTGGTAGGTACTATATCATGAAGAAGAAAATTTTAATTTTCCAGACTTTTAAAAAATATAATTGGGCATTTATTTGATTGACTATATTTATGTGGAATGAGAATTTAACTGAATATCAATCTCTATAGATTTCTGTTCAAAAGTTAGCCCTGTTTAGATTACTCAGATCAATACAAGCCAAAGAAAAAACTTTAATTTCCTGTCTTACATGCAGCTAAACATGTTCAGCCCCTAAGGGGATGTAGATTGGATTTTGATGCTGAGTCTCATGAATATTTAATTTTATGGAAAAACTCTGCTTTAAAAATAGGTGATAAGATAGTCTTTGGAAAGAATGGGCAAATAAACTAAAATAGATACATTAATTCAATTATTTTGTAATTATGGTTTTACAACTTTACAACAATGTGGAACTTTCTTTGCTTAATGCAAATCAATAGCAATATAATTAACTTAAGCGTGTTGATTTTTTTTAATATGCATCATAAGAATTAACTTGAGATGCTATCATTTTTAAAAATTGAATCTAGTTCTGAAATTAAAACTTTTTAAGTTTGAAATTATGTGAGATGTTGCAAATATCTTTAAAGCTGAAATTACTGATATTTTTGATTTATGAAAGATTATGAGAGACTTTCAATACCCAATAATTGAACATGAATGAGTGTTTAAAAACTTTGCTTCTTTGAATTTTAAATTCATCCATCTTTTTTTTTAATTCCAACTCTATTAGATTTCTGAAAAATGTATCAATATAAGTGTGTGTGTGTGTGTGTATAATATAAGAGGTACATTAAAATGTATGATGTAATCAGGTCGCATTTTTATTTCTTTTTGGAAACATGTTGTAAAATCTACAAGTAGATGTTTTATATATTTCAAATGTTTTCAAATTAAATATATCAATGATATTTTTAATTATGTTCCAGAATTGTGAAAGCTGATCATTTTAGGAGTATTGGTTGCATCGAGTATGAGGAAGAATCAAAAGAATTTTAATGAAAAATTGGAATAGTGCTGTTACCCAGATATCCAAGACTGGATTTAGGAAATAAGATATTTATCCAGTTTTTGAAAAAGATACTTTCAAAAAATAATTGTCTGTTTCCCTTGATGTAAGTTCCATGATATTTTATGAGAAAGGGTACTTTTATACACAATTTGATACATTTAAAAATGATGGAATAAATTTGTGACATTAAGGTGATTTATATTAATGCACCTAACATCAAAAATATCATCAAAAAAACACAACAAAGAATGTTCTTTCTGCGCCAACTCAGAAAGCTCAAACTGCCCAAGGAGCTGCTGATCCAGTTCTACAGAGGAATTATTGAGTCTTATCATCTGCACCTCTATAACTATCTGGTTTGGTTCTGCAACCCAACAGGACAGACACAGACTTCAGAGGATAATTAGGACTGCAGAAAAAACAATTACTACCCATCTGCCTTCAATCGAGGACCTGTATACTGCACGAGTCAAAAAGAGGGCTGTGAAAATGTTTACAGACCCCTCACATCCTGGACATAAACTGTTTCAACTCCTACCCTCAAAACGATGCTATAGAGCACTGCACACCAGAACAACTAGACACAAGAAAAGTTTTTTCCCAAAAGCCATCACTCTGCTAAACAAATAATTACTTCAACACTGTTCAACTATTTACAAATTGTGCACTACTATTACTGTTAATCTTCTCATCACTCCTTATCACCCATCCCCTCCCACTTGTGATTGTAGGACTGTAACTTTGTCGCTTGTGTCATTGCGATTTGTGTTGGCTGTTTGATTTGTATGATTTGATTGTTGATTGTACCCTATGACTATCATTAAGTGTTGTATGTTATGATTCTTGATTCTTAACGAATGTATCTTTTCTTTATGTATACTGAGAGTATTTGCACCAAGACAAATTCCTTGTGTGTCCAATCACATTTGGCCAATAAAAGTATTCTATTCTATTCTATTAATTTACTATATTAGGTTCTTTTAAGGTTTTTTTCCTGTTCATTTGTTTGCTTATTTATTTGTCTGTTTAATTTGTTGGATATTACTGGTTTTTTTAATTTGTTTTTATATATTGTTTTCTCTGTATTGATCCTTAAAATTTCATCACTATTAAAATCACTTTTTACTTCTGTGTATATTACAGCTGGAGTGTCTCACTGTATATCATGAAATGATGGCCCCTGATCATCAAAAGCTAGATTGTTACTAACATAAGAGATACAATCGGGGTGGGATTCAAATTTTTAACAACCAGTTCTGTGCGCGTGGCTTAGGTGGTGGGCGTGGCTTGGTGGTCATGTGACTGGATGGACATGGCTTGATGGTCATGTTAGTGGCTGGGTGTGGCCAACTCAATATCATTCACATCGAGGCACACATCTCCTCGCCTGCCTCTCTTGACTGTGGGGATGCTGCAACAATCATAAGTGTGAAAAATGGTCATAAGTCACTTTTTTCAGTGCCATTGTAGCTTTGAATGGTCACTCCACACAAGCAAAGTACCAGCAAAGGAGGTACTTTGAAAAAAACTCCAGAGAAGTTCCTGAGAGAAGAAGTCTAGTCCCGCTAAGAATATAATAAGGGTTAACGGAGAGGCAGTTTCTGTAAGGAACACCATAATGTTTCCTTCCTGCCTTCCTTACAGGATTAGTAACTGTGTTTTAGGTTTTTAATTAAATTTTAATTGGGTTTTTAGTTTTTAACTTTTAAATTGAATCTGAATTAGACAGCCGGATTAAATTATTTAATTTATTTTTAACTGTATTTATTGTATATCTTGTATGTTTTAGTAGGCTGTACACCGCCCCGAGTCCCTTTTTTGGGAGAGGGGGCGGTATAGAAGTTTAAACAAATAAATAAATAAATAAATTAGGCCAGTAATTTCTTCCAACAACTGGTTTTCCGAACTGCTTAGAATGTTAACAACTGGTTCTAGCGAATAGGTGCAAACTGGTAGAATCCCACTCCTGGATACAACATAAGGTAAACAACATTGCTTCTATCTGCAAACACTGTACAATTATTGTTCCACCTCTGATTGTGATTGAATTGCATGGCATGGTTCATGTGCAACTGACTTTACACTGAATGCACTAATATACAACTGAGTAAGTTATTTGATTTCTTTGTGAATAGTGATTCCGTAGAATACCTACAATATTGCTTTCTCTAATGTGTTTTTATTGTTTGTATGCTGCTTAGAGTTGCTGTGAGCGAGTAGGTGGCTAAATAAATTTTCTAAATAAATATATATTGATAGTGTATTGTGTGCAGCAGATGATGAATAAAGTAAAAAGGTGCATTTTTCCAAATATCTATTCTGTTTAGCATTTTCCATCAAAATGTTACTCTGGAAAGTTTGTAGCTTTTTCTGTAATATTGATTAGAAAAAAATGTTAAGTTTGCTGACAAATAACAGAAGTTAGAAGTTGAAAATTGTGATGCTATTGAGGCAGTCTAAATTCTGGTTCTGTTTTTAGAACAAGTATTCCCATTATGCCCTGCCCATTACAATCACAAGTGACAACAACTATTACGAGAGATCCTTGCTTAATGACCCCCATCTCCTGCTCTTCCTGATACCAGTCTTAAATGTACTGGTCATTAAGTCAACACTGGGTACCTCATGGGAGGAGAAAGCCCTGAGAGGGTTTGCTGGGTCTATAAAGGAGGCAAATAAACAGGAAAAAATTTGCAAATTAGGACCTGGCACTGCATTCCAATGCTAGAGATGTTTCCAAACAAACCTCCATGATTGGCTGATGAAGCCATGCTTGTGGGCAGAGCCTCTGCCCCAATCAGCTAGTCATTGGGAAACCTCTCCAGGCTCTTGCTAGCTCTGAGGAAGTCAACCATCTTATGCAAAGCAACTGCTTCAGGACAAACTTCCAGAGGTTTCCAAGCTTTTTGCTGACTTTGGGACCCAGCTTCTGCTGTAACCATTTGGTGTGTGTTGATGCTGCCACTTTTTCTTTAAACCTGAACGTTTTCTTCAGATCCTCAAGGCAGACAAGCTGCAGAAAGATTTTATTTGCTTGCTTCATTCTTTCCTTTCCTCTATCTTCGTTCTGGCAGTGACTCATCAAGGTAAATAACTTAAAGATTTTGTCACCCTCTTTCTAGGCCTGCAGTAAATTTAGCAAATTAAGTGGTTAAAAGAGACTGAGATTAGAGAGTTGGAGGCAGAGAGTTTAGTTTCAGTTAATTGAGAGAGAAAGATCAAGAAGTCTGTTCCTCCCAGCTTTTTTTGTTTTCTTTATTGAAGAAATGTCAGTTTCGAAGGGAGAGAGGGAAGATGTTAAGAAAAGGAAAGGTTTGGGGAAGTTTGTCCTGAAGCTGCCACTTTTGTGTGCAAACAGATGGCTTCCCCAAAGCTTAGGAGAGGTTTACAATCTGCTGACAGTCAGCTGATTGGGTCAGAAAGCTCCAAAAGCAGCTGTCATTTCCACAAGTTATTGTCAGAGTGCCTAAAACTGCTTCCAGGAGGCATGGGGAACAGGCCCAGGCAGAGTGGGGTCCTGTTTGAGGTGAGATGGTGGAGAGAGAGGTGGGGGTGTTCAGCTTCTCTGGACAGTTATAAAGGCAAATGACCAGAAGTTGTAAGTTTGAAAAAGATTCATAGGTAGCTTTTAAGGGCTCTGTCCAGGGGTGGGATTCAAATTTTTTAACAACCGGTTCTGTGGGCATGGTTTAGGTGCTGGGTGTGGCTTGGTGGTCATGTGACCAGGTGGGCATGACTTGGTGGTCATGTTAGTGGCTGGGCGTGGCCAACTCAATATCACTCACATCGAGGCACACATCTCCTCGCCTGCCTCTCTTGACTGTGGGGATGCTGCAACAGTCATAAGTGTGAAAAATGGTCATAAGTCACTTTTTTCAGTGCCATTGTAACTTTGAATGGTCACTCCACACAAGCAAAGTACCAGCAAAGGAGAGGGAAAAAAACTCCAGAGAAGTTCCTGAGACAGGAAGTTTAGTCCTGCCAAGAATGTAATAAGGGTTAACGGAGGGGCAGTTAACATTCTGAACACCAGAATGTTTCCTTCCTGCCTTCCTTACAGGATTAGGCCAGTAATTTCTTTTAACAACTGGTTCTCCGAACTGCTTAGAATGTTAACCAGTTCTAGCGAATAGGTGTGAACTGGTAGAATCCCACCCCTGGCTCTGTCATAACTTTGAACAGCTATTAAGTGGCCAGTCATATCTCAAGGACTAGTTGTAATTAGAAAGGTAGCAAATAAAGTTAGAGCTACCAGATCTGGGCTACAAAACTCCTTATAATCCTAAACGGTATGGTGTTCATATAAGATGAATTAACTGCATTTATTAAGATCAGCTCTGACATCACATGTTTTTCAAGACCTGCCATTTCTTACTTGCATCATAACCTCACACACAAATATTTAAGGGGCATGATTTGCATTAGCATATAAAAATGCACATTGTATCACTTGACTCCATCCCCTTCTAATGTGGATATCTCTGCCATCTCTCTAAGCATTAAGCCGACCCAATCCTGCTTAACCTTCAGAGTGAGGGAGATGTTGGCATCTGCTGAGATGATCATAAAGTAACTGAGGCATAATTATCCTTTCATGTGTCAAAATGTTCAAAATAACCTGTCTTCTGTGCTGTCCTTAATAACTGTACTGATGCATTCCACAGCAGGTTTTATGGGTGGATATTTAGGGACTGAGGTATAAGTAAAGATTCTGTATGTGATTATAAAGCATTAACATTAAAGATAAGCTTTAACTTAAAAATTTCTGGGATGCTTGCATACGAGTGAAGAGTATGTGTTGTGTCTTAGATAAAACCAGCTTTTTATAGCAATTAAATAAATGTAAAGAAAACACCAAAATCTAAATGGGTCTTGCTCATTTTTTAAAAAACATTTTTGTCAGACAATATTAATTTATAAATATAATAAATATTTCAAATTCAGATTAAAAACAGTAAGCTTAACTTGAGGATAGCTTATTGTGATCTACACCTCCCTTGTTTTCATTTCTCAAATCTTTTTCCAACCACACATTCTTTGCAGGCTTATGTTTTTCACAGAGGCCCTATCAGTACAAAGTGAACATATTTCAGGCAATAATAGTATTAGGTATGATAATCTATAGCATTTTCTTTACATGGTTATTACTTTTATGAAAGGAGAGGGGCAGTTTTGTATGGTAAGCAAATAATCGTTGAATAACAAAAGAGCAAATACATTTTATAAACAATCAAGAACGTGTCCATGAGATGGATGGCAAATAAATTTTATAAACAAACAAAAACATGTTCTCTTGACCAGCATTACATCTATAAATTTGTACAGCTGGTCAGTAATAGATTACAGCAGTTACTACCATAATTCAGAAATTTGATCAGTTTTTGTATGTATTTTAATATTCTGGTAATGTATTGCGTAAAGCATCCCATCTGGAAGGAGAGACCATCTTGTAAATATCTCTTTCACCTTGAAAGTTTCTGTTTGGCTGAAAAACTGCTTCTGAGATTGAGAGAAACTTCTGGGATAGGATAGGATAGGATAGGATAGGATAGGATAGGATAGGATAGGATAGGATAGGATAGGATCCATAAGAAGACAGGACAGGCAGGAAAAGACAAGATAGTCTATATTGTCACTTTTTTCTGTAAACACACTGGCACACATTTAAAAAAATTAATTTCCCATTTTTTGCCTACTCTCAAATGAAAACACATGAAGATGGTATTGGGCAATTAGGGGAAAAAGAGCTTTCTCTAAGAACCTCCCCATAATGCATTCATGAGAAAGACATTTTGGATTTAACTCATATTGAAATATTAAGAAAAATTATGCTTTGAGGGGAAATGATTGAAATGTCATGTGAAAATGAATGTAACATTTTTGTCTTTAGCAACTCTGTTTACATATCTTCTGCAGCATCACTATTCAGTAATGCATTCATGTATGACTGTAAACCCTATTGCTGCTTCAAAGACTGCGTCAAACACCTTTTTCCTGGTCCTGAAGGATTTCAAGGATTGATTGGCCAAATGACAGTTTACTTACTTTACTGTCATATATATTTGTGAAATGCTATAACAAGTTGATTAGAAGGTTCATATTTTGCATAGTGACAAAATCATCTGTCATATAATAGTCTGATGTCTTAAAACCATTTAACTAAATAACAGTTCCTAGTGGAAAAATGTAATTCGTTGCAGTAAAACTGATTTACAAGTGCCTTATGTCAGACTTTAACTAAATGTTAAGAAGTATTAAATGGAACTTTCCACAGCCATGAACACAGAAATCCATGAAAAAGGAAGATTTCTTTATAAGGATTACAACCAAGACATTAGAAAAGTTTGCAAAAATTCTGTAATATATTATTAACATATGCTATTTTCTACTCTATGATAACTAAATGGTAGAGATTTTTAATTCCATCTAATGTCATTAACACATAAATTCCCTAGCCAATTATGTGTGATACAGTATATAGTTTGTTGCTCTGTTCACTTAACTTTTGGGGTAGGAACCAATAATCAGGTATGATGAAAATCCAATAAGATTAGGAAAATCACAATCACCCTCTACATTATTTCATTAAAAGAGTAGATAGATGTTTAATACTTATTAGATACATTATAATGAATCTCATTTTATCATAAATAGCCCAATATCTTTATATATTAATTCTGTCAAAATGGTGGGATTTTATACTAAAAATTAAGAGTGAAAATATATTTGAGAAATAGCAGTTTGTGTAAAAACCTATGCCAAGGATGTCTGCAATGCATAGTTTTATTCCAAACCAGTGCAAATGGGATTAATATACAAGGTTTGCTGTAAAGCAGGGGTGTCAAACTTTATTTCACTGAAGGCACATCAGGACTGTGTTTGACCTTGAGTGGTCGGGCTGGATATGGCTGGGCTGGGCATGGCCAGCTTGACGCCACTCTTCAAGGCTCCGTTTTCTGACTCCTGCAGCCCTCTGCCAGCAAAAATGGAGCCCAGGGATGCATGCATAAAGCCTCCCCTAGCTCAGTTTTTGCTGGCAGAGGCACCACGGGCCAATCCTTTGCTATTTCCAGGGTGGCCCCATGGGCCAGATCTAAGCACCCTGGGGCCGGATCCAGCCTATGGGCCTTGAGCCCTGTTATAAAGTGAAACATTGATACAGACAAGTCTAAAGACACATAAACATGAAAGAAATGTAAAAATATCTAAAGGAAAGGCAATAGTTGCAATATACAAGCAAATTCTATTTACATTAAGCGGTTAATGGTAATATAATATTGTTTAAATTAAGTTATTTTATATTAGATTAAGAGAGAACTGAAATAGAAAATAGGAAGGGAAGGGTGGTGGGAGGAAGGAAAGAAGGAAGATTCCTAAAGTGGAAAAGAATGAAAGGTTTGTTAGAATAAAATTGCAAAATAAAATTATATTTAAAGAGATTTTGTAACTTTTTTCATTCTTACATTATACATTAGTATGGTATCAGCACAGAATAATCAGATGCATTTCTGCACTTGATAATTAACTCATTACTAAAATTGGATAGCCCAAACTCAAGATCATATAGAATTTAGAATTTAAATTTACTTAGGAAAAAAGGGAAAAGCAGACAAAGCCTGCATCTGCTTGAGTATTTTATAAAGCATTTTTGGGGGCAGGTGGGAAAACGGGTTATACACTATTCTTTATTTATATTATATATATAAAAAAACTTTCATAAGATATGATTGCCACCTGGTGAGATACATTAGGAAAACAATAGCTTGTAAAATCTCTGGTGAATTTCTAGGAAATAAATGGGGAGGGGGGAGGAACACATTAAAATCAGTTCATGAAATCAAGCAGAGATTAGAATCTAAACCAAAAATAAGGAATTGACTTATGAGAGCTCAAACTGCGACAGTGACCTTTAGCTGTAGGAAACTGCGATTATCCTTGAACAAATGTATAGCCACATTTGCATAAGAACAAGACAGCAGGACCTTACACACTTAAAACAGATTAAGGAAGATGAGAAATTTTAGTCAGGATGCAAAGGCATTGTGGCAAAATGGAGCCAGGGAAGACATTTTTATGAAATGGGTGGGAACTAATATAAGGGGAAAGTTTGAGGAGTGTTAGGAAATAGGAGCGACTATTGAGCATTCTGGACCTTAAAAATTATTTTCAAAATATTTCCAAGAAGAAATTGTTTGGCAATTTTATAATGATGTATAAATACTGTAGATTACATTGATTAGTAAAGAAGAAGTTAGTTGTCCAAGGACAGATGTCCTGCTGCAGGAAGCGAAGAACAAATTTGGTTGTGATCAAGAACTTCTGCCTGAATAGAGAGAGACAGCTGTGGGCTAACTAAAATTGTTAATGAATACATATATAGTATCCTCAGTATATGAATTCTTAGTGAGGAAAAATAGCCCAAAGCCAAATTTTTGGAACATAGAATTGGCTCACATGATAGGACACTGGGTTGACAATTTGCAAGCCCACATGCAAAGCCCAAGTGCTGCTGTGTGACGGGGTGACACTCAACTCCTGCCGAACTAGCAGTTCGAAAGCATGTAAAATGCGAGTAGATAAATCGGTATCATGAGAGGAGCCCCCAACTAGGCATCCACTAGGGCAATGATAATATCACTAACTGATCTTTTCACCACAGGAGCACTTTGGTGCTTCCGACATAGTACAGTAAGTATAGTATAGTATGTTATAATTAATAATTCCCTTGGATCATCCAGCTAGTCATCCAGCTTATTTGGCAAGGAACTGAAAGAGTTAATCAAATTTGTCTCTAAGGGTTCTTCAGAAGACTGACTTGCTGTGGGAAGTACAGATTGTTTGCTGAGATATTTTATTCTTCAGGACAGTGGTGATAGAATGTCCTTGGAGTTATCTACTTTTATCTTGCTACAGTAAACTGTAAAGTAAAAGCACTCTTATTGCCAAGATGAGTTATTAATGAGCTTACTCCCTCTGTGTGAAGCACACGTAATGGGAAGATCACAAACTTGCTCAAAAAAGGCTTCATTTTGAACAACCTGCTGGCAATAGTAGGATAGTCAAATGTTAGGAGGATTTGTTTAGTGGTTCTCCTGGATAGAAGCCACATAACCTTTTGTAAATCAGTGTACTGCCTTTCACAGTGTGGAAGCTGACTGAGAGAAAGAAGGGTTGCACTTCTGGATCCCCATTTTCCTCTATTTATTCTGTTATTTTGGATTTGCAAAATAATCTGATTAGGCTGCAAATAACAGTTACGATGTAATTGCCTCTCATCCAAAAGCAATACTTTTCTTGCATACTTCTCTGGATGTAGGTTTAGACTTCTAAACATGAGATCTTCCCAGTACATGTTGTAGGACAGTGGCGGTAACCTTTTTGGGCTCTTGTGCCAAAAATTGCGCTCATGCTTGTACTCGCATGCCAGCACTCAGAAGGCAATGTGTATAGCCGCTCCCATGCCCCCTGTGTATGCACGCACGATCCCCCCACTCCCTTACCTGCACTATGCCTCCCAGCTGATTTTTGGCCCATTTGAGGCCTTTTTTGGCTTGCCAGAGGCTTGAGGGAAGCCTCTGCAGCCTTTGCAGGATGAAAAATAGGCCCATTTAATCACTTCCTGTATTTCTGGAAATACCAGAAGTGACAAAACGGCCTATTTTTTGGCCTACAAAGGCTGCAGAGGCTTCCTTCAAGTCTCTGGCAAGCCGAAAAAGACCTCAAATGGGCTGAAAATCAGCCGGGAGGCGCACACATGCATAGTGAGGTAAGTTTGCTTGGGGCTCATGTGCCATAGGTTTGCCATCATGGTTGTAGGACATCATAAGCACTGTAGCATAGGTGAGATGGATTGTTCTTCACAGTGTATCTTCTGTAGGGAAGCCCCATTTTCTTACATTGTCCTTTGGTCCTCCTATTCTGGTACACAATCTATTTAGCAATCTCCATACAGAAATTGTTCTTGTCTAGGTAGCAGACAATTATGTGGTTGTGCCAAGTTGCCCAATAGTTCCTTATTCGCCTTCCATAATTCCAGGGTGGTATGTGGTGATTGGTTGTTAGGAGGGGGTAGAAGTTTTGAGGAAGTGGTTCCTCAATCAGTGTAAAGTCATAAACTGGATAGATGCTGGCGAATGATGGCCTTTATCAGGTCTTGCTGACCCATTCAAGGAGAGAACCAACCTAGAACTAAGGAGAAATTTCCTGTTATTGAGAACAATTAACCAGTGGAACAGCTTGCCTTCAGAAGTTGTGAGTACTTCATCACTGGAGGCTTTTAAGAAGAGATTGGACAGCCACTTATTTGGAATGATATATGGTTCCTTGCTTGTGCAGGGGATTGGGCTAGAAGACCTCCAAGGTCCCTTCCAACACTATTATTCTGTTCTGTTCCTCACTCTCTTTTTAAGTTCCAAAATGGAATCCATTTTTCCACCACAGTTATTGGTTTTTGACACATGGTTTTATCAAGGTGAGCTTGTTTTGACTGACTTAGCAGTAGTATATGGATGTGTTTAAGCTTAAGAGCAATAGTGCTTAGACTTGTATACTGCTTTACAGAGCTTTACAGCCCTCTCTAAGAGGTTTACAGAGTCAGCATATTGCCCCACACCCAACAATCTGGGTCCTCATTTTGCCTACCTTGGAAGGATGGAAGGCTGAGTCAACCTTGAGCCTGGTGAGATTTGAACTGCCAAATTGCAGGTAACCGCAGTCAGCAGAAGTACCTGCAGTACTGCATTCTAACCACTGTGCCACCATGGTTCATAATAAGAGACACTTAGAATGTCCACTTGGTTGTTAACTGTGGTTAAAAGCTCAAGAGTTGACAATACAGTTTGTGCCATCAGTAGGCATTGCCTGCTTATATTGTCAGTAACATTTTTATTTTTTAAAGTCCTAATCTCCTTATTGTATAAGCTTTTCAGCAGCTGGTCAAATGGCTGCAACTGTGAGGCAGAAGCTTTCTCAGGGATAGAAGAAGAAAGATCTAAAAGTTGGGAACTCTCTGTCTCCGTTTGTAGATCCCATTCCAGGAGGATCTATTAGAGAAGCTATCAGGAAAAGTGCAGAGGATTTGGTTAGCTGTTTGCTTTTTAAGTAACTGTCAACTTTGAGTTGTTTGGTAGGCTTGAGTGAAATCTGAGAGGCCGAATGTGAATACTGCCTCTTCTTCCTTTTCTCCATAGCAGAAATGCAAAGGATATAAGTCTCCATTAAAAAGACTAAAAATACAGGACTCTAGCAGAACAAGAATAAAGAGAAAATGAAATAAAAATAAGATAAAATGGAATGGAATAAACATAAAGGAGTTAATTAAAAATTTAAAAAGTGGTTTTAGAGGGAGCTTTTAACAACAGATGCTACCTCAATACCATCTTTCTGGGCTCTCCTGTTTATATACATTTTTAGGCTGCTCCATTCTCAGCAGACTCTGGGTGGTGAACTATAAAATAGTAACAATATAATTACAACAAAACCTAAACAATAGAATTCTTATAAAAGCCATAAAAACCCTCATCATGGTGTTCCTATTCAGCTAGAGTTAAAAGCATGATAGAATAAGACCATTTTCACTTGCTTATCCAAAGCTAGGAGGATATGGTTATTTGTAAAAATTAAACAATTCCTTGGTGCTGATAATGTGCTCTTGACATAGTAGATAATAATGGATATATTTAAATATTATGTAAAATAAATATGTAGATGTTAAATTTTTTAAACACAAGTAATAATTTTGAGAATGAATTGGAATTCATAGAATCTTTGTGCCATTGCAAAAAAGGGAAGCAGATGGAAACCCAGTTTCTAATCTCAGTAATACGCAAAACCCAAACTTGACTACTATACAAGATACAAACTTATTTTAAAAATTGCACATTGCTCTCATTGCTCATGCTCTCCATAGGGAGGAAAAAGGGGATATGAACTACAGCTAAAGGATCTTGCTCTCAAATGTTGCCCATTCGCATTGATCAAACCAAACCACTAACTAAGAAATAGATGATGTTTTCTCACAAATTAAACTATTTTACTATGATCATTTTCATACATATAGAATATATATATAACTGACCAAATATAGAACATAGAAGTTAGAATAATAGAGTTGGAAAGGACATTAGAGTTCTTCTAGTCCAACCCCCATCCTATGGCAGGAGATCCTATACCATTCCAGACAAATGGCTGTCCAGTCTCTTGTTGAAAATCTCCAGTGATGGAGCTCCTGCAACTTCCAGATTGATTGATTGATTGATTGATTGATTGATTGATTGATTATTCTCACTGTCAGGAAATTTCTCTTTAGTTCTAAGTTGGATCTCTCTTTAATGATCTTCCACTCATAACTTCTTGTTGGGTTCTATTTTCTCTGTCATTTTATAATCAACTAAATACGATACAGTTTCCTCTTTTCATCATCAGGACTTAATGTTCTCCAGTTTTCCTGGTCCAAGCACTTTGTGAGAGAAAACACATAAAAGCTTCAGTATTTTGCTGTCAAAAATTGATGATCTATCATGATTCTTTAGGGGAAGTTAGCATCTTAAAAGGATGCCAGTGGATATATTATAAGCGTTCTTCTGGATCTAAAAGGCTATCTATCCATAATTCTTGTCAATTAACCATCAAAATGTATGAAATAGGAAAGTAGACCATGAATTATGTATTGAAACATTGCCATTCCTAATTTTGATATTTGCCAAGTGCCAAGCGTCCTTTGGCTAAGTGGCTTAATCCGTAGGTTTAAAAAAATAAGAAAAAAATAAAACCAATGCAATTTATGCAGAAAGGAGGCAGGGTCCAGAATGCCAAATAATACCAGATGGTCCATCTTGCTCCTAACTAGCTTCTGGCTTTCTTCAGCATTCATTGTGGCCATTTGGAATGCTATAACTATAGCCTGGCAAAAGCTTTTAGTTTTCACAGATCAAGAACCCATTTTCTAAGTAACAAGCAGTCTACATCTCCTAGAGCTTCTACTCTGTGCCAGTTGGATTCCAATTTTCTGGCAAACATGAGGATCTCAGCAATAAATTGCCCAAGATTAAAACAAAAAAGCCAATCAACTGTAGAATTATTCTGAATAAGAGAGATGAGATCTATTATATCCAAAAGGGTTGCAGTTAGCATATGTTCCAAACTCTGGAAAAACACCTCTAGGGAAATTTATTTCCACACTGCAAGAAAACTCCCAAATTGTATATCTTTTTTAGAAAGAGGGCATACCCGTTAATTGTAACCCACCAATTATAACCCTCTATTCAGGATATTTCGCTATCCATACATCTTCAGTCATTTATGGATTATATTTATTTATTATTTTGTTTTTATCTATCTTTATTATTTTTACAAATAACTCAAGGCAGCAAACATATCTATAAACTTTCCTGCTTCTATTTTCCCCACAACAACCATGTGAGATGGTTAAGCTGAGAAAAAGTGACTGAACCAAAATCACTCAGCTGGCTTTCATGGCTAAAGTGGGACTTGAACTCATGGTCTCCCATTTTTTAGACAAATATGCCTTAATCTCTAGACCAAGCTGGGTCTCAGATTGTATCTCAAGTTGTTCGTCTCTCCCAAAACAATCACAATCTCTCTTCAATGTTTGGATAGAAACTAGAAGTAGAGTTATCACCTATTTGCCATCTTCTCCCATTAGTGGACCAATTGTTTCCTTGACTTTTTTCTTGCTTCTTTACATGTTGAAAAATTATTTGTTTGTTCAGAATGTCACATTTATATACCACATGGGTTACCAATTGACAATTGAGTGGTTGAAAGACTAGAAAATCTTGGTTCACATTTCATGCTATGTTATGATTGACTTGACTATATTTATTCATAGTGGTTAATGAATAGCTATTATTCAAGCACAGTTAGGTAGTTCAATTTATTGTGTTGTTTACCCCAGTAGCCAAATTCCTCTATCACACAGCCTTCCTCAACTTTAATTTCCTTCAAATATATAGAATCTGACTCCTAGAAATTTCAGCAATGGCTGTGCAGGCTGAGAAATTCTTGAACTTGAAATCCTAATTGGAGAAAATGCAGATGGGGGAGACAACCACATTATTGTGATGAGCAAATTTAAGCAATATCTCACCTCATGCAGAAATTCACAGTGGATTTATTGTATTAAATATTTTGCAGAACTGTGACCATCTTTTCTGACACTGTTTATATACCTGTAGTTTGCCCATTACTTTCCTCTTGCATTTCCTTTTAGAATAATATTTTGTAAATGTCTACTGTTCTTTTTCTTAGAGATCTCTTTCAACATCTCTTTCAATGTTCATTGTTTGCTGAAATATATTTGAATGACTAGCAACCCAAATAAGAATTAACAAATCAGAAAGCGCACTTGTATAGATATTCCCATCATTTGGTAGATATTATTCTAAGATTGCTATTATCCAAATCAAGGATAGGAGGATACTGGTATAGCCCATTTTTATGGTTTATAGATATTTCTAGTATGTTTGGAATTTTTATATATTTCATATATTCAGTATGCTGAATGAATTTTAAAGACTCAACAGCTTACAAATTGGATGGATAGATGGATAAACAGACATAAGATAGGATATTTTCCAAATCTTAAAATCATTCTGAAACAATGAAAAAAATGAGCTAAAATTCATCTCCTGCTTGGGAAATAACAAAATAGTATTACAAATGTTTTATTTAATTCACAGAGAATTTAAATTGCAAACAATGTATTAGAATATATTAATAATTTTCATATGTCTTTCCTAAGCTTTCTAATAATTTGATGGCATAATTTTTAATTATTTCGTGATTGGTAATTTCCATTTTTTTCCATCTGCCATGGGACAGGTCTTTTGTCCTCTATTGTCTTTAAATCCACTCTTGAGAACACATTTATCATTTGAACATGATGTAAAAAGAAAAAAAAAAGCATTGTTTCATCTTATAGTTTCAGAAAAGATGAACACCTGTCCAACTGAACAATAATCTTCCATCCTCAACTGATTTATTAACAAGATTCTAGACATGTGAACTTTAAAACAAATCCCAGTGAGTTCAAAAGAGTTCTAGTCTAACAGAAAATATTTTTAGGTCTAAAAAAACTAGTTAAAGCTTTGAATATTTTTGTGGAAGGAACAAAGAAAAAGAATGAAAAGAAATCAAGTTGTGGGTCATTATTTGAAGGGACTAATGATCAAGACTGTTAGAAGTAAGAAAAGTAAAATTGGTTTATTTGATTAAGATTAAAATAGATATGTTGTTCTGGTAACCTTTAATGGATTTTTGTTGACATTAGGACTGAAATGATGAAGTTTATGGATTTGTTTATAGATAAGAGATGGAATAAGGGAAGAATATATTGTTTGTTTCATTTTTAAAGAAGGCAATAAGTTACTAATATTGTTTATATTTGTGATGAAGGGAGAATTCATTGCTTTATATATTTCTTTTATTTGTTCATTATATTCGTATCTTTCATTTTCTGTGTTTCTATTTCTTCTTTTCTGCACCTTTTTTCTTTTTATTCTTTTTTATTTTGTATTACTTTCTTATTGCTGTACAATGTAATCTTTAATAATATTACTATATATAAAAATATCATTATGACATTTATAAGGACATGCCATTGATAGACATTATTGGAGATTACAATTTTTAATCCATATTTGATGCATCCCTAATTATATCCATTTTAAAACTGATCTTGAACTTTTGATAAAGTTATCTTGTGGGTTTAACTTCTGCCATGGATTCCATCAAATAAGAAAGATTCCCAGGATCCTTGAAGTATCCAAAGCATCTGGCCCATATTGAGCTGTTAAAACTTGCTTAAATTCAAAATAATACAATTGTTGTGAATTAAGAAAACGAAGTTCTTTTTGCAATAAAAATCCTTAAATATATTACATTATAATTGAATTAAAGTCACTGCTTCCATCATACCTTCCAATACAAAAAAAATTAGCACCTCTTTTAAAGTAGAATTTATCCAAAGAGTTATATATTAATGAGTCTCATTACCAGGGGTGGGATGCTACCGGTTCGGCCCGGTTCTATAGAATCTGTAGCTGTGAAGAGCAGCTGACACCGAACCGGTTCGGTGTTTGGTCCACCCGCCTGCCCGGGCTCTAGGCTGTCTTTATTTCCTGCTTTTCTCTTCACAGCTGTTTTGCGTGGCACAGCTGAGGTTGAAAAATCAGGAAACGAGGATTTTCAAATGCTGCACACCCAAGTGCAGAGCTTATTAGCTGTCCAAGCAGCACAGCTGATGATTTCTTGCAAACGTTACACACACGATTTTCCCCAGTTCAGAGAACTGGCAAATCGCTCCACTTGCTGGCCCCTCCCCTCCCCGCCCATTCACTCCTTACCTGGCATGCGAGCCATCCAACTTGCCTGATTTGGTAAGTTGCTATTTTTCCTTTTTTTTTCCTCTGACCATCAGCTGTTCTGCTCTGCCGGGAGATTTAGATTAGCTAGAAAGCAGGATTTCTTGCTTTCTAGCTAATCTAAAAGCAGAGCCGAACCTTCCTTAGGACAGAAGCTTTTCAGTGCAGACTAGAGGTAGCCGATTGCAGATAGGTAGATCTCTACGTTAATCTGTGATTCTGTGAGCACTCAATCTGCCTGCCTATTTTGCCTGATTTTGGGTAAAAGTTGCTCTTTAAAAAAAAATTAATATTTACATCAATATTTATAATATTTACATCCAAGTCATATGTCCCCCAGTCGTATGACCACCAAGCCACATCCACAAATTAGGCCACACCCACAGAACCCGTTGTTAAGACATTTGAATCCCACCCCTGGGCATCTCTTTTCCATGTGACTGCCAACATGAAAATTAAACGATCAGCAGCAACTGCTTTAGAATGGATTTATCTTTAGTAGAAGAAAGAGTTTTTGCAGTGATCCATATCCCTACATTTATAGCACAATTAGCTGCAAAAGATGAATATCCGAGATTTTGCCTCTTAGGTTATGCAATTATTTGTATATACACAATTTATATTTATAATTTATATAAATATTATATAAATTTATATACACAAATACACACACCTGTTATCTACTTCTGCTGACAGGAAGGCTGAGATCTTCTCTAGATCTGCTTGCCACCCTTTATTTTTTTGTTCAAGAGTTTGATTCATCTGATCATATTTCATTTTAAGAACCAAAGAAGGAGAATATCCTAGATTTAAAAAATTCAATTCAACAGTTTTGATCATGTAGATTAAAAAATTGTCCTGAATTGTCCTGAATGATGCTAGGGCTTGAGGATCAACTGACCTGCTCTCTGCCCCGAGACACTCCCCTGACCCAACTGAAGCCAATGCTCCATGTTTTAATGGGCTCCAGGAAGAGGAGAGGACGCTGTCTCCATTGTGAAGCATGTTAAATTTAACTGTGCTGTGCAAGGTGCTGCAACAGCAATGAGTAGGCCATGGGGGTGCCAACAGCAGTGGTGGAGAGAAACAGCCAGGGCAAGCCAGTGTCTCAGGGCTGAGAGGAAGTCGTGCATCTTCCTGAGCAACTGAGGTGCGCAGAGCACCAACAAGGGCTGCAAGAGATTAAGCTTCCACTCTGGAATATGGAATGAATCTCCATCCCTTGCTGTTACCTTCTCAGGCCAGGCGAATAGTGACTGGAAGGGGAGGGTGAGGAGCGGCACCAGCCAGTAGTGAGTTCAGCCGAAGGGAACTACAACAGAAGGACAAAAGAGCCATGGGTTGCTGACACGCATTGTTTTGGTTGCCTGCACTGCCACCCCCCTTTGCCGCAACAGCACCATTACCTCATTCTGGCTGGTGGGGGCTGCGCTACTCCTTGCACGTTCACTACCTGCAAAATTGCAAGTTGTACGTACTATGGTAGAGATTTCCAGCTCCACCATGAGCTCCTGGCTGGTCCCATATTCCAGAGCTTTAATCACAGGACTGGCCCATTGGTCATCCTGGAGCAGATCCTCCACCTGGGTGTGCTGTGGACCACCAACATTTTCTCACGGACCACTGGTAGGTGACCTCTGATTTAGGTTGTACCCTTTCCAAGGAAGTGAAACAAGAAACTGGCTTGCCAATCAGAGTCTCTAAAAGGAGCTGGGTTAGAGGCTTAGCTTGAAAGAGATCAGCTGGAATATAATATCTTCCCTTGGAGCAGAAACAAACTGCGGATGGCATTGGGAGATCTTTGTCTAATAGCAGCAGCTTTTTCACAATGGACATTTTCAAGCCCCTGAAACACATGACTATTCCTAAATACTTAAAGCAAGCCACTTGTATTGTTGTATGGCCATTAATGCTCCATAAAAATTTTATCCAAACCAAATCAAAGCCTTTTTCTGCTTCAGAGATACTAGTAGAGCAAAATCCATTCTATCTTTAGCTCTATTGTATCTATCAATTCATAAGCACAGATTATCTAATGTTTGATAAACCTAGATTCAGAAGGGGAATTATATATAATAAAGCCTCCTGCAAGGTGGTGCAGGCTGTTAATCATCTAGCACTTAGCTCAATTGCCTGCAATTAGTGCAGGCTCGAATCCCACCAGGCTCAAGGTTGACTCAGCCTTCTATCCTCTCGGGGTAGGTGAATTGAGGACCCAAGATTGTTGGGGGCAATAAACTGACTTTGTAAAATGCCGCTTGGGGGGATCAAAAAGCCCTAGTAATAAGCAGGCATATACAATGGAATGAAGGCTATTGCAGAGCACTTAGCATGGTGCTCTAAAGACTGTAAGCCGCCCTGAGTCTCCGGAGAAGGGTGGCATATAAATAAAAATAAATAAATAAAATAAACTGCTTAGTCAATGATGCAGTTAGAATCTTAAAATCCATATTAATAAATGAAATAAGCCAACAACTAACACAACGTTTTGGAGCTTTACTTTTAAAATCAGCTTTATATTAGCTTCATTAAACATTAGAGGTATAGTGAAACTGACAGAAGGTTTGAATACAGATAAGGGAGGTCGGAGGAATTAACCAATTACTTTCCACATCTAACATTAGTGTAGTAATGGCAATAAGTCAAAGCAAAGTTACTAACCAAAAGCAGGATAGGACCCTGCCAAGTGAGGGTGGGGGGGCATATCAGTACAGTTTTCTTCCCAGTCTAGAATGAATACAGAGTGATAAGTCAGCCATGAAACCAAAGTTGGTTCTCAATTACTAGTGAATAGCCTCCTCTGGAAGTTAGTCCCATATTTTGTTCGCACTTGAATGAGAAAAATCTTCCCAACTGAATTGTTCCCTTTGATCTTGTTATTGTGCTAGTTTCTAGTTGGGCTGTTTTACAATAGCTTGTTATCCCTCCAATTACTATGGTTATTGTTTTATTTTCTTCCATTCAATCATGTCCCATTCTTGAAGATTGCCTGGATAAGTTTCTGCAGTTTTCTTGGCAAGGTTTTCATTCATTGCCTGCTTCCTAGAGATAAGAGAAAGTGACTAGCTCAAGATCACTCAGGTGGAACTAGAACTTACCGTCTCCTAGTTTCTAGCCTGATACCTTAATCACTATACCAAACTGGCTCTCATGGTTATTGTACATTAGTGTTAAGTATTTATAAGTAACTTCTGATTTTTAAAGATACTAGTAGAGATGGTGGGGGAGATATTAAATAAAAGGGTATATGATGCATACAGTTACGTCCATTTGAGTATTGAGCATTTGAGTCAGTACTGACACCTGATAACTGTTATGACAACTGTCCCTGCAGTTTTCTTGGCAAGATTTCAGAAATAGATTGCTAGTTTCTGAAAAAGTGTGGCTGGCTCAAGGTCACCCAACTTGTTTCATACTTGACGCAAGGCTAGAACTTATGGGCTCATTATTTCTAGCCTGTTGCCTCCAACCATGGTTTATCTTTGTAAAGATAACATCAAAGTCTATTTGCCATTGATAAAGGTTTAAATTGAAAGTTAATGTATTAAATTTAAGTGACAATTAGATTTAAATTATTTTTCTCTGCTTTAATATTTCAAATACAGTTAGAGTTGTTCCTATTGAAATGTTGCTCCTTCACTGAGTGAAAAATATTTCAATACTTCCTCAGAAAGAATTTTAATATTGTGGAATACTTTTTTTCCTGCCTAGGACCCCTGCATTTTAAGCAATTCAGTCCCATGTGAGGCTCTCATTCATTCTGAAGATTTTTGCATGAGTGGTAATTGGTCTCAGAGTTCCCACCTGGCATTTGGAAAGAAGTAGTCCCAAGAGATCAAGAGAGAACCAGATTCAGTAAAACTAATTTGACCTACTAATAATGCTTTTAAAAAGCAATAGCACATAACAAACCCATTTATTACAAAAATAATACAATAGGATAAAAATAATGGGATGATGCACATTTTGATTGATAAAAAGCAGTAGCATCATCTTTAAACAAAATGTTCTCCAAATTAATTCAAATTGCCGAAGAACTGAGAATAATGGATATGTCACATGGCTTAATTACAACAAACAAAGGGTAATTGATCAACTCTAATGAGGAAATGACACTGGAGTCACTAGTAGGTCAATTGTCTCAAACATCTCCATTAGTTTAACATTATTGAAAGTAAATGATGTGTCCCTGACATTCCTTAAAAAAAATCACCCATGTATCAACTTCTCAGAAGTAAAAGGGAAACAATATTAATATTGTGGAGAAGCAGCAAATAACTGTTAATAACAGTACAAAGTCTGATGACAGAAGTAAAAGGCAGTGTTTTAGAATTCATCTAATTTTTAATAGAATATCTCTAATAAGTAAGGAAATTCCTAACTCAAAAGATTGAAAGATATAGCAATAGCATTTAGATTTATATACTACCTGCTGTACTGCTTTACAGCACTCTCTGGGTGATTTACAATGTAGAAGCATTATTTGCATATTTCCCCCAACAATCTGTGTTCTCATTTTACAGAGCTTGGAAGGATGGAGTCAACCTTGAGTCCCATTAGGACTGAACTTCAGACTGTGGGAAGAGTTTTGCCTACAATTCTGCACTTTAACCACTGTGCTACCAGGGCTCATCCTCTCATATAGGGATAGCTCTGTTCCTACTCAGGTGCAAGAGTGTCTTGTGTTATAACCAAATGCTTGTGTGCATTTGGGAGACCATCATGTCTAGGTTTACCAAATAGTGGAAAAAACTAAAAACAGATAGAAATAGATATGTGTACCAGAGAATATATTTATTTATCTACTTATCTTTAAATGTAATGGACAAAATTGGAGGATAGATATCTCCTGAAGTAATATCCCTGAAATCATGACTTTTTACTGTTTGTAGGCAAGTGCTGGGGGAGATCAAGAGAGCAATGAGAAGACAAGAAAGATGGTATTGGGAAAATTGGGGGAGGGTGAGCAGGAAGATTGATGGGAAAAGTGGCCAATGAGAAAGCATCAGATGGAAAGGTGATGAGAAGGCATCTGATGGAAAGGAATTGGGAATGTCAGTAATACTGGCAATATCAGTGGTACTGATCCTCACTTGCAATACTTTGGGTTGTAACATAGCCAACTGGCTTTGTTTGTGTGCACAAAAGTATAGGCATTAGGTTGATTAGTCACTTCTTTCTCAAAGATTCATTAGGTCAAGGTTTAAGCTTATGTATATATGCAAAGTTCTTCCCTTCAACAGCACTGGCAATAGCACTTAGACTGACATACTGCTTTACAGTGCTTCACAGCCCTTTCTAAGTGGTTTTCAGATCCAGCATATTGCCCCCAACAATTTGGGTTCTCATTTTACCCACCTCAGAAGGATGGAAGGCTGAGTCAACTTTGAAACTGGTAAGATTTGAACTGCCAAATTGCAGGCAGGCAGGCAGCAATCAACAGAAGTAGCCTTTGGGACAAGCTTATGAAACATTTCAGAATGCCAACAATATTAAATGTGTAGTGGATTTTGCACTATTATGCTCTTCTGAAAAAAATAAGAACCCTCTTATCTGTCTATCTGAATATAAAATGCAAATTGCTTCAACCTAACACAGGTTCACATGCTGTTATTACTTTTTTTCTGCTTTAAGGTTTACAACAGCCAATTACAACCCCGAAAACCTGTCTTTTTAATGCATTGGAAGTTTTATGAGGAGATGTTCTTTGTGAAAACACTCAAAGACAGACAACTATATATTTCTCAGATAAAGAGGGCATTAGATGTCAGAAGCTGCTCTCTAGAGACCCCAATTTTTACAGCCTCATTAGCAGTGTCTTAATTAGATGTCAGGCAGGTTAAAACCGACTTCTAAAGTTGAAGTAAAAGGCAACGAAGGGCAACTGATGTGATCTCAACATGCTAAGTTACAAACTTCAAACTGTTACAAAATTCAAGATAGAAAAGAACACAGCTTTAAATGTTTGGGATACAGTTCTTTGAGAAGTGATGTTGGATAGCTTTTCCAATATTTCTTGCTGAGAGAAAAGAATTAATTTTAGATTTAGTGCTCACATATGATTTCAAATATGGGAGGATAAATCCAAATTGTTGTAGAATACTCAATAGAAAATAGATTATTTGGTTCAGCTTGAAAATCAGTGGAAACTACATTCTTACCGTAGTTCTCCTTTTCCATTCATGGGATCATGGATCAAAGGCTTTCAGTCTATCAGTAGATCATCTTCAAAAAGATAATTTATCATCCATTTTATTGCAGCATCAGTCAGTCCTGCATTCTAGTTTTCTCATCTCTCTTCACATATCGTTTACTACTCTTGTATAGCTCTCTGTTAACAAATTGTTAATGAACAAAAGTCTAACTTACATATGAAACAGATAACAAATTTAGACAGAAACTCTTGAAGCATTAACCTAGATTTAGCCAGGAATTGAAAAGGTGAAAGTTTGGTTATATCCCCAAAAATATATTGTGGCAAACACTCTAAAGATGTTTTCCACAGTTAACTTTCCATGAAAATATATCAGTAAGTGTTTCTGAAGTAAAATCCTTTAAGCATAACATATTCTATGGGTTCATATCTGAAAAAAAGAAGAAGAAACAGGAAGAGATGACCAGAGACAAAATGTAATGTTTTCTTCAATCTCTCCCTCTTCTTTCCAGCTGCACGCTAAATGGTAAGTTTATGCATATATTGTGTGAAATTATGTTGAAATTTAAGACAAGCCATGGAATTTATAAATTAGAATGTCTTATCAAAGCTTGCTAATTGCTATATTGTATATTATTCCTTTAGTTTGCTTTCTTGGAGTGCTTATGATTCTTCTTATTAAATTCTTACCAAAAAAGGGAAATAAACTTTGTTGCTCTGTAATGAACCTTGTCCAATGCTTATTTTTCTGGATATCCATTAGCTATCCCATATTTTGAAGCAGTGGAAACCGAAGTTCACCAATCCCATAGTAGGCTTTTACCCAAAAATATATGCTGGCTGCGTGACTTATCCTCAGAATACTCTGGTCCTTCCAATTCATATAAAGGTGGGGCTGAGAAGATGTGTATTGTTTGAATTTAACCTGAGAAGTTTTCTCACTTAGGAGAGCTAATGGAATAAGGAAAGGGCAAACATATATCTGGTATTTGCACCCACTTTTCCATCTTTCCATCTTGGGGCAGGAGGGCTAAAACAACTTTTACTTGCACACACTGTTGCATAGGTTTTGTTTTGTTGTTTCTTTCCTGATTGTACAGAGAATTATCGTGTTACTCAAACAATTCTTTCCAGATTACCTTCCTTAAGGCAGAGGTTTGGGGACTAAGGAGGAAAATGTGTGAATCATTGAAGGTGGCTATGGCTTTTGAGTCCAACCCTTCCTATTTGCTCTTAGGATACAGGTAATCTTCAACTTATGAGGACTAATAGACTGAGAAACAGTTTCTTTTCCAAGGCAATAATTATCTTGAATCAAACAGTGCATTTAGGATTTAGTCCTATGTATATAGTGGCATTTTTAAACTATTTAACTAACTAAATGTTTTAGATAGGTTTTACACTAGGTTGATTATTATTATTATTATTATTATTATTATTATTATTATTATTATCATTATTATTATCATTATCATTATCATTATTATTATTTTAATTTTTAAATATTCTGTAGTGTGATTGTGATGTGGTGTTTGGGGTACTGTGCTGGAGTAGCTTTCAAATTTCATTGTATTCATGGAATGCAATGACAATAAAGGTATTCTATGACCACAATTGAGTGCAAAATTTCTGTTATTGTGTGAGATATTTGTTAAGGGAGTTTTGCCCCATTTTATGATATTTCTTGCTACAGTTTCTTACTACAAATGAATCTGCAATTGTTAAGTTAGTAATATGGTTGCTAAGTGAATCTGGTTTCCCCATTGACTTTGATGGTCAGAAAGTCATAAAAGGTGATCACATGACACTGGGACACTGCAATTGTCATAAATATGAACCCACTGCCTAGCATCTGAATTTTGATCACATAACCATGGAGATGTTCCAAATTTGTAACTGAAAAATTGTTACAAGTCACTTTTTGCAATGCTGTTGTAATTTTGAATGGTTACTAAATGAACTGTTGTAAGCCAAGGATTACCTGTATAGAGAGAGATTGGAAGTTACAGATTTCTATATGCAAAAGAGGCTTCAGAAGATACAAGAAATTACTAAGACTACCTTCTGCCAAGTACACTTTTAATAATGAAAGACTTGGAACCATTTCACACCTTGGACAGAGCTATCTTCAAGATAATACTTCCTAACCTAGTTCAGTATGATAATCAGCAATCTCCATGTATGCAAGCATGTATTTCAAGCATTTAGAAGTCTGTCCAACTCAATGCAACTCTGAGTGTTGTATCATATAAATAATCATTAACCAAAAAGAAATAACCATACATCATTAAATAAATATCCCACTACATAAAATAGTGAAACAAACAGGGTAATGTAAACTAACCAAAAGAGATTTAGCAATAGATTTGTTACATTCTCATTGTACATGTTTTGATGTACTCAGTTATGTGTCTTAAAAAGCATTAGATGTAATTTTTATTTTTGCTAATTTCTGTCAATTCTCATTAGCAATACAATTTTTAGGAAATAAGAAATAGTCTTGTAATTAGGTATCTGACTGATAAGATATCACTTTGCTTTTATTCATAATAGATTGGGTACAGATAAAGGCTGATTTGGATAAAAAAAATGTCAGCCTTCAAGATTTCTTTCCTTTGCTTTGCACATTGCTTTCTCATAAGCTTAAAAGATTTAAAAGTAAACCTTTACCATGCTGTCATCTTCTTTTCTAGGAAACTAATGCCTGGTAACATGATTGTCATGAGAATTAAATATGAATGTTATGTTCCAGTGCTTACATTGATGAGAAGCCTCATTTCTAAAACAAAGAAACAAACAAACATCAATAGTCTTCTGTGGGCTGAAAATATTAAGACAGCAATTTACACACATTCAGTTCCTTAATATAAAGTACAGTATGATTACAAAAATTCAGTGCATGTGGAAGTAGGAATTCATATAAATTATTGAAATTCAGAATTAATTTCCTAGGCAGGATATTATAATTTGAATCATATTTACTTGAATAATTAATATAATAATATTTGAATATAGTCAGTGTTACATCTATATTCATTTGTTTTACATTATATTGGTTTTTATTTAGAACTCTGTTAAAAATTAAAGTTGATGTAAACATCCTTTATGATATATTCGTCTTCTGTGTTGATGACATGGTGGGACAAGCCAGCTTAGCTATACAGTGAGTTTAAACTTGTAATTCATATATGAACAACAGTGACCTCATGTGGCTATTGCTTTAGGATTTATCTCTCAGAGATCAACAGGAAAGTCTCTTTTTCAAAATTAGCCCATAGAATAATTATAAGAGGATAACTAAGCATGATATTTTTCACTCATATGCTTTTTGGTGATTGATAAAAGGCCGTCTACAGGCCGTTTTACTGACAGTTAACGGTCAAGAAACATTTCTAGTCCTTACAACTTTGAAGATCTCTCAGACATGAATTGCATTTGTTTAATGTGATAATTTGTAAGCTACTGACATTAGGTAGATAGAAAAAATATTTTCAGAACACTTATTACATCTGATCTAGGTAAAATTACTTACCGCCAAGTTCTCCTGAAATTCAAGTTAATTTATCCTTTTACTTTCAACAGAAGTTATTTATTATTACCTTTTGTTGAAGTTAAACAATTTGTTACTTGCCCCAAAATCTTCTTATATACATTTCCTTTTTGGTAATTCATGGAGTTCAAATTCCAAGAAACAAGAAGACCTTAAAGATTATTTAATTCATTATCTAAATCTACTCATTCCTAATGTTCATTTTAAATATATATATGGTCATAGTGCAACATGCCTTCTCTCCTGATTACATGTTGTTCTGGTCACTTCTGATTTCATATAAATCATAGTAGAATACAGGGAGACTTTATTGAAGGGTGTTGTTCATCTGAGTAAGAAATCACTACTATTCAGACAAAAATTCAAGGGCATGTATCTGTGGCTACCATATTATTCAGCTTCCAAAAGGGATTGACTCAGGTCCAACAAGGCTTAGTTTCTTATATAGAATTTAAAATAAGCATTTACTTTATTACTCCTACAGATAATGCTAAAAGAAAAGGCTGATTAAAACTTGTAACGGTTGAGCAGGAATGACTTTCGCTAGCTGCTCCAATCTAGTCACTTTCCAAATTTTGCAGATTTCAATTCCCTTAATTTCCAGCAAGCTTCAGCATTTCTAGGAATTCAGGTCAAATGCATTTAACTTTGACTAGTTTAGAGAAGAATAACCTTCATTATATATGCTTGAAATATTTTGCTGCCTCTAGTATAGGGCAATGTCCATCTCACTCCAAATGCATGCATAGAAGCAGATCAGATGAAATACTCTATTTTACTTCAAGACGGGGAATAAGATCCTATTATTGACTATCCATGATATCTGTTCTTGATGTCAACTTCATTTTGTTTGATAATAGGGCTGGATCTGTGGACAATTCTCCCCAGCCTTATTTTGAATGAATTTGGACAATTATTTAAGATAACATACTCTTTCCAGAACTTACAGAAAAGAATAATGTACTGTACACACATCTCTATCCTTGGCATCTAAATTACTGGTATTCAAGTAGCAGCTAAGGATTCTAGGTAAGTAGAAATTGCTTAATGCGCGTGCATACACACACACACGCACACACACACACACCACACACATATATATTGTGAAGCAGAAAGAAGATGTGAAAAATTACATGTTGTTCTGGTCACCTCTGATTTCATATAAATCATAGTAGAGCGGAAAACAAATGACATGACTTTCAAAACTAGATGATATGATATGATTGTGCAGATGGTTCTCATGAAGGTACTAAAATAATTTCTTTATTCTGTTTTATATAATTATAGCATTTAGGTTGCAATCCTAAAGATGCTTCCTTGAAGGTATGTTTCAATTGAAAATCAGGAGCTAGATGGATCTCTTTAACTTTCTCCCATGGTTGCTTAAAAACAGTAAGCTTTTCCATTAGTAGAACAAATGTAAATTTTGGATGTCATTTTTAAAATTGTAATGAAGATAAATCATCACAAACCACCAAAATTCAACAGCTACAGCTTTTCAACATCTAAAAATGGAAAGGTGTCTATTTTAGACTTTACCAGTCTTGACCATCGCTCTTAGAAATGAGGAAACTGCCAAAAAATTAAAATCAATATCAACATCAGAAATATAGCCAAATACATAAGAGCATTCTAAGAGTCAGCCAATAAGCCCCTCTCAATGAATGGATGAACCTGTCAGCTTCATTTTTATTTATATTCATTTCACAAATGTGTGCAGTCTCATACTTATCATATAACATGAATCATTTACAATACCTGGTTATATGGATAAGTATGCTGGTTATAAGAAAAAGTGTGCTGAATATGCAAGCACATAATTTGCAAAAGACAATTTACTCTATTTCATCTATTGTGTTATGGCTTTTTTTTAGTCATAAATCTTTGTAGTTTCATGTTCACATTTGTACTTTCCTATCAACATGTATATGAAGTGTCTTAAGTTAACCATACTTCTTTGCAAAATGAACCAAATCAAAAATAATGTTCCTTTCTATTCAATATTTCATATCAAACATTGTAACTGGTTTTTTGGCATTATATGATGTAAAGGTTATTTATTATTTATTTATTAAATTTTTATACCGCCCCCTCTCCCAAAAAGGGACTCAGGGCGGTGTACAGCCTACTAAAAATGAACAATATGTACAATTAAAAACAAATTAAACAAATTAATCCGGCCAAAATCCCATTAAATACAAAATATTACTAATAAATTTAAAATTTAAGGATTATATTAAAATTTAAAAATTTTTAAAATTTAAAACCTAGTTAATTTAAAACCCCCAAAAAACCGTTTACTGGGCCAGGCCGGCCTGTTGGAAGAACAGGTTCTTTACTGCGCGCCGGAAGGTCTGGATGTCGGTAATGGCCCATATCTCCGGGGGCAGATCATTCCACAGGGAGGGGGCCCCCACAGAGAAGGCCCGCACCCTCAGGGTCGCCAACCGGCAACGATCAGGCGGCGGAACCCCGAGGAGGGCAACCCTGTGGGAGCGCACTGGGCGGCGGGAGGCTGTTGATGGCAGCAGGCGGTCCTGTAAGTACCCAGGTCCCAAGCCATGGAGCACTTTGAAAACAATCAATGCCACCTTGAATCGGATCCGGAAGGCCACAGGAAGCCAATGCAGCCTGCGGAGAAGTGGTGTTATATGGGAGCTCCGAGGGGCTCCCAAGATCACCCGCGCGGCCGCATTCTGGACCAACTGCAGCCTCCGGACACTCTTCAAGGGGAGCCCCATGTAGAGAGCATTGCAATAGTCCAAGCGGGAGATCACGAGGGCGGAGGTGACTGTGCGAAGTGCGTCCAGATCCAGAAAAGGCCACAACTGGTAAATCAGACGAATCTGACAAAAGGCCCCCCTGGCGACGGCCGTGATGTGATCTTCTAAAGACAGCCGTCCATCCAAGAGGACACCTAGATTGCGAGCCCTACTCATTATGTTTATAACTGTCTTAAGTTTAAATTCTTTATACTGGAAATTTTTCCAATCTTTTCTGTAGTATATTGACTATAGTTCCCACTCAGGTCCGTGCTTTGAGCGGGAAGCACGGACCTCTCCCATTGATTGATGCCGTTTGACAGCTGGCTAAAAAAGGAGCTGTCAAATGGCATCAGCTGTTGCCGCTCCAGCTGGCTACCGTGTTAGAGCGCCAGTAGCGGTAACCCTTTATTTTTAAATAAAGTTAGAGCTGAACCTTTGCCTTTGGTGTCTGCCTGAGTGATTACTGCCACTCTACAACACTGGCGACGAGGGCAGGATCCTAAATAGAGGCAAGCCAGGCAAAAGGACAAAGAGCGAAATCACTAGCCGAGAGCTGAAATCGCTACAGAGTTGCTGTCACTGCTCGCGAAGCGCGATTTCTAAATCGCCTCAGGAGAAGCAGCATAGTTGACGGAAAGATGACTTCGAATCCTGCATTCCCGCCCTTCAGACCAACGGCAGAGACATGGGAATCATACAGGAACCGGTTTGACTGCTTTTTAGATGCTATAGACCTTACTGATATCTCTGAAAAAAGTCTTATTTCCTAAGCTTTTGCAGAGCCACGGTATTTGACACCGCAACAGCATTATTGGCTCCACGATCTATTAAGACTATTCCCTGGGAAGAATTACAAGAAATTCTCTCCAACCACTACTCCCCTAAGCCTTCTAGAATTGCCAGATGCCATGCCTTCAGAAGGCGCATCCAGTCAGAGGGAGAAACCATTAGTGACTATATAGTAGCACTACGAACAGCTGCTTTACATTGCGAATTCAGGGATTACCTTGAGGATATGCTGTTAGATCAGCTGGTCTGTGGAATTAGAGATCCCAAGCTGCAAAGACAACTACTAGCTAAAAGGGATCTTAAAACAAGCCATAGAAGAATCCCAGGCTGCTGAGCTATCAGCACTCTCAGCAGCTGAGATACAGGGAAATCCAATTAGACTAGATAACCCAACAGTGCATTTTGATGAAGCCTCCACAAAGGAAGGTTAGAAGAGGCTACTGAGATAAACCACCTCAGACAGCCCAACCCTAATCAAAGGGAATACAGACAGGTTGCAAATCAACCTCCACGAATACAACCCACCTGCTTAAGCTGTGGAGGCATCCTGCAGATTCAGAAATGCCATATGCTTAAGATGCCAAAAGAAGGGTTATTTGGCAAGAATATGTCAGGCAGGAAAGACTTTTAACCAGCCTCAAAGGCCTCAGAAAGCCATACAATTCCCAAGACAAATCAACGATTGTTGCACATGCTACCAAGCTAAGATACCTAAAAGTAGTTCTAACAAAATTAGTGTCACTGTTTCTATAGAAGGTAGACCATGCAGAATGGAAGTAGACACCGGCTCTGCACTATCCATCATCTCGTGGATATGCTTCCCAGAGTAACAAGAAAGAAGATCCCTGGCTGCAATCTGACACTACGGGACTACCAAGGCAGAACCATTCCTGTCATCAGAAAAGGCAAGTTTCTAGTTCATCTTCAAGATTTTAAGGGTCACTTGCCTTTAGTGATAGTGGATGGCGCCCTCCCAAGCCTATTGGGATTAGACTGGTTCCCTGTCCTGGGCCTCCACATAGGTGGAATCCACGCCATTGCAAGTTCAGAAGTTGACTCCCTGTTCAGGGAATATACTGACGTATTCAACGAGGGCCTAGGCTGCTACGTGGGAACCCCAATATCCTTCAAGGTGGACCCCCAAGCAGTTCCAATCTGTTTAAAAACCCGCAGAGTTCCTTTTGCAAATCGTCCTAAACTTGATAAGGAACTAGACAGATTAATTAAACAAGGCATACTACAACCTACAGATTTTTCAAAATGGGAGACCCCTATAGTGACACCTCTAAAGAAGGATGGAAATTTTAGAATCTGCTCTGACTATAAATCCTCCATAAATAGATATTTACAAGTAAGCGCTTATCCGGTCCCCGTGGTGCAAGACCTACTCCATTCCGTTGAGCCTGGCTCCATTTTTGCAAAATTAGATATGTCCCAGGCTTATCAACAGTTCCCTGTTGATGATGAAACTGCTGAGCTGCAAACCATAGTGACACACAGAGGCGCTTTTAAATGTACATGCCTGCAATTCGGAGTTAGTGTAGCCCCTGGAATTTTCAGTCTCTAATGGAAAGAATTCTGCAAGGGTTGCCAGGCATTGTGCCATATTTCGATGACATTCTTATATCTGCCACCAATCAAACTCAATTGCTGCAGAGAGTCAGAAGTGTCCTTGAGCACTTTAGAAAGTCAGGTCTTAAATTAAAAAGAGAGAAATGCACCATAGCCACTCCACAAGTGGAATTTTTAGGTTACAAAATTGACGCCAAGGGTATTCACCCAACAGAGTCAAAAGTCAAAGCCATTCATGGAGCTCCCACTCCTACTAATAAGGCTGAGCTCCAAGCTTTTCTGGGACTTCTAAATTTCTATGCTTCATTCCTGCCCCATAAAGCTTCAATTGCAGAGCCTCTTCACAGGCTCCTAGACAAGAAGACGCCATGGCACTGGGGACCAAAGGAAAGTCTTGCTTTCAAGGAAATCAAATCACTACTAACGTCCAAAGCTGTATTAATTCAATTCAACAAGGATTTATCACTAGTTCTAGCAGCAGATGCTTCCCCCTTCGGAATAGGGGCCGCTCTGAGTCACAGACTGCCTAATGGTGCAGAAGCACCTATAGCCTTCTTTTCAAGGACACTGTCCTCCACTGAACACAACTATAGTCAAATTGACAAGGAGGCCTTGGCTGCAGTTGCTTCAGTAAAGAAATTCCATGAGTTTCTCTACGGTCATCATTTCGAACTCATAACAGACCGCAAGCCCCACACCACAACCACTGAAGCAGTTAATAAAGCATTGACCAGGGTGTTTGCCACACATGGCCTCCCTGATTCCCTTGTATTTGACAATGGGCCCCAATTTACCTTTTGTGAATTTGAGATCTTCCTAGCCAACCTGGGCATCAGACACATATTTGTAGCCCCATTTCATCCTGCAAATAATGGGCTGGCTGAAAGGCAGTCAGATCTGCTAAGGAGGTACTACAGAGATTGGGACCCATTAATTGGCATTCTAGACTGGCCCAATACCTTTTGAGCCAACATTCAATACCTTGTGCCTCCACAAATAGGTCAACAGCTAAAGTTTTAATGGGACGCTGGTTGAGAACCACTCTTGACAGCTGCACCCAAATTATACCCCAATGCTTCCCCTTGGGTCTAACAGCCAAGACAGAGGTTTCCTAGTAAATGACAAAGTGTATGTCAGGAACTTTGCTGGGCAACCATTGTGGTTACCTGGTTGTGTGGTAGCAGTAACTGGTCCCAAGTCTTATAGAATCCAGCTACCAGATGGGCGTGTCTGGCGGCGCCATGTGGACCACCTGAGGAGACGTTGGAGTACTTTACCCAGAGGTCATGTAGACGGTCCCGATGCAGAAGTACCACCACCTCCCGAAGAAACTAGCCTCCAGCCCACCAGGGATGACAGCCTACCTGGAGAAGAAGCTGACCAAGATCCTGACCAAATTCCCGACGTTCCAGCAGCCTCACCACCGATGGAAGCCATGCAGCAAGCAGAAGGCAACAGCCCGGTGCCATTTCCAACCAAACCAAGAATATCTGGACGACTACGCAGGCGCCCAACATATTTACAGGACTACGCATGCTCCTCACTGGGAGGGAGGAGTGTTGTGTACTGTAGTTCCCACTCAGGTCCGTGCTTTGAGCGGGAAGCACGGACCTCTCCCATTGGTTGATGCTGTTTGACAGCCGGCTATAAAAGGGAGCTGTCAAACGGCATCAGCTGTTGCCGCTCCAGCTGGCTGCCATGTTAGAGCGGCAGTAGCGGTAACCCTTTATTTTTAAATAAAGTTAGAGCTGAACCTTTGCCTTTGGTATCTGCCTGAGTGATTACCGCCGCTCTACAACATTTTTCAAAAATCAAAATTTAATTGGGAGGCAACTTCTATTCACTGATTTATTCTAAGAGAGTTGCCAACAGCACTAAAATTAACTTATTATTTCTGAATTCACAGAACTATTTGATGAAAATAGTAAATAGTAAAAAGACTGTGAGGCCAAGAAAACTACTTTAGAGCTAGCACAGCCATTTTGTCCAAGTTTTGAAATACAATATTTATGCTTGTTTATAGCTGAATTATTCAGATGAGTTGACATATCCAGATTATGACCCGCACTTAAGAAATTATGTCCTGATTGATTTCTGGCAGTCTATGACTAGTTGGAATCACTTGGTATGTGTGAATTTGAAAAGCAAGGAAAAAAAGAAAAGAGAACTGCTTGGTCTAACAAAAACATGAAGATGGGAAACAAGATTTTTAATTCCAGGAAAAGGGGAAATTAAATAAATAAAACTGTATTTTGTGTTCTATAGGAATTTTGTTTTCCCATAGATACTTACTAATGATGTTCAATAAGTAAGCCATAATTTTATGCACTCGGGATAACAATTAGCTTACAATTTTCATAAAACCATTTGTTGAAAAAGTAAATGTGGAAACAAATCTTTTTAAGGAGAAGAGTTTGAAATGTTATGAAGATGCTTAATTATGTAGGGAATTTAAATTTAAAAATCATGTAAATTATGACAAGACTTTCAAGTTTGAATGAGAATCATTGATCAAATGCACCAAGAAAGTGGATTTTTTCAGTAATCAAAACCTTTGATAGCATGGGAAAGTCTCTCAGTTTGGGGGAGTTGAAGTATTTTATTTTATTTTATTTCATTTTATTATTTATATATCACTTTTCTACCTTGCCCATCTCACCTAAGTGATTATGAGTGTTTTATAATGCAACAAATATCCAACATCTAACAATTAGGTAGTCATTTTGCATACTATTCTATTTAATTATGTTCCTATTATGATTGTGGCCTTTAGGGCAAGTCAGTCATACTATCTGGTAGCCTAGGAATATCTATTGTAAGATACCTTTGCAACTCAATGCAACATATATGAAATCAGTAAAACTGATTCTTTCATGGGCATCCCAGCAAGTTATGTTGATGCCAAACTGTCAAAATATGCTGCATAACATTGCAATGTAAGCTCCACCCTTTCTTAACTGTGTCACAATTTGCATGCAAACCCTTAAGGAACAGTGTGTACTGTAAGTTATAAGAAACATATTGCCACCCATCTTCTGCAGAAACCCAAATAGACTTCAGTCCTAAATATACCATCCATCAACTGCCAGTAAATCTTTGCACTGACCTACAATAGAATAAAATAAGTATTTATCCAAGATTTCTGTAGTTCATGCCTGCATGAGCGCTGATTGTGTGGTGTTGAAAACTTCAACTTGAAAGAACAATGTAGGCCACCAAGTTGATCAAGGAATAATTTGGCCACTTGGTTGAACTCAGGAAACATGGAGAATGGCTAAGGTTATATAGTGTATGTTTGCTCTTGAAACTGCTGGATCCGCCTTATAGGAAGTAATAAAAACTTTCATCATTCAGGGATAATCAATACTTGGTGCCTCCAACAAAGCATGCATCTTCTGCTGGTACAGTCAACTGCTACAAATTTATAAGCTGTGGATGTGAAACAAGTCATTGAACAATGATTCTCAATCTGTGTCCATGGACCCCTGAGGGTCCATGATGTTGTCACAAGGGGTCCACGAAGGCTTGAAGAAATGTTATAATTTAAATCTTGAGTAAAATGTTGAGAGTCCATGGCCATGGTCTTGTTGTGGCCCGCCAGGTGCCAGCAGAGCAAGTGGCAGACTTGGATGAGGAGGAGGTTGGGGAGGAACTTGGGTCAGTCCTGGAGTCTGGGGAAGGCTCTGATGGATGTTCTGCATCGGAAGCAGACATAGGGCTAGGGCCATCTCACATTTTCCAGCTGCCTTTGGAGTCAGAGGTAAGTGGGGAAGAAGAACAGCTGGAAGCTGTTTCAGATGCGCATATGCGCAGAATTGTCAGGAGAGGGGAACAACTGAGGAACGGGCTGACTTGGGAGGAGGGCACATGTGCATGCTGAATGGCCCCTCCCTGGGGAATAAATAGAGGCAAAAGGGGAGTGGTGGTTGCAGGAGACAATAGTTCATATTTCTTTCAGAAGATTTGCTTATAGTGGTTCGTGACTCAGAGACTCCTTGCCAGGAATTAATTTACAGCTTTGCGAATGGAAGCTCTCAGCCTGGCAATTATCCAAGTACTGATAAGGTTTGTTCTTGCAATTAACCATTGGAAGGATTATTATTGGGACTTTTCTGTGTGTGAATGCCATGAACTAAATAAAGAGTGGTTTTTTCGGGACAAGGAGTCTGTTTCTTGATTCTACTAAGCCTGGGCCAGAACAGGTCTGTGGCCACAGAAGGTATTTAAAGAGGGTCTGTGCTGAAGGAAAGGTTGAGAACCACTGTAATAGAATATTGTTTTATAAGAATACATACATTAGAGAATCACAGTTATGGTTATAGTAAGCAGTTGGCATAGTAGGTTACCTTGTAAGTAGCACTATTATATGAGTAACACTAAGGAGTGGTTCTTAAATGACAAAGTTAAATCTCACCCTTAATACTATCTAGCCATCAAGTCAGTCAAGGAGTTAGATTCAGTTATGTCCAATTTCTCATCTTTGGATTACAAAGCCTATGCACACTCTTCTGAGTCCTGTCTACTAGATTCTTTAATACCTGTACTAAATAGGAATATTGAAATGATTCAGTCTATTTGCTTACTCTGGGAAATGATCTTGCTCTAGGCTACAAGGCATATGTCCACTTACCTAGTCTTTAAGGAGACAAAATGAAATCCTTAGAGAACAGCTTGTCTTTATCTTGATTCCCATGTATTCAGGCTGAACTTTATTTGTGATTGTAAATCACCTGAGTAATGGCAGTGTATCCACTTTTGAAAAATATAGCAAAAAAAAAAAAAAGTCTTCTGACCTGTTCTGGTTGTACAGGCAATCTGGCTGTGACATCTGTCACCTTATTGATCTGCAGGCTTGATATCTGTACTTGTTTTTCCTTGGTTAACTTCAAAGATTCAGGTAGAGCAGAGAATGCCGCCCCTTTCAGCTGTCTCTCCAAATCCACTTTTGTGATTTTTGCTCTGAGACAAGTTTTCAGAGAGGAATTATTCACCGTGATATATTGTGCCAGGGAGTGAGATCATTTTTTTCTGCGTATGCCCTAGCAGTTAGAAATCATTCTGCTGTTATATTTTTGTTAAATCTCTGCAATTTCTTGCTGGTGCTGACACTTTAGCCTTCAGGACTTTGTCTTTCGAAAGTGATATGAGTTCAAATCTAATTTTGCCTAGAGCACCACTTAGTGTCATATCAAAATGGAGTCATTAAAATGTCCAAATCTATTTTTCTAGTTTTTAAGTCCTGGAACCACACTTGGAAACTACTGCTAATTTAATTCTAAGACTGTATGTTATACCCTGAATTTTGCAGTACAAAATTTATTAAAGCCACTGTAATCAACAGAAGGGAGAATAGATAGTTATAAAAGCTCTCTCTCTCTCTCTTTATATCCCTCTGTTTTTATTTCTGATGATACCAGTCTTTTTATGGGTTTAATAATGACAAAGAGTAGAATATGGAAAGAAGTGTACCATTATGTAATCTTAGAGAGGATAAAATATATAAATGCATTTATAACTGCTATAAAGAAGACCAGAAGCTTCTTCTTTATATTTTTCTTTTTTCTTTCCACTTTTTTCTTTACTATTTCTTTACTATTGATTCTATTTTTTTTTATTTTGTTCGCTAAAGACATACTGCTTTTACTTTGTGAAAAGACTTCAATACAAATAAACCAGTGTACCAGCCTTTGATTCATATACAATGATACAGATGCTTAATTATGTAGGGAATTTAAATTTAAAAATCATGTAAAGCTTTTGGATTAGCCACAATTGTACACCTTCATTCTTATCTCATATTCATCAAGAATACATACAATGTTAATTATCTTTCAACCATTAAACCATTCATCTCTAAGAAATATTTCCATTTGTATACCAGTATACCATAAACATATGATTTTTAAACATTTTAAATTAAAAAAAATGTTACATTTGCATTATGTTGATTTTACCAAAGTAGTTTACTTCAGTTTCCAACCAAATGGCATCTGTAGGTATTTTTTAAAAGTTGAATGACTAGAATTTGTGATGAAAATACTGCCTGAGGGATAATTTAAGGCTGCATATTAAAGTAAAGATGGATCAAAAGGCTTGATGATCTGAAGCCACAATTCAGAATAGAAGAGAAGAGAAGAGAAGAGAAGAGAATGCTTTATTGGCCAAGTGTGGTTGGACACACAAGGAATTTGTCTTGGTGTAAATACTCTCAGTATACATAAAGAAGGAACATTCTAATAAAGAGTAACTTAAATACTAATATCCTCTTATAAATGTTAACTGTCAATCCTTCTTTCCATTTTTTAAACAGTTTGGGGGCATTTTTTCAGTATATTTATGTCTAATTGTCCAAATACTTGTAATGTCTCTACCATAGCTATGAAGAAATGGAATTTCTTTAGCAACCAGCGTTTATTGAAAAATGTATGGGGCAAAATATTGACTGTTCTTAATTTTAATATAAATTCCACAAATATGGATAAAAACATGTTAGCACGTCCCATTTCCTTGAATCCTTCTTAGGATTTAGTCACATGGCAACTTAAACTACTTGTTTCCAGCTTTTTTATAAAATGAAAATTAAAAAACCTTCAGAAATTCCTGTAGAGATTGCAGTGGGCTAATATTGGCATTGACTTGATGTTCAATCTGGACTAAGGCCAATGGGAAATCTTACCAGTCATTCTCCTGCATCTTGTCCTTTCCTTGTGTAGGAAGTCAAATGTATGATGGACAAGGTGTGGACAGGTCTTCCTGTCCTTTTCCTTTTATGATTGGTTCCAACTCAATAGTCACTCATGTTTGCTTAATCTCATGGAGACCTTCCTTCCCCTTCCTGTATTCAGTTATTTTAACTTTATACAATCCTCTTATTGCATATGTATGTATGTATGTATGTATGTATGTATGTATGTATGTATGTTTTCGTAGATTTTCACAGGTACAGGTATGCAGGTCTCAGTGTGTTCAGGTCTTTTCCCATGTAAGATTGAGACTATCTGGGCAACGTTTCAACGAGATCTCACTCGCCATCTTCAGGCTGGTGCTTTCGGCTTTGTGTTTGTGCGAGCAAAGCGTGATCTGAGCTGCTGTCTCCCTATATATACTGGTGGGGAGATTGATGTAAATCTGCAATCTGCAAACATCAACTCCATCAACCAATCAAGAAATGACAACACAGCCAACCTCCCCACCAGCATATATAGGGAGACAACAGCTCAGATCACGCTTTTCTCACACAAGCACAAAGCCGAAAGCACCAGCCTGAAGATGGCGAGTGAGATCTCGTCGAAACGTTGCCCAGATAGTCTCAATCTTACACAGGAAAAGACCTGAACACACCAAGACCTGCATATATATATTTCACATTATACCCAATTTCTGGACAAATTGAGACTGTTTAGTGGGGGAGCTCACTCCAGATTTTTACACATTTTAGATTTGAAACATCAAACCAGAAAGCAGCTGTAGCATATTGATAATAATAGCCAATAGGGTCCTTGTAGAATTTTAAAAGTAGCTATTATCATCTGGACAACTAAGATTTGCAGCAAGTAATAATATAAGATCTGTGCTGGCTATCCTAAGTAGAAGTCACACTATGGTAGATTGGGTATGTGCCTAGACTCATCACACAATATATACAGCAGTGTGAGGAGGAAGTGCCATACCTAACAAAGTAGTATTGCCTCATGAAGTTTAAAGCATAATTATAATCAGCAGTGGGGTGATCACCAGAGGTAAAAATATAGTATAGGATAGGGGTGTCAAATTCACGGCTTGCAGGCCGCATTCGCCCCGCAGGGTGCTTAGATCTGGCCATGACTCTGCCCTGGAAATAGCGAAGGACCAGCCCACAGTGCCTTTGCCAGCAAAAATGGTACTCAGGATGAGCGTGCATGCCCTCCTGAGCTTCGTTTTTGCTGGTAGAGGGCTGCAGGAAGATCCCTCACAACCCTGCCCAGGCCACCACAGGTGCCCCCTGATGAGTGCTATCAAATTGGCCACTATATATTTTCTGGAGTATTCCCTCTTTTTATCCCCTGAGCAAATAGAATGTGATTACAATGTTCTCATCTAGGGATTTTTCTTTATTAGTTGCAGAATCAAGGGGGAATATTGTATATATAGGCAGAGGATGCGAGAAGAAATGAGCAAGATCCACTTAATTTTAGGGAAACTGGAAGAGACGTTTCTGAGAATAAGTGTATCTAGGGTTTTTATATATATTGGGAAATTGCCAACCTTTGTGCCACTCTTGTATTTAGATTTTAAAAAGTCTTTAAAGTCTTTGAAATAGCAAGTGTTTAAAAAAATATAAAAGGAAATGGAGATCAAGCGAGCCAAGGGGAGGTGGGGTAGGAAGCCATAGAGCTAATCATAGCTGTGGCTGTTAACTAAATCAGAACACAGGATTTGAAACAATCTGCTTTGAGGACAAGGCAACTTGGGCTGAAAAATACTTTTTTATTGTATCTGGAAAACACTAGCAGAGACTGCTTTTGCAGTAGACTAAGAAAAAGAGGAGCATGATGTCATCTGATTCTGCATTCTGGGAGAGGTGGCTGACTTGTTCTGGTGACAAGCTAAAGAATATATGAAGATTCCCTAATTGACAGCATATAATGTGATTTCTAAAATGCAGTAGTCTTCAGGTGATTGCCAGAAATCACAGTATCTGCTGCAATCATAAGGAGTCCTAATACTTTACCATAACTTATTCTATCTTTACTAGGAGCTTGGAATACAAAGGTTTGTACATATATATTGTAACAAAGCTACTATACTTTCACAGTATGCACAACTTATCCCTCCTCCTCTATAAAATACTGTGGAATATTTAACCTCTTCTAAACAGTCAAGATTAACTCCCCTCTTGCTGTGAAAAAAAAGATAACTACTTCATTTATATATAATAAAGTAGCAGAGAACTGACTTGTGAAATTAACTAGGGGAATCTTTCTTACTCTTTTGGCAGAAAAGGAATTACCATCTTTGCTCACTATAAATTATCTTAACTAATACCACCGGAAACCCAATGGAGAACTTCAGTGCCTGAAGGCTGTTTCATAGATACAATACCTTATTAATAAGTAAATAGGCAGGACCTGTTTAGATTCTCCTTCGATATCTTCTAATTCAGTGTTTCTGCCTTTAAGGTTAACCATCCATATATAAACTGGAGACATTTGGAGGATGTGGGGGGAAATGTTCAGTATTCTTCTCCAGAGAGAGGGTCTCTGTAATGGAGGGGAGTTCTTACCAACTTTGGAAAAGCTTCCATCTTTCAGTGGTTCCATCATTCGTTTACTATATTCAATAAACATTCTCTTTCATGACAACTCGTGATGAAGGGTATCACTGATTACCAACAACGAGTCTCTTTATATGCTATCTTTGGAATCAAAGGTGAACATGCCTGTGAAGACATGGGGAAATGACAGAAAGAGGGACGCTGTCTATCCCTGATTCTCAACTCATAGGCAGGATAAGGCACAAAATAAGGCATCAACAGCTAACAAAAAACAGCAGCCTTTGTCTTCTTTCAAGCTTTTGCTTAGCACACAATAGAAGTAATTCTCTTTGATTAAATTAAAAACAAAAAGGAAGGGGGATTAGCATCAAATCCTTTGAGTATTTGTGATATTCAATTAAAATGTATTGAGTAATAAAAATGCATGGCATATGCAGGAAATAATAGTTAAAAAGGCTAATTGGAAACCTGGCTGTTAAAATGACAAATTGTTATTTCCTTCGCTTTTGATTCATACAGCATTATATATCAATAAGGGCTGGTTTGCAAAATGTCTCAGCCTTTGATAGACATTGGCGGACTGGTTAGTTATTGCTAATGATAAGCCAGTCAAATCAGTCTCAAGAGTAAATAAGAAATTAAAAAAAAAAAAAAAAACAAGAAGGCACAGCCATCAGGAACCTTTGATATTTGGTTCTGCAGGGAAGAGGTTTTACTCCTTGAGTTTGACTTAGCTTACCAGCCCCGCTTTGAGAATATGTATGTGTTAGTATGGCAATTGATGGTTTATTTGAATTTAATGCATTCATCCCAGTCTTCATAAAAACATCCATTTGATGAATCAAAAATTTCTATAAAAGTAGCATGAATTATCAGTGCAGTTATCTCAGGTGGTTTACTGTACAAATATGCTTATCTCAGAAGCTTGCAGATATTATTAGACTGCAACACTTCAGTTGATACTTGGTTGGTTGGCTTTAATATTTAGCTAATATATTGCAATATATAAAAGCATACAGGTTTTCTTTGTTTTGCTTTTCCCTGGCAGGTGCTGGAATATAAATTGGTCCCTTTTGGAGCCTTCCCATAAATATTACCTTGTTTATTTCCTTCTTCACAAAAAGCTAGGCCATAATATAGTTTTTTATGTCTAAGATGCCAGCTATTGCATTTGTACTGAATGCCCACAGGGAGCATTTTTTTAAAGAAGGGGTCACATTTGTCATTTATTAATTCAGATTCTAAGCTTGATTTTTTTAAATAATTTAACCTTTAATGGAATTAATTTTTTCAGATTCATATCACAGGCATTTTTATTCTGACCATAGCTTCAACAATGAACAAGTGGAGATCACAAAGGAATTATGGACTGGAAAGTAAAAAAGAAAGAAAGAAAAGAAAGACCTGTCTACCAATCACTAGTTACTAATTGTTGTAAATACTCAATGGGAAGCCACAAGGAAATATAATTTTGTTTATATTTTAAATTTTTTATCCAGGCTTTTTTACTTTTAAGTAACCCAAACTGGTGAACATACACAATACCGCTTTTGTTTAGTTTCCCCACAACAACAACAACTCTGTGAGAGAGTGGTTGGCCTAAAGTTACTCAGCTAGCATCCTGACAGCTTTGGAAGCTGAAAGAACATTCTGGACAAAGGCAATATCAAATCATGTTCTTATTGTTCCTATTTTATCACCTATGAAGAGATATTAAATGAAAAAAGGAGAACTACAAACTAGACAAGCATTGAAGAATCAGGGAATCGAGGTGGAATGGTGGGCCTATTTGCAACTCCAATCAAAATATTTAAAAGATAAGAGAATAGGAGGAATTAGTAGAACTAGGACAAAATTAGATGAAATTTTATTAGAACCGGAGCAGAAGATTGTTAGGAATCTGTCCACCAATTAGTTGGGTTGGCAATATATAAACTAACAATGTATGCTTGTAGCTTTAAGACAAAATCATTGTATTGATTTATACTATATTCTGATTGGTTGAGTATATTGCGAATTACCATAAGAGGGAGCTAGAGATCATAGCTTGCTCTCTCTGACATTGTGTCTCTCTGACATTGTGTCTCTCTGACATTCTGTTGCTATCTAAGGTTCTTTGTTGTAGTTATGCTGTGCTTATAGTTTGATATTTTTGTTTACTGTAAATGACAAAGGCAACTGGTAAGAAGACTTTGTAATTGGATATTTTTTGGACTGGAAAACATATATGACCTGGACCGTTTATTGGACTGTGCTATTTCTTAAAGTAAACTTTAACTCAATTTAGTGTATCTGTGTGTGGCTGAATAATTATTCATAACTATTCCCATAAATGTTTCCATGTGCATATCCTTGTTACTCAAGGGTTATTCTGTACATATCTATACAGAAAAGATGATAAAAATATATCAAGTTTTATTGGAATTTAAATTGGAAGAAGAAACAATAAAGGAAACGATGGTGTATGGATGAAAAATTTCAGTTATAGCATTAATTTAGATGATTGGCAAAAACTTTGGAATAGAAACAAAAAAATGACTCTAGTAATACCCTTTAAAGAAAATATATAAATTATTTTATAGATGACACATACCCTCATCAAGATTGGCAAAAATGAACTCTAAACTTTCCCCCAAATGCTGGAAATATAATAAAGAAATAGGAACTTATTATCCCTTATGGTGGAGTTGCAAAGAGGCCCAAAATATTGGCAAAATTTACATAACTGGATAGAAAAAATGTGTGGAATTAAAATATAACATAGACCTGAGTTCTTTCTGCTAGGAATTAACATTAAGAAATATGATAAAGAAAACATATATTTAATGATCCATGTAATTACTGCAGCAAGGCTGGCATATGCGCAGAATTGGAAAAGTAAAGATATCCCAAATGAATTGGAAATTTGAGGAAAATTACAATGTGTGCAGAAATGGATAAACTAACAATAGAACTAAAAAATAAGGAGGATTTGAATTACTATAAAACATGGGATAAATTTTATGGTTGGCTAGAGACGAGGAAGATCCATGAGAATAAGGAATGACTATATGTATATTTAAAGTGTATAGATGGAAATTGTTGAGGTAATTCCCTGTTAGGAGAATGAGTGCACACAGGGAGACGTAGTGAGAGTAATGTTGAATAACACACACACAGCACACAGCTACACTGTATAGTAAAATGTAGGTTTTACTTCCAGTAAACAATTAAGCAAAGTTCAACAAACAGTCCAAGTCATACATGGTTACAGCAGTCAGTTTTTAGTCCAGGGATAATCCAATAACAAAGTCCAGTATTAAAAACAGTTCAGTAATAGACTCACATCAATCCAAGAATAATGATGATCAGTCAGTAGGGAAATGCAGGAACCAAAAACAGTGAACATCAGAACATTGACCAACTAGCAACTAGCAATACTCTGGGAAACCAGGTTTCTGGCTCCATCTTAGGGCCGTTTGAAGAACCACACCCAATTACAATTTTAGCATTCCCTTAAAGAGACAGTATTAAAATATCTATCCTGGTTTATATATTTCCAACCCAACTGTTCGGTGACTTACATTCCTAACAGAAATTATGTAATATTACTATTGGATTTAGTGATGTAAAGACAATGATTGATGTTAGGAAAACTGTACTATGTTCAACTTTTATATTACAAGAGTGTATTTTTGAAAGGACTAGAAGGAATGAAAGTTCTGAAAATGAAATTCATTTTCAAAATTCAAAGTCTCCTTTGAAATCCAAACAGCCAGAGGCTGTCACAATATTTGCTAAAAATGTAGAATTACAGGGTCATCCCGTGAAGAAATTTTCACTCTAAACCCTACAATGTTTAGTGCACCTTGAGCATTCCAATTTGAATTCTTCAAATATATGTCTCTGTATGTATACATATATATTACAGATTTTTAAAAATAATATAAAAGCGAGCACAAACTAATACAAATAGAAAAGAAGTCAAAGAGAAATACATCGAAAAAAAATAGAAAATAGCAAAAAGATGTAAAGTAACTTCTAATGTTCTTTACAATAATTATAAGTACAATTATAAGTTTATCTCTTATTCCATGGTTACAAATATCTCTCTTCTTTTTATAGTATATTCTGTTTAATCATCAAAATAATAAATCATAATTTTTTTTTCATGGAAAAATGTCTCCAAATATAAGTTCCTATGATGATTAGCCCCTCCCCATAAAGAATTCCAGGAGTTTCATTTTATGATAATTGCTGCATATTTGCAGCTGAAGTGTTTCTCTGTCTTTCTCTGAGCCTCTGAGATCGTAATTGCAACTGTGGATCTCAACTATTTGGTGATATCTATCATGCAATGCAAGACACTGCCTGGTTTTGTTGTAAGAATCCACAAAGCTCTGTGGTTAAAAAAAGCAGAATAGAAAAATGCCACTTTATGTTTATCTTTCTACAATATAATGATTGTTTATAGAGGTCTAAAGCTGCAACCCACTTCCATTCTGATAACCTTCTTAACCCCACTTTAAATGCTGGGTCAAAGCAAACAGGCCATTGAACTGAGTTGTAAAATGGAAAAGGAAGCTTAAATGCTCAGCTGAAAGAGTGTCATAATTATTCCAGTACAATTAATTTACTATTTTACAATTTCAAAATATTTACTTGACTTGAAGTTATGACCCTCTTCTTTTTTCATATTTCTTCCTCTTGTGAAACAAATGCTAATTTTTCCATACTTTATTTTTAGAACCACATTGGTTTCCTTTTCATTTCTCCAAATATTCTTTTGATCATACTACCAGGCTACCTACTTCATTTTTTCTGCTCTCTTCTGTTCCCTATCAACTTACAGTGCTCTCTATATTTCATGTTTTAGACCTTTTCCTCTGGGTTAGCTTCGCCATAACTCAGTATTTTAAAAAGTATGTCTATGCTGGGAGGACAATTTGGTGTCCTTCATATGTTTGGACTTCAAATCACATCAGTTCCAATCAGATCATTTCATTATCTTGGATTTTTACCAATCACTATGTTTCCCTCTGGAACTACTTATTGGAACAAGGGAAGACAAACTATGGCTTTCCAGGTGTTTCTGAATTTCAATTTTCTCACCTGTTCTTATCAGCGTGGCCAATGATGAGGGATAATGCAGTTTTATTCAATAATGTCTGCATTTGATAAATAATTGGGCAGTTAATTTTATAATAGACATGTGCTATTTCAATCATCAAAGCTCTTTGCTACTATTTTACTTACTTGATTTTCTCTTGAAGGAACATTGCACATTGAGTTTACATATAACAAAAATATTGTCCTCACCCAAGAATCAGAGAATGACTCTGTGAAGAAGCTATTTCAGCAAGATCTGTGAATGTCAGCCTCAGGACATGCAAAGCAAAGAATTACATGAGACTGCCCATTACCTGGGCATATGGAGAAGTCAGATGAAGTAAGGCGTCCCAATCCCACATTTGGCAAATAGAGAGGAGAGCAGAACAAAGACATTCTGGGAGGCTCCTTGCCAAGCAAGGGATTAAATCTGTTGATTAAAGACAGCAAATTGCCTTATGATTTAAGAAGCACCCCTGACCCATGATCCCTTGTTAGAAGCAACTGTCTAATCTTTGGCTCTTGTGTGATGCTTGTGTGTGAACTCTGCTTGTGAAATTCTGATCTCTGGATTAGTTGAAAGCCCTGACCTGGATCTTGAAACTCTGGATTGGATTTGGACTATCCTGCTGTATGCTTCTCTTAAAATAAAAGCCATTCAGGAAAGTTTCTTTCAGAGATTGCATTTTGACTTGCATTCCTTGTCTGCTGCTATATTTTGATTTTGAGAAAACTGCTAATTCCCATAGCAAATGTGTGAATGAGTGTTCGAATTGAAATAAAAAAACAGGACAAATGTCATGGTTTAATACTAATTGCTTTCTTACTCCTATTGTGGAATGGTCACAGCAAAGCAATGGTAATCACAAATAGGATCCTCTGGGAAAGCAAGTCTTTTTGGTTCCTCCCAACTTATTGCTAGATGAAATCCATCAGCTTTTGGTTGGAGCCTTGCTGCTCGTTTCACCTACCTTTCAGAGTTCCAGAGGGCACACAATTTTCTAACAACTCTGTGAGATTATTAGAGGGAAAAGGCATGATTCATTTCCACTAGGAATGACTTCTTTCTTCAATAGGTTGTAATATGACTGAGCTCTTTGACAATTTCATAGAATAATTAATATTTCATGTCATGGGCAAGAAAAGCAAGTTCAGACAAAGCACCCATGGCAACATTAGAGTTAAGAATTCCTATCTTTTTTTTTTTTAATAAAGTTTTATTTGAGATTTCACCAAAAAACTCCCAATACAAATAAAACATCTTTTTTGAGAATAGCATGGTCTCAGGTTATCACTTTTCTATACAGACACGAATATAAAGATGATTTCATAATCATCTTTATATTCTATTCCATATCTTCTTACTCTTTTAACTTTTTCTCCATAACTTTTTTTTACTCAATATTCTTAATTATCACATATCTAAATCCAACTATATATCTTTTTCTAAATTCCAATGTCTTTCTACTAATTGTATTTATACTTTGCCTGTTTCAAATTTCATATCATCTTTTATCATTAACCAAATTTTAATTAAAATATGACACCTTTATATCTCTTAATTTCAACTCTTGTTTAAACTTCGATTCATGCTTTGAAATTCCATATAATACATCCAAATCAAATTCTATTTAATACCTTCTTAGAATACACACTATATTCTTTAAACAAAAATATATATAACAATAGTAGATAAGATACTCATTCCCCTCCAATTCAATTCTATCTTTAATATTAGTTTATTTTTAATTATTTCACATCTAAATTCAATTCTATATCTTTTTGCAAGTTTTAATATCTTTCTGTTCATTATATTTATACTTTTATCTGTCCTGTTTCAGTTTCATATTGTCTTTTCTCATTAATCAAATTTTCCCCTGTAATTACTAATTGGAGTATGACACCTTTATATATTTAAATTTTATCCATTCAACTCTTATTTAAACTTCAATTTATGCTTTTAGAGTTATAACATTCTATATAATACATAAATTCCAATCACATTCTGCTTGGTACATTCTTAAAATACACACTATGTTCTTTAAACTAAAGAAATACATACATACATACATACATACATACATACATACATACATACATACATACATACATACATACATAAAACAATAATAGATAAAACACTCATTCTCTTCCAATTCAATTTTATTAATATCAGTTAAGTTATGACAACTTAAACTTTCCGTAGTTAATTAAAGTGTCCCCCTCCTTTCCTAACACAACTTTCTCTTATTCCATTTATTTATTAACGAACGTTCCATTCCATTATAATAAGTATTTTATCCATTATTTTAATCACACATTATCTCATATTTTCTAAAAACTTATTTCTATTTTTAATATACCAATACTATTATATGTACCTTTGCAGAATCCTTTTTTCAATTAAACTCTCACCCATTATCTTTAAATAGGCTTATTATTTCAATTCTTATGCCTTTTCCCTGTTTCTCTATATCCTTTTTCTGTCTTTTATAATTTCTTTTCCTTTCCTTCTTCCCCGTCTTCTTCTCTATATCCTGTTTGTGTCTTTTATAACTTCTTTTCCTTTCCTTCTTCTCTTCTTTTCCCTCTCTTTTTTGCCCCCATGTCTCTCTACTTCTAATTCTCTCTTTTGTAATCCTCTCTTCTGCTGCTTAGTATTGTAATTATTTTTCAAACTATTCTTTTTTTTAGGTTGTTTTTTTAAGTCCTAAACTTTCCACTCTCTTTCCCAACTTTCCCTTTTTTCCCTCACACAAGGTTACTTGATCATTAAAGATGGCTTCTTCTTTGTCCCGACCTTCTTGCTCCGCAAGTATTTCTTGTTGTTTCTCATAGTTCAGGATCTCCGTTTCTAAAAATTGAAATATGAAGCCAAAAGAACCCCTTCCTTCTTAAGTTCCATTTTCAGTACTTCCCAGAACGTTGCCATTTTAAACACTTTTAAACAACCATCCGATTGATTTTAATCATTTAAATCCAATAGCCAAAAATCCAAAAATCACCAAGTAGTCCAAATAATCCAAAGCTGTTTCTTCTTGCTTCTTTTTTCACTTTCTCTTCCTGAGGGCTCTATTATTTTGTTGCTAAGTTTCAGTTAGAATGTATCTTTTAGGAATCTTGTTAAAGTTTCACTGTGAGTTCTCCTCCATTTTCCAGATCCTGCCTTATTCTTGCTTTTTCTCTCCTTTCCTTCTTTTAAATATTTAAGTATCCAAGAATCTTTATCTTTATTATCACTTTGACATTTTATTTCCAGCTTAATTGCCTATTAATGTCAAAGTGGTTTTTTTTTTCACTTTCTCTTAACTGTCAATATAAGGGAAGGAGGGAGAGAAAAAAAAATCCAAATCCTTTCCCTTTCATCTCTCCTTCATTGCTTCCAAATCTTCTTTGGGAACAAGTTATTTTTTTATAGTTAAAATTCCAGGGTATCTTACGTTCTTGCTTTTCAATTCAACCCGGTCAATCAAAACTTTCTCTTCTTACCTTCCTCCTGCACATTCTTTTCTGGTTGAGTTCTTCTTTGAGGTGGCGATTTCTAGCCACTGCTACAACCACCTTCAGGAAAGGGAGTAAAGATCAGCTCGGGAGGGGAGATGCAGCTCTCCTCGACCCTGCTGACAGTCTCCCCTTTCTTCACCACCTCTACGGGGTGCCTTAGCCTTGAAACCAGCAGGCTTGGGGTGCTCCAGCGGTGAGCACACATGCACGATCACGGATTTCTGACTGTCTTTGAAGAAACTCAAAGAGGAAGTCAAGAATTCCTATCTTTTTAAAGTGGATGAAATTTATCCCAGATAGTTTAATAAATTGTTTTCTCATTTTCCTTAAAGGACAGCACATAGCTCTAGCAATTATCAGAATGGATGCTGCCATTCTTACCAGTGCTAGACATAAAATTGTTCATCACAGTTGGATATTTTATTTTTGAATGAAACCACTGGCAGACAAAGTTTAATCAAATCAGGCACCAGCCTAGCCATAGAAAAAATCCTATTGAGCCCAATCCTTTATTTACAGAATATGACATAATTTTGTTCAACTAAAGCTGAAACCTAACCTACTGGATGTATTCTGAGAGATGTGTGTGGCCACCCTGAACCTCTTACTCCCTCCTCCTGTCATCCCATCTCATCTTCCATTAGCTTGGAATTTTGCAGTCTCTTAATCTAAGCCTCTCTCTTGGAAAGTTATCTGCTGCCAGAACTTCTATGCACTGATTCTCCAGATGCATATTCCATAAAGAGACAATGTGTGTGTTAACCTCTCAGGTTCTTGGGTGATGGCATGTAAACCAATTAAGTTTTGTGGTAAAAAAAAGCATGTGTAAAAAAACGAAAGATTTAAATTTAATAGGCATCTGACCATCCCTTTTGTAAGTATATAGTTCTTATATTAACTTGGAGAATAAAACTTTTCAAAGTAATCAACAGAAATCTCCTGATTTGGTACTCATCTGCAGCAACATCCCTTTAAAAATTAAATGTGTCTTTTGAAATTAATTATGGAACTGGAAATGCTTGGATCTGTAGTTCAGTAACATATAAAAGGCCACAAGCTCTGCATGCGTTTTTTGTGGGAAAAGTGTGCTTTTCATTGGATATTAAACACAGAATGGAGACTCCTTATTTGCATTTGTAATAGAAAACAGGTATGAGGGAAAGCTTTTTCTGTAGACGTGTGGAGTCAGAATAAAAGAGATTAAGGCTATAATCCCATGCCTATTAATTGGAAGCAAATTCTATTACAATAAATATTTCACTGTACTATGAATGCTTCCCTCTAATCTAAAATAATCTGAGGTAACATAAACATATTTGCTTGTTTGTGTGCATTTATTATGTGAGGAAGAGTGAGGTAGTTGAGACAACATGAAAATAAAGTACTTTGCATCATTTTGAAGTCTCCGTCAAAGAGGTTTCAAACAGTCCTAGCATTTATTTATTGTTTCTTTCCTTAAATGCAATTAAGTATGATTGTACTTGTCTTTGCTAGATTTTACACAAAGCAGCCACAGTAAAGCAGCTGGGTTTGTTAAAGGTGTGTGAATTTGGTGTGTGAATTTGTTAAAGGTGTGTGAATTTAAAGGTGTGTTGAATTTGTTAAAGGTGTGTGAAAGAGTGTGGTAGTTGAGTTGGCTAGGCCTTAATAAAGAAGCATAATTTGTGTTGTCGAGATATAATCATCAGGATGCCTTATGAAAGTACTTTGCAATATATTGAATCCCCCAAAAGATGCTTTTAAAAGCTGTTTCTTGAAGCTTCAAACAGTTATAGCATTTATACTTCTCCTTTCCTAAAGTAACTCATGACTGGTTAATTCTTCTGGTTATTGGTCCAGCGCTGTGCATGAGCCACTACCTGAGGTTCCCATATTATGAGTACCCAGCATTCTAGAGAAAGCTCTGAAGAGTATCCAGCACTCTGGAGAAAGCTCTACTGTTGTGAAAGATGGAAGGGAATGGAAGAACAGAAAGACCAGTGGCAAGGGGGATAGATTGCAGTGGCAATGGGAGACCAGTGGGACCATGTTAGGGTGGAATAATCATGAAGAAAATCTGTAAGTTCTGACACTAAACCAGGGGTGGGATTCTCCCGGTTCGGACCGGTTCAGGCAAACCCCTAGCTCCAATAATCATCTGGCTCTGAACCGGTTTGCTCCAATGATCATGTGGGTCCACCTGCCCACCCCTGCGCTGTACTCACCTATATCTACTCAGCTGATTTGTGCGGCAGAGTGGATTGCTGTGCCTCAGCTGTGCTACTTCTTGAAGTAACATTGAAGGTCAGTAATTTCAAAAGCTGTGCACACACGCGCGATGCACGTAATTAGCGAACCGGTTGTTACACCGGCAGCATCCCACCACTGCGCTAAACTCACCATTACTCACTCATGGTATATAAAGAAAATCTCGTGAAGTTGATTACTCTGAGAAATCATGACTAGTCAAAGTCATCCAGCTAGCTTCATGACTAAATGAGAATATGAAGATGAATCTCTCCACTCCTAAGCTAGTATTTTAATATTCTACTAGAGTCAATGTATCGTATTAGGCTTTCCTTTTCCTTATTAGAAAGACAGTTCATTCTACCATTATCATTCTAGACAGTTAAGTATTCCTTCATCTGTCACCATAGTTATTAAACACACACACACACATGCAATACTTAAAATGCATTGGCATTTGTTTTCATCTTGTTTATAGCTGAGATTAGAAACCTCAAAAAAATCCCAGATGAATTCTTATAATAGCTGTCCTGCTGATATTTTATTGCTTAATTATTTTTTCTCCTTTCTGATATTTAAATTGAATGCATTTTTGAAGTTTATGTTTTAATATATTTTTAATTGCTATAACTTGGTAGTGAGGAAACAGGGAAAAAACTTCTCATGTTTCCCATATTTTTTTAATATTGTGTACATTGAATTGGTTATGAGTTACATTGCTAGTGTGGAAAGCTGGATTTGAGTAGGCTACATTAAAAGATTAAAAGAGTTGCCAATATGATGATATTCTAAAAATGTTGACAGAGCAATGGACTGCTTGAAGCATACATAATCTCTTTCTATACAGTGGATTTTCAAATAAGGAGGATTTTAGTTTCTATAGGCATCAAGAGACTAGATCTCTTCCCTTTCTCCATCTTTTCTTTTCCCTTTCCTTCCCTTCCTTTTGAATACAAATATACCTGGTTTAAACCCTCTCCCCATGCTCTGAAATATCTACCTGATGCTCAATGCTTGTTAAAGGTAAGTATGAATGTACAATAACATCAAGCAAACTGGAATTAAGTATGATTGTACTTGTCTTTGCTAGATTTTACACAAAGCAGCCACAGTAAAGCAGCTGGGTGAATTTAATATTTGGACTAATGGCTAAGTGGGTAGAGAAGGCAATATTATCCTTTACATCAAGTAAATAAATTGTATTATTGCATTGATTCTGAAATGAAATAAGCTGTGCCTGCTGCATTTAGGGCTTTTTCTGAGTAATACCATCAGTCCTTACCCCAAAGTCCTGTTCTGGGGATATGGTACTGTAGGTGTTTCCCATGTGTCCACATTAAAAACTTCTCTCTCTGTCTCTCTCTCCCCACTCCCCCACTCTTCTCACACACAATTTTATTAGTTGCTCAACAGATTGTCACAAAGTATTGGAGAGCCAATTGTCACAAAGTATTGGAGAGCCAACAGACCTTTCTTATGTATGAGTCATTCAAAGAATTCACTTTCAGAGAATTTTAGTGAATTAGTAAATCATTTTCTTAGTGGGAGTAACATCACATTTACCCATGCCTCAGAGGAAACTCTTCATTTGTCTACACAGCCTAACTGTTATATGTTCTGTCTTCTCGGCTCTGCTTTTTATACCTTCAGAAAGGGGGAAATAGTGCTAGATAACTGAGTTTAGAAAATTTGGAAGCCAATCTTATGTTTTAAGACAATCATTTTTGACATTCTCCTTATCCATAACTCTCCAGCTTCTTGCAGCATGGCAACATGTGGTAGCTATGAGACACACATATGGATAAGCAACTTTAATTTCTCACTATATATATTGTAAAAATACTACATTAAATTGGAGAAAAAGCCAAGTATTGCTGTTATGCTACAATATTTCAGAGTGAAACATCATTCTAATTTAATAATAAAGATTATTAATGATACACTCCGAAAATTCTTGCCAGGAAGGGGAAAGGAGAAAATAGTCCTATTTGAATTCATTCAATGGGGCACATATGTTTTTTTCTGAATTGCACAAGTTTATGTTTGTCTTCATCAACAGACTTAAAATGGGTTTTCTTTAACAGAAGTGCAGATGGGGAATCTAGCAATGTTTCTCAAATTGAATTCCCATTGCTATCATGTCACATTTTTTCACTGATACCACCCACTGTTTTCTAAAAGTACTCTCTCAACAACAATCTGCCTGAAATATAGTTTGAGACAGTTTCTTCATTAACCTGTCTCCATTTTTATTTCTAGCAATTGCCTTGGTTTTCTAATTGCATTTCTTTTCCTTCTTTTCTTCATAGTGCCTGTAAAGTGAAATGCCAATTTTGTAATTACTGATATGCCGAAGTATTTATTTCTATCCCTCCTTATCCTTTTTGCTTCCAAACCCATAAGTGTCCACTTCCTAAACTCTTGAGGATTTATAAATAACTGCATAATTTTAATTGTTTAACCAGAGTTCACGGGAATCACACACATCATAGCCATTAGCACAGAAAGGAGACACTTGAGTGCTCAGTTACGCAGTTAAATTATTGTTAATAATTTTTGAGTACTTCTCGGAGCATGAATGAAGTGTGGGTTTCCACCCAATATGCACTTCATTTATATCCACAAAAAATTATGAGACTGTACTGAGATACACTGGAAGGAATAAGATAAATTGAGGAAAAACTACCTTACACATAGTGATTTTGTTTTATAGATTTTTTTTAAAAAACCATTAGATATGTTTCACATTCTCTTTACTATGCCCTTAAGTCCTAATAGAAGATCTTTTCTCCCCTAGAGACTTGTAGAGTCTCACAATATCAGCTATGAAGAAATGTAGATTTGGCCTTGGAAAAATGTTACTGAGTCATGAAAAATGAAAGTGTGAGAAAAAATTGTAATTAAACCTGCTTTGATTTGTTTTGCTGAAGATGAAACAGTGAAAGAACTCTGCTGGGCTTGATTTTCTTATGATACTCCAATGAAGATCATTTTTGAAACCCTCCTGGGCCTGTTTTTTTTTAACCTTGCCTACCTTGAAGGGCTAACATCATCCACATCATTATTGTGCTGATATAACAGTAGCAAGGTTTATAGACTCTGAGCTGTGGTTGGATGAAAGTATTCTAGGTCGTTAGTGAAGCATTGAAGGAAGGGAGTTCATATGAGGCTAGAGTGACAAGATATCAAAAGAAGTCTAATAGCACTTTTTCTAACCCTTTTTTTTTATTAAAAGGTATAGGCTTTTGGGAATAGAACTCACTTTACCAGATGCCTAGTAGGGCTTAATATAGGACTTAAATGATTGACATAAGACATAAATTAGGGTGAGATGGAGATACTCTATCAACAATTGTCATATGGTGTGCTGCTAAAGTTTAAGAACTGGCTCTGCTGTGCTACACCTTTATCCATGCTTGAGAAAGTGAAGCCCAGGATGGACTATAAGTTATTTAAAATGTGTTCAAATAGTTTGAGCTATGATTTGTGGATGAGAACCAATGATACCATAGATCCTCTCTCAGGGTTGATCTGGTTCTGTTGATTTGTCTGATGCATTCACTGGAATGGATAAATAATCCAGACTGTTTAATTCCTGGTTTAATTCATTAGCGAGAAAATGGTCTTAGTATTGCTTGTTATATGTTGCCGTAGCAGAAAATCCTGCTTTTCTGATGGAATCTGTACTAGAGAGAGAGCTCTCATCTGCTTCTTAACTGAAGAATAAACTGATTTAAAGAAGCCTTCCTTTTCACAAATATACCACAATTCTTGCGCTTTTTCTTCACCTTCCTCTCTCCACTATTCTCAGTGTGGTTAATAAATATGGGTCAATATTTTATTTTATACCTTTCACATTCCTTTTTCTCCCTTTCTCATTTGGAACCACTCTAATCATCCTACTAATAAAATGTTTAATCATCCTCATATATTTGATAATATAGGATTGCATAAATAAATGGGTTATGTAGGTGAAAACTGCTGTAGACTTAAATGTATTATATGGGGATTTTTGTGTAAATTAATTTCTAAATTCTTTGAATGAGACAGGAATGGAAATAACAGTGAAAAAAGGGAAAGAACTGATTATGTAAAATAATAAAGTATCTGCGAGGAATATACCACTGAGAGGTAACAAGGTAGACGTCAACTATTATTATTAGCTATTCACTTAGGAATTTTCCTTTGAAAGTATCAAATTTATATACTTTTAATTAAAGTATTACATTGTTATGTATAGTTGTGTTCTCTCTGTGTGTATGAGTAGCTACTGTATGTTTACAGCAAAGAACATGGAGCTTATGCTTTAAATAAATTCTGTACCTCAAATCAGAATAAATCATTTCAGAAACAAACAGGACTCATTGAAAGGAAAGGTTTTATAAACCACTCTAGAGAACTCTGAATTGTTATTAGAATTCTGGAATCTCAGAATGCACTTTTGTATGAAAATTAATACATTTCTCCCAATTTATGAAGCCGGGAAGAGAGAGGGAGGAAGAATAGGAATATCCTCTTTATAAAAAAAAAAAAATCTTTCTTCATAACTCCCTTAGAGGAATCCAACCCTTGTGTTGCCCTAAGTTCCATCACTTTCTTCTGTTACTTCCAAAGATTTTGTGGCATGGAAATCTGTGGGTTAGAATGCTTAACTATAACACAAGAATGAGACAAGACCAGCAGTATGATGCAGAAAATAAAATTGGGAGTGCCAGGACATACTGCAATGTAAAAAAAAGTTGTTTTCCTACTGAAAAAAGCTGTTTTCTGTAAATCTCTGTCTCTATATCTTTATCAGATGTTATCCACTTATATAAAATGAAATTTAGAAGGATTATCTTCCATGCTTCATTGCAAAATCATTCAGATTTTCCTATTATTTATATGGCATGACATTAGGGAGAGAAAAGTTAGACTTTTGCTAATAGAAAATCGATAAAGGTTGCTACAGGAATAAGGAGTTTTCCACGATCTCTGTGTATTAACTATAGAGTCTCCTTGTATTCTAGAACGTTTTTGTTGTGCTCCAAAAATTTAACATTAAAAATTGCTCCTCACATGCTGTTGGCAGCTGCCTAAACCAAAAGTAAATCTTTTTCCCAAGGACAAATCTCATGAGCAAGTTTTACAAAGATAAAAGTAGGAGTGTTAAAATTAATTCCAACATGTTTATTATTTCTCCTTTAGAATAAAGGAGCTCTCTAAGACCTTCATGAATCTGCTTTGGGATTATTGCTAGCAAAACTCCCAAATCTATTATCTGCAGTCATCAGCTTTATAATGGATCCTAAATCCTTGGAGTCCTTGTTGGAGAACAGCTATTCTCCAACAATATGCTGATGATTGAGCATATTATAAGAGGGCTGTGAAAATATTTACAGACCCCTCACATCCTGGACATAAACTGTTTCAACTCCTTCCCTCAAAACAACATTATAGAGCACTGCACACCAGAACAACTAGACACAAAAACATTTTTTCCCCGAAAGCCATCACTCTGCTAAACAAATAATTCCCACAACACTATTCAACTATTACAAAGTCTGCACTACTATTACTGTTAATCTTCTCATCATTCCTTATCACCCATCCCCTCCCACTTGTGATTGTAGGACTGTAACTTTGTCGTTTGTATCCTTACGATTTATATTGGCTGTTTCCTAGTATGATTTGATTGCTGATTGTACCCTGTGACTATCATTAAGTGTTGTACGTTATGATTCTTGATTCTTAATGAATGTATCTTTTTTTTATGTATACTGAGAATATTTACACCAACACAAATTCCTTGTGTGTCCAATCACATTTGGCCAATAAAACTATTCTATTCTATTCTATTCTATTCTATTCTATTCTATTCTATTCTATTCTATTCTATTCTAGCTTCATTGTACAGTGCCATATTTCACTTTACTCTTCAAATACTACTCTTAAATGAGACATGGTATAAAGTAGAGACACCATTCAACAGAGTGGGGTTGTTCAATGCTAAAACAGATGAGATGGAAGATATTCAAATATTGAGAACCTATCACATATTGTATGGAACTTCCTATTATGAAGTCTTCAAGTATCAAATTCGAGTGCAGAAAAATGGATGGATACCTATATTCCATACTGATTTTTTTTTCTCAGTACAATACTGTTGAGAGCATCTGAACCAAACCAAGATTTTTTTTAAAAAAGGTCATATAAATTAACGGTAAAGGTTTCTCCTATCCAGTCATGTCCAACTTTAGGGAGCAGTGCTCATCTAAATTTCTTAGCTGAGAAAGCCACTATTGTCTGAACACTCTTCTGTGATCATGTGGCCAGCATGACTATACTCCAGGGCACAGGGAACACTGTTATCTTCCTATTGAAGTGGTACCTATTTATCTATTCTCATCTGCATGCTTTCAAACTGCTAGGTTGGCAGTATCTGGGGAAGTATTGGAAGCTCACAGTGTCATGCAGTACTCAGATTGGGAACAATGGCTGTCAGCTTTTCAGCTGTCAAGCTCAGTGTCTTTAGCTGCTGAACCATCACATGCCCACACAAATATTAAGACAAAACCCTGCCTTCTCTGCCAATATAGGTATCATGAGGGGGAAGGGTACATAATGTCAAAATACATGTCACATTACAGTATTTCTCCTCCATATTCTGTGGACCTTAATGAATATTGGTTTTCCAGAGTACAAATGTTGCAATCTTCAATTTTTCACATAAAAACCTTGTAGCTTCTGACAGCATTCTGGGTTCTCAGGTCCTACTAAACTATTCTTTTTCTTCACACAACTGTATTGCATTTCAAAAGAATATACAACACAAAAAAACAAAGAAAAAAGTCAGAAAAAGAAAAGGGAGGGAGGTCAAGGAAAAAATAGTGGAGTGCAGACAAAAGAAAAAAAGCTATAGAAAAGAGTAATCTGTGATTTCCTTTGGTACAAATACAGCATAAAATTCAGTGATCCTTTGAACTAGAGCAATCCAAAGCATATAGTACTTTTGTAGTCATAAACAATTCTAGTGATCAGATCCCAAGGTTAAAATTTTATTTCTTTCAAACAATTCCAAAAGTGAATTCTAAATAGAAACACAGTCTTCTTTTTAATCAAAGCAGTCAATTTCACCATTTTTGCCAACTCCATTAACGTTACCATCCCTTCTTACATTGTTGGAAGAAAAATTCCTGCTTTCAATTGTTTGATTCAATTTGAGAATTCTCAATCAAAATATAGCTCTGATCCCAATATTTCTTAGATTTCTTACATTATGATGCTAAGGTACTCAGCACCAGGGCAACCTGGAGCTCTGAGGGAGAAGAAAGAATGGGGCTGGCAGAGAGAGGGAGGGAGGGAGGGAGGGGGAGAGAGAGAGAGAGAGCTCTTAGATGTTGAGAATGCTGTTAGACACATCCAACCTGTCAGAGATCTTCTGTTCTTTAATTCTAATTCTAATTTAACGGGTTAAAATGAAATTTTCAGTGTAAATAATATAATTAAACTCTTCTAGTCCCTGTTGCAAAATCAATTTATATAAAAGCTAATGGAAAAGGGAAGCAGCAGATGGAAGTAATTGCAAATTCTCTTTTCCCGAATCTTAGCTTAACTTTTTTCTTGGATTATAGACACAATTCTGTATTTTGGGATTCAGACTGAATTTCAGAACAAACTCCAAGCGATTGCGTGCTCTGTGTAGATAACATGCAGCTGCCAAGGTTGTTAAGCAAATCCTTCATATCTAGAACAGCTACTAAAGAAATAGCTGATGGATATTAGTCATGTTTCCATAAAGATTATGCACACTACTTCTCAGTGGAGCTTGTATTATTGTAACTCTTCAATTTATCTATGTTAATATGATGAACTTTGTGGTTGCTAAAAAGAAATAGATTCATAAGCCACAAGTTCCTGGAATCTGATATAAGCTACGTTTTGCAACAATTCAGTTTAAAATCCAGTTTTCAATGCTACATTTCACTTCAGGACATGCAACTCAGAAAGATGATGTCCAAGACAATTATTTTTCATTAGCAAGAGTTAACAATACTCTAAATGACAAGGCGTCTTTTTCACAAACCTAATCAGTACCCACATTCTTATATACCAAGCAAAATGAAAGCATTATAAAAATGCCACAATCAAGTTGATGCAGTATTATCTTTAGATTTAATGAATGTAAACCAGCATTCAGAAAAGTGTCCTCTAATTTGGGACTAAAATATTGGAGCAGGTAGCTTTGTGCAGGGGAAATAATAGCAATAGCACTTAGATTTTAGATTGGTTTATAGTGCTTCACAGCACTCTCAAAGCAGTTTACAGAGTCAGCATATTGCCTCCAATTTGGGTCCTCATTTTACCCACCTCAGAAGGATGGAAGGCTGAGTCAACTTTGAGCCTGGTGGGATTCGATCTGCCAAATTGCAGTAGGAGTAGCTTGCAGTATTACTCTAACCACTGTGCCACTGAGGCTCTATTAATAATATATATATGATGATAATTATATCTATTAAATATAAATAATATTTAGAGGACGAAGTTTTAAGAATAATGTTTGTAGAAGCAACTTTGGAGGCTGGTTATTATTTTAAAGAAAAAATAATAATCTTCATTCGTGAAGTAAAATGATAGAAAAGCTAAATTGTATTAATCTGTAGCTTAAAACCACACTGTACACCCTCCAAATTGGATGTGTATGTAAAGAGAGTCCATACTACTGAAGAAGGACTGGGAAAAATAAAAATGTGGAGTATGACCATTTATCAGTTTTATAAATGCAGAAAGCCAATGCACACAATGCTAAATTTTCCAACAGAAAAATAATATAATTTGCTGCTTAGTATTGACTATTCTAAACTCAATGTGTCCAAATGACTCTAAGATGGGAACAATCCATAGGATCATGTTGGTTGTTCTAATTTTCTAGTTATGTACCAAAAATAAGAGATTGAGAATGGGGGTGGGTGGGTGTGAATGCATGGGCAAGGTGGCTTAATTCATGAGAATGTGTAGCTCCAGTTAATGAAACAAAAAAGATTTTTCTAGGTTGAAAAAAGAGATAAGATACTGTCATTTTAAAAGAAAGTTCTTTAAAAAGATCTGCAATAAGGAACCTTTGAGCTTTCTTTGAATTACAAACAGCCAATTATAAAAGCCTCCTACTGGCAAACAAAAAACGAAAAGTGATTGCACAAACCTGAATATTTCAAGATTGCAAGGTGGGTTTGAAATTCATCCCTCAAAATAGGTTATGTAAACTTGATTTTTAAAACCTATCACTGATAAATTCATTGTATTGGAAATGGAGCACTCAGGAAACAGCTGAACTCCAAACCGTGAAACGTGCAAGATTCTTCTTGTCACTTAAGACAGATGGGATTTTTGAGGGCACAGGCATGCTGTGAATCACAGGCAGTGACCATACGGGTCAAAACTATCAGCAGAAAAACTCTCAACTCTTCCTTGAAGCGAAATAGAAAGGGAATTTTATATCATACCAGACTGTCTGTCATTTTGGCCTCCTGGCATTTCATGTACATGAGATCAAGCTGCTGTTCTTTACACTGAGCACAATTGATTTTGAGTGCAGAAGTGGGCCTGAAAGCATACACAAATAGCTGTTAAGCCTTATGTTTCTCAGCTGGAGTCTAGTATTACTTTCAGGAGTAAAGTGTTTCCCAGAGAGAATGGGATGCTTGGCTCAGTATTACCAAAAAGTGGATGGTGCTAATTTCTGCCTCTTTCAAGCAAAAATATCTCAACAGATCTATGTCACTGCAGACTACCTTGGACTCCTGTTTTCATATTGCCTTTGCTGAGGTCTGGATGATAAAATGGTTTAAATTTCAGAAAATGCAGAATAAAAAACTGCACTTCTGGCAGAGAACGTATCATATGGTACAAACATATCAGGTAGAGAGGACTGAATTCTAGGTTCTCCCTGTTTGACGTCTTATTTCCTCCAAAATCTAATACACTTTCCTTTGATGGTTCAATGATGGCAGAGAAATGTGGAGCACTACTGTTGAGAGTTTTGTTTTAAGAAGCTTTGTTTTCTAGAGACAACTGATAATGTATCAAAAATTCCAATTCCAATATTCCCCAAACAATTGGGAAGTATTGAGCCTACCATATGAAGTTTTATTTATTTATTTGCAAAGTTATTTTTACAAAAACTAAACATTTCTTTACATTCCTAATTTTACCTAATATGTACGCTACATTGCCTGTTATTTGAATTTTGTTTCTTAGTTTTGGCTGAAAACTGCACTACAAAATTCAGAGATGTGCACAACCAGAAGGATAATTATATAAGGATAATTATATAACTCTTTATAAGAGTTTGGAAATTCAGATGAGATCAGATTGATTAAGCATGTGTAGTAGCTCCATCCAAAGTCTCCAGCATATCTAATTTCCCTTTCCTTTTCTTCATTTTGCTATAAATCATCAGAGCACAGACAGTTGGAAGAGGAAGGTATCAAAAGCCACTAAATACCTAAGACAGCAGCTAGTCTTTAGCAGTCCAGTAAAGGGCATTTTCTCAATAAATTATCTATTATTCCTGAACTGTCTGTGCCCAACTATGATTCTATTGTATATAGATTTATCTGTACCACATGATACATCAACTCCAAACTTCAATCTTATTTTAACCTAGCAGATTGTGTGCCAGGCTTCATCAGGTACATGGGGCTTCTGAATCTGAGTTGCAAAAATGTGAATAATCACTAGAAAATATTGAGATCAGTAGCTTAAATATGATACCTCTAATATTGTATGGGCGGTAGTATTTGATTTAACTTTTATTCAGCCAATCAGAATAATACAATTTTAAAGAAAGCAGTTTTGTACACTGTGTGAAAACAACCCTAGTATTAATTATACTTCCTTATTTATTATTTTGTCAGCATCTCATTAATCTAGTCTCTGAAATAACCCATTCTCTGGTTTCATTAATTAATAAGCCATGAACTAGTTAGCTAACTCACTCATGATAGATAGATAGGTAGATAGATAGACAGATAGACAGACATAAATATAGATATTTATTTATTTTATTTGGTTTGTCAATTGCTTCCAAGATAATAGGTATAAGTAAAAACATAGTTATGAATACATGGATACATATAAGAAAAATAAAAGAAACAATAGGACAGGGACGGTAGGCACATTGGTGCACTTATGCATGCCCCCTACAGACCTCTTAGGAAAGGGGTGAGGTAAACAGTCTAAGGTTAAAGTTTTGGGGCTTTGGGAAAAAAACCACAGAGTCAGGTAGAGTATTCCAGACATTGACAACTCTGTTGCTGAAGTCGTATTTCCTGCAATCAAGTTTGGTGCAATTAACCTTGAGTTTATAACTATTGTTTGCTCTTGTATTGTTCTTGTTGAAGCTGAAGTATTCATTGACAGGTAGGACATTGCAATGTATAATTTTATATACTATACATAGATTGGACTGAAGGCGGCGTAGTTCTAGGTTTTCTAGGTCTAGAATTTCAAGTCTGGTGGCATAAGGTATTCTGCAACGAGTAGAGGAATGGAGAACTGTGTTAATATCAGATACGTAATGTGGGTTCCAGACTGATGAGCTGTATTCTAGGTCTAGCAAATGTTTTGTATGCTCTAGTTAGTAGTGTAATATTACCAGAGAAAAAGCTACGTAAGATTAGGTTAACAACTCTTAATGCCTTTTTGGCTATATAGTTACAGTGGGCACTAGCACTATAATTGCCTATCTGACACTGATCCTAGGCAGCACATAACCCAATGGTGGTATTCTACTGGTTTGGCCTGGTTGGGCTGAACTGGTAGCTCTGATGATCATCTGCGAGTGAACTGGTTCACTCCAAAGATCAGGTGCTGGGCCCCTCTAACCCACCCCTGCTCTATATTGAACTTTATTTTCTGCTTTTCAAACTCAGCTGCTTTGTGTATCAGCTGTTTTACACACATCGAGGCGTATCAGCTGTTTTACACACAGGGCTTGCAGCAGAAGATGAGTTGCAAATGCGCATGTGCAAAGTGTGCATTTGGTGCACGTGCATGCGCAAAGCATGCACTCACACCAAACCGGTAGGAAATTTTTTTGAAACCCACCACTGTGCTAACCACTAATAAAAACAGAAATATAAAAACAGGTCATATACCCTTCCCACCAGATACCAGATCACTCATCCTGTGGACCCCATAACTCAACCCCATCCTAGCCCAAAGCTTTGGGAGTACAACCAGATCTTTAACAGCCTTCTGGAAGATTAAAAATATGGGCTCCCTGAGTCTTAATATGGGTGGCTATTGCAAAGTGACAAGGTGGCCATAGAGAAGACATACCTCCAAAGTCCCAATGAATAACAATATTTCAAAGAAGAGACCTGGGACATGCCCATCTTATCTGGCCTAGTGAGCACATATTTTTGAGGAGAAGTGATCCTACATGTAACTTGGCCTTATGCCAAGGGGTTTAACCAGCACCTTGAATTATATCTTGAAAGCAACTTAATGAATGGACTAGGTAAACTCAATACACTAAGCCACAAAATCCTTCCTCTCAAAAGCAAAAACTCATGAACTTAGTAGTATATTATACAAATATGTCTGCTAGGTCACTACTTAATTTATTTAAGCACATTAATTGAACATAGCCAGTGAGTGAACAAGCATGTATATCTTCTTTCAACCCTTCTGATTCACAGGACAAACATATGTAAATGGCTCAAAGTCATTAAACAGTGGATACTGGCACAATGCCAATTAACATTTTAGGAGAATATATAAAACAGCTATAGCAACCAGATCCTGAGTTGCCAAAATCTGGATGATCAGTAGATGAGACCAGATACTGAAAACTAATACTATCTTGTTTTGACTTGCTCAAAATGAAAAGAAATGTGAGAATCAGAACGGAATTCAATCTACATGGAATGTGAGAAGATTATATTTCTAAATTTGAAATAGCAAGTGGTGGAAATCAACCAGGCCCAATCACCATAAGGTACGATGTTGCCAAACACTTACTTTGTGAATGTTTTTGCCCCTTCCCCCAAAACACCTTTTTCAGGGATACATGCATCAATGCTAAATTTAGTGAAAGCAGCTGGTCCTTATTCTAGGCAGCTGATCATTGATTGCTCTCTGCTCCGCTGTTTTGCTCCCAAGTGCCAAGCTTCATGTGAGAAGTTTCTCCGTATTCCTGGGTTACAGCCACAGCCCCTAGGGCAGAGGCTATTAAGTGTTGAACAGCCTGCCTCCTAGAATCTTGGGGCGCTGCATCAAAGTAACTAACCAAGGTATGACTTGGCTGGTTACTTTGCCTAATTTCAGAATTCTTGTGAATGTACTTTTAATTTCCTTGGAGGAATATTTTAATACAAGTAGTCCTTAACTTACAACCATTTCTTTAACAACATTTCTTTTTTGAAGTTATGACTGCATGGAAAAAAATGTGATCGTAACTAGTCTTCACACTGTGGAGTTCTTGGTGCTGTCTGACCTCAGTTATTTGTTTGCAGACATTTGAGTGGGGTTGGCTTGCTGTTTATATATAATAGCTTGCTCTGTCAGTGATGGTGAGGTGTGTTTTTCCCTCATGGTAATTCTTTGATTAGCAATAGTACTTAGAATTCTGTACCATGCCATAGTGCTTTACAGCAGTCTCTGGATGGTTTACAATATCTGCATTGTTTCCAGCAATCTGGGTCCTCATTTTGCTGACCTCAGAAGGATAGAGTTTGAGTTTGTCAGGATTGAACTCCAAACTGTGGGCAAAGTTACCCTGCAATATTGCATTCTAACTACTGAGCCACCAGGCTCCTTGATATTGATTAAGATATTGTTTTCATTTTGACTGTTTGCCTCTGAATAGTTTCTTGATGAGGGTATTATTTTCTGATTGATTGATTGTTTTACTGGTGTTAATTCTACTTGCTGAAGAGGATGTGTTCTGGTCTTTTTGTTTCCTTCTTAATATTTTTATTGTTGTCAACCGTCTCTTGCTTAGGCAGCAAAAGAAATCCTGGGACATTATTTTACCAAGAGTATAACTTTACTGATAGTTCCATACAGGCACAGATGAAGTGAAGCTAACTCTGAGGTTTTCTCACCAAAACCAGTATAGCTAATTTCACCTTTTCCCCATTTTCACCCATTGTCCATTGTCTACCAATCCAAATGTTCTTTTCATTTTGGGAAAACAGTCTGCACCTTTGGAAGGTTCACATCACATGACCTTGAAGTGTCAGGATTTTCTCAGGCTGCAAATGGCTCACATAAATTTCTCACCTTTGGCTTTAATTGGTTGGTGCTATGATTATGCCATGTGGTTGCAATATTTGCTAGTTGTTTCTAAGATATTTCTGTTATTACCCTTTTCATAGCTTGAGGTAGTTGTGTGTAATGGATTGAGTTGTCAGGCACTTTAGATAAAGTATGGTTTAGTCTGTATTTTATATAGGTAGTCTGTTTCTTTTTTTAGTGTTCTGGATCTGTATTTGTACCCATCTGAATAATGTTCTTACATAGGTCCTCTGGTGGGAGGTTGAACTATTACTTTGTCAATAGAGCACTTAGTTAGTGTGCCATAGTGAGTCTTAAAGATAGGTCACTAAAAACTCTGGATCTGTCAGATTCAAATCCTTTCCATCCCCTAAGAAAAGCTGAAAAATGGTTTTAGCTTTGAAGCTGATGTACTTATTTTCTCCCAGGATACTCAAAAAGTTGGGATTTCTGTGCCATTGAATCTCTCTGCTATCAGAACATTTTTATTACCTGCTTACAACATTTTAATGCCAAAATACAACGTGCAGCTTTATAAACAGGACATCAAAAGAATTAATGGAATTCAGAGTTTTCCACAAAAAATGTTTCGGCTTTAAAAGCAAGATGTAAATATGAGATGAGGAATCCTAGAGGTACAAGTTATAATTAAATATTACAGAAACCAATTTCCTCTTTAACTTCAGTCCCCTAGATAAGGCAAACAGCTTAGAAGGAAGCCTGCAGGTCTCAGAGTAAAACCACAGTTCAGGACCCAGTGAAATGAAAGAGATTGTCAAAAATGTCCACAAATACAGTACCGTATAGAAAGAATTCCTGTCTTCAACATCTAAAGTGAAAAAAATGTATGTCCTGGCATGTCATCACAAGCATCATTTCTGTGTGTAGTTCTATTCCAATAATACAGTATATGCCAGGTATTTTCAAGGATATGGCTGCATGGATATAGATGGGTCTGTCAATAAGCAGAGCATTTGTAGGATGGTATACTGTATACTAACCAATTATTGGAAATGGAATATAACATTTAAAATAAGTAACATCCACTTTTGTGATTTGTAATTATTTTTACAATGGAAAAATACATTTTTACATTTTTTGCTTTTGAAGATATAATCTCACAATTGGTTTTTTGCTGGGAGGGGGGGATGGATGGTACCTTCAAATCATTGTTGATAACTGTCTGGATTCCCTGCTGTTTTCTTGGCAAAGTTTTTCACAATGGTTTATCCCAGTGGTGGGATTCAATTTTTTTTACTACCGGTTCTGTGCGCATGACAGAGGAAGGATACTGTAAAATCTCGTCAGAGGTGGTATTTGCCGGTTCTCTGAACTACTCAAAATTTCCTCTACCGGTTCTCCAGAACTGGTCAGAACCTGATCAATACCACCTCTGGTTTATCCTTGCCTACTTCCTAGAGTTGAGAGAGAAAGAGACTGGAGAATGAAGGTAAATATACATGTCCCAGGATAATGTTGCAGGTTCTAATCTGAGATGGTTACCAGAACCAAAGATTTATACTTCCAAGCTTTTGGGCTGGTGCTGGAGCCCATCCTTGGGGAACTTCTCTTTCTTCATAATATGAGTGCCCGGCTACTCTATTCATTGAATTTATATGGCTCCTGGTTGTGTGTAGCTTTTAGTTCTTAACTAGGGTGTTAATGGCTCGCTATCAAGTTGTTAATTGTTGTTTCCAGAAAGAGATTGGTCCAAGCTCACCCAGTTTGCTTTGTGCTTAAGGCAGGGCTAGAACCCACAATTTCTTGGTTTCCAGCCTAATTCCTTAAACACTACATCAAATTGGCAGCACAACACTTAGAAACATGTATTGGTGCAATGTAGCAAATCCATTATTTTGATTACTACAGCTCCTTATGTGCTATTTTAGTAACATATTTATTTTTGCAAATTCCATCTCACATCTGGAATTAAATACATTGCAGCAGAATAACTTTCATAATGAGAAAGAGCAGGTGGCTCTGAGTTAATTTCCTTCTTATTCCAGATCCCCAGAGACATTTTGGGGGATTTGGGAGCAGTGATACCACAGCTGCAGATGGGAAAACCACCATCTGTAGGAACAGTGGGTTAAGATGTTGCCAACATACAGATGGCCACTAGATGGAAACAAAGAAGCAAAAACATAAACTCTTGTCCTTTGCTGCCATCTAGTGGCTGCAGGTCAGATCTAACACTTCTATTTAACTTGTTATGTAAAACAAAACAATGTAATGATGGTCCTAATATAATAAACCAGTTGTTAGGTTTATTTGTTTTATGATATGACTCTGCTTTATGGTGGTTACTGGTTGCAATAACAATCTTTTTCGAACTACAGTTGGGTAATTAAATAACCTCTTTGAATTTATGGGAAATATTTATTGCACAGGAAAAGTAATGTACTCTTCCTTCCTGTAGCACTTGCAATTAGCTCCTCTTCATTCAGGAATGAATAACATTATCCTTATGAACTGGGGATGTGCAAAATAATTTAAAATCAAATTGTTTCAAGCTCAATGTTTGAGCATGAAACTACACATGAGACTGAAATGGTGCTTCTAAGATAAAATAAACTCAAATGCTTTGAACATTCCTATTATGAACACCCCATCTGTTTCTAAGAACTTATCTATTTCAGACTAGCAAAGTTGTTGAAAATATCACATTCTGTTTTGGGAAAAAAGTAGGAATAGCACATACATATATAAAAATATAGACACAGACTTTATGGGGAATATAGTATGAAAAGCCCTTTTTTATATTTCATAAAATTTGGCAATTTCTCCCTTAAATGATTTATGAATGGAATCTCATGTTGCTGGAAAACAAGGGCATTAATTAACAGTCATTGTGTTTTCTCATACTAGTTAGGAGAATTGACTTCCTTTTTCCAAATCTGGCTCTACTGAATTGGATCAAACTATCTTGGGAATTTTCCAATAAAGCCATTTTGGGAGTGGGGGATGCTACAAATTGATGCCAACATTAGATGATGTGATCTCTGTTCACCCCTTCTATCAATGTTGAGCTTTGTTGTTTGGAAATGTTTAAAAATTCTTGCTCGTAGCTCTATGAAAAAGCAAATCCACACCTCTCTGACTAATCTCATTGAACATAATGTAGTTTTGCATCAGATTTCACACCTTTCTGAAACCATCTTTTCGTATGTCAAAACTTTCCCCATTAAAATCTACATGATAATAAAGAAAGCTCATTTGAGCAACTTTTTATCTTATCTATTGACAGCGTGGCACAAGCAAGATTATGAATGCAATTAGCACACTTTAATTACTGGCTGGGTAGGTAATGCATTGATAACTGTCCTGCTTGCTGTTTTATGGAAGATCTGCCTCATTGTTCATTTGTTTATAATTATTATGCTTCAACAAAGAAGAATTAATGTCCCTCTTGAAAATAGTTTTTTATTTGATTCTAGGCAGCAAACCTGTCAGTACACCAGGTATGATCAGGAAGCTTTAATAGGAAGCTTTCTGCTAAAGGGTTACTTTTTAAAAAAAAGAAATACTCAATTTTCCTAGGTATTTGACTTTTTATATTGTATTGTTTTGACAGTGTTTCATTATTCATTAAATATGGCAATTAGAAACCTCCTTCCCAATATTTAATAAATCCATCTATTTCTAATTACTTCTGTGTTTCTGTTTAAAATCAGCTGGATTAAACCTTCAAATAAAGTATTTAGTGAATGAATATGAAGTTTGAATGTTCAAACAACCATTGAGTTCCTTGATTTCACTAACTAAAGGGGGAGCTCAAATATAAATACTTAAGAGATGCAAGAGACTGATACTCTGATAAGAATTGGGGAAGAAATGAGAGGGTGTGCAGGAGAGCATTATGAAGCTCCGAGAGATTGAGTAAGAGGTGCAGGGTGTGGCAGGTGTGTGAGGATGCATTACAGGTGGTGTATGCATGCAAAGCAGCAGTGTGGATCATGGAGGGTTCATGAGGATATGCAAATGGATGACATGCAAGCACAGACAGGTTGGGGAAGGATGAACAGGTGGGGCAGACTTAGCCTAGTGACTTGTGACCTTTCCTGCCGGCTTCTCCATTGATTTTCACTGTGATCATGTGATTGCATGGCACTGCAACCAGTTGTGTGAACCAATTGCCAAGCACAAGATTGTGATCACATGACCATGTGGGTGCCAGGAGAGCTGGCATTCCAAGGACCATTCCAAGGATCCAGAAAGGGCCGCAACTGGTAGATCCTACGGACCTGATAAAAAAACTTGTAACCACCATTCGTTCAGCACTGTGATAATTTTGAACAGTTGCTAAACAAATGGTGATTGATTGAGGAATATTTGTATAGATATTTGTATAGGCAACAGAATATCAGAACAGCTTTGTATGAATTTATTTGTGTAAATTAAAGTTCAAAACTTCTGAAGGACACCAGATTGTTGTTATTTGGCAGCACTGATAGTAGACATTGTAGCTGTTCTCATCCCTCTATTGCTCTATTCAGCAGGAATTACACAAAACCTAGCCATGATATCTAATAGAACTAAAGAACTAATAGAACTTACATCTTCTTGAAATCTAGAATATGTATTTTGCCATTAAAGTAGTTTATAGTAAAATTCAATTGTACAAATAGATTAAAAGAGTTTATGAAAACATACATTAAAATGTTACAAGATGGTGTAAAAAGAATAAGCTATCATATAAACAAAGCAATAACAAAATAAAAGCAAAGAAAAAGCTTAAAATAGTATCACCACATCACCACATCATTAAAATGCCTAGGAAAATACGAATGTCTGCCTAGTGCCAAAAAGATAAATAAATGTTACCACAGAACATAGAATAATAGAGTTGGAAGGGACCTTGGAGGTCTACTAGTCAAAATCAAGGTGCTTAGATGTGGCCCGCAGGGCTGGCCTGGAAACAGCAAAGGATCGACCCGCGGTGCCTCTGCCAGCAAAAGCAGAGCGCCATTTTCACTGGCAGAGGGCTATCAAAACAAATTAAAAACAACACAAAAGGAGAAATGTTTCCCCTTTTGCATTTGAGTATGCAAGAAGGGATAGGAAGGGAGAAAGGGAAAGAGAAAAAACAAAGAAAAAGTTGGGAAGATGGGAAAAGGAAGGGAAAAATAAGGAAAGAGGGGAAGGAAGAAGAAAGGATAATGAAGAGGAAAGGAAAAAGAAGAAAAGGAAGAAAGGAAGTATTATAACAAGAGTGAGTGAAGATCTCAGGGAAGTTCTGCCTTAGCACTTGGCCACCACAGGTGCCTCCGACATGAACCCTGTGTCACACCCACTATGGCCATGCCCCCTCCCCATGCCCGCCCCCCACTCCCCTGGCCCTTTGAGGTCAAACACAACCCTGATGTGGCCCTCAATGAAATCAAGTTTGACACCCCTGTCAAGTTTGACACTCCTATCCATTTCAGACAAATGGCTGGACAGTCTCTTTTTGAAAGTCTCCAATGTTGGAGCGTTCACAATTTCCAGAGGCAAGCTATTCCATTGGTTGTGCTGTCTCTGTTAGGAAATTTCTCCTTAGTTCTAGTTTGCTTCTCTCTTTGGTTAATTTCCAACCATTGTTTCTTGTCTTGCTTTTCTATGCTTTGAAAAATAGTTTGAATCTCTCATCTTCATATGAGCCCCTCAATATTGGTACAGTGCTACCGTGTCAACCCTAGTCCTTCTTTTCTTTAACTAGATATACTGAATTCCTGTAACAGTTTTTCTTCATTTAGACCTCCAGCCCTCTAATCATTTTTGTCACCATGGGGGTGGTGTTTAAATCAGGGTTACAACTGAAAGAGCTTTGTCCCAAATAGTGAGGAAAATGTGAGAAAGAGAGTAATACTGCCTTCATCACTCTTAGTCTAAGCTGATTTGGAGAATAGCTTTGGATGGCTTTCAAGATTCTGTTACCTTAGCATTATTCATTCATTTCAGAAGTCAAAGTGACTTTTAACTCCTGAGTTTGCCAGTTTTAAAAGGGTTTGACAACATAGAAAGAGTCATTACTTCAAAGCTGTGGCCCCATGCTGTGAAGGGCTGAAGTTTTAAATGGATAGTAATTGGGAACTGTTGAAGAGCCAAAAGAATTGGTTATGTTTATGCCAGTCAGTTGTAGAGTCAGGATTCTTACTGCAATATTTTAATTGGTGTTTTGGAGCATACTCAGGGTCATATAAAATACATGGCAGCAATTTAAAAATTATCATGCTGCTGCAAGAAACGCTTGGGGGAGGGTTCTTGTCTACGTAAATTTTTATCTAGATTTTTATTGGGGTTAGGGATGGCCGGGCGGGGGTTGGGGGACAACCCACCTGGGGCTGGGGCCAGGCCGCGGGTCAAGCGTGGCCGGGAGGTGCTGGGGTCAGGTGGGGCCGTATTGAGGATGGGGGGTTGTTCCGGGGAGGGTGAAATACAGTCTATTGGCACGGTGAGCGGGAGAGGCAGATTTGGCAGTTATAGGGGGCCATATCCTGTATTGGGAGCGCGCCCCCGCTGTTTGTGTGTGGTGGCGCGCTCCGACCCCCTTGTTATGTCCCGTTCCCTGGGTGGTCTGAGTGATCGGGCCCTGGGCCTTCGGCTGATATTGTGTAATGCCAGGTCCGTCGTTAACAAGGCCCCCCTCATTTATGATTTGATCTGTGAGGGGGGAGCGGACCTGGCGGGTATTACCGAAACCTGGTTGGGCCAAGAGGGAGGAGTTCCTCTGGTGGAGATGGGTTTCGGGTCTTTCATCGACTGAGGGCTCAGGGGAGGGGTGGGGGGGTTGCGGTGGTTATTAAGAAAGGTCTGTGTCCTAGGGAATCCACTGTTTCTCAGAAGACCGGATGTGAGTCCCTTTTCATGAAGTTTGGTCCCAGGGTTCAGGTGGGCCAGTTGATTGCATACCTGGCTCCCTGCTATGTGACATCGGCCCTGCCTGAGCTCCTTGAGATCATAGCTGGCTTGGCGGTTGAGACCCCCAGACTTATGGTCATGGGGGATTTCAACCTGCCTTCTGCCGGTGGGGCCTCGGGGATTGCTCAGGAGTTCATGGCTTCCATGACAGCCATGGGCCTGACCCAATTAATTCGGGATCCTACTCACTTGGGGGGTCACATCCTGGATTTGGTTTTTGTCTCTGATCAGTGGCAGAATGATCTTGGTATAGGGGATGTGGTTGTGGAACCCCTGTCATGGACTGATCATTCGCTCCTTAGACTCGACTTCCATTCCGCACTCCCCTACTGCAGGGAGGCGGGGCTGATAAAATGGTACCGTTCCAGGCGCCTGATGGACTCAAATAGGTTCCTGATGGAGCTTGGGCCATTTCCCGAGACTCACACACACGACTCGGTCGAGGGCTTGGTGCTACCTGGGATAGGGTGGCCTTGCAGCATCTGACCCGGTGCCAATCCCAAGTGGCTCCTTTGTTTTCCGAGGGAGATGAAGCGCCGGAAAAGACGCCTAGAGAGTAGTTGGAGGGCCAGCCGCTCTGGATCTGACCGAACACTATTACGATCCTATATTAAGGCGTATTTAGTGGCAATAAGGACGGCGAGGTGGTCCTACCTCTCCGCCCTTATTGTGTCCACAGAAAATCGCCTGGCCGCCCTGTTTAGGGTGACCCACTCCCTTTTGGAGGTGGGGGCGCGGGAGGATCCCTTGCAGGGACGGCCTGAGGATTTTTCTAGGTTTCTGCAGGACAAAATCACTCAGATCCGGGATGAGTTGGACTCTGACTGGGCGGGGGGGCGGAGGTGGATCTCGGGGAGGTCATTTGGGATGAGTTCGATCCTATTACTCTGGAAGACGTGGACAGGATACTGGGGGGGGCTTAATGCCACCACTTGTTTATTGGACCCATGCCCCTCCTGGCTGGTCTTGGCCACTCGGGAGGTGACACGAGGCTGGTTCCAAGGTATTATTAACGCTTCCTTGAAGAGGGGCTTTTACCCACTGCCTTGAAAGAGGCAGTGGTGCGGCCCCTCAAGAAACCGTCCCTGGAAACCCCAGCATTATTGTCAAATTATCGTCCAGTCTCCAACCTTCGCTTTCTGGATCTGGACGCACTTCGCACAGTCACTTCTGCCCTCGTCATCTCCCGCTTGCACTATTGCAACACTCCCTACATGGGGCTCCCCTTGAAGAGTGTCTGGAGGCTACAGTTGGTTCAGAATGCGGCCGCGCAGGTGATCTTGGGAGCCCCTCGGAGCTCCCATGTAACACCGCTTCTCCGCATGCTGCATTGGCTTCCTGTGGCCTTCTGGATCCGATTCAAGGTGGTATTGATCGTTTTTAAAGCGCTCCATGGCTTGGGACCTGGGTACTTACGGGACCGCCTGCTGCCATCAACAGCCTCCCGCTGCCCAGTGCGCTCCCACAGGGTTGGCCTCCTCGGGGTTCCGCCGCCTGATCATTGCCCGTTGACGGCCCTGAGGGTGCGGGCCTTCTCTGTGGGGGCCCCCTCCCTGTGGAACGATTTGCCCCCGGACATACGGACCATTACCGACATTCAGACCTTCCGGCGCGCAGTAAAGACCCTGTTCTTTCAACAGGTCGGCCTGGCCCAGTAACGTTTTTTTGGAGTTTTTAATAACTAGGTTTTTAAATTTTTAAAAATTTTTAAATTTGTATTAGTTTTATATTTTAAACTGTATTTTGGCCTTGATGAAATTGTTTAATCTGTTTTTAATTGTATATATTGTCTGTTTTTAGTTGGCTGTGCACCGCCCGGAGTCCCTTTTTTGGGAGAGGGGGCGATATAGAAATTCAATAAATAATAATAATAATATTAATCATACAGAGCTTATTTCTGTCTAAGTATGGCTGCAGCTGGCATGTCAGCCCTAACTGATGAAAACTGTTTCTTGTCACTGATGCTATGTATGCTGTAATTTCAGAAATTGATCCAGAAGCACCTCTAGGTTACAGGCGTAATCCTTAAAGTCTGTCTTGTCTGCACTGAGCTTTAGTTTGCTAGTCTTCCTAACCAGGCACTGATTTATTAATTATGCATCCCCATCTTCTCACCAAATGAGACAACCCATGAGTGCCAAGGGTGAACAAGCATGTGGTGATGTTATATCAGGCCTTAACATTAAAAATCATTTAGGGAAGTGATTAAACAATCATGGACACTTCTACTGCTGGAGAAAGAACCAAGCTATTTGGAGAAGCTTGGCTAAAGCTACTCACAGGCTTGCTTTTTCAATTCCTCATGACCATAAAATAGTGATAATGAATTTCTGCTAGTGATCAGATTTGAGTGAGGTTATTCTCCTGCATTCTAATAATCCTCTACCTTACTTCATTGTCTTCAGGCAAGAGTTTCTGTCATAGGAGAAGAAATTCAGAAATTATTGCATCAACCATCTTGGTCACCTCTGTATTCCACATGCAGCTAAATCTTCTAGAATCCATTGGAATCATTCAACCTCTGGAAGCAGGTCATCCTAGTGTATCTCCTTTCCTAATTATTCCTACAGAGAAGAATAATTGCTGGAAAACTAATCTCAGCAGGATATGGTTTGATTGTAACTAGGGAAGAAATATCAAATACCTCACTTTCAGCCTATTATCTCCCTACCTAATAAAGTAAAACTAAATCACAGTGGGTCCTGCCACATTAAAAAATTCTTATCTTGCATTCTGTCCTCTATAATATTCTTTATAGCAATATGACATTTGTCCTCCATAAAAACACAGCGGGCATATAGAAATACAGGGGTTTGAGAATGCATGGATTTTTCAGTCTATCAGGGTCCTCAAAATGCTGTTTCAAACACATTTGCTCAAAATATATTTCATTGAGAACACTAGACAATTCAGAGTCTGATCTAGACATTACAAAGCATCATGTAATTTGTTGAAGATCTCCAAACTTCCCTTAAAGCTTTGACATTGCAAACATTTTATATTAAATTAAAAACAAAAGGCAGGCACACAAACTAATTATCTATCCATCAAGAGTTAGACTGATACCAGTGAACATCAGGACTTTGCATTAACCAGTAACCATATGGACACTCAGAGATTTGAAAATACACTGGAAGAGATTCATTCTTGGTATGAACCAGCAGAATTCCTCTTAGAAACTGAGGGGCAAGAACTAAAAAAAGAATCAGAGGGTGAGGTGGAGTATTTCAGTGATTTTAAATGTCAGCAGGGAATTCAACAGGGGAAAATTTACCTAAGTTAATTTTCTTCTGTGGCTGACTTCACGGTGTCCTTCCCAACCCAAATAAGGCCCGGAAAGAATGTGCTAAGAGTATGCTAAGAATACATTTCAGCTTGGTTGGATAAGATTACCGTCAAGTCTGTATTTCATGTTTTCTGCCATAGACCTCAAAGAACTGTAATCATATTAAAAGAAGCGGCTAGGGCTTTGACAGCTCCTTCCAGTTTGTGCTGCCTTTGCTTTTACCCGCTTGGCTTTCTAGTTTGGAGCTGGGTGCTTAAAACTGAATAAAATAGATCAAGTCCCTGAGTGGTGCCTAGGATGCCAAATAAGCTGAGCTACAGATCTGCTGAGAGCCATGGCTATTTTTATTAGAAGCTGATACTTTAGTGTAGCTGTGAACACTGCCTTGGGAGAGGGTTAGTTTCTAGCGAAGGTGGGGAAGGCAAGGCAGGGCTTTGTAGAGAAACTAGCTCAAAAGAAGAACCCAAAGAAATTTAGAAGTGCAGAGGACGTCCCACCTTTTAATATACCATCTCCTGCGAGAGTCAACATTGTCCCTGTCAGATCCTCTGAACTGCTAATACAACTTGACCTTTTTTCACAGTGCATTTCTTACCATCAGCATTATGACTGAGATTGCAGCAGAAGGTACTGTAACAATCTTGATGTTCTAATTGTCTGAAAAAAGATTTTTACTCAGTATTTTTAATAGACTCAGCCACTCAGCATGATCTATATATTTTTTTAGGAAATCATGGCTTTGCTGAAGGGTATGCTTGAAGGGAAGAAGCTGCTCCTCTTCAGCAGCTGGAATTTGTACTAGTTAATAAAACCTGATCATCAGTCACCTCTAAAAATAGCCTTGGTCCTATAAAGCTTGGGAAGGCAGGCTTAGACAGAGACTGCAGAAATAAAAAGGACAAAGAAATAATAAAAAATCTTGGATGGTAAATTTTAAAGCTCATCCTAGTCACTATATTATTGTTTGGCATTTATGCACTTTTTCCTTTTTTGAATCCATTTTACATTTGCTGGCAAATCTTTCAGACACTTTTTAAAGATATTTTATCTTAATTTTATTATTTTTATAAGTAATTCAAGGCAGTGAACATACTTAATACTTCTTGCTCTTTCTGTTGTTTCCACAACAACAATGAGTTGGGCTAAGGGAGAGTAACTAGTTCAAAGTCACCCAGCCAGCTTTCATGCCTAAGGCGGGATAATTCATACTTAATTTTATTTATTTTTTATCTGTGTAATAAATTTACAAACCTCCAGTCTCCCTCACAGAGGTTTGTTTATGTTTTCAAAGTTTACTGTATACAAGTAAACTATGAAAACATAAAAACTGTATATAAAATATAGATAAAAGGCAAAGATACATAAAATTTAGAATCAAAACATGGAAGAGTGGGTCTTTAGGTACTATTCATCCCCAGTTGTGTGCTTCTCTGTGACCCCAAAGTTTGGGGGGGAACCAGGTGTTTAGATATTTCCAAAAGGATAGGAAAGGGGGGGGCTCACTTCTGTGGTATAATGTCCTAAAAAGTGGAGGTAATGGCAGAGAAGGCTGTCTTCCTAGGCACCACCAGTTGGAATTTTTTAACTGACAGGATCTGCAATCTGCTTGTCTGGATGGGACAAGCTGACGTAACGGGGTGAAGATGGTTCTGCAGATAATCTGGCCCCATGCCATGTAGGGCTAATTTTAATGGCCTGTTTCATACGTTTTACATTCTGCTGATTTTTGCAGTATTCCACTTCACAAATTATGTGAGCTCAAAACTGGCTTTCCACCAAAGGTATGCCCAACAGGAATACTGGTAGAAATCATCCGATTTCAAATGCTGTTTTCCATGTTGTCACTTTATATTTTAGGTTGATGTATAGCTATATTTAGAAACACTATATATATATTAAATGTGTTTGGTTTAACGTGAGCTGCTGTTTACTAAACAAATATTTCTATAGTGCATTTGTTTTCAGATCATGCCTTGAAAATGTGCAAACATTTCCCTTCCAAAAAAGAAGTCAGGATTCTGATCTCCCCCACTATATTTAATTAAGGAAATGCAGCATGGGTTGTTGCAGAGGAAGTAAAATTCAGGATTTGAACCTTGAGGAACAAATCACTTAAAGGCATGATGCAAATGTAAAGGCTACACAATATGCCTTATCAAATTAAATCTTTGAAATACATTCAGTGCTTTGTAAGACTAGATGCTACTAATCCTGAAAGTCTTCAGTAATTATATAGTTTTGGAAGCTGTATATGAGGGTTGCCTGAATGAAGGCTAGAGAGAACAAAATCTGAACTTATAAATAAAGAAATGGTTATCTGGAAAATATCAATAGTTCATGAATAATTTTAATATTTCCAGACTATTAATATATACAAACGTTTTATTCAGTACAATGATGAAGGATTTTTTTAAATGTGGGCTTTTAAATATACTGTTCATTTTTACAATGGAATCTCATAGCAATTTTTTTTCCATTATGAATCTTTGCATTCTTCTTTCCCAAGCTTATAACCATCCTTTCTATAACAAAAGCTGTTATTCAACAGACCAACACTGTGTCCCAAATCACTGCAGTTGTTAATGAAATATGAAAGCAAAATAAGTTTAATATAATAGAATTGCATTGGATATTATTGGAGACTGAATCTATTGCTTTCTATATCTGGGATGCTTAATATTCATGTTGAGTGGTATGGTTGTGAAGAACAGGCACCGAGCCAATATAGCTGTCTTCTTTGATCAGAGTTTGAGTAGATGTAATTAATATTTGAAGAAGAACATTTTGAAGTTGGACAAGACCAGGTTCATACAAAAGACCAAAATTCTTTATAAGGTAACAATCTACTTGCTGGCTCAAAAGGTTGAAACCAGTGACCAATACAAAACAAAACTTGAACAGATTAATGGATAATATTAAATGGAGGCTAAAATTTGGGCCAATATTGGCAGTGGGAAAAATGTGGACTAAAATATTTAATTTACTCTGCTCAACAATTTAAGAGGCTATCTTTATAAAATTAAATATTGATGTCATTTGACACCTATGAAACAAAAAAAAGTATAAAAAGTTTCCTTTTTCTTATAAATAACAATAAACAAATGAAGGCAAATATACGTGTTGCAGGATCCAATCTCAGTTGATCACCAGGAACAGAGTTTCAGTCTTCTGAGCTTTTGGGCTCATGTTGGAGCCCATCCACATTCTGATGAGAGAAAAGTTATCTGAGGATGGGCTGTAGTTTGAGTCCAAAAACTTGGAAGAATAAACCAGTGACTGACCCAGATTAGATCCTGCAATAACAATAGATTTTTTTAAAAAAATATAACTGAGCAACAAATGAAATTATTTAGTCTACTTTTTCTTATGCTGAAAACAGCCTTATGTGAAAAGTAGCTCTATACTTGTGCTTTGCTACTATGAAACTATGTGATCGGGCTTAGTCTTTGGGGAGGAAAATAAGGGGAAAAATTCTGCTTCTGCCTACCAGCTTCCATTGGTATTCATCTGGCTAGTGTCCTGTCAGTATGTGAGAGAGTTGAGGGCTGTTTGGAAACTGAAGTGGTATTTGCTGTGTGAGCAAGAAAGAGACGGCAAGGAGCCTGGGTGTGGCTAAGCTCAACTGTTCTGTACTAAAGTTACTTGCTGCTGTGAAACTGAAACTAAAACTCCTCTCCTCTGCTTGTGTTTTGCATTTGGAACAGATTTCTTTTCAGGTGGGGAGTGGGAGTAGAATGCCTTATCATCAGAGCATGTTAGTAATATACAAAATACGAATGCTGTGATGGTCATTTTGAAAAATCCTTTCTTAGTGAGCACCTAGAAACCAAGAGGAACATACGTGCCAAATTTCAAGTTTGTAGGCTTTACAGTTCTGGAGATTTTGTGATGATGCATGAGTGGTATTTTGCTTTTATATATATATATATATAGATAACCAAATAAACAGATGAACATTTTTTTTATCAAGGTTTAAAAAGTACATTTAGTTAGCATACATTTATTTAAGATAACTTCCGTAATTATTCATAGCAGTGATTCTTTGAGGTTGCTTTCTATATAAACTCTTATTAAGAATATGTTCCTCTTCAAATTATATTTGGCATATTTGTATTTGTCAGTTTGTGGGTGCATAGTATATTTTCACAGTGAAACGTGATGAAGTCTTCAATATATAAAATCATAAACAAACGGAGTGATAAGAAAGATTTCCATTTCTATTCTTAACTATTTAGTTAAAGGGAGCTTTTCCAGCATTTGTCTGAATATGAGCAAAACATTCCTAATGTTCTGTTTTCTTGATATCTTTGATTCTGTGGAGATTCTGTCGAAAGTATCCTTCTGTGCCTCATTTTTCTGCTCAACTCGGGAAGTCAGAGACTGAGGCCATGGTGTTAGCATTTGCAGGATCCGTTGTCAGCAGAGGCAAACCTCCAGGGATGCTTTAAGAGCCAATACAATACAATATAATGGTAAAGCATGAAAAGGTTAAAGAACTTAAATAAAGGGTATTAAAAAGTAAAGGCATACTTTTAAATAATGTTTCAAAACAATCAAGGCCTTTTTGATATCTCCCATAGTAGATTAATAAGACAAGAGCCATTACATTTAAAGTGAAATAAGAGCTGTGGTGGCATAGTGATTAGAATGCACTATTGCAGTTTAACTCTGCTGACTGCCAGGAGTTTGATCCTGACTTGCTCAAGGTTGACTCAGCCTTCCATCCTTTTGCGTTTGGTAAAATGAGGACTAAGATTGTTGGGAGCACTATGTTGATGCTGTAAACCATTTAGAGGGGGTTATGAAGCACTAGAGAAGCACTATGAAGTGGTATATAAGTCTAAGTGCCATTGCTAAATTGGCAATGATTTTCTTCAACATCTTTAACCCCAGCTTTTTCCAGGTCAGCTTGTAACCCCCTTGAAATTTGTTATCGGAAAACTGAATAAATAATAAACAATTCATTGTTATTTTTATTTATAATTTGTTTCTTTTACTTTATTAAATTATTGAATCAAACTATCCTGTATTCCAAAACCACCCTAAATAATAACCTATGAAACCCTGGTTGTAATTATGGATTCCTTCATATTTTCCTGGTTTTTTTCCCCAAAAATACATGTATGGTTTCAATGAATACATTTTGGTTATGCAGATTGTAGTTAACCAAGTGTGGTAAGAAAGAGCAATATTCTGTTTTTTATATATATAATTATCTGTCAAATACTTAATTTTAACTAATACTTTCTGGGGTAAATCTGTATATTTTATTCTGATTTGTTAGTTTTAATTTTTCTTCAGAGGTAACTGGTTGGCTTCTATAAGAAACAAACTGTTAAAATATAACATAACATGAGAAGAGCTACTCTTACAATCTTGTGAATATCCTAAACAAATTTGTCTGGACAATAACCACATTACCTTCTGGCTTACTGGGAGACTAAAGTTGCTTTTGGTTATTCTATAATGTTTGGGGTTCTATCCCCCTCCAAAATCTATAATGATTACACTCAAGTTAATCAGATGCAGTTTCCCCTATTATCAAGTATTACAATCAAATGTGCCTTCTAAAATATTCTTGTAGATTGAAAATGTAAAATTCGTTCTGTTGGGACCCATTCTTTGCTCCATTAAACCTATTCAATAGTTAGCCTACAGAAACAATATCAAAAAGAATAGGTCAGTTATTGTTCATCCTTTTGGGTTTTACCATTTCTGCAGAAATGACTATAGAAAGGTATTTGTGAAACTGCAGGTGACACAGTATACCCAATGAGAGAAAAAAGTCAAGTCAGCTCTTTTGTTCTCTCAAGTATCTGCAATCTGAACTTTTGCACCTTTATCTTTTTGCATTAATTTAAAACAAAAATGTTTCTGTGGGACCACATAATGCATTCACAATATGCAAAAGAATTTTGACAGGATCAACAATGCTGTCTTATTTTTTAAAAATCTAACCCTTTTCATATTTGAATAATGCTAAAATGCATAAAAGCATTTTTTTAAAAAAACACCAATAATAGAAATAAAGAAGGGGGGAAAAGCATATGGTTTATAGGAACTATATTCTTTGTCATATACATTCACAGTAAACCCAGGATGCTTTTCAGAACTGTAATCTAAAAGTGCCATGAAATTACTTCTAAATTAAAAAAAAAACTTTAGTATTGCCTTATTTTTCTATCTTGAAAAAGGTTACAATTAGGTGTGTGTGTGGTCTGAATAGATATGTTACTTTGAACTTAAGAGGTTTCCTTTTTCTCTCATAGTACTCTCAAGGTATTCTTGTGAGTACTTTCTGGAAATATTATTTGAGTCTTTTCCATATTATATTATATATTCTATTTTATATACCGGAAAGACCATTGCATCCCACTGGGATTGGCCCATCCCACCTGTGCTGGCAAAGGAGGCATGCTGTGAGCACTGTCAACCTGATTATCGGGTGAGGTCCAGGACCAGGGCCTTCTTTGCTGTTGCACCTGCCCTCTGGAACATTTCCCCTCCCAGGTGTGAGGTCAGCCCCAATTCTCCTGACCTTCTGCAAGAGCCTAAAGGACCTGGCTCTGCCAACTATCTTGGGGCTTTAATGCGGGGACATCACAGTGGAGGTGGTTGTTTAACAACAGATCCCATTTCCCTCCCCATCCTGCCCCTGCCCTTCCCATCTTTAATTGGATTGTAGCATTGGGTTTGTTTTAGCTTATTAATATATATTTATCTTTTATGATTGTAAGCCACCTCAACTTACCTTGTGGTAAGATGGGCGGCCAATAAATTTTATAAATAAATAACTCAAAGATCAGCAAGCTATCTTGGCTTCATTTGTGTTGCTTACTAGAATGCTAGAATCCCTCACAGAAAATCAGAAGGAAACAGGCCTTAGAATTAAGGAAATACAGAGTTCTATCTTAGAATTGCTGTGTTTTATTTACTGAAATTTATCTGCAGGTAAATTAGATTAGAGGATGTCAACTTGTATTTAATATCTGTTTTTCCCATTATCTCTTACATGAGACAAGTAACCAATAGCCTTCCAGATATTTTGAACTAACTCCAACAATTCTTTTCCATCAGATTACTATTCCTGCCTTCTCTTTATTTAATTCTTTCTACAGACAACCAGCTTAGGGCAGAGGAATAATAAAACTTTGCTAAAGAGACTTGATCAAATGAAGTATATTTGTGAATTGAAGAAGAGACACCATCTGAGTGCATTAAATCAAATCATGTAATAACTAAAACATGTGAAGATTGGTTTTGTCTGAAAAAAACACCAGTCTCACTATTTTAATCTCATTCTATAAAATACAAAATAGAAACTTTCATATTATGGCTTATGAATAAATATTTTATGAATTAAATTATTAAATCAGTTTTCCCTTAGAACTTGTTAAAGGACAAATCGGGTTGTATCTTCTTGAATTTCAAATTTCCAGTTTGAACTGGATCAATTTGATTTGGCCAAGATCTTTTACTTGTTTGGAAACACTCGAGATGACCTTGAGGCACTAGTCAGACCAGGCAATTTTTTCCAGCTTCTAATCTTTTCATCATTTCTTGTCTTCATCATTGTCAGACTTGAAGTATTTAGTTTGATAGAAGGAAGCAAGTGCACTTTTTATTGTTGCTATTGACAATGATTGAGAATCAGAAACCATTAAAAATATAGACGTGCCTGATTCAGGTATCTCCTGGCCAATCTAGTTCCATTTTCTGGCTGCTTCTACTACAACAATGAATGAGAAATGCTAGAAAAAAAAATACTAGCTTTATGATTAATTTCAATTATCAATGTGAAAAATCTATGTAAGGAGAAAATAGCTATATCTTACTTAACACTATCTTCTTATGAAGTATATTTGGATTCAGTTCTTTTTAAAAAAAAAACAAATTTTCCAGGTGCTTTGTTCTTAGTTAAAAGCAATAATAACCTTCACAATAGATTGATGTGGAAATTATTATATCACAAAGGCAGGTTCCAACCCCATGTAGATATAAGCAGCAGGAGGGGAAGAACTCTGTAAAAAGAGACTCTTTATTTCCATATTAATTCATTTTAAAAATATAAAAGACAGAAGCAATAACAGGTCACATACTGTTTTAAGGAGTATTTTCTGTATTTGTCCCTTAAAAGCAGTCTTGAAATTGATTTCGTTATTGATTTGTCTCATTCAAAACCCTGTGACACTTTTTCATATAGAAAATGGGTTTGTACATAATTTTGCTTGGCATATATATATTTAATCCAATTTCTATCTAATAATAATAACTTCTAGAAGAGATGAAATATGTATAGTACAGTACTTGAATATGGAGCCATCTAGAAAACTCAAATCACTTATCTAGAAAAAGATATTTGGGTTTTTAAGTAAAATCTTGCCCAATGCAGAAGGCCAAAGAATACTACACAGTCTCTGCTAGAATACACTTGGCAAAGAGGTAATATTCTGAGCCTACTATTCCAGTGTCAAACTAGGATGTTTTTTCTTGATTAGAATATTTCTTCCTGTATCTTAAAATAAGTATTCTGGGTCTCTCAGATTGAGGCAACAAAAAATAGATTTTGAGTTGTATTGCTTCAGGTATTTGAAGACCGTTATAATATCCCCAGAGAGTTAGATTGATTTAAGTGATTTAAACCATCAGACTAGAAACTGGGAGACTAAATTCCAATCTCTCTGTAGGCATGAAGCCAGCTGATGATTTGTGGCCATTTACTCTCCCTCAGCCCTAAAAAGGAGGCAATGGCATACCACTTTTGAAAAAATAATGTGTTCTAATCCAGGCAATTGCCGGGAGTCAGCACTTAACTAAAGGCACAAAAAACAAACAAATGTCTCTATTCCTTCTTTTCTTCTGAAAACTAATGACCTCAGAATCTAGGACATGCTGCAACAGCCATTAAGTGTGAAAAATGGTCATAAGTCACTTTTTCAGTGGTGTTGTAACTAATGAACGGGCACTAAATAAACTGTTGTAAGTCAAGGACGACCTGTATTTTTGAGCACTGATATTCAATATTTAGCAGCAGAACTTTTGGGAGAAACACATCATTTTACCTGCGCTATTTTTCTTCAAAATATGTCTAATGCCAGACATCAGGTTTTTGAACTAAAATTATGTCAGAGAACTGCAAAGTCAGATAAATAGATATACCTCAATCTGCATACTACTCCAGGTGTTGCAGAGCAGGTGAGCTTGAATTAGAATTTGTAAAAAAATTCTTTAATTAGTTCATATGCAAAGATTTGTCAAATCCTCCAAGAGGAGTCTGAATCAGGATGACTTCAGACATATCTGTTTTCCCTTTGATTTTCCGATATGTAAATCAGGTGATACTCAGAACAATTTTGGAATCTGTGGGCAGGATGTTCGTTTGTAATATAATGCAGTTAGCTGTTAACTCTGTTAACTGTTATATAATAATAGTCATCATGATAGAAGCAACTGAAATAGAATGTATTTAAGCAGCATCACCTGTTGCAATCACACAACTGTTCCACTTTTGATGGAATACATAATGCTACTGATTTGGAATTTGGTATTTTATAGTAGAGCTTTGTAACTGTTACTTGGCACACTTTGTCTCCTGGAGAAATTTGACGGAACCAAAATTATGCCTTGGAAGATGGAAAAAGTGATGCCTTTTAACATGTAAAAATGTTTTTAAAAGCCTACAGATTGCATCTATGTGTATGAATACACTAAGCTGAATGCATCATTCATCAATAACACCAATTTCATGTAGTTGGCAAAAGCTATGCCAATTTTGTTCAGCTTACATGACATTTCAAAGTAGAAATCCTAAGTTTCAATCAAATCACTTGATCAGCAGAAGAATGTTTGAAAAGAATGCAAATGAAAAAGGACAAAGAAGAAAGGAAATTGTGTACAATGCAAAATGGGTAAAATTGTCCTGCTGACAAGGAAGCCAATTAGAATTATGTCTGTCGACTTTGAAAAGCATTTAGAATTTTCTCTAGCAAAGCTGGGAGATTGTGTTACCGTCCTGAATGATTGTAAAAGCACATCTGAACAGCTCTAATTCTGACAATTGGTGGAACTGTTCCGAAATTTCAGTCACTACATTTAAATCTGCAAATATCTCATTCTGTGGCTAAAATCTGCAGTAAAATAACTTAAACAAGCATTGATTTTTATATTAATAAGGGAAGTTATTGCACTCATTTGGAAATCGTGGCAGAAGTACACTTTTCTTTCCTTAGATATTGTTCATAACTTCTGATTATATGTCATTGTGTAAACCTAAAATAATGTACAGTTAGTTTTTTATGCATTAAATTATAATCTAATTTTACCACATTGGCAAATAATATGATTTACACTGAAATGACAAACTAAATTTACACTGTACAGAAAATCAAATTATTTCTATTATGATTTAGTAGACTTGTTTAATCCTTGATATCTTATCTGAGGTAAAAATAAACATTAGGAATAAGGTACAAATTTCTGTTGGGAACAAATAATTTGTATAGAAACTCTTAATAAAATTACCTGTGAGACATCAGGTATAGTTTATTCCTGTTCTCATATGGCAAGTTTACTTTATATATGTTTTCCAATAAAGTTTAGGTCATTGAGGCAAGCCACTCAAAATGAGGGCAATGCCAGTTTGCCAATTTTGGAATCATTGCCTTCATAGCCAAAACTGATTGTCTGAATGACTGAATCATCTCTGTTGTTTAAGTGCCATCCTGAGGTTGTGTGATGGCCCGGGCATGGCACAAAGGCAACACAGCCAGAATAGTAAGTAGGAGTCTCTTTATTAGCTCCAACTTTGTCCCCAAAGTCCCGGTTACCTTCCAGTCTGGAGAAAAACTCTCCCAGGAGCCTGCAACAGATATTCCAGTCTAAAACATTATAAACAGAAAAACTTTAAACTATGAATTCAGCAAGATAAGATAAGGTAATAAATCCAGCAGGACAAGATAAGGAGTTCCAGAAGTGAAGTAACACGGCAGTAAATCAAAGTAGTTGGGAGGATGCCAGGAACTTACATAACAGCAGCCAACATGAGATAAATTCAATGTTTGTTTCCAACGAATACCTCTCCCAAACTGCCTCTCATTTGTGCCTTGTGAAAGGAATCAGGGCCGTTTTCTCCCTTGTAAGCCATGCAACTCATATTGCTCTCTTCTCCATTCTTCCCTAGGATGAAGAGGGGGTGGGCGTTGGTCTTCCTCTGAATCCTCTCCCTTGTTTTACCTCTTCCCTGCTCTGTCCAGCCTGACTTTGCCCTTCCCCAGTTTCCTCCACAGCCAATGGAGCCTCTCTCTCTCCCTCCCTGTCAGCTGTTTGTCTTCTTCCTCGGATTCAGACTCTGACAGGAGCATGACAGATTGCTTACTGGGATGTTGTTGTTATTTGTAGGAACATATTCCTATAAATCACCAGGAATCTAACTTGTCTCAAAGATGACTTTTGACTATAAATATTCTCCATACTTATTTTAAAAAATGTGTCATAATGTAATACATTTAACTGTCAAAATAGAAGCCTGCTACTGGAAGCTAGTCTTGTACTTAGGGTATAACTTTCATTTAATTAGGCGACAAGTATCAATAACAAATTAATTTTTATCTTAAACTTGGCTAATACTTATCATTTCTGGAAGATGTATTTGCTTGATAGTATGCTTATTTATGTGGACATCCAGCTGGCCATTTAAATCCTGACTAACTAAAGTAGAGCTAAACAGAAAGCAACTTTTACAAATAACAAGAGTAATGAAAGCCAAGGTACAATTGAAGGCATACTGCAATCACATTTATATTCCCAAACCATAGCAAGATGAAAATTATGGTTTGTAGTACTGAGAAATAGTAACAACAGCTATAAAGCATTTATTAAGTGTACAGTATTATTCCTTAAAGGAAACTTTTGGATTCTTTATTTGTAAAACCTCTTACAATGGAACTAAATGTTAACTATAAATAAAAAAACTATTTCAAATATAAATTTGAATAAAAACTGTTATACATTTGCCTTTATTAACATATGAATATAAAGAACAGCGAAAAGTTAAAACATTTAAGGGTTCATTTTACTGTAGAGTATACTTATAATGAAAGAGAAATTGGGGCCCATTCTACAGGCACTGCTGTGTGTCTTTCAAAAGCTTGCTGTTTCCCTTGGCCCTGTAGATGTTGTCTTTGACTTTTTTTTCAGTTCTGTGTTTTTTCTTTACTTCTTTTCATATTCTCTTCTCCTTTTCCCTATGCTTCTCCTAAGAACGATGGTTAGTTACCAACTGCCTTAGGAATTCTTTTCCTTTGGGCTACTTCCCTACCATGTCAAACTTTGCCGCATTGAATACTTTGATTCCTGTATTCGCTTCTCTTTTTTGTCTTGGTGGAAATGCAGTGTAACGGTGAAAATGCAGTGTCAAGATACTGTGCACTGATTTAATGTCTTTTACTTGTTGTTAGGACCTGTGTCCACAACAACTGTCATAGACAACAAGAATGGAACAGTTCCTGTGCCGCATATGAAAATGTCCAAGAGATCAGTATCAGAAGATTTTGCAACAACCTTCAGTTCACCTGCAGCATGGCTCCTTGTAGTTGCTCTTATTGTTACCTGGTCAGCAGTGGCTATTGTCATGTTTGACTTAGTGGATTACAGAACCTTGGCAGGTAATATTCATGTATGCTGTAAAATTAAAGGTATTCATGCACACAGCAGAATCTGGTGAGAATTGTCATCTGGAAATTCACAAAATTATTGTTCTCCACAAATTAACAGAGTTATGAATCAAACATAAGCCATTAATATATTTCAAATTTTCAATATCTGGGAAATCTAGTTATTCTATAACACCTTATTTTTTTATTTAACTATTTATCAAATTTGTATGTTATTGTACCCCCTAGATTGTTCAAGATTTTATTTAAAATCTTTAGCTGAATAAAATTCTATCCTCCTTTCAGACCTACCTCAGAAACACAAAGCAATGCGGGGGTTGAACTGAAGCACATATATCTATTATTCTTTTTGTGAAGAATTGAAAGATCTTAAAACTTGTTTAGTTTTTAGATGCTTGGAAAAGTTGTCTAGAATATTTTCATTTGCTTGACTTGAACTACAATATAAATCAAGCTTTTTAAAGCAAAAAAATAATAATAATAGTAAAACACTTCAACTAAGGCCAAAGAACTGTGAGGAACAAGGAAGAAAATTCCATTTGTTTAGATTCAATAAAATGTACTTTACATTTAATTCAACTAATGTGATTTTTTTTTCTTGTATATGACATTTTTCTTTTCTGTGAAATTAAAAATTACAGTTTGACATAAGCTTTTGGAAGGATTCTGGGATGTAGTATGCTATAATCTTTTAGTGTGGATGATGATTTCAACAGAACCAGCAATGGGCAATGCTATAATATTGTTATTGCATTGCTCATTGCTGGTTCTGTAGAAATAAGAAGTTATTATCTAGTCATATCTTAATTCAATCCATGGGTTTTCCTCTTGTGCCAAAACATTACATGAACGTCCTTCTTCTTCCCTGTCATGTTATCTAAATTTCATCTCAATCTGTGCCTGAGATAGTGTAAGGTTGTCCTTAGTTTCTTTGTATTTCTGTCTTCTACTGACAATTTTGCCATGGATAAAATCTAGTATATTCATTGACAAATTGGTTGCTGACATTATGAAACCTTGGAATTTGCCCAGCCCTTCCAAGATTGCTTTCAATTTCAGAACTTACTATACCAAAAAATCTGGGTGCTATTTCACTGTGTGATAGAGGAGTTTTTTTTCTGAATATGCAAATCTCCCAACAATTCTGAAATCTGCAAAATTCAGCTGAAGCCTAATTATCATTGTTTTACATTAAGTGATGCATAGATTTGTCTAGGCAAATTTCATTTTTTTTTTTTTAATTACATTTATATGCCGCCCTTCTCCGGAGACTCAGGGCGGCTTACAGTCTATGGAGCACCATGCTAAGTGCTCAGCAATAGCCTTCATTCCATTGTATATGCCTGCTTATTAGTAGGGCTTTCCAATCTTAATGAGACCATTGAGAATTAAACTTTGGTCTCCGGTTCATTTCTGTGCTTGCTAAATAATTATGAATCGTATTTTAATGGTTTCAATAGATTGCACAAAGATTTGTTTAGTATTTTTTCAATTATATGTGAATGGGCAATATATTTAACACAATAAAATAACTGCAAATGAGAGTAATTTATGCAGGCAGGATAGATATCTTCTTTGCTAATAATGGCAATGTTACTGTACATATGTGAATTCCCTTAAATTATTTTTTTTCCAGATATTGAAGATAGGAAACACTTTCATTAAATCAAACTTAGCATGTGGAAGCAGCTGCTGGTGCAAAATGCAGCAACCCATGCATGTGCCTCAGTGTGTGCATGTTGCACATTAGCTAAATGAGCTTCATTGGTTGATGTCTCTGGCCAATGGAAGACCATTTCCCCCTGAGCTTCAATTGGTCCCAACTCTGATCCTTCTAAATCTGATCCTTCTAAAGGCCCATAAGACTGATCTTGTTCCAGGCCTGGGAATCATCATTTTAGTGACAATCTGGGACATGCTACATTGTTTAGATTGGTTTAGTCTCTTGATTGTTTTGGGTGTAGCTGCATTTTACAGTATGTTTTTGCTGCTGTAAGCTGCCCATAGCTGCTATGTGATATGGGCAGTTACATAAATGAAAGAAATAAGGAATGGTAAGAAGGAGAGTGACATCATTGCACACTGCTGTTGTTATATACTTGCATCACATGTACTCTTCTGACACTCTTATTTTCATTCTTTCTGACCCTTCCTTTTTTCTTTGAAGTGCTGTTTTCTGATTCTTCCTCCTTTTTCTCTGTATTTTCTGCTTGGTTAGAAGAAGCTCAGTCTTTCCAAAGATCTAATTTTTTTTCACTTACATAGGTTAATTAGATTAAGAGTCGCATTATATTAGGCAGAGGTTCAAAAGAAGCTGCAAAGCTTCAAATAACCTCCCCCACTTTTAAAGAAGTGCATACATCCTCCATTTGACTTACGTGCATGTGGCTGGAGATTGTGACTAAAGGCAATTACTTGTCTTCTCCAAACATTGTCTGGAGAAGAAGGGTTGGGGAACTTCTCAGAGTTATATCTATAATTCAAGTGTGGCCTGCTACTTTGATTCCTCCAACAAAATGAGTCTATGAGGGGCTTTTGTCTTTTAGATGAAAGATTGAGAAATTATGAAAGAGCACTCAGAGGTATATTTAAAAAAGGAGAGAGCTTCTGATAATTATGAAACAATACAGATTGTTCCCTCTGTTCTTATAAATAATAATAAAATATAGAGTGCGATAAAAGTAGTGTGTTTCATCTTCTAACAAATCATCATACAATTTAACAGCTTATTCAAATCCAGCCTTAAAATTATCAGATTGATTGAGTAAGCCCCATTGGTTGCCATAAAGTCATTGCTTGATGTTTAGCATGTATAACATTAGCTAGAAACTCATAATTTGTTTTCATTATCTATGAGTAACGGTTTTTGTTTTAAATGAATTCTTTAAAATTTAAAAGTAGAATTAGATACAGAACCATTTTGGAATAGGCAAAGATGCTTTCCTGGATAAGGACCACTACTAAGCAGTGGTTTTGCCAACTGCTTAATATGGTTTCAAAGTGCAAATATATTTTACTAGGATTAGGACCAGGATCAGGTAAACATAAGGCTGCTTTAAAGAGTTGCAGAAAAATGCTACACTCATGCCTCTGGCAACTCCAATGCATTGTAGTATGGATTGTTGGGTTCCTTCGGTGATTAGTTCTTACACCAAGTAGAAACAGTAGCCTCTTGAATTGCACCACAGACAAACTGATATTTGATTAAGGCAAAAATAGAACTTGTATAAATAAATAGATAAACATAAGAGAGATAATAGATAAATAAATAAATAAATAAATAAATAAATAAATAAATAAATAAATAAATAAATAAATAAATAAATACAGGAGACCTGGTGGTACAGTGATTAGAATGCAATATTGCAGACTATCTCTGTCCATGGTCTGGAGTTTGATCTTGACAGGCCCAAGGTTGACATAGCTTTTCATTCCTCTGAGGTCAGTAAAATGAGGACCCAGATTGTTGGGAGCAATACGCTGACATTGTAAATCACTCAGAGAATGCTTTAAAGCACTATGGAGAGGTATAAAAGTCATATTGCTATAAATAAATAAAGGCAAAAGACTTTATTACAAGGCTACCTTATAAACAGTTTAGAGATTGCAAAGCAGGAATGACTAACAATGTAAATACTTGCTTGAAATGTTATGATAAATACTCACCTGGAGCAAGTTTGTGATTCTACAAGGTAGCCCTCATTTAAGCAATCACAATTGGAACTGACAACTTAGTCCTTAAGCAAAGTGGTCGCTAAAAATGTAACTGTGTCTGTGCTTACTTCAGTTATCTTTGCTTTAGAAATCTCCAAAAGTTATAACTGAGGATTGATTGCAAAGTTTTTTTAATTACCACTGTAACTGTAAATGGTTGCTGTATGATAGAATCACTGAGCAAGGATTCAAGGATTTTTTTCCTACCATTCAATCATGTCTGATTCTTGGAACCTGCCTAGAGAGGTCTCTGCAATTTTCTTGGCAAGATTTTTTTTTTTTTCAGAAGTGGTTTGCCATTGCCTTCTTCCAAAAACTGAGAAAAAGCAACTGGCCCAAGGTCACCCAGCTGGCTTGTGCCCAAGGTGGTACTAGAACTCATGATCTCCCAGTTTTTAGCCTGATACTTTAAACAATAACCAAACTGGCTCTCTATTTCAGTTTGTATCCCATATAGATTTTTGTTGACCCATATTTCTGTCCCTGATCTTGTTTCCAAGATCAGGAAGGAGTAGCAAAATGATATTTACTGAAGCAAGTGATAATTGAAAATATATTTTAAAAATATTTTTTTTTTGCTTCTCAGAATCAGGAAGTTGAATACATTCTAAAATCATAATTAAAAGTTGTTGATCAGTTTGAAATACAGCAACCTGGAAAGCAGAATACAAAAAAATCCATAGGTCAGTGACCAGCTGTTGGAGGGATGGATGTGCGGCTATTTGGAATTGAAGTTGTCACTAAATGAGAACAAAGCATTGCAGACCACTGTCCTGAAGGGCTTAAGATGGATCAGGTAAAAAGAAAAACATGAAGAACAGCTGGAAAAAATAAGTATAGAATATACTAGGCATGGATGGAAGATGACATCATCTGTTGCTATTATTCAGGAAACAGTGGGTGGCCTATATTGTTGGTGGGACAAACAGAATGCAGGTCTGTACTAAGTGTTCATATTCTCAGTTTTTAATATCTTCCTTAAGGCTAAAATATCCTTTAGATCAATTTTCTACTCAATCATTTTTGGAGGTATCCCTGCTTACTGTCACCTTTTCTGAGCTATGTTCAGGCATTATGTTCCGTTATAGTTTGCTGACAAGCCATTATAGCCTGATTCATATATTATAGTACACCAAACCAAACAGACCACAGTACAGCTTAGCACAGGGGTGTTGAACTCTATTTCATTGAGGGTTGCATCAAGGCTGTGGTTGATCTTGGGGGGGTCTGGGTGGATGTGGCCAATTGGGTGGGTGTAGCTAGCTTGATGCTACTCCCCAAATTACTGGCACGTTTTCTCTTCTCATTGGGTAGACCGGGCAAATGCCATGCTTGGCCCTATCTTTCCTCTTTGCACTGGATAGACCAGGCTGATCTTTCCTTTTCACATTGGGTAGTCCAGGACGGCCCTGCAGGCCAAATCCGACCACATCGCAGGCCGGATACAGCCTGTGGGCCTTGAGTTTGATAGCCCTGGCTTAGCACAATCTTCCCCTTGATGCTCTTTTGATTATATTTAATTTCTACAATTTTCAGTAATAACTATGCTTTCTGGGAGATCTTTGGAAGATGCAGTTTATCTTGATGTGAGAATTTACTTTATTACTTGTAATAGTAATGATAGGAAATAGCTCCTTTCCCCAAATGAACCTATGAATAGCAGGAAAATTAACTTGCTAAACATTTATTTTTTTCTGTGCTGGCAGAAATGCTAATCTGACAACATCTATCAAGATTAGAATAACTATTTTTATTTTAACTTGGGTGACTTGAACATTAGAGGCAGAGATGGGTTTGTGAAGTTTTGCACATGTATAGGTGTCCATTTCCAAACAGTGATGGCAAAATGGCAATATATGTATTAGGATGTTGTGATGCAATCTGTACACTTTAATATTTGCATCATTATGTGGCACATGCATAAGAGACAGAGTTTGCATTGACATGTCCCAATGAACATTTTATCTCTTTACTCCTACTCAGCTCTATCAGTACTTATAATCACACAGTGACTTGCCTGCCTAGTGCAAATTTGGGAGTTTTTACACATTGTTTAAATAAACAGACAAACAGTGCGAGGAATAAGTCAATGATCCCAGTCTCCTTTGACACTAGTGACATTGGAAAATGCAGCTAGCCTGTCCTGAAAAATCAAATTCAGGCTGCTGGATAACAGACCGAAGCCTAGAAATTAGAAAATTCATTACATTCTTGGAATGCTACCTGCTCTATTCATAGGAACAAGTAGACAGGCAAAGCTCAAGACTATCAATGTGTTGATGAAATATAGTACCCAGTGGAAAGATTCACATTTGACAGGCCTTGGGGAATGTTTCTGGACAAACAAAATTGGAGAGATGGAGTCTCCTTCAACTGAAGTGGAATCAAACTGCTGACACTTAACCTCAACACACTGCCAAAGCAGCTTTGAAGTAATCCCCTGGTGGAAAGTTAACAGGGGCTAAGCAGCATCAAGTTTGGAAGGGTGAGATATTTCAGAAAAATAATATAAGGCAATATATTGTTAGTACGTCACCAGAAAAAACAAGAATGTATAAATGTTCTTCAAATTTATGTTGTAAAAAAGCTAGAAAATTTCAGACTCAATCACATATAATAATTGAGAAAATAATAAAAAATTAAGATGAGTACACAACCTAAATCAGAGAGTTTAAGGGACTGATGGATAAGTAGATGAGGGGAAAACCATGCAACTTTGTTTTTAAATACACAGTTATTAAGTAAATCACTGCAGTTATTAACTTAGTAACATGATTGTTAAGTGAATCTAGCTCCCCTATTGACTTTGCTTGTAAGAAGGTGATCACATGACTAAAGGATACTACAATCATCATAAATATGAGTCAGCTGCTAAGTGTCTGAATTTTCATCACATGACTATGGGGATGCTGCTACAGTCATGTAAAACATGGTCATAAACAGGGGTGGTATTCTACCAGTTTGCACCTATTCGCAAGAACTGGTTGTTAACATTCTAAGCAGTTCGGAGAACTGGTTGTTAGAAGAAATTACTGGCCTAATCCTGTAAGGAAGGCAGGAAGGAAACATTCTGATGTTGCTTACAGAAACTGCTTCTCTGCTAACCCTTATTACATTCTTGGCAGGACTAGACTTCCTGTCTCAGGAACTTCTCTGGAGTTTTTTCCCCCTCCTTTGCTGGTACTTTGCTTGTGTGAAATGACCGTTCAAAGTTACAGTGGCACTGAAAAAAGTGACTTATGACCATTTTTCACACTTACGACTGTTGCAGCATCCCCACAGTCATGAGAGGCCAGGCGAGAAGATGCGTGCCTTGATGTGAGTGATATTGAGTTGGCCACGCCCAGCCAATAACATGACCACCAAGCCACATCCCCCCAGTCACATGACTACCAAGCCACATCCACCAACTAAGCCACGCCCACAGAACTGGCTGTTAAAAAAATTGAATCCCACCCCAGATCATAACTCACTTTTTTCAGTGTCATTGTAACTTTGAATGGTCACTAAATGAACTATTCTAAGTCGACAACTACCTGTATCACATTATAAAAAAGGATCAGCAAAATCCAGAAAGCTAACCAACATAGTTTGGTTGTAGTGTCCAGAAAGCTCTAAAAATAGAAAGGCTTCCTTCAGGAAATAAAAAAGTTGATATTTACACTGTATATGTATCATAATTAGAAGCCCAAACTGTTAAAAAGAATACTGTAAATAATAATTATTAAATATGCACTGTGGGAAATGTTGTGGACTTCTTTCAATGTATTTGAAAGATTACATAGTTTTCCCCTCATCTACTTATCCATCAGTCCTTTAAACTCTCTGATTTAGGTTGTGTACTCATCTTTAAAAGTTTATTATTTTCTCAATTATTATATGAGATTGAATGAAATACATTGACCTCACCCCATTTCTAAGAGGTCTGTAAGGGGCATGCATAAGTGTACCATTGTGCCTACCGTCCCTGTCCTATTGTCCCATTTATTTGTACCTATTTCCTGTATTCTTACTCATGTTTATACTTATACCTGTTACCTTGTAAGCGATTGACAAATCAAAATAAATAAAATAAATATTTGAAATAGACAATTTGCTGCGAAACCAAGAGAGATTCAGGAAATTTTAGTCTTCTCAATTTAATGCTTTTTCGGAATGAAACGGTAATTATACAAGAAATAATTAAGTGTATGGAAGGATATGTCTTGCTGAAGGAAAGTCAGTATGGGATTTTTAAAAATAAAACCTGCTTCACCCACCATCCTTCTAGAGCTGTTTGAGAGAATCAACAGGCTCTTGGATGAAGGTAAAACACAAAAGCGACTGAAGAGTTGAAAAAATAACTCTTTAAATGGGTGAATGGCGAACCAAAAGATCCAGCAGGAGTACTCTAATGCTGTATTCTCATTATAACTTATATCAAGGCTAACTCCTAGATATATTCTTTTTTTAAAAAAAAGTTTTTTATTTTATATTTACAATAATTCCATTTTTCATTTCAAACCTGTGTTGACTGGGTACACGTATCTTGTGCTTATACTTATAATTAATACTTTTCGTACCAATATAGCAATAATCACATTTTCTTATAGCTATCATTTGATATATCTATTATTATTTAATAATCTTAACTTGTTTCTCTATATATTCATCTAGTCCATTTTAATTTGTTTTATTTTCAAACCATTGATAAAATAAATCCCGTACCATGTAATATTCCATTTCTTTTTGTTTGATTACCAGTGTTAACCTATTCATCTCTGCACATTCAAATGTTTTCTCAGTTACTTTTCCAATTCTGAGCAAATACAGTTCTAGTTGCTGTTAATGTATGTATAATTAAATACGTTTCAAAGAGGTATTCTTTTAAAGGGGTTATAAATCAGTTAATTAATTCTTTCTATTTTGTATTTAGGACAGTCCATAAACAAACTCACCACGGATCCATTTAGAATCATGCATGGTGCTGTGGAAGAGAGCACCAATTCCATTTATGGCTTTCTCTCTTTACTGTCTGACCTCATATTTGAAGATGAAGATGAGAATGGAAAAGGTAAGTTTAAGTTAGGTTGTTGATTTGATTTATCTTGCTACACCATTTTTTTTAAAAGCAAAAATTAATATGAAATTTCACTCTCAGAGCACTAAAGTTTACGAAATGGCCAGCATAGTTCCTTTTTTCTTCTTTTTGTAAAATAAAGCCATGCGCTATTAGGGGAAGAATGCCAGAATTAAAATGTTAGCAATATTTTCAGCCTTGCTCTAAAATATACAAAAATGGTAGAACTACAGGACAAACATGCTGCCAAGGAATTAGCTTCAGCAGTACTATTCATAAGTCTTACATTTTAATTTTGTGTGAAAGAGGAATATTTGAGCAACAGCAATTCTAAATGGATATTGGATGCTTTCAAAACTAAGAATGTTCACTTGTCCCACCTTACATTTTGTATTAATCAATAGGTGTCAGAACTGCTGGCATCAACAATAACATTTCAGTCCAACTGAAAGAAAATTTGAATGCTAATATGCTACCTGTGGTCTTGTCAACATATACATTGGCAGTAATTTGGGAAAACTGCATAAATAAGTCCAACAACTCAAAGAGGCTTTTGATGGTTTTATCTAAACAACAGTCCATGTTATGGGCTTGGGGAGCTTGGGATGGGATGGGGCCTTTTTTCCCCTTTTAAAGTAATTTAAATATTGGTTATGTGCCAGTCCTTGTGAACTTCTAATGAAACTCACAAATAAATGGCTTAACAGCTCAGAATTAGCTTCTTTTTAAATGATTTTGCCATAGCAGTTTCTTTCCTATGGCATAGTATGAATTGTTGCTTAGACATAATAATAAAACAGTGCATATTTGAGGCTCACGTTTATACAGTTTTTAATTTCTAGCCAAAATGTATCACTTGATAGTTAGCTGTGACAGTGAGGGGTCTGTAGTGGCAAGGTTCTTGAGTGAAAATGGAAATTTGTGTGTAGGCATATTATATATGGATATACATGTATAGGTCACTTATCTACTACTTGGGATAAAGTACAACAGGGGTCCTTAACCCCTGATTTGTGGACCACCACCAGTCCGCAGCATGCGAGGGCCACACAAATAAGCAAAACCTCATCCGTGGGATGTAGGCAACACATGAAACCACACCCCCTTGAGTCTGAGGAAAACCTCTCTCCACGTAACTGGTCCCTGATGCCCAAAAGGTTGGACACCACTGAAGTACAGGTAGTCTTGATGTATGACCATAATTGAGTCCGGCATTTGTTGCTAAGTGAGAAATTTGTTAAGTAAGTTTTGCCAGATTTTACAACTTTTCTTGCTACGTTTATTAAAGTGAATTACGGCAGTTGTTAAATTAGTAACACGGTTGTTAAATGAATCTGGATTCCCCACTGACTTTACTTGTCAAAATGCCGCAAAAAGTGATCTAATAATTCTGGGACATGCAATCGTCATAAATTTGAACCAGTTGTCAAGCATCCAAATGTAAATCACGTGACCATGGGGATGCTGCAATGGTCATAAGTGTGAAAAATGGTCATAATAAGTCACTTTTTTCAATGTTGTTGTAACGTTGAACAGTCACTAAACGAACTGTTGTAAGTTGAAGACTACCTGTAAGTGATTATTTCATGATTGGGATGTTCCTTTATAGCCCAGATCACATATCTTTTTTAACTAATATAATTAAAACTCAGCTGGAAAAAAAACACTGCTCCTGACAAGGACATTTGATAGCTTGAAGTAGCATATAATTTGAACCACTGGTGAGATCTTTGATTAGTACCATCTGCAAATACTAACCATTATGTTGTTTTACCACTGGGTTCCATTTCTTGATAGAGTGTCAGATCATTTACCCATGTTACTGAAGAGAAATGCAGCTCTCTAGTCCTTTTTAAACAAGAATTGTCATGTAAGATTTTTTTAGTTGTGACAAAAAAAGTATAAAACTGTAATAGCAAAACATAGAATTACTGAGAGAATTTCAGTTTCCATTTACATCCTATATTTTATTTCAAAAAGAATTGAAAAGAATTATATTCTTTCTCAAAAACCCTATTATAATGCAAAAACCCTATTATAATGCAGCAATACTTTCAAAAGCCCATAATTTCTAATTAAAAATGTGTACATTATAGTAATAATGTTCATAAGAGCTCAAAACTAAGGCAGATTATAATTCTAATGTTTGAAGTTTCTTTTATGTTTTTTGGAAACCATGTATTGCCTATACCAATTAAAAACTCCAAAAGAGGGAAGATACTAGAAGTCTTCCTATTTTAAAGGCTTGATTGAAAGATATTTTTCTTTTAAATAGAAGAACTGTCATGGTCATTATTAGGAACAGGCAATAGTTTGCATTTCAAAACATGAGGGAATACAAATAGCACCTCTATGATATTCATTAATGCTGCTTCATCTTTCTCCAGGATCATTGGTGTGTGTGTGTGTATAAACACGTTGAAGTACTGTTTAGGAATTATATTTGAAGTAGCCCTGGTAATGATAGCAACCTTTAACAATTCGATACACTCCAATTATATTAGATTGCAGTTTATGGACATCTGGGAATTATGAAAAAATATCATTCATTTTATCTGAAAGGTCAAAGGTTCCAGACAGGAAGTGTTTGACCTCAATGTTCATTTGTTCAAATTACCTGTAGTCAACTAATGATACAGGTCAAAATCTCAAAATTAAGGGATTTTTGGAGGCCTTTTATTTAATTAGAGCTTTTCAAACTCCTAAACAGTTGTAGGATGTATATGGGCAACCAGGGCTGGGTCAGACAAAAAGGCCCAACTTCCCCAAATAATAAAAAAGAGCCAAAATATTGTTACCATATCATCTGAGGCTACCAGGACAAATAAAAAGTATGATAGAGGCAAGCATGTTTCATTGGGTTTAAGAAGTGAAACTAGATTTGGCACAATAGATGCTATTGGAATGGCAAATATTGAAATTGCAATGAAAAAAAATCTGTTTAGTGCTTGAGCCACTTGAATTCAATGTATAAACTCATATTTGTCCATTCCTATCTCAGATCACAATCATTTCGATAAATCCTGATATGCTCATAAAAAATAGCAATACAAAAATCTCAAAATGGAGCTTCTTTTCTTTTTTCTTTTTCATTTACCAGTCATAATGCTTGAATACATAAATATGAAAATAATCTAGCATGGAATAAGAATGCAACTAGATTATTATTCTGCTATTCATTTTATTCTGCTTATTATTTCCTCTCTTGGCTTAGGTGAAGGAGAGCCATACCTGAAAGTAAAAGGTTTGTTGATTTTTATAAAGAATCACATACGTTGTGTGATTAAGTGGATATTAGGGCAGAAACAATGCAGCAGCTTTGTACTGCCAGGGCTTTGCTAATTATGCATCTTCCTGCTAACTGCACATTTCTTCTCTGGATAAATATCATTTGAAAGCCATGCGGAATAGTCAGCTCTTGGATAGGAAGTTGTATGCCTGAATAACTAAAGGAGTTCTCCACTAAAGTTAAAAGCCTGAGTAAGTTGCCACTGCCCTAAATGACTTGTTTTATTTTTTTGACAAAATTCCTGTGCCTTTAACAGATGTGTGATATTTAAATATGGATGGGGTGGGATGGGGCAACATTTTCCAATACATTTTTATATTTGGAAAAATTGAATATGAATTCTTTAAGAACCAACAAAAGTGGCTGCTTGCCCCTATGTAAATAATATTATTTCAGAAGGTCATTGATCTAGGAAAACTGACTTCTTAAAGATTCCCTTTATGGAAATCTAGTTGATCAGGTTGACTTTCCCCAAATGAGGAAGCCTTTCTCATCAGATTTTGTCTTACATCTTATAAGTACATTACAAAGAGCTGAATAGAGATTGAAATTGCATGGAGCTTAGCATATTTATCTACACTGTGTTTCCTTTGCAACCAGGACTTTCTTCTTAAACTTGTGAAGTTCTACCAAAGCTAATGCAGAAAATGGAAAAGAAGCAAATAAGGCTGCTCATTCAATGGAGCCAATGGTTTTGCTTGAATGTAGTGCTTCCATTTTAAATTCTATTGGTCACCTAGGGTAGTTTTTTTTATTGAAGGACACTGTAAAAATTAATGGCATTGCATTTTGTGTAAGAGATGCAGCTACTGTCAGAGTAATAATGATGGACAAGGATTTATTACTTTAAAATATTCTTATTAACTGTGAAAAAAACAACAGATATTTGTTCCTCACTTGGGAACAAATTATGAAGTCCTTGGCCCTGATGGAATCAGTTCTCTATGGAGGAGAAACTTAGCAGCTTTCAGTTCATTTCCTCCAAAATGGTATCCAGTTCTTGTCATATCCAGTGTCCCAATAGGATGAACTGTATGAACAAGGGGGAAAGGGTATGTTTAAATGGAATTGGTCAGGTTTAGCTATAAAGTGGGATCAGTGAAATTCTTCAAACTCATAAACTGGTGAAGATAGTGATTCAGCAGAACTGTATATGCCATTGTACTTAAAATTATAGTGCTCCATCACTGGAAGTTTTTAAGAAGTGACTGGCAGCCACTTGCCTGGTTTCCACAGTGATGTCCTATTGAATCAGCAGTCAGCATTAAAGAAATCAGTTTAGTTTAGTCTAGTCATTAAGGCATCAGGCCAGAAACTGGGAGACTGTGAGTTCTAATCCTTCCTTAGCAACAAAAACTGGCTAGATGATTTCAGGCCAATTCTTCTCCTTCTCAGTCCAACCCACCTCACAAGGTTGTGGTTGTGGGGAAAAGAGGAGAGAGGGAGGAGTATTACGCATGATCATTGCCTTATTTATAAAAACAATATAGTTGAGATTAAAAATAACGAATGGAATCAGTTACTTGGAAACACATCCTATTCAGACAGAAGTTAGGCCCTTCTTTAATTTTGTCAGAATTTCTTTTTTTAAAATTGTTTAAGATTGCAGAAGAATGCCTTTCAAATTCACTAGTAACTTTGTGTTTTTTTCTCCTCCCATGCAGAAGAAATTCAACCACCAGTCAAAAAGAAAGGTGAGCAAATTTAAGAACAAATTAGGTTTCATCTTTTATCTTAACATTGAATGGCAGCTTTCTGTTGATTTATTTTACTAGCATGGGTCACAAAACACTGGAAGAATAGAGAAAATGATGAAAATGGCGTGCATGGCAGAAGTGGTATTCAGCAGGTTTTGACCAGTTCTGGAGAACCAGTAGCGGAAATTTTGAGTACTTCAGAGAACCAGCAAATACCACCTCTGACTGGAGATTTTTTTGTTTTGTTTTGTTTTTGTTTATTGGACTTATATACCGCCCTATTTCCATGACAGGACTCAGGGCGGTGCACAGCTTAATTAAAATACAAACAGTACAGAATTAAAAACAATTAAAAACCAAATATGACAGGCTGAAAACTAAAAAATATAAAAGGGTTAAAAGCTAAAACCAAACCAGACCGAATAAAAATCCCTAAAAAACCCAGACTGGCTTGATGAAATAAATAGGTTTTCAATGCGCACCGGAAGATCAAGAGATCAGGGATGGTCCTCATCTCCAGGGGTAATTCGTTCCAGAGGGAGAATGCCCCCAACAAGAAGGCCCGCACCCTCGGGGTCACCAGCCGTCCAGCCAGCGGCACCCCGAGGAGGCCGACTCTATGGGAATGTATTGGCCGACGGAAGGCCAATAATGGTAGGAGGCGGTCCCGCAAATATCCTGGTCCCAAGCCATGGAGCGCTTTAAAGATGGTAACCAGAACCTTGAAGCGCATCCGGAGGGCCACCGGAAGCCAATGCAGCTCACGCAGGAATGGCGTAACATGGGAGCCCCGTAGAGCTCCCAACACCACCCACGCATTCTGCACCAGCTTTTACAGTATCCTTCCTCTGCCAGGCCTACCAAGCCTTGCCCACAGAACCGGTAGTAAAAAATTTGAATCCCATCACTGGATTTGAGGAGTAGAAGAGCTTTTGGAAGAAAGGATTTTCAGAATTCCCTGCCCTGCTAATTCCTCACCTGGAAAATAAAAAATTAGAAGGAGGCTGAACTTCCTCACAGATAATGTATTAGTGGAAATTCTGATAAGAACACAGATAAGGACTCAGTTATGTTAGGGCAAACTTGTTCACAGCTCCCTAAAGATACAAATATTTTAGTTCATAGAGGACATAGAAAATGGGGCTTACCTGTCCATTCATATCCTGCCTCTTTCTGATTCATTTCCATCAGTAAGCATGGGAACACTCTGCTGGTTTTCCTTCTATGGTATTTTCAGCAATTGCTAAAATTGCCTGTCCTGCAAATTTCACAACTACAGTAATTTCTTTTCGGCTTGTCAGGAAGTTAAAAAAATCTCAGGACATCTGCCAAAGAGAAGGAGGAAAGGGGATGCTACAGGATGTAAAAGATTAGAAAAGGGAAGCAAGACAAAAGGAATTTTGATGGAAATCACTGACCTATGTCCTAGATTTTATTGTACATTTAAGACATATGGTGCCAGGAAAGCCATTAAAAAAAGGTGTGGACCAATAGAAGTGAAGTTGGGGAAAGGCAAGACTCTGAAATGTTATACTAATATGAGAATATGAAAAGACAGGCAGAGAGAACAAGCGAAACAAGGGAATTTTTTTTTAAAGGGAGTGAGTGCTATGTAGGCTACTTGGAGCACCTGAGGAGTGGTGAGATATAAATCTAAGAATGAGATTCTGTCATTGTTAATCGTGACTTCCTTTTAAAATTGAAGTACTGTTTAAAACTTGTGACAAAATATTACAATGGAAAGCTTTTCATACCATCTAATTAAGTTTAGTCTTACATTAAGGAGCATTCCTAAATAAGATTAAAGAGAATTCGTAGTCTGTGTTGTACATAAGGAAACTTTTTTTAGTTGTTCAGTATGAAGGTATAAACTAAGGAACTTTAAAATATAAATGATAAAATGTAAATGTTGCATATATTGGACAGGGCCCTGATATCAGAGATCAGACAAAAAGTCTAAAAATGCAGAGTCTTTTCTAGCACATCTCCCTATACTTTTCTTATGCCTGCAAAGCAGAGGTCTCCAACCTTGGCAACTTTAAGACTTGTAGACTTCAACTCCCAGAATTCTCCAGCCAGCATAGCTTGAGAATTCTGGGAGTTGAAGTCCACAAATCTGAAAGTTGCCAAGGTTGGAGATCTCTGCTGTAAAGGTTAAGATAATATGTTGTGTCATTATGTCTGGAATATCATGGTTTATGACTTCATGTCACCCAAGTGTGATTTATTAACAATGACTTGGAATGCTATATTGAAGCCCTAAATTACCATGCTTTCCCCATTCCTTTTAACCATAGTGATTTTAAACAGTACTGAGATTTCCATTTTTTTAATGATATGGTTAAATCAAGCAATGAAAAATAGAAAACAAGAAATGTTTTAAGCTGCAGAACAATTTAAAATACAAGCCATAGAACAGCTCGATTCTCTCCTGAAAACCTGTGGACTTGATAGCGTTTGCCAGTATGGCAGATATTGGCACCAGTTGGGCAATTAGTTATTCTATTCACTCCTCTCTAAAGAATATCTCTATTTGCATATTTAGTGCTTTCAGAGTTTAGCTGATTTTCTCTTTATATCTCCATATGGCAATGTGCTTTTTTTGTATTTGAATTGCTTTTGCCATGGTTTGGAATGGGGTTTGCTGTCTCTTAACTGCTTCCCACTAGCTGGTGTTTCAGAATCTTTGTTCATAGTTTTTTCTGTTGAAAAATGCAGTTTTATTTTCAAATTCAAATTCCTGAATTACATAAATATTCTCTTGACATGCTTGCAAAGCTTATTTTAAAGATTGTCTTCCTTTGTTCTTGATGACTTTATTTTATGTATGTATGTATGTATGTATGTATGTATGTATGTATGTATGTATGTATGTATGTATTTATTTATTTATTGTCAATTGCTTACAAGATAATAGGTATAAGTAAAAACATATTGATGAATACATGGATACATATAAGAAAAATGAAAAAAATAAAAGAAACAATAGGACAGGGATGGTAGGCACGTTGGTGTGCTTATGCATGCCCCCTACGGACCTCTTAGGAAAGGAGTGAGGTCAATAGTAGACAGTCTAAGGTTAAAGTTTTTGGGGTTTGGGGAAGAAACCACAGAGCCAGGTAGAATATTCCACACATTGACCACTCTGTTGCTGAAGTCGTATTTCCTGCAATCAAGTTTGGTGCGATTAACCTTGAGTTTGTATCTATTGTTTGCTCTTGTGTTGTTAGGGTTGAAACTGAAGTATTCATTGACAGGTAGGACATTGCAATGTATGATTTTATATACTATACTTAGATCGGACTGAAGGCAGCATAGTTCTAGGTTTTCTAGGTTTAGAATTTCGAGTCTGGTGGCATAAGGTATTCTGTAACAAGTAGAGGAGTGGAGAACTCTTCTTGTGAAATATTTCTGGACTTTCTCAACTATGTTAATATCAGATACGTAATGTGGGTTCCAGACTGATGAATTGTATTCGAGTATTGGTCTAGCAAATGTTTTATATGCTCTAGTTATTAGTGTAATATTACCAGAGAAAAAGCTACGTAAGATTTGGTTAACAACTCTTAACACCTTTTTGGCTATGTAGTTACAGTGGGCTCTAGCACTTAAATCATTAGAGATGAGTACTCCAAAATCCTTGACAGAGTTTGGATCATCAACAAGGTCTTGACTATTCAGCCTGTATTTTATTTATTTTCTGATTTTTTTTGCCAATATGTAGGACAGAACATTTATTTGTTGAGATTTGAAGTTGCCATTTGTTTGACCATTCTGATACATAGTCAAGGGCCTTTTTGAAGGGTGGCAGTATTGTCTGTGGTATTGAATAGCTTCACATCATCAGCAAAGAGAACGCAGTTGCTCTTGATATGATCACAGAAGTCATTTATGTAGAGTATGAAAAGAGTTGGTCCTAGAACACTGCCTTGGGGGACACCACTGTTGACAGGTACAGAACTTGATAGGATGCTCCCAATTTTGACCGTTTGTTGTCTGACAGGAATGCTTCTATCCAGTTATGCAGGTATCCAGAGATACCGTAAGATTTTAGTTTTAGGAATGGTTTGTCGTGTACCACTGAATCAAAGGCTTTACAGAAGTCTATGTAGATTGCATCTATTGCTCTGCCCTGATCGAGTTATGTAGTCCATATGTTTTTTCAGTGTAAGAGTTGCAGATTACATGATAGTTTTTTCCTGAGACCAAATTGTTTATTAGAGAGTAGGTTGTTTGTTTCTAAGTGGAGGATGATGGATTGGTTAATAATTGATTCCATGACTTTACAGGTGATGCAGCATAAAGAGCTTGGTCTGTAATTTTCAACTAGGCTTCACCCATGATTAATGCAGGGTTTGGATCAGAACTCCCCATTCTTGTGACCACAGTATTAAAAACAATAGGTGGCAGCTAGTGGCTTTATACAAAGCACTACACTTTATATGTGTCAGGGCATTTGTAAGCACCATTGACTGACTGATCGATTGATTATATGCCACCAAATTGTTGTCAACTCTTAGCAACTACATACATTTTCTCCCTGATGATCTATCCCTAATCTGGTCCTTCAGCTCTTCCAACAGTGCGCTCATTGCAGGGGTGGGATTCAAAATTTTTAACAACCGGTTCTGTGGGCATGGCTTAGTTATGGGCATGGCTTGGTGGTCATGTGACTGGGTGGACATGGCTTGGTGGTCATGTTATTGGCTGGGTGTGGCCAACTCAATATTATTCACATCGAGGCATGCTTCTCCTCGCCTGGCCTCTCATGACTGTGAGGATGCTGCAACAGTTGTAAGTGTGAAAAATGGTCATGTCACTTTTTTCAGTGTAACTTTGAATGGTCATTCCACACAAGCAAAGTACCAGCAAAGGAGGGGAAAAAAACTCCAGAGAAGTTCCTGAGACAGGAAAACTAGTCCTGCCAAGAACGTAATAAGGGTTAATGGAGAGGCAGTTTCTATAAGCAACATCAGAATGTTTCCTTCCTGCCTTCCTTACAGGATTAGGCCAGTAATTTCTTCTAACAACCAGTTCTCCAAACTGCTTAGAATGTTAACAACCGGTTGTAGCGAATATGTGTGAACTGGTAGAATCCCACCCTTGGCTCATTGCCATTTAACCAAGTCCATCTTCCTTGCTGCTGGTCATCATCTTCTTTTTTCTTCTATCTTTCTCAGCATTAGAGCTTGTTCCAGAGCTGTCTTCCCATAATGTATCCATAGGTTAATTTTAGCCTGGTCACTTCTGCCTTGAGTGAGAAATCTAGGTTGATTTGTTCGGTTGTCTATTAATTGATTTTCTTGGCTGTCTATAGTGTTCTCAGGAGACTTGATCAGCAAGAATTGTAAAAGCATCAATAAGCTTCCAATTATGCATATTTGAAAGCCCATTCTATTTCAGATAGATGACTCTTTGGTAAAATGAAGAGATGAGACTGTATTTTTTCCCCAAAACAAAGCCATGTAAACCCGTTCTTTTATTTAATTCAATGCATTCTATATCATACCTATCCTACTTTAATTAATAATCAAGCTTTGGATCACAGAAAAAGGAGATATAGCCATCTTACACAATTGCTCTTCAATCTTTTCTCATTTTGGGCTTGGACAACCTAGAACTACACCGCCTACTGTTGGACCTAAGCGTAGTACACAAAATTATCTGCTACAATGTCCTACCAGTCAATGACTACTTCAGATTCAACCGCAACAATACAAGAGCACACAACAGATACAAACTCAATGTAAACCACTCCAAACTTGATTGCAGAAAGTACGACTTTAGCAACAGAGTGGTCAATGCCTGGAATGCACTACCTGACTGCTACATCCTCTAACCCCCACTCTTTTAACCTCAAACTATCCACTATTGACCTCCCCCACTTCCTAAGAGGTCTGTGGGGGCGTGCATAAGCGCACCAATGTGCTACTGTCCCTGTCCTATTGTTTCTTTTTATTTTTCTTATATGTATCCATTTCATGAATTCATAATTATGTTTATACTTATACCTGTTATCTTGTCATCACTCCTTATTACTCATCCCCTCCCACTTGTGATTGTAGGACTGTAACTTTGTTGCTTGTATCTTACGATTTATATTGACTGTTTCCTAGTATGATTTGATTGCTGATTGTACCCTATGACTATCATTATGATTCTTGATCCTTAACGAATGTACCTTTTTTTATGTATATTGAGAGTATTTACACCAAGACAAATTCCTTGTGTGTCCAATCACACTTGGCCAATAAAGTATTCTATTCTTTTCTATTCTATTATAATCGCTTGACAAAATAAAATAAATAAATAAAAAATAAAAATAAAAAATTCCTAAGGGGTCTGTAAGGGACGTGCATAAGTGCACAATTGTGCCTACCGTCCCTGTCCTATTGTCCCCATTTATTCATACCTATTTCCTGTGTTTATACTCATGTTTATGCTTATACCTATTATCTTGTAAATCAAATAATTAAATAAAATAAATTAAATTAAATTAACTGATCCTAGCAAATAGTTCTTGAATATGTATGTATGTATGTATATATGTATCTGCTGCTTAGTGCCTATTTTTGTTCTACAATGATCAATGCCTCAATGCTTTTTTTATTCAGTCCTTTCCAACCACTGGTAAAATTTCCCAATGTCTGCTACTATAGTTAACTGCCAAAGTTACATCCCATGAAGGGTCTTCTTTTGCTTGGCACTTTCTCTGCTTGATCTTCCTTTCATGTCTGTTGCTGCTAGAGGCAATCTCTCATCAGCTCATTTTTGGATGCCATCTTACTGCTCTATTCCTAGATCCTCTTTGGGACCTGCCTTATCTTTTGATGCATATTTGACTGTTGTTTAAGATTGCTGTGGTCTGGTCTTAGGTCCTGCTTCCACTTTGCACTGGTGTCATGTGACTTTTCTTTCTCCCATATGTTCTTCCAGTACAGTTTAGTTTCTGATGGATGATTCTTTGGAGAATAGTGCAATTGTCTTCTTTGTCTCTGTTTTCTAGTGTGTCTCCTTGGCCAGGTAGCCATTGCTATGAGACTTTATTTAGCAATCTCAAGGGGTTCAGATGGAGCCAGGCTCTTGTATTTTTTTTCTTCAGTAGTTGAGTCTTATCCTTAATAGTCCTGTGCTTCTGTAATTCCCCCACCTGACTAATTTCTCTTCCAGTTACCTTGATCTTAGCCAAGTCAAGGCAATGTTAATTACAGTCAAAGACCAGAATCATAACCTTTAATCTCACTTTCAAGGGATAGTGGTAGTTATGTACTGCTGTTTTTCTTGACTGTATAGCCAAACATCTCTAAGATTACCTGCCAGGGCAGGCATGACCTGTCACAAAACATCTGCACACCAGAAACAGAACCAGTTGCCAGGACATGACAAATCAGCCTACTGTGAACATCCAAAGGCATTTGAAATAAATAATTGTAATTTGTAATTAAAACCATAATATTTTTATGTTGTGTAGGTCAGGGAGTCAAATTGGGGGCCCACAGGCCGGATACATCACATGCAGGTTACGCCCACCCCAGCTCCGTAAATGGGGAAAATGACGCAAAACATCACATGATGGCCACGTGAAGGCGCGGGTTTGACACCCATGATGTAGATGGAGCAAGAAGCCTTATAGGCCCCAAAAGAGGTACCTACAGACACTTTGTACGTACCTCTACTTCAGTTTTAGCCACTTTTATTTAATTGTATCCAACTATCTCCTGATAAGAATGATTATATTAAAAATATTGCTTAAATCTGAAAAGGTCTGCTTAAAAAAAACAAGAAAGCAGAAATGAAAAAATTGTGAGCAACTATTGAATACTCTTCTCTTTCTGCTTTTTTTGCAAACACAGCTGCTTGCTCATAGGAGAACTGGCCATAAAGTTGGATCTGGGCCTCCTTGTTATAGTTGAAACATTTATTTAGGATTTTTAAAATAATTTTTTATCAGGCTTTAATAACGGTTATAATCATGAATATTTGTCAGGTGCTTAGAGCTACCAGCATCTCTCTCTCTCTTTCTCTTTAAGAGACTTGACAGTTTCACTTAAGTAAGAATAAAAGTACAAAGAAGAATAATGGCCTTGGATTCAAGGAAAGTAAAAAATGTAGAGGAACAGAAGCTGGCTGAAGAATCTGTATTTAGTTTTTCACAGTAGATGATAATTTAATGTAACAGCTATCAGCTTTAACTTGATAGCAAGGAAGACTTCAGAAACTTTCAGATCAGCACAATTTAGCATGTTAGTCTGTAAGTAACTGCTATACTTAGTTACACTTAGTTAAACTTAGTTATTTCAATATGCCGTATTAAACTAGGGCAAGCAATTGTCTTGATTAAAACAAATATTAAAATGAACCATGGTTTCTTAAGTTTCAGGGACATAATAAATGATGGCTACTTAAACTCCAAGATAAATGCTTCTGAAGTCCTTGAGATCATTCTGGAGGAAAGAAAAAATGTAACTTCATTGTGGTTAAAGATGTGTTTTGTGAAAATTGTTTTGCATGTGGAAAACAAACACACAGGCTGAGAAATATATTTCAATATATAACCTAATATATAACCTTATTTATTTATTTATCATATGGCATAGAATAAATAGATAGTGGTAATAAAATTATATAGAAGGAGGATATAATACTATGGTACATGTATGATGGAAATAGGTAATCAATTTTGTAAGATTTGAGGAACACACACACACATATATATGTATGTATATAAAGATTACATTTTAAAATATGTTGATTCATATGAATGGGAATATATATTAATTGTAATGTGTCCTATATATAAGCCTAAGCTAGTAATACGGCTTTATAAGTCCTTAGTAAGACCACACTTGGATACTGTATCCAGTTGTGGTCACCACAATATAAAAAAAAGTTGAGAGTTTGGAAAGGGTATAGAGAAAATAACAAATATGATTAGGGGACTGGACGCTAAAACATATGAAGAATGGTTGCAGGAATTGGGTATGTCTGGTCTAGTGAAAAGAAGGATTAAGGGTAACATGATAGCAGAGTTCCAATATTTAAGGGGCTGCCACAAAGAAGAGGGGTTTCCCAACTAGACCACAGCTTCCTAGGTAACTTGTATTGAATAGCAAAGTTTTAGCTATCATCTAACCCAACACCCCCACTCCCCAAGTCCAGCAAAATTTGTGGAGACAATGGAGGAGTTTATTAGGGTACCAACTGCATATAGATGGAATCCAGGGCCACACTCATTAACAGCAACTGCCAGTCCGCTTCATAAGAATATTAAAGAACATATTGTACAAAATGGAACACTGTAGGAAACAGCTAAATAGAAATACTTGTATTATTTATTGCATCTACATTCTTGAAGATTCTCTTCCTCTATATATAGGAATTTATACTTGGCCACAAATGTCATGAAGGCTGCAAACTAGACACATTTATAGGAAAATGCCATTGATTTCTAAATCAACATGGTTTTGATGGCATTGTAAGTATTTTTCATTGCATTAATGGTTAAGAGCTGACATTTAGGAAAGTACAACAATTCTCTTGCAACCACTTACTCTGAAAATCTGCTGTGCAGATATTTTAATAAGTTTGTGTGACTTATTGAATTGGCTGTATTTATGTTGATGTTGTTTTGTCGCACTTCATCTTGTTGTTTATACTTTTAACTATATGCCATTGTAGGAATCAAACTAAAGAACTACACACATTTTTCTACATAAATAAACATAAGCATTCTCCAGATCAGTCTCATGATGCAGATAGTTATGCTCAATTTGCAAAAATACTTCTTGATGCTTCTTGATGTTCATACCATAGATTTATTGCACTCAGTTCTCATTACCAATGATTTGGCAGCACAAGATCACACTAACTAAATTCAAAGTCACTCTATTGGGAACACAAATTCTTACTTGGTTTCACTATGTAGTGCCTGGTGTCATATGAAGCTTAGCACAATGTCAGTACAGGCAAAGATTTCTCCCCTTTTGATCAGGCAAGAGAAGAATGAGTAGAGTCAGTGGATATACCACTGTATTATATTAAACATAAATCTCTTTTAAAAAGTATGCAGGGCCTCCTAAATCAGACCAAAGTTCAATTTGGACTTGGATCTGATGTCTCATAGTGGCCAGTCAGCTCACAATTGAAAGTAAAAAGGCAGTTGAGTTTAACTCATTTCTCAATTACTAAATGATTACCTCTATGCAATTTGGCAGTGAAGTGGAAATGCTTTGCCATTATTTATTACCAGGATATTTTTTCTAACTTTGCAATCTAACCAACAGATCTGAAATTCCTTGAGAATATCCCATCTAGAGCCTAACTTCCAAAATCAGACATAATTCAAACAGTCACATTGTGATTAGCAATACTTTTGAACTGAGATTGATTCCAGAAGATTAAGATGGACATATTCATACAACTTTCAGCAATTACAGTAATTTGCCATTGTTGTCTTCTCTAGCCAACTCAGCTAAGGTGGCCTCTATCCAGCTGCTAGTAGATTTAACCCTGTTTAGCTTTTTAGATCAGCCAAGATGGCTAGATGATGTCACCTATTTAGACAGCTCATAAATAGGCCTACTGAACTTGAGACCTTTTTTTTGTTATTTTGAAGAATGTAAGACAATCACAATGTGAAAAGGATAACTACAAATGATTGGGTTTTCTATCAAAAATGCATTGGTAAAGTTCTGTTATGTTTGCCATTTACCAAATCTGTAGAAAATGGTTTTAAAAGTGCTTTCATGCAGTGCTTTTTAAAGACATATTGCCCAATAAAAATAATCAAAAATAATACCTTCAAATCAAAGTATTTGCCTCTGTGGGAAATATGATGTGTTTGACTTGCTTGCAGTAATATTTTCATCACTGAAGACTTCTATGGAACTATGCACAGTGAGAAAAATGCTTAAAATTCTCAGCAGTAAATCCTTAACCCATGTTAAATCTGTGTTGTTCGCTTCCTCCAAACAAAATAGTGTTAATATTTGGATGCATTGTAAAACCATCCCAATTCAAGTACCTTCTTGGTAAACAATGAACTAATGATTAAGACCTACATTGTTTGCTTCTCAGTGATACAACTATGTTGTTCTATAATGGTTAAGTACATAAAAGGAGTCTATTTTGGATTTATTTTTCAATAAAATGGAGCAATCTAAGTTCCATCATAGCTCAATCCAGCTCAGATACTTGCAACATAGAGATGCATTATCCATAGATTTTGGTTGGAAAAAAAACAGCGCAAGCAATATATGTTTAAGGAATCTAAGTACAAAAAGATGTATACTTTGGAATGTTGCATAGAAAAGAAGTAAGATACTAAAACTGTATATAAAATTGAATATTAAAATCAAGTCCCATTTGAATGAAGCTTGAGTCCTGGTGATCTCTTGGATATGGTTGGGTAGTTGTCTTGGAAATAGTATATAAGTTATTTGCCATTGCTTGCTTTCAGGATATTTTTAACATCTTAGTCTTGATTACAGATATGATGTTGCAGGACTGCTTTTCTTTAGTTGTTTTTTCCTATCCTAGCAACAGCAATTAGACTTATATATCGCTTCACAGTGCATCTCTAAGCTGTTACAGTCACATATTTCCCCCAACAATCTGGGTCTTTATTTTACTGACCTTGAGCCTAGTGAGATTCAATATGCCAAATTGCAGGCAGTTGGCAGTCAGCAGAAGTAATCTGCAGTACTATAAGATGAGACAAGGTTGGAATGCTTTACTGATGGGTTGATGTATCTTTTTATGGGATCCAGGAAGCATACCTCCTCTGCAGCTATGCTTACTTTGACTATATAGATCTTTAGGAAGGCACTTAAACCTGGTTCTTCCCAGAAACCTTGGATTAGTGATGATGTGCATTTGTGCAAACCCACTAATTGTGATGTAGGTTGTGTCTTCTTCTCAGTATAGTTGCTTTTTTATTATGTGCTTAACTCATTCTTATTTCTGTACATTGCCTAAAGCCATTGGTGAGTGGGCAGCCTTAGAATCTGACTAAAAAAAGAACAGAAAAGAAAAAGCAGATTTTCTTGTGATTTTTTTTTAAAAACCTAACAGATAATTAAAGAAAAATAAGAGATTCTGGCACAGACCATATTTAGACTGATATAAATATTTACACATTTTCAGTGATGGTGATTCCAATTATTTTTCTACAGTTAAGATTTTTACCATAGATTCCTTGTTTAGTTTGGCACACAAGTGACTTAAAAGTAGCACCACAGAACACCTCCCAACAGAATGTAAATTCCATCAGTCATTTACATTGAGCACGTATTGAAATTTTAAATTGTTGCAGGTTAGGATACCTTTTCTTGCTTCATACTTTTCTTTTTTTCCCCTTACAAATGAGTTTGACTTGCTGAATTCATACTGCATTCTGTAGGAAGTGAAGTGATTCCTTTTAGATTGTTTTTAGCTAGTGTTCTTGTAATATCTTACACAAGAAACTGTATAAGTGGGAACATGAGCTAAATGTTGTAACAATTACAAATTCTTCAGGTTGACTGTGGTGTATGGTCATGTATTAAGCCAAGTGGAAATACCTTCTATGGAAAGAAATTGTATCAAGCCTCTAAGAGACTGAAATGCCTTAATGAGCTGAGAAATAGGATCTTTCAAACAGTTAAAATACGCATGTTAAGATACTGTTCTTGTTTCTAATGAAAAAGAGAATAGGTAGCGGATAGTGATTCCCATTTCTATCTGATGAGGTGATTATTTTACATAAATGTCTCTTTCGCCTTATACCTCTCTTCTCAATTGTTTTATGCGGGGATAATATCAAGATACTGTAATTATTTTTTTTACAGCTTTAACATTTTACAGCATTAACATTCAAGGTTTTTTTTTACAGTTTTTTATTTGCTTGGATATTATCAAAGATATTGTAAGTGTGAGGCTTATCTGATCACAATATACATTTTGAAACAAAATTTATACTTTTCAGTTCCATATATTTTAACAATTATATGTTTGTATGGCATTGGATTGCATTGCATTGCATTTACTATATTAGGTAACCTTGGGCCAATCACTCTTTCATCCCAATTCACCTCACAAGGGGGTTGTTGTGGGGAAAATAGGAGGAAGGTGTGTTGGATATGTATGCTGGCTTGAGTTATTTGTAAAAATATAAAGATGGGATATATAAACAAACAAATAAAAATATTACTATATGAACACATTGCATGTAGTGTGGCCATTTGCAGAGATAACAGATTGTTCCAATAAAACAAAACTTGCTGAAGGAGTTGTAGCAGTGCTGTAACATCAGTTGATCAAAGACTTTGTGTGATATATTTTATTAGAAAGATTTCCTTTGCATTCATTTCTAGCACACTATATATTTTTTTTGCATTTTAAACCAGGAAAATATTTTTCTGAGCTGTCTGTAGACCTAATTTGTCACTTCTGTGCTTTCCATATCTGGCATTACATAAGCTATATAGATCAGCCAAAAGTATTGAGAATCATATCTTGCCAAATGGTATCTCAACAAGCTTTTAGTTTATAGGATATAAAACAATTATTTAACTACAGTATAAGTGCTTTGTATCCTCATGTCATCAGTGCGGAAACTTTTATAAAATTGGCAATTTTAGAAGCTGTGGATTCCCCCACCCTCCCCCCCTTTTGCTCTATTTCCTTGTAGCTAATGAAAAAGGAGCAATGGAATACATTTTAAATACACACTCTCTCACAATAATTTAATAAACTGTGGTGCCATCTCATGAAGAATCGGGGTGGTTGCCTTGGTGACAGAGATTATCCTTGCTGCTGCAGGATTTTGGCAGTTTTCTAAAAATGAATTCATAATATTTTGGATTTATTAAAAATATGCTTTTCTGATAGAGATAAATTGCATCCTTTCAGCTGGCCATGTAATGCTTCTATAAAAATACAACTGCTTTAGCAACTCAGCAAAAATATATTATGTGATTAGTTGGAAATTAAAGTGCATGCTATTTTAAAAAGTGAAAGGAAGCTTCGGAGAATGTGATTCATTCCACATTAAATTTTTAGCATTCCTTTAGGTTGCAGACTGCCCACGCTAACCTCCAAATAATTTCTATAGGATCCAGTCTCCTTGTCATCAGTGCTACATTTTGGCAGCCTTGCATTTTGGAGAAAGAAATCCACACACAAAAAAAATGGTATATAAAATAGATTGAACAGGATTTTTTTGTAAAACAACACAAAACTCTAGCCAGAAAGTGGATGCCTTTCAACTCATTAGTTAGTTGTTTAGTTATTAGTTATCCACTTGCTGTTTCTGGCCACTAAAGGTGGTCATGTTTGCCACTGGTGACTGGTTTACCTCTGCCCTTCTTATAAATTGTATTAGCATGACTGGAAATGGACCATCATGGATTAATGATTAGGTTAAATGACATAGACTTCAGACCTCTCCCTCCCACCAATTCACCTATTCAGGCAGCCCATTAATAACTTCAGTTTCTCAGATTTCAAATTTTAAAAAGAGCAAATTTCACACATAGGGCCTAGAAGGAACTTGCTCCTTCTTTCATGGTGATTAACCAAAAGTCCTAGAACTAAGAATAAATTTCTAGACAGTTAGAACAATTAATCAGTGGACCAACTTGCCTCCAAAACAAATAATAGATAATCAGAGTTGGAAGGGACTTATAGGTCATCATGTCCAACCCTCCACCCAAGCGAGAGACCCTACACCATTTCTGACAGATGGGAGTCCAATCTCTTCTTGAAAGTCTCAAGTGATGGCGCTCCCACAGCTTCCGAGGGCAAGGTGTTCCATTGGTTGATTGTTCTCACTGTCAGAAAGTTTCTCCTTATTTCCAGGTTAAATCTCTCCTTGTTCAGTTTCCATCCATTATTCCTTGTTTGGCCTACAGGCGCTTTAGAAAATAGCTTGACCCCTTCCTCCCTATGGCAGACCCTCAAATATTGGAAGACCGCTATCATGTCTTCCCTGGTCCTTCTCTTTACTAGACTAGCCAAGCCCAGTTCCTGCAACCGTTCATTGTATGTTTTAGCCTCCAGTCCCCTAATCATCCTGGTTGCTCTTCTCTGTACTTTTTCTAGAGTCTCAACATCTTTTTTATAATGTGTGAAGTTGTGAATGCTCCAACACTGGAAGTTTTTAAGAAGAAATTGGACAACCATTTGTATGAAATGGTATAGATTTTCCTGATTAAGCAGGAGGTTGGACTAGAAGACCTCCAAGGTCCCTTCCAACTGTGCTATTCTATTCTATTCTATTCTATTCTATTCTATTCTATTCTATTCTATTCTATTCTATTCTATTCTATTCTATTCTATTCTATTCTTGGCTGCTGACTGAAAACCCAATAGCATTAATTTTGAGCAATGCTTTTTTCAAAGAGTAAACTTATTTATTTATGTATCTATCTATTTATTTATATCCTGCTTTTATTATTTTTATAAATAAGGCAGTGAACATAGATAATATGTGTTTAGTGGGAATAGTTGATCAACATCCTACCAATCCGGTCAAGAACAATTAATCAGTGGAACAACTTGCCTCCAGAAGCTGTGAATGCTCCAACACTGGAAGTTTTTAAAAAGATGTTGGATAACCATTTGTCTAAAGTGGTGTAGGGTTTCCTGCCTAGGAAGGGGGTTGGACTAGAAGACCTCCAAGGACCCTTCCAACTCTGTTATTCTATTCTATCCTCTGAAATCTTAACATCTTGTTGGTACTCTCAGAGGCAAACCATCCCAACTCGTAAGAAAAATTCAATTGACTCACTTTTTAAAGCAAACTTGCTCATTTCAGATTGTCTGAACCACCAGAGAAACCACAACATATTGTACTTATTATTTTCCAAATTTTGTCACCAACAATCTGTAGGGAAATGTATAGGAAAGATAGTGTATTGTGGAAATCTAATATCTATAATTAGACTTGCACATGACAGTCTATATATGTGCCAGTTTTTCCCATCAAAAATTATCACAAAGGATATGTCTAAAACCAAACTTGGAATCTGATTGAACTGGAACAGTAAAATCCATTCGGTTGCAATCTGATTAGATGCAGAGCACCTTACCCAAAGAAATTTTTCTTCACATCTTGGGTATATTTTCAGGCACTGAGAGAAATAGCAAAATGTATCACTATCACTAGGAAAATGGCTCAGAGCAGTTCCATTACATTTCTCTGAAAACTAATTCTAAACTGAATGTTAAGGTTTTACCTTAAGTGATTTTTTTTTGATGGAATACATTTTGAAAGCAGAAATCCTACCAAGAGCAAAGTATAAGGAGTATCTCTGTACTTCAAACATAATATTCTAGTTATTATGCCTCTGTAATGTTTTTTCTGTTCCAGAAATCCAGATAGACAAGGCTGAAAAAATAGAGAAAGTAGAAAAGAAGCCATCACCAAAAGGTAATATTATATCTATTTGAGTATGTATGTATTCTGTGCATTGGCACATCTGCTTTAGCACTCTCTTCCACAAACACAGGCTCATTGTTGATATCAGCAAGCATAAAATGTAAGTCTTGAAACCAGTTCTACCAGAACATGCATTTTTTGTTGCCTAAGTTATCAAACAGAATCACATGCCTGTTCAACATGCATTTTATTGGAAAATAATTCACAACAGCATACAGAAAACTTATTCTTTCCTAACCCCCTGCCCCGCAATTGTGGATAGTTAAAATAGGACATATCAAGAGTGATGTCTTATCATGGTGAATATATTATTGATCAGAACTTCCTATATTTCAGTGGTGCATTTGTCAACTTTGATGTATTTGCACTGGACGTCCTTCACAGTGTTCAAATCACAATAGTTTCCTTTCCCTCTAATTAGCTGGTTTTCTTCTTTGCTTGTAGAAATTCAAAGAGACAAGGGAAGGGAAAGGGAAGAGAAAATAGAAAAGAAACTACCACTCAAAGGTAATTACTTTATTTTTATCATCCAAATGTTTTATATGGAAGAACATACAAAACTGCCCCAAACCTTGGGAAACATACACAGTGACATGAAGGATAAAGTTATATACATTGCACAAACTTTTAGCACCACAAACTTTCCCATGATTATATCACACGTCATAGATCTGCTCTGGAAGACGAATGTGTTCGGTGGTTGTTTCATCACTTTCTCATAAATACCCCTGGATTTATAATCTGTGATTAAAATAATAATCAGACAACTAAAAGCAGATGAAAGCTTTAAGGATGTCTTGAAGGAAATGCCTATATCCTTCTCAGTCAGATATGGCAAAGAACCATATAAAATATATGAAGAACAGTTGCAGGAATTGGGCATGTCTAGTTTAATGAAAAGAAGACTAGGGGTGACATGATAGTAGTATTCCAGTATCTAAGGGGCTTATACAAAGAAGAGAGAGTCAACCAATTTACCAAAGCACCTGAAGGCAGAACAAGAAACAATGGATGGAAAGAGAGCAACCTAGAACTCAGGAGATACTTCCTGAGAGAACAATTAATCAATGAAACAACTTGCATCCAGAAGTTGTGGATGCTCCAACACTGGAGTTTTTAAAGAAAAAATTGAACAACAATTTATCTGATGTGGTATAGGGTTTCCTTCCTGAGCAGAAGGTTGGACCAGAAGAAGGTGTTTTCCAACTCTGTTATTCTGTTACTTTGTTATTAGTTTAGCAGTTTCTTCCCATAGAGGCTAATCAGATAGCAAAATACTATATATAATTAATTATATTTTAATTATAATACTATAATTAAAGAGTAAAAAATGTCATTGATTGAAAAATTAATATCTTGGCTAAGTCTTTATGAACACTTCAAATGAAGATGTCTTTGTTAACATTTGCTGTTTTTTTTAAGCTACATTAATAAAGTATTCTGAATATATTACCTTTATCTATACAAAGACAGACCTTTTTGAATAGGTGTATTTAATATGAATGTTAAAAATCTTTATAAGATTTGTTCTTTCTTTATATGTTTCTTTTTCTTTTTTTCCCTTTTCTTATTATCTTTATCTTATTACACTCTGAACATTAGAGCCATTGCATTGATCAGAAATGGCACTAAACCATGGTAGGACCTTTTAAGCACTGGTTTAATAGCACAAAGAAAAATGGAAGAAATGAAAGCTGGCAGTATCATTTGAGTCTGCAAATGCTGGATTTTTAGTCTTTTCACCTGGATTGCCATCGGCTGACCCATTTCTGCCAGGGCCACCTGCTGCTGCCTGCCATTTGCTAAACTGAGCCCAGATTAACTTTTGACATTTGATTGCAGCTGCTCCCAAAGCTGCAGTGACTGCACTTATGAGCTTCAAAATTCTATTTAATGTGTAGTGGGCAGTAGTGGGCAACATGCAAATAATTTCTTGCATGTCCAATTCATTCCAAGCTTACAGGAAGACAGCAAATTGGTTGCCACAGGCTTGCTCAAACTATGCAAATTAGTGCTTAATTATGGCTATTAACAATATGGCCCTTCCTGGATTATCTCAGTCTAGAACAGAATTGTGTGGAGTAAAACAAATTAGGAAAAAAAGAAATATGTTTTAATTTGGTGCCAAGGTGTTAATTTTTAATATGAATATGTATGTGTACCGAGAAAGAGAGAGAGATTATTAAAAATACTGCATTGCAAATATGCCAGTTTAAGATGTTTTGCTTAAAGTTTTTTTAAAAATAAAACCTACATCAGTTTGAAGGATTGATAAACGTAAGAAAAGAAAGAGAAAGAAAACACAAAACTTTGTAAGTACAATTTTAAAAACCCAAATAGATCTATCCCAAAATCTGTCTTCAAATAGCAATTAGATAATATATTAGGAATACTTTGTTAATATAATTAAAAATAGAGAGCAAATATCAACAAAGCAATCTTTAACTGACATGTTTTAAGCCTTAATAAATCAATATATATATTTGCCTAAATGCTGGATTAGTAAAACAATGATATTGCTTCTGCAGCCAGTACCAAATTAGCTTGCACCCTTTCCTTATTTACAGTTTGCTGTTGTTTTTATAGATTTCTCTATATTCTTGCTAACATCCCAACACTAATACTGCAGAAGACTGTTACAAGGCCATGCTTTATCTCAGGGCAACATTTTGCTCCACAAAGGTGACTTTCTTTGTAAAATGACAGGTGTGATAAAGTTCATCTCACTGAGCTGAGAAGGCTGTGCAAACCATAGACAAGGCACTTTACGTTCTTCTAAAACCTCATCAAGTAGATAACTTCTCAAAGCAATGCTCTTCATTTCAGGAAACTTAGTACATCAAGATGTTTCAAACAGGTGCTCCACACAGACCACTGAAGTGAAGCATTTCTTTGGAGCTTTGCATAGTACAATCCAGTGGTGGGATTCAAAATTTTTTACTACCGGTTCTGTGGGTGTGGCTTGGCGGGCGTGGTGTGGCTTGGTGGGCATGGCTTGGTGGGCGTGGCAGGGGATGGATACTGCAAAATCCCCATTCCCTCCACACTCCTGGGGGAAGGTTACTGCAAAATCCCATTCCCTCCCCACTCCACTAACCTGCTTTCCAGCTCTGTTCTCCTGTGCAGGGCAACAAAAGAAGACTCAGCTGATCAGCTGGGACTTGAGAGGCAGAGAAAGGATGGGAGTGAAGCCAGTCAGAGTGGATATTTGCCAGTTCTCCAAATTACTCAAAATTTCCACTACTGGTTCTCCAGAACTGGTTAGAACCTACTGAATACCACCTCTGGAGGACAATCCTTTAAAAGTCAACCCACTTTCAGCAGACACTCTTCTTTTTGAATGTGCATCAGTAGCAATATGACAAAGGTCAAGCAGAAGAATTTTGGGGAAAGGAAATAGTGTGTGACTCTAGATGTTTAGTAAACTAAACTAATCATGGCAAAATGATATTTCAATTTTTTAAAAAAATCTCCATATAGAATTTTCATGGAGATTGTAGTGGGACTCGCCTTGGATTAATAAACACAGGCCTGTGAGATATGGTATATTTAGCTGGCCTTTTTTTTAAGTTTGATCTGTTTTCATTAAACTAGAGATGATTATCTCTCCCAGAAGAAGGAGAAAGTGATTACTCACTTGCATAATTCTAATGTATACAAATGATTTTAATTTAAAACTGCTTGTATAAATTAGAATGTCATAAAACAAAGCCAAGCAATATAGGTATTCCTACACAGCCTCAGGCTCATGGCAACTGCATTTAGAGGCAGTTAAAGGCTGAGCAGGAAATAAATGGATTAATAACATTTTGGTATACGTCTAGGGGAAGTCAGGCAAGGGGGCTCCTGCTCTCAATTTAATGCTTCTATCCAAAGTATTGCATATGACAGTAGCTTCAGTAGCGTTCGGAATTGTTTTCTGAGATTAATCCTCAGAGTGCCTAAAAATGTGCCTGTTTGTTTACTAAGAATTAAAACCAGGAGCCATTTATAGTTCTAGGACCTTTTCCAACTAGTCTTTAATTACTGGCTAAGACTTAAAGATATGCCAAATTGCCTTTCTAAGATATGCTTAGAGGAGCAACTAAGCTTCTGTAAAGGTGACACCTGGCATTAGCATGTGATGCTATTGATACTGAAAACGGGGTTCTCTAACGTTTATTTTGTGCATCAACATAGTGCAAATGTCATCCTTGAAATTAATAATAATAATAATAAATATTTATTTATATACTGCTCCTCTCCCGAAGGACTCGGAGCAGTACACAGCCGTACAGTTAAAACAATAAATATGTGGGAAAATAAAACTGAATTAAACCCAAAATCTGGCTATAAACAATTTAAAACCCTTCTCTAAAACCCTAAAATTTAATAAAAATAAAACACCCCAAAACTAAAATCAGCCCAAGCTGGCCTGGTCAAAGAGCCAGGTTTTCAAGGCACGCCTGAAGGTCCCCAGGTCCGTGACTGTCCGTAATTAAGACTTGGATCCAAGATATTTTTATACAAAATTATGTTTCCCAGCTTAGGGTAAGAAAACTGCACCATCACTTATGGCTCTCAAAAGGATTTTGATGCTTTGGTCACAGTCTTACCACTTTTGTCCATGAATGGAAGGTTAGAGCACAGATACAGAAGGGTAAAACTTATATTATGACAGTATAATATTGTTTGGGTCATTCTGCCCATCCCACATCCTTGCTCTTCTCTGTATACATTATTTACAGGGTCAAAACATTCAGAGCTGGATTGGTTCTGAGGGAAGTTGGTAATCTGAGAAGGGGACTGATGCTGGCAATGTTGAATATCTGTGGTGCCAAAGACAATTTTAGAAGAGAAGCTGGCAGGGAGTTCATATGAGTTTGGGTTCTGGTCTCGAGGATCAGGCAACATAGAAAATCTCTTGTCACTTTACAGCCCATTCCTTCAAAGGATCAGGAACAATTAAGCTGCAGACTTCATCAGTTAGAAGCAGACCCACAAAAGATCGATTCTTTTAATACAGATGCCAGAAGAGGATCCACATTCTGCTTCAAGCAGAAAAGGATTGTTAAAATTGTTACACCTTATATTGTGAAAATTAAAGTGAAGCAGCTTACAGTTGAAATACTAAGTAGAGATTCAGATTCATTTTTGCAATCTTGTATCAACCATTGGTTGTAGATTTTATGGTAGCCTAGATAAATGTTATGTACAATTTTGTTTAACCTTTTATATAAATAGTTTTGCATACTTCATGTTTGAACAATCTCGTGAAATTTGTAAGCTTACAGTGGAAGTCTGTAGTCAGTGTGAATGGTGTCTTAGAGTTTTAATATAATTTTGAACATGTGATAAACTTTGATTCTTTCTTATTTTACTCTGATCGGTGTGGCTTATGTTCAGATGAATAAAATGTCACTTGGTCTTTAAAATTGCAAATCAAGGTTAATGTTGAAAGATGAAAGTGGGTGTGAAAAATGTTACCAAAATTGATCTACTTTAAACTAACTTCACTATACTAAAATTTCTAAACTAGAATTCTAGTTTAAATTAGAATTAGTATGAACATGGCCAATGAAAGCTTTCATTTCATGTATATAATTTTCAGAACCATTTACACACTCTCTCCCTCCCTCTCTCTCTCTCTCTCCCCCCCACACACACAAACTAAACATCCACAGACAAATGAGGAACACACACATAAATATATATCTCACTGTTATAAGATGTATGTGCTTGTATTGGCCAAAGGCTGGAAAGTGCTGCCTTTATGTCTCAATGAAGCAGTAAGTTAGATGCTAAGTAAAGTGGAATGTAGATTAGTTTATGTAATAAATAAATATATTTTTCTACCACTCAGCATTGGATGGCAATGTGGTAATTAGTTTGAAAGCTTTGCTCTTTGGATCTTGGCATCCTGGTTATTGCATAGTATACTAATCTCAGTCTGTAAAACAGTGACCATTAGTTCCTCATAAGGACATGGAAAGAGACATAACTTCAGGCTATATACTTATTTAGCACAGCAGGTATTGGCAAAATAAGAAATCTCAAGTTTCAATGCTGATACACATTTTGACAACTCCACCTTGGTGACATTGAATATTCACAGGCCATGAGAATATCAGGGTTTTAGATAAAGCATTTATTTGTTTAGAATATATGCGTGTGTATATATGTGTATTTGTTTGTCTGTGTATCTCTTTGTGTATGCGCTCACATACATGCATTTATAATACTATGTTATTAGATGACTGTTTTAGATTTTGATATGATTTAACTTTAGCATTTTGTATTGATGGGGAAATTATAAATATCTGCTATATATAGAAATTCTACTGAGGTCAGTATATTTTATTTCAGGGGGTAAGATTATAGCAACAGCTATCTGGAGTCTTATAAATAATAGATTAAACAACAAATTGTGGTGAATGGGTTATTCAACCGATATTTATTTTTATTTATTATAAAATGTATATCACATCCTTCAAATGCTTAAAAACCACTCACAGCAGCTAAGTGAATTTGGTCTAGTTGTTAAGCATCACACTGGAAATTGGGAGACTGTGAGTTTGAATCCTGCCTTAGCCATGAAAGCCAGCTGGGTGACTTTAGGCAAATTGTCGTCTCTCAATCCAACTCACCTGTAGGGTTGTTGTTGTGTCAAAAATAGCAGTAAACTGTGTTGGATATGTTTGCTGCCTTGAGTTATTCATAAAAATAATAAAGTTGGGATACAAATAAATAAAATAATACAAAAAAACAACAACACAGATAGCATTGAATATTTCCTAGGCTACCAGATATTGGGTTTAGAAACTGTGATGATCATTAGATTAAAAAAAAAACTCTGTTTGCTGTTATCTAGTTGTCATTCATATTTTAGCAACCAAGGTATGCAAGTTGTTGATTTTTGTTAAAGGTGTGGGCCAAGGATTGGACAACAGAGAGTGCCCAGTGAGGCTTTATAGCTGCAGGATCTAAAATGGCTACCTACTCATCTTTTACTGTACCTATAGTACAGATAAACTGCAGGAGGAGTTGTTTGACTGAGATACGGTTACTAATGTTCTGCTGCCATCAATGACTCATCTGGAGTTTTACAGCCCTGATATGATAGATCAGTACAAATTCCAGCAAATTCCAATTTGTTGAATTACAAAATGGCCCAATCTTGCAGTCTACATCTGGTGGCCATAGCCCAATTTAAAATTAAAAATAGCTTTGCCACTGATATTTTGGCATTTATTGGAGGGGACCTCAGGACTGTAGGTGGCCTCAAGTCTGTTGTGTTGCTGATCTGAAATAGAATAGTTCCAAAGAAAAAAGAGCAATCATCATCATCAAGTCAAACCACAGAAGTATAACAATTTACAGGTATTCTATCATATACAGAATCTTTGTGATCATAACAGTGCATCAAGTTATCTCCTTAGTAAGTAGATTTAGAATTAAGTCAATTTCTACTGAAAAAAACTCCCATCAACCCATTTCCCCCAACCTTGTAGTCACCAGTTGAACTGGAATTCAAATTCCCAACATTTCCAGTCAGCATAGGAATTTTAATAAAAAGACAAATAGGGAATGCATTGTTTCTACTCATATTTGCTTCATCAAATAAATTTAGCCTTGGGTAACAAGGAATATTGTTGTACTCTGAGGACACAAAAGTGTTTTTTCTTTGTCAAGCTAGAAACCATTTCCTTAATGAGCTGAACAATTTTCTCACTAGTTTCAGAACAAACTTAAGAATCTTAAAGCACATAAACAGGAATGACACTGTGGGTGAGCGAGCAGCTGTTTGTGGGTGTTGATTCTGTACAGCCATAGAAAATAGTCCCCTAGCTAGCTTGATTTAAAAATGCAATTCATCCTGAAGATGTGTGCTTGTTTAAAGAACACCCCAATGTTAACTCATGTCCTTGCAGCTGAACTAATTTCCAAAAATAAAAACTTTACTTGGCAGGCAATGTGGTTTTTTTTTTGTTAAGAATAGAAAGTTGCATTGGTAAATATTAATGCATTGAGCTAACAAATCAGCATACTGATGTAGTATAAAAAGTTAGATTATGCAACAGAGGGTAGGTATAGCAACAGCACTTAGATTTATATACCATTCCATAGTGTTTTACAGCATTCTCTGAGAGGTTTACAATATCAGCATATTGCCCCCAACAGTCCTCATTCTACTGACCTTGGAAGGATGGACAGCTGAGTTAATCTTCAACTAGTCAGGATAGAATTGTCTGTGGGCAAAGATAGCTTGCAATACTGCATTCTAAGCACTGCGCCACTACAGCTCCTAAGGTATGGAAAACAAACGACAGCAGTGTAGAAATATCCATTTTGTTACACCTACAAAAAGCACATGGACCGGGGCAGGGGAGATCCCACCATAGTGCCTCTATTCTCTATGTATGGATCCCATGCTGATAAAATCCTTCATAGGTAATGCCTAAGTAAAGAAGTGAAGGCATGTAGACACTGCTTTTATACCACTCAATATGAAACTATGGCTGACCTACATGTGATGTGATATAACCACTTTTACTCTGATGTAATTAAATTTTCCAAACTGGTACAGTACAGAGGATAGAATCTAGTCTAATATTTATGTTGAATTGCATTGGTTAACTCAACTTTATCATGCATGACTATTATACTTCAAAAGGGCAGTTTTACATCTGTATTTGATAACATTATTTCATGTTACTCTTCTAAACTGTATGTGAATGCATTAATATTGTTATTTACAGAAATTCACAAAGAGAAACCGGAGAAATACGAGAAGCCTAAAAAAGTAGAGAAGACCAAAAAGCTTGAAAAAGTAGAAAAACCTCAAAAAAGGGAACTTACTAAAGGTGAAAATAACCACTGGTCATAAACTTGATAATCAAGTTAATCTGGGATGGCATTTGGCATAGTAAAGTGTATAATCCATTGCTGAAGTTTAAGGGACAAAAACCAGAAAGGGACAATTTGCCACAGTCAACTCACTGTGGCCAACTTGCCATGGGACAACATGCTGTGGGATAATTTAACAATTCAATTTAATTATTTCAAATAAACAAAAAGCTATATTAATTATTGCCATTCACATTTCATTCTGTCCCTCCTTTTGCATTCTTTCTTTAATGATTCTATTCCACCATTTCTTTGATATTAATGTAACTCTTGTCTCACAGCAAGTTGTCCCATGACAAGTTGGCCGTGGCGAGTTGACCATGGCGAGTTAGCTGGTATGAATTGTCATAGACCCAATCAAAATAGTACTAGAACAGTTTCTGCTCTTTTCAGAAATGTGAATTGTCAGTTTTTCCAACAGATGCTCAGATAATATGAGATCTAACAGCTCTTTGCTTCCTAACAAAATGGAAAAACCCAACCATATCACCATTGCAAGAGGAAAAAATAAACTCCCTCTTTCTCAACTACAGTGTGATGAAGACCATAGAGAGCTTATATCAACAGCAAAGGAACAATATCTGGTTTTAATTTCTAATCAAAGAAAGAACTGAGTCAGGAAATGTGAAAACAATAACAAGACTAGATTTTAGAGGAAGTATTATTAGCTTTCTGATGAATGTCTGACATTGGATGATTAGAATACATTCACATTCCTGAATATCTTCCAATCATTTGCATTCTGTTAGTCAGAATTAGAAGCAAATTTCTGGTCTTTGCCTTGGGTTTTGGAAAAATTTAAATCTAACTTTTTACTATACTTGTGGTTCTGTGCTGCTGCAACTCTACCCACAGATACCAATTTCTATAGAGAAGGCATATTAATGTTTACTGCAATAAATGGCAAAGCTCACTGGATCCTTCTTTAATAAAAATTCCAATGTTTTGAATCAGACTTTAGTTGATTTATTTGGAAATATATTGATCATAGAGCCACCTTTTTGTACTAATTGATGCTGTGACAGTACTGAGGTTCATTTCATAAACCAATAAATTGAATGAGAAATAAGGAGTAACTTCTGTGAATAGGATTTCTATAGAAATGCTGAACATACTATGGTGGGCGTGGCCAGCTCAACATCACTTGTGTGATCAAATGCCACTTTTGCTAGTAGTTTGTTTTGCTAGCACTCTGCCAGTGAAAACAGAGCTCATGAGGGCTGCGCGCAGCCCTCCTGGGCTCCATTTTCGGCTGTGACACCCTCCTGCAGCCCTCTGCCAGTAAAAATGGAGCTCAGGAGGGCCACATGTGGCCCTCCCGGGCTCATTTTCGCTGCAGAGGCACCATAAGCCTGTACTTTGCTATTTCCAGGATGGCTTTGCAGGCCAGAACTAAGCATCCTGTCGACTGGATGAGACCTGCAGGCCTTGAGTTTGACACCCCTACATGATCATGTACTACATGATCATGAACAGAAGGGAAAGTATAGCAGAGTAATGTAGCAATATAAGACCAATGTCAATAGTAATTCAGAAAATGTAATTGCGCCATTTTGATAAGATGACCTTTTTAATTGTATATCTAAATATATTTATTTGCTTATAGTGATACACAAAGAAAAATCTGAAAGACATGAAAAAGTTGAAAAAAAAGAAAAACCTGAAAAGCAAAGCAAAGATGAACAACCTGGAAAGATGGAAAAGAAAGAAAAAGCTATAGGTAATTATAATTTTCATGAATTCTGAAGATGAACAATTCAAATTGTAATACTGTGTATGAAACAGCCCTAGGAGGTAGGGAGAAAATATTCCATTCCCCAAATCACTTTTTGCTGAGAAATGGAACATAAAGTTAAATTTGACGTTCATTTTTATTTCATTGTGTTTCTCAGGAATCAGTTAAATCCATTACTTAAAACAGGACCAATCCCGTTTTCTAGCCAAGGTTTCCTAGACAAGATATATTTTCTTAAGATGAATTGTTTCATTCTTCTGTTATTCTACTTTATGTAGGAAATTATTGCTTTCATTTATGGAAAAACAGTGGGTGATTTATATCACTTTCAGTTTTTAAAATCCTAACATTTTATCTGATTAGTTACAAGCTATTGAAATTTGAGGAAAGGCAGTGAGTGACAGAAGAAAAGAAAATAGGTTTTAATTAAAGAAGATAACAAACCATTATGTTGCAGCACACTAAGCGGGCTTACAAAAGACTAATTCATTTGGCAATTGCCAAATTGTTTATAGACAGTATCATGATCAGTGTTAATTCATTTATTCTTTAGAGACTTGGATCACCAAATTTCAACTTGTTATTAATTGACAGGCCTTTTTGGTCACCTCACTGTCCTTGCACCACAATAATATAGTTTCCTGCTCAATAATAATAATATTATTCTCATGATTTTTGCAAAGATATTTAAAGGAAAATGTTCCCACCATATTAAAAAAGTGCAACAATATGTTTCCATATTTGTTGAGATCTTAAATAGAAGTTATGGTGATCTATGAATATGCAGTTCAAGAGAAATCAAAATCAGTATATTACATCAGTTGTGACTGTATTTAATGAGTAGATCTCCAAGTGTACTGCGGTTTCCATTCTCTCCTTTCCCTCTTCCCTACATAGCTCTGAAAATCTGTTTCAGAGGATCCCAAGTCCCCAAAGTAGAATTAGGGGTGCTGAAGCCTGCAGGGAAAGAGTAAATCCATTCCACTGACAGATGTCTTTTCTTCAGCAGATAAACACAAATTGCTTCCACCCATTATGATTACCCCATGAAATTGTCATGAAAATGATGGTGCTCTCCCAGGCACAAAACCCACTTGTATACTACTTTGAAAGTTGATGGATGATAATAAAAAGCTAATTATATTGTACTTGCCTGCAAAGAGAATGACTCGCTTAAGGCAAGAGGACATATGGTATTTGTAGGAGCACTTATGGTCATTTTTCACTGTAGTGTATTGAATTTAATGTTTCCTTATGGCACAATCATGGCCAATTGGGGCTAAGGGTCGTATACGGCAGGAAATTGAACTATTGACTGACATAGCTATTATTTGTGTGCATCATTTCAGTTGATAAATCAAGTTTTAAGAGGATTTTCAATGGAATTAGCACTGCAGGAAGGGGTTTTATATATATGCACCTGCATATTTATAACAGCTCCACAATCATTCACATTTCTCTTGTGGTTATCTTAAAATGTAAATGTCTTTATTTAAAAGCTGGCCATTTTGAAATTTTACAAGTGCATTAAAATATTAAAAAGTTGTAGTGGCAATTAAGAAAGGACAAAGACTCTGAACAAATGTGGTGTCAAAAAGCCCTAATTCTATACCATTTCAGACAACCATTTGTTTGAAATGGTATAGGGCAGGTCTGTCAAACTTGCGGCCAGATGCGTTATGCGCTGGCCATGCCCATGCCCAGTTTAGGGAAGGGGAAAAAAGTCACGATATGACACATGACACTGCCATGATGCTGCGAGTTTGATACCCCTGGTATCCTCAAGCAGGGTTACCTGCCTGAACAGGTAGTTGGACTAGTAGGCCCCCAAGGTCCCTTCTAATTCTGTTATTCTGTTAAATCTCACAATTTAATAAGCTGTGAATGAAGATGAAACAGTTAAAGCTGAATTTATATTCTTACCCCATTCCTGAACAGATATTTCAGATGTGGGCTTTTTTAAACAACAACAATAACAACAACATGCACCTCTTTCAATATTCTTTAAAAACCAAAGGTAAATTAATTATTTTATCTTATTTTTGGTGGCAGAATTATGGAAATTTGCAAAAGCCAACAAAAGATTCTAGTTTATTCTTGCTGCTTAGGCTGGCTCTGATTATTATTAGTTAGCTTTGAAACCATATGCTTAGCTCTTCTCTTTTGCTACCAGTGGTTCCTCTGGTTCCTCTCTAGATGGAGAGAAGATACTTTGGAAAGTAGTTTTTTTTAGTTAGCAGGTGAATGTCAGTCATTAGTTCCCAGTGCTTCAAGAAACCAACTGAACAATAGAAATCTGAGGCTGCTAGATTAGAATATTTAATGGTGTACTTCAAATACCTCCTCCTAAATCCAAACCAAGTTTTTACTTTGAGGAGAGGAAGTGTGTGTGAGAGAAATAATTTCCTAGGTACACCAGAAGAGAAAAAGCCTTAAAGTAATACTAATCATATTGTTGGGCTTTGTAGAAACGAAGTTCAAACATTAAGGAAGCCATTTGTATAGTACTTGCTTTTTTATGCCAGAAGAAAAAGTAAGATCCCCTTGTTTGTACACATTTATATAGTGTTTATTTTTATTTATTGATTGATTTTTTTATGCTATCCATCTCCCCTATAAGCAATGTGTTCAGATCTCAATACATCATTGTTTTGCTCTTTTGTCTTAAATCCTCTCTGGTACGGCTGCTTACCTAGCAGTTCACCTCCCAGCAACTACTAATGAAGGCAGCAAATGAAAGCAGCAGTAGCAGTAATTTTTCTTGTAGTTGGAAGATGTGGAATGCTATCATATGGATGACTACTGGGCAGTGGCTCATTCCTTATATAATAAGTAATTTGTTATTGAATTTATAACTTCTCTTTCTCCTGAGAGCTTAAAATGGCTTAGGGTGGCTTCCATAATTATATCAGCAACAAGCATCCTATTAATTAGGTTGGGTTGAGAGAAGACGACCCAAAGTAAGCCTGTGAATTCAGTGATTGATCTTAGAGCAGTACTTTAAGCAATATATTATACAGGCTCTCTGCATATCTGGAGACATACAGTATATCTCTATACAAAGTCCTCTATTCCCATTTAGAGTATGCAACATGAACCTGCAGAAAAAAAATAAGAAATAGTTAGCAAAAGAGAGAGAGAGACACAGGGAGACAGAGAGAGACAGAGAGAGAGACAGAGACAGAGAGACAGAGATAGAGAGAGAGTGTGTTTCAGGTGTGCCTCATTCAAAACCCAAGAAAGAAATCCTTCAACTCCATTGATGTAGAAAAAAAGTACTTTTACTGAGTTTGAAGTGATAGCAACAAAAGAAAGCAAGATCTGAAGCAAAGAGGCACAACTATTACATAATGAAAGTTATCCCAAGTTCCATCCCCCAAGAATCCAGACTGGTCATCCAATCTGAGGTGTTTATAATATCATGTGTGGTACATCTTCAGGTGGTTTCTCACTCATCTGGTATGCCAAGATGGTTGACCTTGGCCTAGTAGAGATAAGTCTATGCAGATGTGCAGTAAGTGGGAAAACACCCCCTCCTTTTTAGTTCACTCTCCAGCATTCTTCCCCTCCCAAATACCAAGATTACCCCTCCCCACATTTCTATGGCAGCCAACAGGAATCAAGCAGCAAAAGATGTCAAGAAAACTTTGTAGAGGCTGATAGACAGGCAGGCAGACAGACAGGCAGGCAGGCTGATGATAGAAAATAAATGATAACAGATATGAAAAGGAGATATATAAACTCTGACCAGCTTTAGTTTACCAACCTATGGAGTTAATGGGCAAAATCTGCTGAAGAGGGATATGCTGTGCTGGAATATCAGCAACAATTAAGGAAATGTGGAGATAAGGCACTGGGGAAATCAGCAGGCTATTAGGGTTCACTTGGGGTTGCTAAGAGGAAGAGGAGAGAGACAGAACAACACATTCTTCTTTGATTGCCATTTTTCACACCTACTTAAGCTGAAGACAATTTGGTATAGTGCTTAAGGCACCAGGCTGGAGACTGGGAGATCACAAGTTCTAGTCCTGCCTAAGGCACAAAGCCTGCTTAAGTCAATCAAATCTCTCTTAGTCAGGAAGCAGACAGGGGCAAGCCATTTCCAAAAACATTGTCAAGAAAACTGCATTAGCTTCTCCAGGCAGTCACCAGGAGTCAACATTGTCAATACTGACTTGAAGACACAGACACACAGACATGCAAGCACACACAACCCCACCCCCCCAAATACAAATATTTTTCCTTTATAGCCTACCTTGAATGAGTTTCATATACTCCATGTATAGTGCATGTCCATTCACACAAATTCATGGTATAATGTCATATTATGTTATAGTATTATACAATTATTATACATTTCCTTCTAATGACAAGAATGTAATGGGCAGTAATATGGCTAAGATGTTCTAAGAAGTTCTATACTTCACTGACATATAAACTTTTTGTTTCATTATTATTTTCCAAGATCTGTTAATGAAATATAATAATTTTCTCTTATTGTTGATTTTTCTATATTCAGTTCTTGTTCTATAAAGGGACCATGTTTATACTATATTTTTTTAAATGTTTCAGTATCTTCCAAGGAGAAGACTGCAAAACAAGAGAAAAAGAAAGCAGTTCCTTCCCCAAAAGGTAATTTCATTTATTTTATTTGACTGAGAAATAATTCAATGAGCAGCACATTTTTAATGGGAGGGGGGGAGAACTAAATGCCGAATGCTCCCTCCCCTGTAACTCTGTTGACAAGGGAGTTTCCCCTGCTATTGAAATAGCACAAGAATGTGTGAGTCCAGCTATCTTCTGTATGATGTCTGTCAAGGTGTATATCCTCTCTTGAGCCTTTTATTTTGGGTTTTCTTCTCCAAGAATTTCAAAGGATGAACTCTGATGAAATACTGTAGGAATGGTTTAACATTAAGATGTCTTTATTCAAAGAGCTGTTATTCTTTCATTACCCACATTTGTTTTTTCATCATAAGATTGCCTGTGAAACTTTAGCATGTGACAAAACTATGTACACAAATTTTACTAGACAGGTGTCTTTTTGCAGTCAGGGGAAAGACATTTGCCTATTTGTATCCCACCTTTATTGTTTTTTTTTGTAAATAATTCTGGATGATGAACATATCCAACTCGCTTTCCTATTGTCCCCACAATAACAACCCTATGGAGTGAGTTGGGCTGAGAGAAAGTGACTGGTCCAAGGTCACCCAGTCAGCTTTCATGGCTAAGGTGGCACTAGAACTCACAGTTACACCTTTCTAGCCTAGGGTAACTAATGGGTATTTTAAGAAGTGGTAATGGTGGTGGTTGTTTTCTCCAAAATTAGTGAAAGAGAAAAGTTTATAACAAACCTTTTACCTGAGTATCACTTTTTGATTAAGTGAGACTCAGGCTATTTCTGAGGCTGTTTGTATTGCTTTGTATGTGACTTCCATCACATCTAAAAATAGAGGTTCACTTTGTGCTCTATTATTTACCACATGAACTTTTTTATTCCTCTATTACAAAGTTCTCTTGCTGACAGTTTATTTTACAGCTGGGGGGGAAAAGATGCTGGGATAAGCTGTTCATTAACTTTCTACATACCTTGTAAGGTAGGAGTTCTGAGAGAGGAAGTTTGCAATTCCTTTTATTGGCATTGTATTTTTAAATAAGCTTTGGGAGAAAATACAGAGGAATCTATATGTTTTTAATTGGTTTTATTTTCTTTACTCTTCATATGTGTGCAAGGGTAGGATAAAAACTACCCTTAAAGTTTTTATATTTAGGTGCTTACTATCTTATATTCCAGTTAAATTGGATATCTTTCACGTCTCTATTGAAAAGTAATTTTCATTGAATTCAGTAGGGCTTATTTCTTATGTAGCTTTGTTGCTTGTATCCTTACGATTTATATTGACTGTTTCCTAGTATGATTTGATTGTTGATTGTACCCTATGACTATCATTATGATTCTTGATCCTTAACGAATGTACCTTTTCTGTATGTATACTGAGAGTATTTACACCAAGACAAATTCCTTGTGTGTCCTATCACACTTGGCCAATAAACTATTCTATTCTATTCTATTCTATTCTATTCTATTCTATTCTATTCTATTCTATTTTTTCAAAGAAAGTGGATGCAAAAATCTTATTGAACTTAGGTGTCTAACTTTCCCAATATAAGCAGAATAATTCCTAAGGCCTAATTGAGGAGGAAAAATAAATTTATCTGATTTCAGCAGTCCACATCCTAAAGGAAACTGCATTAAAATAATTGCTCTTGAAATCTTATGTCTGTTCTGTCACAAAGAACACTTGTGACACTATTCAGAGTTGGAGATGTTCTGGTTAACACTGGTGATAATGGAACTATTATCTATTATCAAGAGAGATGATTTTGATGTTGGTTATATATTGGAGAGTGCTTGAAAAATAAGTTCCATCATTTTGAACTAAACTCAGAAACCCTAAACAATTGTTTCTGACCTTGCCATTGCTTCACTGTGACTGAATAGGCTTGTTTTTCTTAGTGATTCATTGGAACATTATTAGCATAGAAGCCATGTAGCACAGACGTTAAAATGCAGTATTGCAGGCTAAATCTGCTCACTGCCAGCAGTTTGATTCCTACCAGCTCAAGGTCACTTAGCCTTCCATCCATCCAAGATCACTAAAATGAGGATCCAGATTGTTGGGGGCAATATGCTGACTCTGTAAATTGCTTAGAGAGGACTATAAAGCAGTATGAAGCGGTATATAAGTCTAAGTGCTATTGCTATTGTGGCACCAATTTTATTTGTAAGCCTTCCAGAATGGCTTTGCAGAGTGATATGGGTGGCATATAAATTTAATACAAAAATAAATTGTGTGTAAGTTGTGGTCTCCGAATTGCTTTTAAAGACAGCTCAGGGTAAATAGTGTTAGAATAAGCTCTGCAAGGAGTCCCCTTCTCTGACAAAGGTTAGAACTTGAAAGTTACTCTGCTGATTACTGTGATCGGCTTCTTTATGTTCAGGGCCAAGAATTATTTTATTAACCATACCTCTATATTCTGTCAATTTGGCTTAATCGTGATTAGACTCTCCTGCAAACACTCCTGTATTTTCAATTAATGATGTAAACTCATTAATGTAAATGTTTTCTTCCCCTGCTGTATATGAGTAGTATGAGTAATAAACAAGAACTTTATAATAAAAGTAGTATGGAGGATGCTCTGAAAAATCTCAGGTGATGTGGGAAATCCCAATTTGTTCCTGAGATGGAGATAATAGTCTTGAGACTCATATATTCTTTCTCATTTAAAACAAGCTTTTGCTTTTCCACAGCAGGAATAACAGTTCCATAATTTTACACCCCCTTGCTCTTTTCTGCTTCAGTATAAAATATAATCCAAATATAGTATACATTTATTTTGCAAATACATGTTATTTAGTCAACTAGGGGAAAAAATTGAGATGATGTAGATAATCTCAGTTCTTCTCTTCTTTGTCTCTCTGTATTTTATTTTATTTTTTATTTATTTTTGTCAATTGCTTACAAGATAATAGGTATAAGTAAAAACATAGTTATGATGGATACATATAAGAAAAATAAAAAAAGTAAAAGAAACAATAGGACAGGACAGTAGGCACATTGGTGCGCTTATGCACGCCCCCTACAGACTTCTTAGAAAAGGGGTGAGGTCAATAGTAGACAGTCTAAGGTATTGATGGGAATAATCTGTAGGAGAACTGTAGCTTTATGTTTGTTTTACCTAGTTACATCATTCTACAGTTCTCAGAACTCAGATCATTCTTATAGATAAGTTTTCTTTTTAAAATAGAGCACTTGCAAATGATTTGCGTATACAAAGATTGTGATTATGCAAATAATGTGATTGTCTGTTGAATCAAATTACTCTATATTACTCCACAGTTTGTAATTTGCACCAAACATACCAGGATAACTTATTTGTAAATCATCATAAAACAATTACATACATTTATGTCTGCCATTGAAAACCCATTAAAACAAATGTGTCTTGAACTATCTATATTGGTGGCAGATGACTGATGTGATTACATAAATGTTCTGCATCTCATTCTGCATTTTAAAGGATAATGGAATTAAACAACAAAATTACCTGTAAAGAAAAACCTTTTTCAAAGAAATTAAGAATCATGTATCTTAGTATACTCCTACATATTATATAAAGTGCTGGTAAAGTAATATTAATATCTTTAGTGAGGATTACATGAATTTTTGCTATTTAACTCTTCAAATTAAATCCAGAGTAGCATTCCGTATGTATGGGATTCCCAGTCTACATCAATTACTTTTTCTTAAATGAACAAATTGATATTTGTGTTTCATAGATTGATTGGTAAAACAAGATCATTTTCTCATTTTAGTAACAGAAAAAATGAAAACCGAACAGCAAGAAAGAATGGGAAAAAAAGTTGTCACAAAAGGTATTTCTTTAGTTGTTAATAATATTCAGGAGTGAACTTCTTTAACTTCTTTAATCATATAGCAAGAACAGGAATGCAAAGGCCAAATCACTCCAGGAGGCTATTAGTAAAATATTGATAAAGCCAGCAAGATTTAAACATTAGTACAAAACACATCAGATATGGAATTCAACTCCCCAAATTCTCAGCAATAATTGTAAGTTCTGTGAGTTGAAATTTACATATTTGGATATGGCTGAGTTGGAAAATCCTTGTCTAAACATTACTTTATTCTTCTATTGTACAGAATTTAAATTTTAAGATTAATTGTTGCTGTTAAATATTAAGATATCTTAGAATTGTTTGGATGTCTTACTATTTTGCTATTGTCATACTTTTGTTTTTTTTTACATAGAAAACTAGATAAACAATATTTCATTAAATACAGGTGTGTCCACATGCAAGTAAATAAACAACAACTAGGTACTATTATCTTGAAATTACTTTTTAAAAATCTGTAGATATTTGAGCTAAGAATTAGGACCTGTTTAAACAGCATGCTTAAAACAGTTGTTCTGCAGTTTATGTTTTCCACTGATGGTTAATAATGACACTGTGGTCTTTTAAAACCTCATAAGCTGAACTGAAGATATTTTTAATGCCATATGGCAGGGATTTGTGAAAAAAAGTGACTTTTGAACCTAAAACATTTATGTTGCATGCAGATAAAAAGAGCATCCAAGCTGAAGAAAAGATAAAAAAAGATGTAAAAGAAAAAAAACCTGAGGCCAAGGCACCTGAAAGACTAAAGACCAAAGAAATCAAAGCACCGGAAGTTGCAACACCAAAAGCCAAGGAAAAAAAGGAGACTGCCTTGGCAGTCAGAGAAAAAATCGATCATAAAGGTAAACAATATCAGGAGGAGGTCACCAAGAAATGCTGAAGTGCAGGAAGGAGTTCAGATTCCCTGTTTTAGAAAGAATTTATCCATAATTAGGAGAAGGGGAAGGTGTCTTCCTCTTGGATCACTGATCTCTATTTTTTTAAACTAATAATTCTTTTAGGAACAAATTTCACTACAAAAGCATTTTCATCATAAGAACAAAGATATGAAATCTCTTTACTTTGCCCAACAGAAGGAATAGCAACTATCAGGCCCCATCTAGAGAATGCTTCACATTCTTAAATCTAAGTGGAGAATTTGTCAGGAATTGGAAAGAGAAAGGGTTAAAGGTAGGCAGAATTTGGGGAACATAGATTTTGAGATCTTTGCAATTTATATGTCTTTCTACATTTTGTGCATTGAATGAGGAAAAATGGAGGCATCGGGAGGATTGACCTCTCCGAATGCTTTTGACATTATCAGCCAGCCAGCCAATCATTTTGCTAGCTCTTCTGTGAGATGTATGTTTCTGGAATTTCTTTTTTCAAATCCATCCATCTATTCATGTACCAGTTTCAGGGCTGTTATCAGGTGGGTTAAAATAGGGGTTCCCAACCACCAGGCCATGGCCTACCACCGGGCCTTGAACCAATTTGAACCAGACTGTGGAAGTGGTGGAGAAGTGTGCTTGTGAGCATCGGGTGAGCTTGTGTGCTCCAATTGTATCCTCCCCCCGCACAAAACCCACTGGTCCACAAAGGCAGAAAGGTTGGGGAACTCTGGGTTAAAAGAAACATATATAACAAGGGGATAAATCTAAAATATAATAAAAAAGACTTAAGTAACTTTGTTTCACTCCGGTGCCAAGAGGAATCCTTGAGGGTTAAGAGTTCTTATAGATTCTAAAAATCTACCTAGCTCGTTAAAAAAAACCCCACAGCCGCTAGTTGAATGCAACAGGAAACCTATAGGTAGGGACACAACTAACATTTAGTGCCAGTTTTGGACATCTAGACTTCTTTCTTTCTCTCTTAGATGGATATCTTTACTTGTCCACTTCCACCCAACACATTCCATTTTCTCATTGCTTTCTTTTCCAATGGTTTAGTTCTTGCTTGTGGTTCTAGCCAACCATACTCTTTTTAAGAAATATTACAATTCACAGCCTCTAATGTTCATTTCCTCATCTTTGTAGTCAGCCAACCAGCTTTTGGTGAGTAGCATGGAGAGTCAATCCCAAATGAGCTGTTTTCAAATTCATTTGAACTTCCCGGCCCTTTGAAATTCCATTCCACATTGTTGTTGTTTTCTTTTTCTTCTTCAAATGTTGTACCTCTCCCAAGTCTGCTGATGCTTTTGTTTTAAGCACAGATGGTGGCATTTTGAAAACATCAGGATTCACATGGGAAAATGGTAGACAATACAGAAATTATTAGCATTTAAGATAGATCTTTTTAATGACTTACAGAATTTTGAAAATTTCATACAAATCATCAATTTGAGCTGCGTAAGATTTTTGCAGACTACCTCCCTTTTTTTCTTTTTAGAGGGAGAGGGAAATGAAAGTCTTCCTATTCACTTCCATGCTGTGCAAAAATATAGTGATTTTTAAATCTATTTATGGTTAGGCCTCATAATCTGAGTTATTTCTTGGAAATTATTAAGATTATCTCTTGAGTAAAAAGGTATGCATGGAACTAAAATGACAGCACACGTCAATTTTTTAAACTCTTCCTATTCATTTGAAAGACTATACAACATTTTAACATATCTAAGTTAAGAACATTTGTGCATCATCTTTAATTTTCAAGTCCTCTTATTTAAATCTTTTTTTGAGACAACTAAACCTGTCAAGAATGGTTTTTTTTTAATTTTTTAAAGTTTTGTCAGGCACAAACAACCAGGCCCACATGTGCAGAGCTTGAGCTAACTACTTTATTATAGTCTGCCTGTAATACAGAAATCTCCCTAATCTAGCAGTTCTTTCATAGGAATAATTACATAAGTCTCCAAGGAATTCAGGGAAGGCTAGTTCTGGCCTTTTTATAATTACATAGTGACTCTAGTCTAGCCCCATGCTTTAGTCTTCCTCCCTGCCAGTTTGGATGTTTCCCAAAACATTTAAACAATTCACCCCCAAATTTGTATTAAAATTCTTGGGCTTTTTGTTTGGGTTTCTATTCTTCCATGCATGTTTCTGCGTATCTTTCCTGGTATTTGTAATTCTCCAACCAATTTCTCATAATATTATGTGTTTATGTGCATATTTATTCCAATAAACACATTTTTGTGCTCATTATTACCTAATATATGCATTTTATGTCTTTTTATTTCCTTGTGAGTTTGTATTGCATTCAGAACAGTGTTAGTTATATCCAGTAAGCTTGAAGGGTGTGAATATTGTAAATTGTATAAAAATTAGATTGAAAAAAATATATATTCCAGTTAATTGGACTATGAATATGGATATTATTCTTTAGCCATAGCAGTTTAGGGGGGGATCAAAATGTAGATTAAAAAAAAACTTTGAACCTTAGCATTACTATTCCTTCATATTCGTTTTTCTGACCTGTTCAATCATTTCTGTCTTTTTGACAGATGTGCCATATAGAAATTGGGAGCATTGGTGGTGAGCTCATATCTGAAGAGATTGCTCTCATTACTCTCTGAATGAGCTTTCAGTTTGAGTAACATGTACTGAGCTGACAAAAGGCTGATAGGGTTATGGAAGGAAGATTGTATGAACTTAATATTTCTTCCTTTGGCAGAGCAACCCTGAGTGCAAGATTGCCCTACAAGCTGCAACCCATCAGAACAAAAATGAAAATAGCAAGATTTTTGCATTTGTTTGCTAGGTCACTTCTGCATTATAAAAATGAGATTTCCTTAACTCTAGATGTAGAGAAAGAGAGGACCATTTGGCTCCCGAACCCTTTCCCAGACATTTTGCATTCTATTGCTTCAGATTTTGTTTCTCGGAATTTCAGTCATCAATTTTTTTAAAAAAATCTATTAATCTTCTTTAAATCTGTACTTTACGATAAAATAGAGTTAGACATGTGCTTATCCGATAATGCAGCTATAAATATTTTATGAGGAAAATATAGACATATATATTTAAATATGTGTTAATGTATGCATTTTGATGGAAAGCTTTAAAAATATTTTTGGCAGAATGGGTACATGAAAATTTACACATGAAATAGTGATGAAATATACTGTATTGATTTTTTTCATCCCTAGTGGTAATCCATCAGATCAATGTCTGATGCAAACTACAGTGCAGGTACCATAGTTTTATAGATATGACCAAAGCAAAAGTCCTGGGTCTTATCTTATCCAGTTTGTGTTGGAGAAAAAATATTTTATTGATAGCTAGAGTGAGGTGTAAAGTTGGTTCTCTTCAGACCAGGTATTTTGCCAATTCCAATATTTCAATGAAAGACACATCCTAAAGGTGAACAAAAATTGGTTGGTTTCACAGCTGTCCTTTCATCCTTTCCCCCTGACACTCCCCCCCCCCCCCAAAAAAAAAAAAAATAAAAGGTCTGGAAATGTAATTCGTGGTGTAACAGATTTAAAAATAATTCAATTGAAATATATGGTGTAAAGTTTTTGAATTGATAACTGACACATATGTGTCAAAAGCATAAACGCATCCACATGAACTTTTCTGACTGGGTTTAAAAAAGAAAAAAAGCCAGGAGGTCATGTGAATTTTCCAAAGCTATCCAGAAAGAGTGGGTGGAAACTGCAAAGCAAAACTAGACAATGTGCAAATTGTATAACTATTGCAAGTAGTGATTTAAAAATAATAATTTTAAGCTATCAGGATTATGTTTGTGATTTGAGAAACCTAATGTTTTTCCACAAATTCCTTTGATAATTTTTTTTTAATTTGTTCATCTTGGACCGTGGTTCAGTACTGACCTCCATAACCAAGCATTGCCTGCCAAGGAGTAGGAGCTTTCAACAACAAAAATGTTGGGAGAAGAAGGATTGCATATCCTCTTCTGTACCAGCTGATCATAATGCAGAGTGACCCTTTGTGTGCTTCTAGGGAAGTCAGGAAAATCACAGATTGAAGCAGGGCAATACAACTTGTGCGTTATCTAATTTAGACCTCAGTGGAACCACAGATGATGTTTTAATGCATCTCTGTTCCAGATGAATATCAGAGGTGGCAATTCATAAAGGTTAAAATTCAGTTCTTTCCAGTGGAATTAGTAGAAAAGCATTGCTTATGGAAATAGTCTATGAAGAGCCCAGAAAAGCAAACTTGACCTCAATTCTTCAGCAAGAGACCAACATTTTCCATCTGTTGAATGTCATGGCTTTTATTTTGTAGCAGCTGCAGATACATTAAAAATAAACTTAATACATTTTATTTAATGAAATAAGAAAATAAATTAGAATCGATAAATCATTTTCTGCAGCACAGATTTATCATGCAGTTAATTTTGTTCTGCCTCCAAATGTTTTAATTTTAAATGGTCTGCAAACTCTTTTTATAATTGGATCACAAACGCTGCCCAAAGGAAAGAGAAAATGTTTATTTTTGTGGAGCAGAAAACTAAAATTATGCTGAAATGATCACTACAAGAACTGCTAATAGTCCAATGGCCATTGCTGTTTTCAAAATTGTCACATAGTCCTGCCAGTGACTAGAGACAAGAACTTAGAAGTGGTGCAAGGAACTTGGCCCTGGTGAAAGAAAAAAAATGTATATGAGACCTGAGAGTAGTAAATTTTAAAGTTGTCTTTTAGTACAAATACTTCATGCCAAATGGAAATTTATCTTCTGAATGCAAATTCTTTATAGGAGTCATATAATCACAGAAGTTAATTCTTTTGGATTTATGGATTTATGCATGTATGATTATGTTGCATCAATTATTTTGCAAATGTCTATTTTGTACATGCAGATTTACTTTGTGTGCTTTTTTTAAAATGTGCTTTTTAAAATGAAGATGAGAGCCAATTTGATGTAATGGGTAAGACACCAGGTTAGAAACTGGGAGATTTTGAGTTCCAGCCTGCCTTAGATATGAAGCCAAAGGTGTGACTTTGGGCTAGTCTTTCTCAGCCCTAGGGTAGAAGAAGAAGCAGAAGAAGAAACATAGAACATAGAATAATAAAATTGGAAAAGACCTTGGAGGTTTTCTGGTCCAACATCTCTTTTTGAAAACCTTTAGTGGTGGAGCACCCACAACTTCTGAAGGCAACCTGTTCCATTGGTTGAGTGCTTTCACCATTATGAAATTTCTCCTTAGTTCTAGGTTGCTTCTCTCCTTGGTTAGCTTCCAACTATTGTTTCAAGAAAAAGGAGGAGGAGGAGGAAGAAGAAGAAGAAGAAGAAGAAGAAGAGGAGGAGGAGGAGGAGGAGGAGGAGGGGGGGGAGGAGGAGGGGGAGGAGGAGGAGGAGGAGGACATTTGATGCATTGGCTTTCAAATTTATATGCTGTTTCTTTATTAAAATAATTGTGTGTAAGTATCCTCTGAAATGTAGTTGACATAATTAAAAAACAGAATCGTGAACTTTATTTAACACTTCTTTCTGCATTTTAGCCTATATATAATTTTTAATATATAGGCTACTGTTTAATTGATAAATTGCATAAATTTGCTCAAGGTAGAGTTCAGTGGTTTTCAACCTGTGGTCTGCGGACCCCTGGGGGCAGCACAATGTCATCACGGGGTCCATGAAGGCTTGAAGAAATGTTATTATTTAAATCTTGAGTTAAGTTTTGGGGGGGAAGGTAAGGGGACCATGGCAAAGAAAAGGTTGAGAACCATTGGTCTTATTGATTGTCTATTTTCACTTGTCCATTGATATTTTTTTAAGATTTATTATTTTAATGGGAATTCTAGTGCTTTAACACAAAATGCCCATGGCACTGCAATAGGAATTTCTTTTTATCTATTCTCAAAGACCATACTGAACAGAAAATATTACATTTTCAATTAAAATATCCATAGTTATTTAAAGTGACTTAAATCAGTCTTCAAATGAAAATAATGATTAACAAGTAGATGCAGTTGTCCTATAAATAAATGCCAGAAACATTTGGACTAAATTGCCTAGTTCAGGAATAGCCCATTTCATGTTGCTGGACTCAAGACACTCAGCTTTACTCCCCACTGAGTATAGCTAGGGCTATTGGAAATAGTCATCAGTCATCTCTTACAGGTCTCACAGTGTTCATCCCTTAGTTAGCTTCACTGTCCATACTTTCCATCTAGATTACTCATGTGCAAATCCCTCGGTTGGGAAAAAAAAAAAAGAATGAGTTCCAGCAGTTTTTCAACCTGGCATTCTGTACATAATCTGGGATTGCAACTCCCAGCTATTATGACCTTTCACCCTGCTGATGAATAAGTCTAGGATTTTCAGTCCCAACTGGGTGGATAATTTAGAAAGGTGGAAGTGGGGAAAAGAATTGGTTATTGGTCCTCAAAATTACACATGATTTAGAGAATCCTGGCCATTGGAAACACCATCTTTGTGCAGAAAGCCTGAAGGAATTTTCTATGGAAGAATCTTTAAAAAGACACAGAAACACCAATGCTGTCATTTGTTTCATGATTGGTTACTTCAAGAAATAAAAAGTCATTAAGAGTTCCAGTGCAGTACTCTTTTTGTTTAATCTTAATTAAAAAAAAATCTAATTATGTCTTATTGCTCTTTTCCCTCCTTCTATTCTGCCAGATCAGTTTGCATTCTGTCGTTATATGATTGACATGTTTGCACACGGGAATTTGTACACAGGTACTTGAAATGAATGCTATCAATGAAGTGTTTGGTTTTTCTCAGAGCTTCTACTATTTTGTGCTCTTCAAACATCTCTCTGTGTGTTTGTGTGTGTTGTTAAACATGGAAACTGAGAGTGCACAGGTTAAATAAAGCGTATTAACAAATGGCTTGATCCATTAAAGCTTCTAATAATTTTTTCTGTAGTTGCATGCATTTAAGTTAATGTCAATATAAAAAGACAAAATCAGTAGAGATTTGATAAAGAAGGAAGATGCTTTTTTTAGCAGATGGCATACTGATTGTTTGCATGATGCTTTTATGCCATGTAAAAGATTAAATATTTACTTGATGTAAAGGTTCATTGGTATTTTCTTAAGATAAAAAAACATCAAAAGACTGATTAAAAAAATCAAAAGCAAGGACAAGTATCTCATGAAGATATTTTGAATCAGTTGGAGTTTTTAGGACAGAAAAAAGTGATTATGTGGGGGGAAATTATACTGGTATATAACACACACTCCTCCAAAAAAGTCCCATAGATGAAATGTCCTTTTGTAGAGTTTGCTAAAGCTTTCTGACCATAACTGATTAGATAATTAACACCATCATGTCATCAATTTTGAAATGGATAACAAGTGATAAAACTGTATTCAAAGCCAAAAATTAGAAATATAACATTTTTAAAAATCCAAAAGAAACATCCAAATATTTTTCCCCAAAACCCATTCCCCACCATCTACTTTGCAGCTCTGAAACTTGTGGCATTGTGGTAATAAGGATATGATTGTTTCTGTGGGAAAAATGATATGGCGACTTGCTAAAACATCTTAGGAAACTAATTATAGTCAAGAAAAATTATGAATTAATTTAAAGTGTTGTGAAACTTTAAAGACATTCAAATCCTCTACGAAATAAATGTAGTGATTAGGTAGGCTGCCTTTGGATCATGAATGGTTCATATTTTCCACTGATCTTGATGAGATTCAAGGGATATAATTACCAATGCCACTTGCCTAATGTTCGTTGACAAAATTAAAATACATTGTTCTGCCTCATGTAGGATGTACATCCACTTCCTCTTCTGACATGGCATTTCTTCCATATCTTTTCTTAGCATGCTATTTTCAAAACAAGCAGAAATGAATGTTTTTCTGAGTATTGCCAGTTTAATAAATCAAGAAGCTAAAAGTATTGCTTTCGTACCTGAGCATTTTAAAATGAGTTGCTAATGTTAAAAAAATCCTACAGAAATCTCTTTAAGCTTTGTTTCTCAATATTTATATTCTCAAAGAGAAAATAATTCAAAAGATGCAATGAAGTACATTCCTAAGAATGTAGTTCTTATCCCAACTAAGATAAAGTAAAAGGACTTAAGCAAATCGTTTCTTATTGTTTAGAATGTCAAGACCAAACTCCAATCCACTTCTGAGATATTCTGACAGTTCCCACAACCATTAGCCAAATTAGGTAGGGCTGATATGGGTTGAAGAATGCTAGAGGGCAGCAGTTTATTTAACTCCACTATAAATAAAAGGTCTGTTGACATAACCATTCACATGGTTTGGGTGGGAGGGCTATGCATGGTTTATAAACATAGAAATTGAGAAAATTGACCAAGCAATTAATCATGATGTGGTTATAGTTACCTAATTCCCACGGTCAATTAGCTCTATGAATCTGTGGATTAATTATCCCTTCTGACTTCTTTTATTGAGGCAAAGACCTAGAATGGTCCATGAAAATGTAATCTTACAGAATCATAAAGTTAGGTCTGCTGCGGTCATATGGTTCGATGTCTTGCCTCTCTATATTCTTTGTGGCTATTTTGGTCTTTATCCTCCCTCAATTCTAATGGGTTTGAAAAAAGGGACAAAAAAGGGAACAAATTGTTCCTTCTAAACTTGTCAATAGCAACTCTACTATCAATCATTGTGCCACCACAATTGAAGAAGGGGGAAAAAAACCAGGAAGTGGGCAGTAGGTAATAGCCTCCTGGCCTTTTTGTAGTAACTGCATGCTACTGCGTATCCTGAATACTGTGCTGTTGTGTTGCTCCTGCACAAAGTTGAGGTAATTGGTTCTGTATTGCCTACATTTCAAAAGCAAATGAATGTGTTTTGGTAGAGTTCATTCACTAGATTCCAAAATGTAAATGATAACAATAGATCACAGTGAATGAAAATGTTTTTCATGGATTTTATAAAATCTCACATGCTGCCATGTACATAATTTAGGTTACTCTTTAGAATTCTTGTGAGCACTAACTGTAGAATATATATTCCTGTTTTTCCATTCAGCAAATATAATTTTATTTTATGATGGCCAGTTATGTGTGGAAAATTCTTTCCGCTGTACTTCTATATGCAAAGGGTTTTGTAATATGCATAATGCTGTGCAGAACTGAGGAAAATGATACTTCATCTTTTACAATGATACTTCAGGTTCTAGAGATAAATCTGGAGAATCTTTAAACTTGAAGATGTTTGTAAATAATAACTTCACTAATTCTTGACCATCACTTTCATCTTCAAGATATTTATGTTTATTTTAGATGGAGGAAATTTTTAATTTCCTAGTGATACAAAATTCATTTTAGCTTGTCTGTTGATCTTCTGATCAGTAAGAACAAGTCTCCATCTTGTTGCCAGTGTGTCAGGGCACAAAACTGTTGAACTTGCAAAAAAAATAACCAGAGACTGTCCAACATGGGGAAAAAAATATGGGTATCATGTTTCTCATTCAAGAAGCCACTTGGTTCCTCATATTTCTCATATGCCCATGACTCTTGCTTGAATCAGTCTATTTAGCAAGCATAAAATAAAAATTGGACACTATTACTGCTTTTTTTGGAATAACAATAATATTTTCTATTTGAAGTGTTATTCCATACATATACCCAATCAAGAAGTAATAAATAGGTTTCTCAATGTAAGACAGTTCTATCCAAAAACACTGAGCTGAATCAGATGTTCATTCTGTAACCTTTGTCAGCTTGGACAAGGTGTGAGCCCAGGAAAAATTTCAATTACCCCTTGTGTCTGGTGGTAACCACCCATTAAATTACTTCAAATGTTTTCCATACTTATCCCATTCTCCTGCAATCTGTAGAATGTTTAATATACCAAAAAATAGAATAGAATAGAATTAGAATACTTGATTGGACACACAAGGAATTTGTCTTGGTGTAAATACTCTCAGTATACATAAAGAAAAGATACATTAGTTAAGAATCAAGAATCATAACATACAACACTTAATGATAGTCATAGGGTACAATCAACAATCAAATCATACTAGGAAACAGTCAATATAAATCGTAAGGATACAAGGGACAAAGTTACAGTCCTACAATCACAAGTGGGAGGGGATGGGTGATAAGGAGTGATGAGAAGATTAGCAGCAATAGTAGTGTAGACTTTGTAATAGTTGAACAGTGTTGAGGGAATTATTTGTTTAGCAGAGTGATGGCTTTCGGGAAAAAACTGTTCTTGTGTCTAGTTGTTCTGATATGCAATGCTCTATCTTCCGGGATTGCAACTTTCCAACTTTCCTGCACATAGATCTGCTTTGACACATTGATCTAGACTGCAATCTTATTTATACCCACTCAAGAGTAAGTTTCACTGAGTTTAATAGGGCTTATTCCAAAGAAAATTAATCAAATATTTAAGCCATTACAGAAGTCTTCAACTTGTGACCATAGTTGAGCCCAAAATTTATGTTGTTAAATGAGACATTTGTTAAGTGAGTTTTGCCTCATTTTATGACCACAGTTGTCACAATTGTTAAGTGACTCACTGCAGTTGATAAGTTAATAACATGGTTATTAAGTGAATCTGGCTTCCCCATTGAGTTTTGCTGATCATGACCTTGGGAGACAGCAACAGTCATAAGTATGAATCAATTGCCAAGCATCTGAACTTTGATCACATGATCAAGGGGATGCTACAAAGGTTGTAAGTGTAGAAAATGGTCATACATCACTTTTTTCAGTGCCGTTATAACTTTGAATAGTCACTAAATGAACTATTGTAAATCGAGGACTACCTGTACACATGATGCAGCACTTGGAGATGCAGTTCCAAATGGCAACAGAAAAAGCTCATTTCCTAGGTCCCACCAGAACCTCTTAGCAAACAGGACCTCTCCTGGTAAATCAGATGGAACAGGTAGCTGTCATCAGGGAGAGTACATCCTCAGATAATGCCATGTAGGACTTTCAAGGACAAAACCAGCATCTTGAATGGTTATCTGGAAACAAACGGGTAACCAGTTCAGCTCTCGAACAGAGGTATAATGTGTGTCCTTTCAAGGACGCATATCACTGCCCATGTTACTGCATTTTGCACCAGGGCAGCCCCATGTAGAATGTGTTATGATATGTACAGAATAACCCTTGAGTAACAAGGTTATGCACATGGAAATGTTTATGAGAGTAGTTATGAATAATTATTTAGCCACACACAGATACACTAAATTGAGTTAAAGTTTACTTTAAGAAATAGCACAGTCCAATAAACAGTCCAAGTCATATACATTTAACAATCCAAAGAATATCCGATTACAAAGTCTTCTTACTGGTTGCCTTTGTCATTTACAGTAAACAAAGATATTAAACTATAAGCACAGCATAAATACAACAGAGAACCTTAGATAGCAACAGAATGTCAGAGAGAGCAAGCTATGATCTCTAGCTCCCTCTTATGGTAGTTTGCAATATAATCAACCAATCAGAATATAGTATAAATCAATACAGTGATTTTTTCTTAAAGCTACAAACATACATTGTTGGTTTGTATATTGCCAACCCAACTAATTGGTGGACATATTCCTAACAGAATGCAGTACAGTAATTCATTTGGGAGGTGACCAGCATATGAGTGACTGTGAGCAAAGCCCCATAATCCAGGAATGGGCACAGCTAGCACACAACACAAAGATACACAAAGGGAGGAGAAATTTGAAACAAATGGAGAAATTATGAGAATACACATAAATGTCTCTGATTTGGCAGTCAGCTGTAGAAAACAGCTGAAATGAATTTATAGATAGGAACAAATGAGACTAAGCATAACTAAAATGGAAATACTCTCCTTCTGCTACTCAACTACATGCCTTCCTTTAATTATGCACCGTGCTTTAATTATGCGTCTGTGGGGAATTTTAAAAAATTCTAAGTATGGAGGGAGCAATATTCATTAAGACCACAGTACACGGGGAGGGGAAATTTAATTCTATCAAAATTGCCCTCATGCTGTAATTAGCAATAGGGAAACAAGTTCTCACTAGTGCCATTGAGAGCGGTTTCTAGTTTTAATTTCTGTGCTTGGAGTAGTTTTTATCAGGATAATGACTGGAGAAGAAGGATTACATTTCTCCTCCCCCTAACCAGATTAATTTTTTTAATTTCCTGAATTGCTTAAAAGACACTGAATTAACTCAATCACTGTTGCTCAGCCTATTCTACCTAGGAGATTGCTGTGAAGATAAAATATGGGTGATATTATCCTGGCACCATGGAGGAAAGATAGGATATATATTGCTAATTGCACATCAATAAAGAGGAATAACAAGGAAATGATTTGCTTTGCAATTTAATGCAATGTTATTGAATTCTGCCCTTTGAACCACTATGTGAAATGTGTTTTCATTTTGGTATTCACTTTCCTGAATTGTGTTATGGTTTTCGCAAAGAAAAGTTACGTACAAGAATTTACATAACTTTTATATCTATGCTATCTATATATATCTGGCATTCTGCCAGCGTTCTCCAACAGGCCAGTGCGTTCCCACAGAGAGGGTCTGCTCCGGGTGCCGTCGGCCGCTATGTGCCGTCTGGCGGCGCTGAGGAGTAGGACCTTCTCTGTGGGTGCCCCCGCCCTCTGGAATACTCTGCCACCGGAGCTCCGTACCGGCACGGACCTGAGGGCCTTCAGGCGTGCGTTGAAGACCTGGCTCTTTGAGCAGGCCGGCCTTGGCTGAGATGGTTTTAATTTGGTCTCCATTTTATTAATTCTAAATTGGGTTTTAAGGGGGGGGGGGTTGTTAGTTTTATCAAGCAGCCGATTGAAATTTAATATTTTTTAACTTTTGTATTCTTTGTGGGGTTTTTAGATGGGCTGTTCACCGCCCTGAGTCCCTCGGGAGAAGGGCGGTATATAAATGGAATAAATAAATAAATGTCTATTTAGTTTTCAGCTGAGCAGGAAACCCACCCTTAACAATCAAATGTCATCCAATATTGATGGAAAAATATATATATATTAGATACCATAGTTGGCTTTATGAACAATTGTATATAAAACTGCAAATGTGATAATGAATCCAGTGAAAATGCACACAAATCTTCAGAGTTATTTTTTTAAAGTTTCAAACTGAAGTCTTATTAGCATTAAGAAAAGGGAAAGGAAAAATAGGAAGAAGAATTGAAAATATTTCTGCAGAAAATGGTTTGAAAAAATCAATTACCAAGGGCCTTGGTGGTGTAGGCTGTTAATCATCTAGCACTTAGTGCAAGCTGCCTGCAATTAGTGCAGGTTCGAATCCCACCAGGCTCAAGGTTGACTCAGCCTTCCATCCTCTCGGGGTAGGTAAATTGAGGACCCAAGATTGTTGGGGGCAATAAGCTGACTTTGTAAAAATGCCGCTTGAGGGGGCCAAAAAGCCCTAGTAATAAGCAGGCATATACAATGGAATGAAGGCTATTGCTGAGCACCTAGCATGGTGCTCCATAGACTGTAAGCCGCCCTGAGTCTCCGGAGAAGGGCGGCATATAAATGTAATTAAAAAAAAAAAAATTGTGAATTGAAGGAATCCATGAATATGCCAAATCAATTGAACTATGTTTTTGCTATAGTAAAAAAATCATTTGAAAATAAAGGTATAATCCTACTCCAGTTAGACACAACAGCTAATATCCATTTAAAAACATTTACATAGGTAGTTTGGCCTGAATGCACTATGTATCTGCCAAGCCTATATTTTGCATGCTAAAAAAACATGGGCACTATGTTGTAAAGAATTATAGAAAACAAGATTAGAAAAAGCTTAGCCTGAGAACTTAAGAGTCATAGCCACTTAAAATACTAAATAGGTATGTCAAGTTAAGCTCATATTCATAGACATGTTCGTATGCATTGTACTGGATGGATTTTTCAGCTTCTGAGCTTCAGGAATTCCTGATGATCTACAGTAAGTTCATCCTGCTTATCTTCTGAACCAGAAAAAACAGATCAGCAAGGTGCTTAACACAGTATAGTCTTTCTATGCATTGTGATCTTGAGGTTTATGATCTCAAGACTGGTTACCCTTCTAAATCAGGGGTGTCAAACTCATGTCACAGTGGCATCACATGACGTATTGGGACTTCCCCCCCCTTTGCTAAACCGGGCATGGGCGTGGCCAGCATGTGACGCATCCGGGAATTTGGCAGCCCTATTCTAAATCAAGTCATTTTGGAATGATACAAAATACTAGTAACATCCATAGAATTTGCTACAAAGAAGTTTCTTGGGAGACTTGTGCTTGAAGATTTTCCTTTTAAAAAAAATGAAGTTACGTAACACATACTAAATATTTTGATGGTGGTGTTTTAATCATGTGAACAACAGATAGATTTTTAAATTGTATCTTGTGTGTGTGTGTTTGTTTATATGTGTATATTTATGCAAGCTTCTATTAACATTAGAACATCTATCAAAAATAACTGTAATATACTGATAGTGAGAGTGGAAGGACATCCTATCATCTTTCTCCGGTCAATAGCTAATCTATTAGATTTTATAACCATGTAAATGATTAATTGCACTGATGCTTATTATTGCTCACTAGACATATTATAGCCTCCCCATAGGACAAACTGTCCTCATGGTATCCTGTAGTGTGCAAGATATCAGCAAGAATATTTTCATTAAGCATTTTGATTACAAACTGTGTGTAGCACTCTGTTGCAATTGGAATTTATCTAATCCCCTAGTTCCAAAGATAGCTGTAATAATAGGATCTCATTCACGAGAAGTCTACCTTTAAGCCAGCAGTGTTCACAGCAAACCAAGATGGTGCCAGTGATTTTATTATACAAAGATTTCCACTGTATCCTGATAGCTGATAGAAGTATGTAATTCACAGCATTTATGTAATGAGTTCCCTATGCATATATTGTCATTTGTTGCTCCATTCCTCAAGGTTCCCTACAAAACTAATAAGTAATATATAGTTGAGTAAAAAACTGGACTTGGAAGTTTTGCCATACTGTTGGATTATTATTTGAATTTACACAACCCTTGAAGTTGTTAGCCATTTTGCTTTTACAATGAAAGTTCTCTCACACAGAGAATTAATTAATATGTTCAAGAATTTTTTTTTTACAATGGGATAGTTATTTGTAAAACATGCTAATTAATAAATATTTTTTTCCTACTGTTTTTCATGGTAACAAAAGCTGCCTTATTTCTATAATGTTATGTGTATTTATTGTACACACTCATTCTCAAATCACTCTGGGGAAAGTATCTGCAAGCATGAATTAGTTCTATTATAATATAATAGCAAATAGTGGTAACAAGGTCTTTTATTTGACTTCCACCAGGCATTAACTTTTTGTATCTTTTCCCTGGTTTTCTTCTTAACTCATTTTGAAAATTGGTTTAGGTTAAACTTGGGCATTTCCTTTGTCTTCTTGTCCTTATTGGTTTTCTTGTCTTCATGGTTTGCTAATTCATACATCTTCACATCTAGCTATTCTTCTATCCCATGTTTGGCTCCTTGAGATTTCCATTGCTTTCTTAAACTGTATGCTGAAGACTAAACTTCTCATCTTTCCTTCAAAAATTTTATTCTCCTCATTAAGTTCTGTATCCACTGGCAATATCAACCTCCACTTGTGGAAAATGCAGAGTTCTTTTTGAGTATTCTACACAAAATTCTACTTTTTGAGTATTCTACACAAAATAGAGTATTCTATTATAATCCCTTTTCTCCCAAACCTATTTAGGTATCTCCAATCTTGTTAGTTCTGATTTCCTGTAGGATATTTTAGAGAACTGCTTAGATCCTAAATTCTTATTTGTCCCCACATCAAATATTGGAGGGAGAGAAAAAGTAGGCAAGATAGGTTTCCAGCTGTGGGGTGTCTGTGGCATTATTGCTTAAGTCCAATAGAAAATATTTATAGACCCCTCACATCCCGGACATAAACTGTTTCAACTCCTACCCTCAAAATGATGCTATAGAGCATACTAGAACACAAGGACAATTTTTTCCTAAACGCCATCACTCAGCTAAACAAATAATTCCCTCAACATTGTCCAACTATTTACAAAGTCTGCACTACTATTACTATTAATCTTATCATCACTCCTTTTCACCCATCCCTTCCCACTTGTGACTGTATGACTGTAACTTTGTCACTTGTATCCTTACAATTTATATTGACTGTTTCCTAGTATGATTTGATTGCTTATTGTACCCTATGACAATTATTAAGTGTTGTACCTTATGATTCTTGACTCTTAATGAATGGATCTTTTTTATGTACACTGACAGCATTTTCCCCAAGACAAATTCCTTGTGTGTCCAAACATAGTTCGGTGACTATGTTTTGTGTATGTGTAAAAAAACCTTAAGCTCTGCCACCCAGAGAGCTGAAAAGCGCAGCGCGCAGGTGCACAGCATTTGAAAAGCTTCTTTTTTTTCCTGCTTTTTCAACCTCAGCTGTGCCACACAAAACTGCTGAGGTTGAAAAAGCAGGAAATAAAGGACAGGCAAGAGCCCAGGCGGGCATGTGGGCCAAATAGCAGCAAACACAGAACTAGTTCGGTGTCTGCTGCTCTTCAGAGCTACTGGTTCTATAGAGCCTGACAGAACTGATAGCATCCCACCCCTGCTCTGAACCTCTGAAATCCATCTCATTCTGGAAGAAGAGAGTTTGGTGCTGGCTATCTAGAGGATGGGCTTCAGGATTTTTTTTACAATCTAGAACAGCCACTCCCAGTTTGGGAATCTCTTTGTGTGGCTCTTCTCCTGAATTGAAACCAGACAGCTTTGAAGTCCTCTTATATGGAAGAGGAGACTTCAAACTAGTTGTGGGTTGACTCCCCTCCCATGGTTAAGGGCTCTTTGATTTAGTCATCCTTTCATCGATTTTGCACATCCCAACCTGGTGCTGCCCAGGGTATGATTCCAGTTAGATGCAATATGGAGAATGTATATCTCAGCTTTCTCCCACAGTGTTCACTGAAGAAGAAGTTCCTGTCAGGCTTCTTTTATACTGCAAGCTCTATGAGGAAAAAACCAAGGGAGTAACTGAAGCAAAGCCACATAGCCACATCATTTAGCTCTTGAAAGGGAGCAGACCAGGCAGGCTTCACTAAGCAGCTTCAAGGGACTGCTCGGTTCAAAGCCTTGTCAAATTGAAGCATGTTGAAATTCCTTTCAGAATGAAACTGTACCAGAATGACCTCATCCATGTTCAGCCAGAAATTGCATTATATATTTCATAACTTATATCTCTCTTAAAACCTGAGATTTTAAATTCCCACATGAGAATGGACATGTGGGCTGAATAGGTGTGCAAAGTTGAAATGTAGAAGAAGAAAACTATATTGCTGCATGTTTGTCAGTGTAAATATATTGCAAATTTGTCAAGGTAAAATTTTCTATGCCGGTGTGTAATAAAATAACCTAATACGGCAGGCATACATTTTTATGAATGCATTTGACTGTATTATCTCAATACTTCAAAGCTTTGGCTGTTGTAATCCTGATTTATATTACTAATCATTTTTGTGAGCTGATGCCTGTTTTCAAGATGTATGGAAAGTAACAGTAGAAGAAATAGCTTACACCAAACTATTTTATTATATATATTTTATTAGAGTGAAGATGGAAAGTAGAGGGTTTAAAAGAGAAACTAGCAGGTTAAGAGAGGACATTTATTGCCAACATATCCCACATGTAATGAGAAAGGAAAACATTTTAGCCAGAGTTAATCTACTAGAGTGGACAAAATGTTTTCCTAACCATATTAAACATGAATTCACCCTTGATCCTGGAGAAACAATTCCCTTTAGCTTTGGTTATGACTCCAGTGATGTTGCCTATGCTAAGCCACCTTCTAAAATGGGTCATCTGGGGCTGTGGTCACTTGTGGAAAATGCAGAGGTCTTTTGCCTGTGTATTCTACCCAAAAGTGGATAGTAGTAATTCTACTTCTTCCCTTTCTTCACAAAATGATAATCTCTTTCACTGAAAAGTACGTCATCTGCTCATGTTACTCTGCAGCTGTGCTCATGCTGACATATCTACAAAGGCTTGATAATATGCTACACAAAGTAAAGCATCTATTAAAGAGTTTATGTCTCCTCAACTTGGTAGATGTTTATGAATTAGAAAAGTCCTTTTTATTACATACCGAAGGAAAAGGGCTTTCAGGCCCTCCTCCTCCAACAATCAAGAGCTATAAATGTGGGGTGTTTGATTATATAGATTGATGTTTTTTTTAACCCTGAATACAAAGTGATCAGCAAATAATTCAGCATTTTAAACTTCTTTGATTTCGCACTCACTCATCTAAAACTTCAAATCAAGGGTTTTTATTTGTTCTGCCCTCTTTTATTTCTAGGAGGTACTTAGTAATATACACAGGCAATTCAGGAGAAACTCCTTTCTGCTGAGGGACTGTTTTTTTTAAAGTGGTCTCCAAGTGCACTTCATTATATATTATGTACTGTTTTGCATATTATTATAATTAATAGCCTTTCGTGCCTCTCTTGTGTTCAGGCTCGTATTCCCCCCTATTTTTGGAACAGACCTCGGCAATCACAGCTCTTCTCCCAGCTGCTGAAGGTAAGTTCAATATTAAAAAAAACATTCAGTATCTTGACCAAAGTAGATACTATTATTCAAATTGATATCAATATCCTATCCTGGGTCAGGGCTGGGTATGGAGATAAAGGAAAGTTTAACTATATCATACAGAGTCTAAATCCAAAATATTGCTCAGAATCAAAACAATACACAATAAGTTGCTGTGAGTTCAAAAACCAAAGCCAGACTATTCCAAATCAATGCTGAGAATCCAGAAAACAAAGACAACAAAGAATGAAAATTGACCTGCAGATATATGGATATCAGGGAGGTTAATCAGGATTCAAATGCAAGGGAATCCACTCCCTTGGATTCAAGACTTTCTCTTGTATATTTGCACACTGATAAATCTTTATCTTCTAACATTTGACTTGACATACTTGCCATTTTCATGGACTGTGCTGGTGAATATCTCTGATATGGGCTCTTACTCCTAATACGTCTTGGTCAACGTATTCTGGGTTAATGGAGATTGATTATGGTCAGAGTCTTGTACTACAATCTGGGTCATGTGATCCAGAGAGCTTAGTGAGGTCACCTGACTCATCTTTCTTATCTAAGAAGTCTTTCTCAGATGAAGTCATAACAACCGGATCTAAGCTACGAAACTAAAATTGAATCAGTTTTGCTCACTGGAATCCAGGATTGCTTCTAAATTTGATGAAATGTAAGGATTCAGGTTTTAGTCCACTAATATAATTTACAAGACCTCTCACTTTTAGAATGGATGGGAAATAAATGTTTATCTTTTCATGCAGTTTTCTTGTTCTACTGACAAACATAGTGAGTTAAAGGAGGGAGAAAAATGTTGCCTCCTTGTTCCTTCCATTGTCATATGTATAGCAGACTACCCTTGGAAAGTTCGGCAAGATAAGCATATCGTAATAATTTTGTAAAGCTGGGCAAGAAATTATAAAGGTCTTTGTATTACAACATCCTTTGACAATGTCTTCACTTTGTTTCTGCAAGAAATAAATAAATAATTAACAATGGAAAATATGCTCCCAGAAAAACTATTATAACCCTAGCAGGGGTAGAATGTTAGTTGTTTTTGTGCCTGACTCAGCATTGGTTTCTGGGGACTAGATTAGTCCCTGCATTTTCCTTGGCAAGATTTTTCAGAAATGGTTCTTTCAAAGACTGAGTGATAATGGCTGGCCCAACTGTCATCCAGGTGCAGTTGGCTTGAGTAAATCATGTTCTTCCAGTTTCTAGTCTTATGTCTTAATCACTGAAGGAAACATTTCATATGACAGTAATACAACTGTTTAATACTTGCTCTAAGTATATTTCCATTTCTAGATTTTTTTTTCTCTGAACGTATTTTCTCTTAGATAAAGGCTGGAATGTTTCATTCTTTTAAGAATATCTAGAAGCAGGTACTACATTAATCAATTAGTTTCTCTTGAAAAAGTTCCAAGCAAAGCTTTTCTTGTCACCCAAGAAGCCATGAGCATGTAGTATTTAGAGATCTAGCATAATATGAATGAATAGGGTAAGAGTAGAACCACCATGTAGGAAGCAGAATGAGAAGGTAATAAGATGCAGATCAGTGCTTACTTAATGAGACTGAAGCACCTTAAAATGATAGTTTGACTTCCATTTCCTGTAAAATATTCTCATCTAAATATAGAAGATAGAGCTGAATTCACAATTTAGTCCCCAAATGCCTCATGTTAGGCAGGACATATTGCTGTCTGCTTTTGATGGATGCATCTCTTCAGCTCATCAAAACAAAACAAAACAACTTAAAAATTAAATGCTGTTATGCCACCTTATTTGTCATAATGGTAAATATTCATTGTGTTAATTTGTAATTAGTGTTTTAAACTTTAAATGATTTAGTTCCTAATTTTCAGACTTATGAGTTACATATTGCTTTTGCTGATTCTTAAAGGAATTGTCAACATTATGGGATTGGCTGTGTATATATTTCATACTGGTGGTGCTACAGTATATATAATCATATTCACAAATTGATGCATGCAGTTGAAGAAATTGAGAAGAAGATATAGCCACACACACAGCTGAATCCATAGAAAAGCCTATGGAGACCATTTTTCTTCAATAATCCCAATATCAGGAGTTAATAAAATTCATTCAAGGAAAGAAGGAAAGGAAAAAAATAATAATAAAAGGCATGCTTTTATAAAGTCCTGGGCATAGTGGTCAGGCAGTGATCTAAATTTCAGAAAGATGCAGGAGAATTCTGGATACATTTCTTGACATTATTTCTAAATTGCTTCCACTTGTCCTGTCTGATCTGGCAAGAAAGGGCATGCTCTGAATACTATCAACTAGGGAATGTTAGCTAGCTAGATCCAGAAGGCATGGGTTAGAGCGCATCTCTTGGTTGTATGGATGATTATGTTAGATTATGCCTGGCTGCTATGTGATTTTTTTAAATGTTTGTTTTATTATATTCTGTATTTTATATATTTATTGTAAGCATATAAAAGTGAAATAGGAGAGTATATAAATCAAATAAATAAATATTAATTCTGTAAATTGAAGATAAATTTAGTGTCATATGTAATTGATGCAACACTTTGCATATGAAAAGCTCTGTGCAAAGATTAACTAGATAAAAATTAAAAAGAAGGATAATTGTTTTTCCACTGTGAGAGTAATAAAACAGTGGGCTAAACTGACATATAAAATTATAGGTTAGGTCTAATCCACTGCATCCACATTAAAATCTAGATATAGAACTACCCCAGTATATCTCTGATATGGGCTCTTACTCCTAATGTTAACACAGTATTATGTTTTCTCTTTAGACTTATTTACACAGTTTTACACAACTGCTTTCTGTGAAGCTATTACAAGTGACCTGCAAGCAGGTGACAATTTAGGACAGGGATCCAAGAGTCAGTGTGATTTTTAATATAGAGAGAAACAAGCAGAAATCAATATGAAGCCTTCAAATTTTGAAGCAGTTCTATACCAAGCATGAGTCCAGAACAGGAAAAAAAAACAAAAACCTTTACCCTATTTGATGTCTGACCCTGACAATGATATCTATAAAAGTAAGAATAGCACAGACATTCCAAGAAGGCTGCACAATATGACTCAGTATTGAAACCAATGTAGAATGGTTTCTATGTAAAACTAATTTCAGAGTTCTGTAATTTAGGTTATATATTATCAGAGAAAAAATAATTCATTAAGAATACTTTTCCCAGACTGATTAATCTTTTTGCATGATTATCCGTGCATTTCTAGTCCCTATAAAATTAACTATGTCCCCAGTATGAGAAAGATCACTTTTGATTCCATTTCTCTGAATTTGCTATTTTTATTTCTTTTTTTTAAATATACTGAATTTCCATACGATGCTGGCTCCAAATCAGTCCAGTATTTTCTTTGCTACTTCCATGTTTTTCCCCCCAGCTCGTGGCAATTTTCTTCCAATCATTCATAAAATATGATGGCATGTCTATTGTGGCTTGTAAGAATGATTCTACATTTAATTAATTTAGGCTGTGTCTGATTCCTTTTCAGAGTAGCTTGGGGATAACTGATGAATTGCCCATTTGCTCATCAATTTCTATTTCTCTCACGGAGCTATTTATTTATAGTTTTTCTTCTTACTATAATGCTATTTCATTATAAAAAATATGGGAAAGTAATGAAAAACCTAGATGCTTAGCCACTCCTTTAGGATGGAATACAGAAGCATGCTAATCTCTTACACACGACTTGGGCCCAGAGATAGGCCCAGCATATTTAGTTACACTTTTTAAGATAAATAAACCTTCATTACTTGAAAAACTTGGCCTGGAATCTTTATCAAGGTGAAAATGAATCAGATTTCAGTTTGGTTGTGGGACTATGGAAAGTCAAGTAGATTACACGTAGAAGTCTCTGGAATTTACTGTTGCAATCCGCAGAAGGACAATCAATGTCCATCAATAAAAAAAGAAAAGGTATATAAAGCAGATCTCCCTTGTGGGATATGGGCAGTATAGAAACATAAAATATAAATAAATAAACCTTTTGGGGATTTATTTTTATGATTTCATTTGAGCCAACTTATCCATAAACCATGTTGCTGATTTGGTCACCAATAGGTTCACAATTAAAATAAAATGCCTGGTATACAAATAAAAGCATAGGCAGTGGGGCTGTAGCTGCTGCCAAGCATTTCCACTTTATCCTTGGCATTTTTATTTCATTTTGCATTTGGAATTCACTGCCTATTAACTTTGGAGGGCCAAACTTCCATATTATACTTTTAAATCTGAAGGTAGTTTTCTGCTACCTACTACCTTCCTTAATGGGTTACCATACTTTAAATGACTTTAAATATTCTGATCTGTGAAAGAAGATTTTAAGCTCCTCCTCTAGATAGCAAAGTTGAATGCTCACAGAAGATCCACCACAGATTCACATCATTTGAGTGTAAGAACATTAAATGTGCCTCAACTATCTATTATTCCATTCCAACGCTCAATAAATTACAGGCTGGAAAGGCAATAAATAGCAGAATAGAAGATTTCAGACCCTTAGCGAAGCTATGCTGTTTTCCAGAATGACCTATCTGCATCATTATACCTTAGCTTTCTTAGTCCCAAAGGGCTTGGCTATATCCAATCCAAATAACAGACAAGGTGTTTAAAAACATTAGATTAATTTATACTGTAATGATTGCAGTACCTATTTTTGGCTTAGCATTCTTGAGACAAGTCGAACAGATGGGATCCAGAATTAAAAAATAGCTACTCTCAGAATCTCAGATTGATCTTATTTACATTTCCCTGACCTTTGTAAACTGCCTGATTACATCAGGATGGCACAGCTAGGCAATGCTGAAGAGAAGAATAGAACTTAAGCGAAACACTCATTTTAAAAAAAGGAATGTTTGAAGAGACCCTGTCAGATGAGATGAGCTCAGAGGCACAGCAGGCTTCAGAGAAGTTCTAATATACCAGGAATATCATTTCTATTCTCAGCTGATTTCAATGAATATTAATACTTTGAATACTTGGAAACTGAGAATAGCCAATATATTAACTGTTTCATAAAATGAAATGAAATAGCCATGCTGGTTAGGAATTCTGGAAGCACTATTCACAATATTCCTAGACACCACAAGGTGAGGAAGGCTGAAAGAGAATATACCCTTAAATAGTATAAATAAAATTGATCTACCCAAAATGAAATCTAGCATTAATTTTAAAATTATTTCATGCTGAACTTTCTCTCAATAATGCAGTATTAGTTGGGACTGGTATAGATATGAAATAGAGATCTAACTCAAGCTTAATCCATTTAATATTGCCAATTAACTTTGGAGGAGCAAACTTCCATATTATACTTTTGAATCTGAAGGCAATATTTTAAGGGAAATCAAGCTACTGTCACGTATCTTTCACAAAAGTGTGTTTCCATAACCATTCTTATACAGGTTTGATGAGAAGCACCAAATGCACTCAGGCTCCAACTGAAGGAAGTCACCTCCTTATTCTTTTTGCTTCTATATATTCCTCTTTACCACCAGTCTTTTGGCCCCCATTTCTTACCTCCTCCTTTTGCTGATGATGGATGGGAAGCAAGCTGTTTCTGAATCAGCACTAATGTCACTTACTTACTCCCTGTATCATCTTGAAACTTAAAAGTGTGAAAATACAGAGCTTGGTAACGTGTATCTTCAGAGAGTCTCAGTTGTGTAGCACTATGCCATCTAACTCAAGTGCTTTGCTATATTTAGAAATTCTCATCACAGGCAGATCAACAGGCAGTTGCTGCACTCTAATCTACTTTGAAGGACACTTGGCATAAACCCAGTGCTGCTGCTCCTTGCCTTCTTCCATCTCTTAAAAACACTTGACATCACAGGTGGAAGACATAAGATGATGTAGAAGTCATTGAAGACCATTTTAGAGCAATATGCCTGACCTTTTGAGGCTTACATTAAACCTTCTTATTTTTCTCATCACATCTTACAATCTTTCTCTCCTTCGCTGACTTTTCAAAGTTTTTTTTTTTAACTTTAGAAAGAGATCTTTTTGATTTAGGAATTTTCTAGGACCTTGTTCCATTAATATGGGGTTATGGAAAGTAAAATATATTTTGAAGAAAGTAACACTCGATGAAAACCTTTGTAATAGACCTTTGTTTCAGATAAGATCGTGCATTCTGAACTGGAAATGGCAAGTCTGGATATGAGGTCATATGTCATGGCAATGTGAATGTGCAGGCTCTGTACATTCATTTCTATTGTAAATTATTGTATATATTTTGTGTTTATCAGGCTATGGATAGGAAACCTTTTTTGTTGGGCAGATCTATTTTGATCCAGATCCACAATCTGGAATTACATGCAAAGTTGACTTCTGGGAACTTCCTTCTGCATACTTATTGGCTTCTGCATACTTAGAATTAAGAAATCTCAATAGGAAAATCTCTGATCCCATGTTCAGCCCCAGAATGACCTTTTAAGGAACACAATTACTTAATTTATTTATGGTATAAATCCATTCCTGGCTACCTGCAAGCTACCTTTGCTTCTTCAGCCTAATTTGCAACTTTGTTGTAACTTGGGAAATGCAAAATCTATGCTGAGAGTCATATAATACATAGTAGAACTAAGTAAGTGGAATTATATAAAATTATTGTCCAAATCAATTTATTTACTTTTGAAATAGCATGCACTAATAGCACCACACATTTTCTACTCCGTGTTCCCATTGAAAGCTGTATATTATTCTCCCTTAGTGTCATAGTTTATGTTTTCCAGTTGCTTTTCAACTTTCATTATTAAGTTCACTTTGTACAATTTCTTAGTTTGCTCATTTGGGACTTAAAATGAATTTATGGAATGGAATGAATTTATGACCAGAATGATACTAATAGGAATATTTATAACACTGATTACCTCATAATCAGCAAGGATTCTTATCTGATACTTAATTTAGGAAGAAACAAGTGCCTCCAACTAAACATCAGAGATTTTTTTTTAATGCATAAACATTGTCACAATTTTTTTTGTGATCATTTTTTTCTTCTGACAGTTGTCCTGGTTGCCAGATATATTTATATGTTGCATGATCTTAGTGCACATATTTGCACCTCAAGGGTTTTAAGCATGCACCCCGAAAAAAGAATACATCTTTAGCACAGCTTTGCCCAGGAAATTCAGGGAATTGCAGTTCCAAAGGCACAGAAGAAGGAAGGCTGCTAGTGTCTAATAGTATTGCAAACCTGTTGGGGATGAAAGTAAAGGCCTTAGTTCTGTTTTTCTGGCATTTTCAGAACAGTTGTTACTGTCTTGATCAGGGCTGTCAAACTCCCGGCCCATGGATCAGATGAATCAAGTGCTGACCACACTCACACCTGGTTTAGCGAAGGGAGGAAAAGTCCAGATACATCACATGATGCCACTGTGACCACATGAGTTTGACACCCCTGGTCTAGACCTTTCTAGTAAATACTGTGTTTCTCCAACAATATGGCCCCCCCAATAGGAAGACCCAGCATGTTTTATAGGCATAAAATGAAATTAAGCCCCTCCCCCCAAATTTAGGCCTATTTTAAAACATGCAAAATAGGGGGACGGGCAGGGGGGAATTGCCGTTAGGAGTGCCCGCGGGCAGCCTTGCCTCACCACCAGCCGCTCCTAACAGGTGATCATGGCAGAGTGTGGAGACCTCCCTACTGCCACCAAGCACCTTTGCTGCAGACCCGAGACCTTCGGTGCCCGCCGCTGTTGCTTTCCCTTCTGCCCATATGCCGCCGCTGCATTTGGAGCTGCCACTTCTGCATTTGGAGCACCGCCACCATGCTTGGAGCTGATGCTTCTATGTTTGGAGCACCGCTGCTGCGTTTGGAGATGCCACTTCTGCATTTGGAGCACTGCCGCCATTTGGAGCACTGCCGCCATGTTTGGAGCATGTTTGGAGCCAGCGGCAGTGTTCCAAATGGCAGTGGCACTCCAAATGTGGAAGCAGCGGTGGTGTTCCAAATGTGGAAGCGGCAGCTCCAAACAAGGCGGCGGTGCTCCAAATGGTGGTGGCACTCCAAATGCGCTCCAAACGACAGCGGTGCCCCAAACGCAGAAGCGGCAACTCCAAATGCAGCGGTGGCATGGGCAGAAGGGAAAGCAACAGTGATGGGCGCTGAAGGTCTCGGGTCTGCAGCAAAGGTGCTTGGCGGGAGTAGGGAGCTCTCTGTGCTCCACCACGATCCATTAGGAGTGGCTGGTGGCGAGGCATGGCTGCCCGCAGGCACTCTAGACGAGGATGCAAAAGTGGGAATTAAATCACCCCTGAAATGACGGCCTAGCCATTTTTTCGGGGCTCAAAAAAAAATAAGACCTGGCCTTATTTTGTGAGAAACACAGTATGTGTGAAACCAAATGCAACAAAGTTTCTGCTCCTTGGAAATTTTTACACTTGGGTAGACCCTTTGTGTACAAAGAATGTATTTGACCTATTGATATATTTATGCTGGATTGGAATGATAAATTTGAGTTGGTTCATGGCTGTGAAATGTAAAGAAAAATGGTATGTATTTTTAATATAAAAGAAACTACTCATGGCTGAACAATTTAACAGATATTTCATTGCACTGTGGATTTCACAATATTGGCATACAGGCAGAATCAATTTTGTTTTCATACCTCTTTGTAAATCTCTTCTCTACCATAGCACAAGGATGGTGCTTATATTTATGGAACTAATATGCAGAAAGACTATAGGGTTTTATAGTTGTTAAGACAATATCTGCTTTGTAATACTTGCAATCACATTTTTGCTGGCGCTTCTGCAAACATGCTGTTTTTTTTCATCCCTGGTCATTCATTGTTTGCATTCCTTGGTTTAACTTTTTAAAAATTATTCTTTTGTTCATACAGTGGGAAAGCTTAATGTGACAGCTACAAAAAGTAAGTAGTGTATATTGTATTATCTTGTTTGCTTTTGGATAGATAACCATACCAATTCCATTTGAAATAGTCATGTGATTTGAGGATAGACTCTTCTAGTATCCAGAAAAAACATATTGTGTATTCAAATCAGCATGTGTGGGAAGTTAGGATGTGCCAAAAAAACCCACGATTAAGATAACAATCCTGTATCCTTTGGAGGGAAATACACGGGATTCCAGATCACAAGGAGATTTCAAATGTTGGTTTCAAAGGTCCTTCTCTGAAGATAATCAGGTTATATAAATGGATGCAAGGAGTCAGGACAGAGACTAGTTAGTGCTACTGTCTTTTCCCTTTGTAAGTTGAATAAATGTGTGGGGCATTTCTCTTTATATTGGCAATAAATAACAAAATATGTTAATATTAGTGACTTGCGGGCAGAGTTAAAGATAAAACTGATGTTTGAATATTTCTGGATTGCTTTTATTTTCTTTCCCTCATGCCTAAAGTTTTTTAATCATTTGTGGGACAAGCAGCTCCTGATCATGACTGATGTTAAGTCCCTAAGATATATTTTAGCAAATTAACTGAATATGGATTTATTAGAAAAAACAGCATTCTCTCTTACATCTTTCTCTTCTTTCCTTCCTTGCTATAACCACATGTTTCGTTAACTGCAATATAGGTCATGCTCTTTTGTTTTTTGTTTTTTTAAAAGTCCTCTTCATTTGAATGATTTGGAGCTAATCTATCCCCAATACATTTTGAAATTATTTAGACCTCTGTTTCTATGTCTGTTCGCCTTTGCCTCCATCTGCATAATTCTATCTCAGTCACTGTCTCTGGCTTTATCTATCTCCTTCACTGTCTCTATAATTATCCATCTCTGTCTCCGTCTCTGTCTCATTTATATCATCATTATTTGGATCTATTATCCAGTCTGTGTCTGCAGCCTGAAGGGATATAGCTGAGACACAAACTGATGAAATTGAAGCAAAGCTAATTGTCTGCTATATCAGGTGTTTAAACAGAGCTCCCTTGTTCCTGAGGGAGGCCTTTCAGATGAGGTTCCTCAGTGGAGAGAGCCTTAGTAGCAGCAGACCTGAGCTGAATGATCATTGACCACCATCGCATCACAGTATTCTCACTTCTAGATCCAGAAAGGATCTGTCTCCCTCCTCTTCAGAATACAGCCATGCATATTCAAGACCCCTCCTCAGGCAATCTCTTGCAATCACCCTTAGACCTATTTAGCTAGGGTGCAAAGCTCTGGATGAAGGGCATTACAGGCACAAAGAGTTTTCAGTCTCTTTCGACAGCCATCATTTTCCCCTTCCCTTTTTCCTTCAGGAGCACAAAAAAAGGAAGAGAATACACATGAGCAATCAACATGGAAGCTGCCAGAGACTCTAATGGCTCTGTTTCTGGTATCTGCCACAACAGCAGCATTAGTGGCTCTTCTGTCACTCATTCTGCCTTCCTTTAGAACTATCAAGCAGTGTGTAGTTGACAACTGGACGTGGCAGCAAAGAGTCTGAAGAAAGCTGACTTGGCTTCCATGCAATCACTGTCAAATATAGCAAGCCAGATAGGCTAGCCTTAACCACCTTACCTGGTTTGTAAGGTGTGGGCTAAAGAGAGGGTGACAACCGGAAGCATGGTGGACTCCCCTTTATTAAATAAAGGGGCATTACTCTTCATCTAATCATCTTTTTAAAAATGTGCATGGGCTGCTATTATATGAGGGAATGCAACCTAATCTGAGACTGGACAAATGCATGAATATATACATATGTAAAAGTTTTCCTGTCCAATCATATCCGATTCTAGGATGCAGTCCTCATCTCCATTTTTTGGCCAAGGGAGCCAGCATTGTCTGAAGACATTTTCTATGGTCATGTGGCCAACATGGCTATATACCAAAGGCACACGGAATGTTGTTACCTTCCCACCAAAGTGATACCTATTAATCTACTCACATTGGATGCTTTCAAACTGCTAGGTAGGCAGGAAGTGGGGCAAGAACCGGAGCTTATCCAATTGCACAGTGCTCATATTGCAAATCTGGGCTGTCAGCTTTCCAGCTGACAAGCTCAGCATCTTTAACCTCATTTGCCTTTGGAAAAGAATCAAAGAGCACATCTAAATTATGAATCTGAAGTTTTGGAGAGGTATTATCCCATCCAGCGTAGAACTGTAGATTGCCAGGACCATCTATTCCTTGTGTGGATGAAGTTTAAATGCATTTGCCCTCATCCGCTTCATTATGAATATCAGATATCTATATCAGATGGTTGAATCTATTAGGATAAAAAAGAGAGACATAGAAAGGGTTAGCACCGACATGTAGAAGTATCAAAGCTTTAAAACCTGGATAGTTCCCTAGTGTAGTTTATTATATACATTAAATAGAGTGAGGAATTAGATAGAGGATCTACCTTCCAAGACCACTTTTCCAACAATGTCAAGCTTGACCATTAAAAAGATGCTTCTAAATTCTATCCCATCCAAATGCCTTGATCATCGGATATAATGGATTAAATCCAATGGTGCTGACATTTTGCCTTTCAACCTTAAAGAACAAAATAAACACATTATTTGTGCCCAGTTATTATCACAGATGGTCAAAGTACTTTCTGTCCCCAATGAAATAAAAATGAAGTCAAAGTCTATCAAAATTATCCTGGGTGGCCCAGAAAGTCTGTTGTCCCTCCATTCAAATGTCAATCAACTGCATTGCTGTATGGCATTGGTCTACTTTTTTAAAAAACAACCCTTCTGAAGTTATTTTTCCTACCATTCCCTCACTTCTGTGTGAAGTCTTTTTCTTCCATTAAAATGTATAGGCTGTTGATTAGGCAACATTTTGTGCTGTTTATTTTATTTTTAGATTCAGAGATATTTTATTTCTCCAAGTGCAGAAGTAGAAAGTAGAAAAGGTTCTGTCATTTTGACTACTAATTCTTGAATAAAAATGCACTCTGAAATAATTTCCTTTTAAATTTATTCTTTAGAAGTGGAAAAAGGAAAAAAGGTGGTTCAAGAAAAGAAAGCTATTCCACAAGTTATAAGAAAAGGTAGGGTATTTATTATTTTAAAATAAAGCAATTAATTTGCTTCATCTTTAAAGGGCTCTGAACTGCCTATTGTATTTAAACAAAATGAAACCAATTAATTTACCCTTTGATTTATGTCTTAGAAGAAGAGAGGAAAAAAGTAACTGCTGAGAAGAAAGGTGTTCCTGAAATTAAAAAGAAAGGTAAGTTATTTGCATAAGTATTGCATTACTAGATCACTGCTGTATTATATAGGTATATGGTTATTTCTGAAGCATTATAAATTTGAATCAAATAATGAAGTAATCACTGAACCACCACTTTAGTAAGATGGAAAGTAGAATATATGTGAATATATGTGATGCTTGTAAAAGGAAGAATAAAGCTTCAATTGCACAGTCACAGATGATCTTTTTTGATTGAATTCCATGGACATCTCTGTAGCATTTGAAAAGAGGCTGAGCCCGAAGGTGGGGTCAAACGCATCATCACTCTGGGATCCTATGCCCCTGAAAGAGTCCAGAGAGATGTGGTGGCCTAGTGGTGAAGATGCTCACTTCCCAATCAGAAGGTTAAGAGTTCAGTCCTAGGTAGCAGCGGCAGATATTTCTTTCTTAGGGTGCAAAGAAAAAAATATTTGCTATGAACTTCCCGTGTAGATGTCAGGAAACTAGTCTGTAGGGGACAACAATTTAAATGAAAGAATACATACATTCATCATGAGATGTAAGCTAAATGTCTTCTGACACAGAATTCTAAATTAGAGCTGTTTGTTTTAATGTTGAATGGACAGAATAAGTTGAGCCTCTTTTTCAGTTTATTAGTTATTTCTGACTGTATGATCCAAAGCCATGTTTTTTCATATTTTAGAAGTGGGAGAAGAAAGAAAAATAATCCATGAGAAGAAAGATGTTTCTGATATTCAAGCAAAAGGTATACTTTTGGACTGTGATTTTTTTAAAAAATTTATCATTAACATGATAGTTTAACTATAAGGGCAGGAGTGGGTTTCTACCGGTTCTATCCACCTCTGTAGAACCGGTAGCTCTGAAGAGCAGCAGACATAGAACCGTTTCTATGTCTGCTGATGTTTTTGCCCACCCGCCCACCTGGGCTCTTACCTGACCTTTATTTCCTGATTTTTCAACTTCAGCTGCCATGCGAGGCTCAGTTGAAGTTAAAAAAGCAGGAAAAAAGGGCTTTTTCAAAGGCTGCTTCTCTGCACAGCGTGCTGATGACGATTTACAGGTACGCACGCAGCGTGCAGGGAAGCACATTGTAAATCACCGAACTGGCAGTTAACCCTGTTGGATCCCACCCCTGTATAAGGGATTATATATAAATCTCATTGCACATTACATCATCCATTAGAAGTGTTGTCATCTGTACAGATTATTGAATCCCAGTGATGTCAATGAGCATCTCCCAGGTGCATAACATTCTTTACTTTTGTCATTGACCAACAAAATTTATTGTCAAAACTAGAATTTCACTGTGCTAATATAAGAATAACTAAATGTAGGAAATTATAAATATAAATTTATCATTGGCATATGATATCAATGCCATTAAGTTTATAAATACATAACTTACAGATGCAGTGCTACATAAATCTATGTATTTGGTATACTACACACACACACATACACACACAGATGTAAATAATGATAATATTGATATAAACATATATGATATAGATACATATATGATATAGATAGTTGTATCTCCTCCAAATATGTTCAAATTTAGACTGAATTCAATATTCAATCATTCAAAATAATAGCATACATTTTTCATAAGCTTGCTGAAGTATGTGATTTACTTTTTCAGCATAAAAAACATCTTTTTTCAATTAATTTTTAGGGAAAAAAAAAGAAAAAAGGAAAACTCCTGAGAGGACGACACTTTCTCTGGTTAAAAAAGCAGGTAAGAAATACTATATATTCTGTTATTCTCTTCAGTGAAATCTGATTACTACCTGAATATATTTTTTAGATTTTTAACTGGTGGGTATGCAAATGTTGGTTTTAAAAAATGTTCTGAATTTAGTATTTTTTAAATAAAAAATGACTCTTATTTTAGATTTACATTGTGTCAAACTTGAACTTTTAACTTGGTACTTTTTTGTTTTTAATAGTATTCATTATTATAAAATTATTATATCCTTGTATCTATGGCATAAAATTATTGTCAACCTTTTCTTAATACACTATAATAAGGTATTTTGTTAGCAAGTTTTCATAGTAAAAATTAATGAGAGTTAGTCAGGGCTCCTACATGCATGAACAATTCTTCAAAGAAATCAATGTTTGTAAAAGATAAGTATAAACTATTATGACCATAATAACAAAAATATCTTTTATGACAAGTAATTCAGTTTGTGGACTGGTAGTCCAGATATGTTAATTCTTTTAGTTGCATTAACTTTCATCAAAATCTTCACTGAAATTTGGCTATGCTGGGATGCTACTCAGGATACTGGGAAGACACAGTTGAAACTTATTTCCATCCCTAGGGACATCTGCAAGAGAAGTAAAGAAAAGGCAATATGGCAGCCATAACTACACAATCAAAGCCCCATTCCCTTTTCACAAATGTGACCCATAGAAAAAGGGGTAGAGCTTCTGTTAGGCAGTTGCAGCGGTTATCTTCATGTTTTTGACCCTTTCTTCTGCTTGTATCTATCCACTCTTGTGCTAATTGCTGCACCCTATTAGCTCCCCTCTGAATAAGATATCAACGAAAAGCTGGGTGGAATTAGATCTAAGTTCCCAAAGTAGAAAGTACAGGGTGGGATTCTACCGGCTCTATCCAGTTCTATAGAACCCCTTGTTAACTTTCTAAGCAGTTCGGAGAACTGGTAATTAGAAGCAATCTCTTTTTTCCACCCTTATTACATTCTTGGCAGATAGCCTAAACTTCCTGTCTCTGGAGCTTTGGGACTTGGCTTTCTTAAAGGGGAAGGGTTGTTTTAAGATTTTTACACTGCTGTTGGGAGGAAATACTTCCCTGCACTTTGAAGAAATAATTGAATCAGCACTTTGAAGCACTTTGAAGAAATAATTGAATAATGAAGCAAAGCTTTTAGTGACAGGGAACCAAGATGAGTGACATTCAGCAAGGCTTCTTGGCTAGCTAGAAAAATTGACATTCAAACGTGAATTTACATACTCTTTCTGAGTTTTGGTCTAAAACTGGTTTTTGGTGAAGGTTAATTCTGTGTTTATTGATGGGATAATTTTTCTTATTCAGCTTCAACAAGCAACAGCTACTGTTGTGATTTAATTATTTGTATTGTGTTTGAATTTTTTCCTGCCTCATTGTTTCTTTTTCAATCTGGGGAGGTGGTCTTCCTCACTGCTTTAGTACTATCTGGCACTGTCCTTTTGGGGTATACTTCCAAGAGGCAGGATGCAAGCTTGGCACTAATTTTTTTATTGCCTTTCTGGGGGGCATGTGACCTTTCCTCAAATCTGGATAATTTCCTTAAGGTATCTTGTGAGGTGAATGAGACCAGCTTTACGTGGTTCAAATGGATCTAAGGATTGCTTTTCCTGGGTGTGCTTTTTCTGGAGAGCTTAAATAACCTCTCTGCTAAAGGGTTTTATTTTGTGAGCAAGAGTTGGCTGCTTAATAGTTATCACTGCATTTTAACTATTTTCATTCCTCAAGGTGCTCTGGCACCCTGCCTGATTTGTAACTCTGGTTTGCAGGTATTTTTAATCTAATGATTGGTATTTAGGCAGCTTTATGCAAGCAAAGAAGCTTTTTGTATTTTTGTACAGGTAATCCTTGACTTACAACAGTTCATTTAGTGACCATTCAAAGTTACAATGGCACTGAAAAAAAGTGACTTATGACCATTTTTCACACTTATGACGGTTGCAGCATCCCCACTGTCATGAGAGGCCAGGTGAGGAGAAGCACCCCTTGACATGAGTGATGTCGAGTTGGCCATGCCCACTCAGTCACATGACCATCAAGCCACACCCACCAACTAAGCCATGCCCACAGAACCGGTTGTTAAAAAAACTGAATCCCATCCCTGAACTACAGTATAAGAATGAAAATGCATTGTACTCATTTTTCAGAATCAAAAGACATTTTGCATATTTGGGGATTGACCTCCCATTTTGTTCATACAAAATTCACACATGAAATTATATTCCACCAATTTCAGTAGGCTTATTTATGAATAAATGTACAATATGTAAGTTTTTATTGGAATAGGAGGATTTTGCAACAGTAACTCATAACCTTATTTTTAATAACAGTTATCCTGATGGTCCTATAGAGAATGATATAGGATGTTGAAAATGGTTTGACTTTATGGTTCTATGTTTTCCTCTATTCAGGTTTAGTTTTTACCATTGAGAGTCTGGTTGGTGTTGCTCTTAACTTCTGTTAAACCATCGAGGACCTGTATGATTGTGGCAACAATAAAATCTGATAAAGAAACATAAATATTTAAAATACCTGTGTAATCCCACATCTCCAGAGGCTTTTCCAGTCAATGTAAGTTGAGGAGAGAGATTGTTATGCATTCATCTGTAACATGCCCAGATACTCCTCTAAAACTGTTGCAAGTGGAAAACTCTGGGTGTCCATTCTAGCTGAGCTCTCCTGGAATTTGGCTAGTGTGTATATCAACTTCATTCCCACCTCCACCCCTCCACACATACTCATTTACAGTATATTGGGAGAAGGTCATTGTGCAAACAGGATATGACTGAAAGTGCATTGTAATTCCAGAAGTTGATGTATTGAAAAATAATTTTTGTAGCATTATTTAAATGTCATATGCAGATATTATAGTGTAGTGCATGGCATCATGATACTAGGAATATATAAAAATTGGTCAGTTTAAATGAAATTATTGTTTCATTGCACAATCAACCAGATGTTCAGGTGTGATTCGGCATTTTTGTCTACCTATTGAGTCCTTCCCAAGAACCTGAGATATTATTATTTATGCAATAATGTGAAATCCCAGCTGCCAGTTCTTTAGATGTTGTTAGCCTTCATACTCACTGAGTTCTTTCTAAGATTATTATTTTAGGTCACTCTGAAAATACAGAGCTTTAATTATGATAAAATAGTTCAGCTATTCTTTCGCTGCTGAGTTTATGGGTGCACATTACGAACAAATAAGCTAGCATATTGGTATGTACACAATAAAATACATAGATTTAGATATGCATATCTGGATTTAATTTTCATTATTGAAAAAAGGAAACATTTATTTTCATGCAAAATCAACTTGGAACTCTTGAGTTATTAGTTATGAATCCCTAATATATTTAAATTCAAATTATATTATAATATATAAATACAATATTTGCAAACTTGCTTGCTATATAAGGAGCTGTGATAGTGAAGTGATTAAAGTACAGTACTGCAGGCTAACTTTGCCCACTGCCAGGAGTTCGATCCTGACTACCTTAAGGTTGACTCAGCCCTCCATCCTTCCAAGGCTGTAAAATGAGGGCCCAGATTGTTGGAGGAAATGCACTGGCATTGTACACTGCTCAGAGAGTACTGTAAAGCACTAAGGAGTGGTACATAAGTCTAAGTACTATTGCTACATCTTAATTTCAGAGGTGGTATCCAGCAGGTTCTGGAGAACTGGTAGCGAAAATTATGAGTAGTATGGACTGGCCCCGCCCCATCTATTCTCGGCCTCCCAAATCCCAGCTGATTGGCTGGGTCTTCTTTTGTTGCTCTGCACAGGAGATTTGAGCTGGAAAGCAGGTTAGTGGGGTGGGGAGGGAATGGGATTTTGCAGTTACCTTCCCCCAGGAATAGGGAGGAAATGGAGATTTTACAGTATCCTTCCCCTGCCATGCCCACCAAGCCATGTCCACCGAACCGGTAGTAAAAAAATTTGCATCCCACCACTGCTTAATTTCATCTTTAAATGTATTAAAAACAAAAATGCCACTATAATAATTGCTTGTTCCTTCCTGGTTATTGAAAATCCAGATAAAAATATGAAAAATTATAGTTAAAAGGTTTTCCTCTAAATTGTACAGAATAGCTCAAAAAGCCTTGGCACATACCACTGATCGTTAAATATAATCCACTTGATTGATGTTAACTGTATCTTTTGAATTCTGCATTCTTTCTTATAGTTTTATCTGTTTTTTTCCCCCCTTAAATTTCTTAACACTGGTTTGGACAGAAGGTTTATTTATTTAATTTATATAGCGGCCCATCTGACCTGCATGTGACTTTGGGCAGCATACACAATTAAAACAGAACTAATCAGTATTGTTTATCCATTTAAACAATTAAAAATTATATTAATCAAAGACACAAAAATTCAGCCACACTTAGTATCAACTAAAAATACTTCTTTGGCCTTTTTAGTTGGCAGCAGAAAGGGAAGGGGGAAAGCAGTGCATTCCTTAAATACTTGAGATAATCGCTTTGGCAACCGAAGCTTCTGGCATGCAAAATTATTACTGGAGAGCATGATTGATGACTCTTGGCTATGGATGTGTCTCATTGGAGAATATACATCCAGGCGGTAGGGGGAAGACCAGGGTCAACCCTGACATGTCAACTCCTAATAAATCAATCTTTTTTAGATACAGCTACAGACTTATGATTTGAATGGGGGTGCATATCAGAGTCTTGACAGCCAGCCGACTCTGACAGTGTAAGTGTCACAGTCTTGACACTTATACTATTTAATGGGCTATATGCTTCCATGGAATCCTCAGCCCTTATGACAAAACCAAGTTTTGAGGGCCTTCCAGAAAGCCAACAAGGTCGGAGCCAACTTCAACTTGGTTGGGGGTGGGGGTGGATTATCTTTGAGAGGCTTGGCTGCTGCAGCAGAAAATGCTGGGCTTCTGGACCCACTAAATGATACTACTTGGCTGATGACCCACAACATGCCCATTCTGATGGTATAGATAGATACTGAGTGAGGTGACCTCTCAGATAACCTCATGTAAGGCTTTAAAGATTACAGCACCTTGAATTGGACCCAGAAGCAAACTGGTAACCAATGTGGCTCATGGCGCAGAAGTGTAACACACATAACTACCTGCATTGCTGCATTTTGCACCAACTGAAACTTCTGGATACTCTTCAACAGCAGCCCCATGTAAAATGTATTACAGTGCTCCATGTGAGATGTGATTTGGGCATAAGTGACTTGACAAGAAGGGTTGCAACTGGCACACAGCATGAAGCTGTGCGAAAGTCCTCCTGGTCATGACTGCCCCTTACACTTCAAACAAGAATCATGAATTCAGAACAATTCCCAGATTGCACATTGAGTCTGGAACAATTACAATCCACCTAAAGCCAAATATGGTAAATCCTCAGATATGGAAGGTCTCCAAACCGAAACCCACTCAATTTTGCCAGAATTCAGCTGAAGCTTGTAGTTCCGCAGGCACCAAGAAAGGACATTGACAGCATCATTTAGCTTAACAGAGACAGAAGTGTATGGCTGGGTATTATCAACGTATTGATGATACCTTACTCAATGATGATCAATAATCTCACCCTGTAGCTTCACGTAGATGTTAAACATAAGTGGAAAGAGCACTATGTAGCAGGGGCACAGTAACAACAACCCCAGCGGTGGGATTCAATTTTTTTTACTACTGGTTCTGTGGGCGTGGCTCAGTAGGCGTGGTGTGGCTTGGTGGACATGGCTTGGTGGCCATGGCAGGGGAAGGATACTGTAAAATTTCCATTCCCATCCCACTCCAGGGGAAGGTTACTGCAAAATCCCATTCCCTTCCCCCCTACTAACCTACTTTCCAGCTCCGTTCTCCTGTGCAGGGCAGCAAAAGAAGATCCAGCCAATCAGCTGGGACTCGGGAGTCAGAGAATAGATGTGGGCGGGACCAGTTAGAGGTGGTATTTGCCAGCTTTCTGAACTATTCAAAATTTCCGCTACCGGTTCTTTAGAACTAGTCATAACCTGCTGAATACTACCTCTGAACAATCCCAACTTAACTTAAGAGCCCAAATTAATGAACAGGGCCTTATAACTTAATGAACGGAGTCCCACAACAGTGAGGAACAGCACTCCTGGCAGGGGCCTTAATGCTGCCCATCCACAAATAAGCCCTTGGACAAAAGAATGAGCCAGATTGAAGTTTCTCACAAGGATGGGGTTTGTTCTGTATTTATTAAAATGATGCTCACAATTCTAAATTAGTGTCTTTACATCATAGCTTGCTATATTCACATTGTCAGCATGCAGGGCTGCAATTCTATTGTTCTCATTTTGCACATCTGTTTTCTTTTTTCCAGTAAGAATAATTGGTTATGCCAGGTAGCAGCAGATTCTGACTTTCAGAATTCTTGTGGGAGAATGTATTGAAGATATTGGAGAAACATATAGACAGATGCTTAGTTCAATGTATTTCACAGTGAAACATAAAGTGTGTGTGTGTGTGGGGGGGGGGGTTGTTAGATTTTATTCCTCCATTCTTCTACATGTCCTTACACATGTATTATCATTGCATCTTTCAAGATTTAAAGAGATGGGTTTTGTATATGTCTGGCTACATCAAACATCTAAATAATATACTTTGTATTCATTATGGTTAAAACAGGTGGGTTGTAAGATAGAAAATATTTGATGTTTGCTTACTTATTCAATATAGCATGTATCAGTTATTCTCTAGAAATCAAAGTGCCACACAGCAAGGTTTCAATTCCATTCCTATTCTGATGGGACCAAAAGTAAAATGAATAGAACCCCCTCCCAATAAAAACACTTCCAAACTAAGAATATTAATTTCATAGACTGTACACCCAGATCCTAGGTGAATTATACTTAGGTGGGCAGTAAATACCTATACCAGTACAAATCTCCCAGATGCATAGTTACAGATAACTTGAACCTTCCTTCCTTCTCTTTTGTGTGATGTGGAAATTATGAGGCTTTTGTTGCTACCGAAAATACATCAACTTTGGATAGAACAAAGGAAAATTTGCCTAATTAAAGACTGAAATTATAGCGGACAGCAAAAGTTATATAAATCATGCAATGAAACTAAGAATAACAACTACATCAGAAGGAAAAGGGGGAAAATGAAATTTAAGAAAATTGCAGGAATAATGGAAAATATTATGCAAAGATGGGCATAATAAAAGGCAAAAAAAGGTAAAGATCTACTGGAGAAACCCAAAAACAGAAAATAGGACATGAATAGACCTGAGAACTGTACAGAAATGATCCCATCTCAGAATTAATGATATGCTTGAAGGTTTGATCACTGGACTACAGCCAGAAAGTCTGAAAAGTGAGGTTAATGGGCCCTGGAAAACATTGCTTCATCAAAGCGGCAGGAATTGATGAAATACTAACAGAACTATTTAAAATCTGAGATGATGATGATGATGCCATTAAAGTGCTTCATGTGGTTTGGAAGTAGCTGCTGAAAACATAGCAGTGGCCTAACAGAAAAGATCAATACCCAAAAGGGCAGCGCTAAGAAATGTTCAGACTAGTGAGTAGTTGCACTTAATTCACATGCCAGTAAGATAATCCTCAAGATGCTGCAAACCAGAACTCAACAGTGCATGGAATAGAAACTGGCAGAAGTACAAGCTGCATTCAGAAGAGGCAGGGTCACCCAAGATGACATTGGCAACTTCTGATGGATAATGGAAGAGGGAGAGGAATTCTAAACAGGCACTCTATGTTAGCATTGCTAATTATTCAAAGGCTTTTGTGACTGTGTAGCTCTCACACACAAAAATTGTGGACAACCCTTAAAAGCATGGATATAGGCTACTTCGTCTGCCTCCTGAATAATTTATGTGATCACCAGATCACCATCTCTTTATTATGTGTAGAATTTATTACAAGAAATACTGTCCTAAAAGAAGCAGAAATTGGAATCTTATTTGCTGGAAGGGACATCAGAAAGTTCAGATATGCTAATGATACCGCTTTAATGCCTGGAAACAAAATGAGATAAGCAAGGAGGAGATAGAGGATGTCTTGTTCAAGGATACTGCACAACCTGGCTTGCCACTCACCATGTTAAAAAAAAACCCCACAAGATTATGTCAATAAGAAAAGCTAGTCAAATGTAAATAAATGGAGATGAAACTGAAGTGGTTCCTTATTTTCTTCAGTTCAGAAAGTCATGGGAATGATCGCCATAGCTATGAATGAAAAGAAATTACAGCAAAAAGGATCTAGACAAAATATTAAAGTGAAGAGAAATCATGCTGATAACAAATGTACTGATTGCCAAGGTCATTATTTTTCCAGTTGAAACATATGATTGTAAAAGATGAACCATCAGAAAAACCTGAATGAAGAAAAACGACGCTTCTGCATTGTGGTGCTGGAGAATATGATTGAGAATATTTTGAATCATAAGAAGAACAAATAATTTGGTAGCAAATATAGTAAAATTAGACTGGCTGTAGCTTTCCAAGTGCATTGGGTCACAGAGCATCCCAGAAGCTTCCAGATCTGTGACAGTTTTGCATGTGCTTACTGGACCCTATAACTTATTAAACCTTGCCATTGGGGTAGAGAACAAACTGAAAGTCTCCAGTTACATAGCAATAGTTGGCTGTAACTTCCTGGGTTTTGGGAAAAGGAGCAGCTTGAGTCTCTTGGGCTTGGTTTCTGCATCATGAAGATTTAAGTTCCATTTCTACACCCCATGGAAAGATATAATCTTCCCTCCATCCCTTTCATCTGAATTTTTTCCTGTTGGCTTCCCCACTGACTTTCTGGGGAAGCTGGCAGAGAAAATTGAAAATGGTAATCACATGATTGCAGGCCACTTGGCAACCAGTTGTAACAGCAAACATGTTGTCAACAGCCTGAAATGTGATCACATGACTGCTTTGTGGGATGAGCGTGCATGTGTATGTGTGTGTGTTTTGTGTTTTATGACAGATGGAAGACACTTTCTGAGGCTATCAGTTTGACTGTTTGTTAAGTTGTAAATCGAGGATTACCTGTAGGATTGTAGATTTCTTGAACATGATTAAACACAACCAGAGCCAAGTGCAATTGGAACTGCTGAAAGGACTATGTAAACACATCTACATTTAAAATTGAACAGCCCCCTCTCAACAGAAGGGGAGGGATACACACTATCTATTTCCTGTTTACAACACAATCCTTTCATCAGTTCCGAGAATGTTTCCACACCCATGTGCACCATCCAGGTGATCCTGAGGGCACAAATAAACCTGCAAGTGATCTTAATGACTGCCAGAGAGAGTGCTATCGACCAGATGACTGCAAGGAATATCAATCCTTCCATTCTCCACCATTCAGTCAGAATTGAGGAAGCTTCTGGGATGAGAAGCAAAATGTTTTCAAGGAAAAACAGAGAAACTTCAGTTGCCTTTTGAAAAAGCACCTTCGGATTAGCATTACAATATCTCTTCACTTAGTTGCAAGTGGTTTGCACTGAAACCAACCATGAGTGGCTCCTTTTTCATACAATCAGATTAAAAACAATGTATCCAGAACAAAGGTGAATACAACAATTAGTAGTCTTGATAAAATGTCCACCAAATCAACATGTCCCAAAGATGCTACAATGATGCCTGTGATTTTGAGAAAACAGTATAAAGCAGTTCAGAGACACTTTACTGATTTCAGTCAGGGTGTGTATTTTTTTCTAGACATTCTCAATCAGTCTGATGGAAAATCAATTGCTTTTGCCCATTCTGAAAAGGACAAATTGTTAGTGAAATTCCTGCAGATTGGATTTGATGACCTTATTCTTACTATCACTGATGATGGGCTAGCACTTATGATGTTACTTAGTTTGGGTAATGAAACATCTGCAAGAAAACAGCCAAGCTCAGAGAGCACCAAGTATAAGGGTGCACTGAGGTAGAGGATATTATCATGTCTTCAGAAGCCATTTCTCCATCTACACGCTACTAAAACTCTTCTGGCTTTTGTCGAATTCTAATCTTCAATTAGCTCAAACAATGGACCATCGTATAATAATTTTTGGTCAAGGTATCTCAAATCCACTGACTTAAATAATACATGCAAAATCCAGGGCTCTTGTGGAACTGAAAGAATCTTCAAACCTCTTGCATTCATAAAGTTGTGACTGTTGCAGAGTCCCTGCAGTCAGCTTCAGTCACATGATTATGATTTCTGATGCTTCCTGCCAGCCTTCCACAAGGAAGCTCAATGGGGAAGCTGACAGGAAGTTGGAAGTTACTCCTGCTTCTACTGCTTTTTTGCCTGCCTGTGGCCATTCTGTTTTTCTGATTAGGTGAGGAAATGTCCCTCAAATGGATCATGAGTTATCGAGTAGTTTTCCTGTATTTTAGTAAGTTCCAAGGTAAAACATTATTGAGAAATTCTTCTTTTTTTTCAGAAAGGGATGGCTGGGCAATCAATGTCAAAGATGCCACAGAGCTATGTAGAGATGGATAATCGAGAAAATGTAAATAAGTTTTGCAACAATAAAATAATCTTTAAAACTTTACCAAAAGAGACATTACCTCAGGCAAGTGAGAATGAATTACTAAAATAAATACTTCTACTTCTATTAGGATAGATAAGCTTCCAGGAAATTGGAAGTTAAGTTGTAAAATTTTCCAGCCCTATTAAGTTAGGATGGGGTCGGGCAGTGGCTCAGCAGTTCAGCAGCCCAGGTTTGAGACCCAAGCACTCATGCGATGGAGTGAGTTCCCGTTCTCCCCCCAGTTCCGGCCAACCTAGCAGTTTGAAAACATATAAATGTGAATATGTAAATAGGTACCAATTTGTTGGGAAGGTAACAGGGCCCCATGTCATCGTGCTGGCCACATGACTGCAGAAATGTCTTTTGATAGTGCTGGCTCAATGGCTTTGAAACAGAAATGAGCAGGGATCAGGTGTGGCTCTGTGCGAATGAGGAGATTGAGTCCAGATCTCTCTTGATAAATGAAACACACTTATTCGGTTGAACATAGATGACTCCTCCATAAGGTTGGAAGAACCCTGAATACAGTGCGAAGCAAGTATACAGTATATAGATTTCTTATTTTTACTTAGTTACATAAGAGAAAGCCAGCACATGATAGAAAAGGCATAGAAGTTATAAAAATACTCATGTATGCCTTCTATGGTTTGGACTTCATGTTTAACCACAGACTTGTGGTTTTTATGGAACTTTCCACAACCCTAAAGGCCTGGCTAAGGCCTGAACTTTAATTCTATCATCTTAACATAAGAACCTTTTAACCAGGGGTGGGTTTCTACCAGTTCTGTCCACCTCTGTAGAACCGGTAGCTCTGAAGAGCAGCAGACATAGAACCGGTTCTATGTCTGCTGATGTTTTTGGCCACCCACCCACTCGGGCACTTACCTGATCTTTATTTCCTGATTTTTCAACTTCAGCTGCCGAATGAAGCACAGATGCAGTTAAAAAAGTATCAAAAGAGGGCTGTTTCAAAGGTTGCTTCTCAGCACACAGCTGCTGCTGACGATTTACAGGCACACGGCTCGCAGCAGTTCAGGGAAGCTCGTAAATCCCAAACTGGTAGTTAACCCTGTCGTATCACACCCCTGCTTTTAACCAATCATCGGAGTCATTAGAGTCTTGATCAATACAACCCTGTATACTCAGCAACAACTAGCGGAGTAAAATCCATGAGGACTCCTTTATCCTTCCCCCTCCCTTTTTTAATTAATAGAATAGAATACTTTATTGGCCAAGTGTGATTGAACACAAGGAATTTGTCTTGGTGTAAATACTCTCAGTATACATAAAGAAAAGGAACATTCATTAAGAATCAAGAATCATAACGTACAACACTTAATGATAGTCATAGGGTACAATCAACATCAAATCATACTAGGAAACAGTCAATATAAATTGTGAGGATACAAGCAACAAAGTTACAGTCACAAGTGGGAGGGGATGGGTGATAAGGAGTGATGGGAAGATTAACAGTAATAGTAGTGTACACTTTGTAAATAGTTGAACAGTGTTGAGGGAATTATTTGTTTAGCAGAGTGATGGCTTTTGGGAAAAAACTGTTCTTGAGTCTAGTTGTTCTGGTGCGCAGTGCTCTATAGCATTGTTTTGAGGGAAGGAGTTGAAACAGTTTTTGTCCAGGATGTGAGGGGTCTGTAAATATTTTCACAGCCCTCTTTTTAAGTTAGGGTATCTATACCCTGGCCACAAGAATCTTGGATGAACACTAGAAATCTCTTAACCTTTGGCTGCCATCTACTGGCTGGTTAGAATTTTGCATTCTAAATATGGTAACCTAACCATAAATGTTGCATTATCCCTAAGTAGTACTGTAATAAGAGGTGGCAAGCTGACAAATTGATTGGCTTGGGAGTTTTTCAATTTGACTCTCTCAATAAAGGAAAAAAAAATCAGCCAACCATGTGTTTTCTACGATAATGTCTCAGTCAGAGAAAATAAGGCATTCAGAGAGAGCATAGCAACTCACCTATGTACAAATTGAAGGAAGAAATTAATATATCTAGATATCCCAGCCCCCCCCCCTCCCAGAACTATTCCAGTTGAGTGAAAAAGATTGCCTGCAATGGTTTGGGAGGGAACACTTGGTAGAGGGAATTTCTCTACCAATAATTGAAATACCACTATGGAAAAGTATGTTGGGGAGTTATAAAATTGACGACCTCACCTGCATTCATCAAGCTGCTTACTTCATAATGGCTTCTCAGAATGGGATTACGGCATTAGGGAGTAATTCAAAAGTCACTTATCAGTCTCTTGATTCCAGCAGGAGTACATACATATGCATGAGCAGTGAATCATCCCCTCAGGTTGCCTTTCTAAATGCACATTTGCAGAAATAAATAGTAATGCCAATATTTTCCTTGGAACTTGATATCAATAGTATGCTGGGAATAATAAAAGTGTGCCATACCAAGAAAATGTAAAGCACAATAAATAATAAGGGTTTTTAACAAAAGTGAGACAGATAATGCATATTGTTGAAACTAGCATTAATGATTGTCATAGTATCTAATGTGGAAAGCAGTTGTGTTAAATTCAAGTTAACATCCATTTAGCTGTTTTGGTGGAAGCATCTAACTCAGGGCTTTTCTTTGTACTTAAAAAAAGCCAAGCCGTAAATGAGAATATTAGCCCCAGCACTAAAATAAACATTTGACTTGATAGCATGGGTTTTACCACCTGATAGGATTGTGTGAAAGGAGGTGGGGATTCAAATCAGTCATCCTTCAGTTTCTTAACATTCAAAAGGTTTATTTTTCTACATTTGGTATGAAAATCTTATTTGCTTATAATAACATGATCGTATAGTTCATGTTAATGTAGTTAATTAAATGCAGGAGTAAAGCATTAGTTGATGCTTGATAGGTGTTTTGCTTCATATGGGCACTTGGAAAATCCAAAAAGCATTCTCGAAATTGAACACTGCAATCAATATTCTGCTATTTATTTTATCATTTTCATTATTCATAATACAAGGTTGAGGAAAGCCAAATGTAATGGCTTCCTCTCTTCTCAATGTTTCTCCATAAGTGTGCGAATTGCAAAGATGGTATCAATACCGTGTTTCCCTGAAAATAAGATCTAAGCAGAAAAGAAGTCCTAGCATGATTTTTTATCATGCTCTTAATATAAGCTCTATCCCAAAAATAAGCCCCAGTTAAGTTTGCCATGGGTGTGTGTGGGCATGGCCAGTGCTCGAAGGCAGCAAGGGTGTGGGGCCAACAGTGTCCAGCAGCAGCCCACGCGGCATAGGTGCGTTGATTACCTGTCCAAGCATCAGCCGGTGGAAGAAGTGCGGGAGAAGGCAGGTGATCCTGATGCAACGTGCAGGCCACAGACAAGCCAAGAGACTGTGGGATGGAATGGGTGGCTGCAGCTGCTTCTGGACACTGTCAGGCCTCATGAGCTCACTGCCTTTTGTTGCACACTGGAAGGGTGGGGCACCCAGCTGGGCTGTTCACCCGGATGTCATGTTTACCCCAAAATAACCCCTATTGTGTCTTTTGGAGTAAAAAAAAGACTGGGTCTTATTTTGGGAGAAACACGGTAGTACTAACGCCTTTGACAAAGTTGCATTGATTGATGTAAGGACAGTTTTTTTCCCAAACGCCATTACTCTGTTAAACAAATAATTCCCTCAACACTGTCCAACTATTTACAAGGTCTACATGACTATTACTATTAATCTTCTCATCACTCCTTATCACCCATCCCCTCCCAGTTGTGACTATATGACTGTAATTTTTCACTTGTATCCTTATAATTTATACTGACTATTTCCTAGCATGATTTGATTTCTTATTGCACCCTATGGCTATTATTAAGTATTGTACCTGATGATTCTTGACTCTTGACGAATGTATCTTTTCTTTTATGTACACTGAGAGCATTTGCACCAAGACAAATTCCTTGTGTGTCCAATCACACTTGGCCAATAAAGAATTCTATTCTGTTCTGTTCTGTTCTGTTCTGTTCTGTTCTGTTCTGTTCTGTTCTACTCTACTCTACTCTACTCTACTCTACTCTACTCTACTCTACTCTATTCTATTGATTGGTATTAATTTTTACAATGTCATGTAGGATGCTGCATTTGATTGCATAAGATGGTGTTGAAATGCCAAAAAGCAGACCCTACACCTGCGAAAAAAACACTAGAATGATGATAATGATAATGGCTTTCATTATTCATTAAAATTGTTATGACCTGTGTTTTAACTCTAACAAAATCCCTGAATGGTTTCGTAAAAGAGAAAAGGACATGAATGCCAAAAGCCCTTGGATTTCTCCCTCCAAGTTTGGAAACTGGGATTTTCCTTTTGGAGAGGAAATCCAACATTAGATTTTTTGGGGGTTAACTTCTGCACTAAGCTTTTTTACCTGGGTCACTGCAAGGTTAGGGAACTCAACGCCGCAATTTTTCAAAAGGAGTAGGAAGATTTGGTAGATTGAAAACTCTCACACCATGACTGAAAACCCCTTTGGAAAATTTTAAATAAAATGCCTCCTACCTCTGACAAAGTTTTCAGAAGAGGGGAAATGTGCGTTCTCACAGAGAGGGCCTTCTCCGGGTGCCGTCAGCCGCCATGTGTCGTCTGGCGGCCCCGAGGAGTAGGGCCTTCTCTGTGGGGGCCCCTGCCCTCTGGAATACTCTGCCACCTGAACTACACACCAACACGGACCTGAGGGCCTTCAGGCACGCGTTGAAAACCTGGCTCTTTGAGCAGGCTGGCCTGGGCTGAGGTAGTTTTTTAAATTGTCTCCTAAATTTTTGGTTTTTAATTGGGTTTTAAAGTTGGGGGGTGGGTCTTATTAAATACAATCAGCCACTATTTAATGACTTTTTAATTTTTGTATTGTTTTTGAGGATTGGATTTGGCTGTAAACCACCCTGAGTCCCTAGGGAGAAGGGCGGTATAGAAATCCTAAAAATAAATAAATAAATAAAATAAATAATAAAGCTGGAAAGCCACCAATCCTTCTTTATTGATGCTCTGTCCCTGGAAGAACCTTGAGGATTTTTCAGCACTCTGAGATCAAATGCCTCTGCTAAACTTTATATTCTGTCCTATAGATTACGCCTCACTATAAAAGGATACGGGAGCTCTATTTGGGTGACATCCTCAGGCAATTGCAATCACATGAGGGCACAAGGAAGACTGTGGCTGGGTCTCCTCTGTTGCACCAAAGTGTTGGAGAGAAAAGGTCTAAGCAGGGAGACTGATCATGGAGATTTTCAGCATGCTTTAGGACAGTGGTCACCAACCGGTGGACCATGGGCCACTGGTGGGCCACGAGAAAATTTTGGTGGGCCACAGAGAAATCTCACCCTCAGAGCACCCCCCCCCAAAGCAATTAATCCAGGCTGTGCAGAAACACAAGACTGTGCCGCCCACATGGCCCATGGGAACCCTCCCCACCCACTCACTCCTTACCCAGCAAACTTGCCTGCTAAATTGCTATTTTTCCTTTTTCCTACCATCAGCTGTTCTGCTGTGCCGGGAGATTTAGATTAACTGGGAAGCAGGAAATGGTTGGATTTCTTGCTTTCTAGGTAGTCTTTAAATCATCAGCTCTGCTTTTAAGCACAGTCGAACCTCCCTTAAGACTGAAGGTTCTATTTATTATTCAGTGCAGACTCATGGCAAGCAAATACAATATTATGTGACAGACTGAACTAGCCGATCGCAGATAGATAGATCACTGAATGATTCTGTGAGCAACTGAATCTGTCTGCCTGCTTTGCCTGATTTTGGGTAAAAGTTGCTCTTTTTTTAATAAAAAAATTCAATATTTACATACATCGTGTGTTGTGAGTTCATTTTGTGAGTTTCTTGTTAGCAAATTTTATGAGTTTGCTTGCAAGCAAATTTTATGTGACAGACTGAGCTAGCCAATGGCAGATAGATCGATCTCTGAATGAGTCTGTGATTCTGTGAGCAATTCAATCTGCCTGCCTGCTTTGCCTGATTTTGGATAAAAGTTGCTCTTTTTTTTATAAAAAATTCAATATTTCTATAAATATTTATAATATTTATATACAAGCCATGCCCAGCCAGTCACATGACCACCAAACCACACCCACAAATTAAGCCACACCCACAGAACTGGTTAGTGGTCCCTGGGATTCAAAATTATGAGTTTGGTGGTCCCTGAGGTCCAAAAGGTTGGCAACCCCTGATTTAGAACAAGGATATCAAACTCAAGGCTTGTGGGCTGGATTTGGCCCACAGGGTGCTTAGTTCTGGCCTGCAGGGCTGACCAGAAAACAGTGAACAACCAGCCCTCAGTGCCTCTGCTAGCGAAAACAGAGCTTGGGAGGGCCACGTGCAGCTCTCCTGAGCTCCATTTTCACCAACAGAGGGTTGCAGCTGAAAACGGAGCTCGGTAATTCCATAGGCTCCTTGACACAGGTGATGCTATGGGATTCAAAAATTTTTACTATTGGTTCTGTGGGTGTGGTTTGGTGGGTGTGGTTTGGTTTGGTTTGGTGGGTGTGGCAGGGGAAGGATACTGTAAAATCCCCATTCCCTCCCCACCCCACTAACCTGCTTTCCAGCTCTGTTCTCCTGGGCAGGGCAACAAAAGAAGACCCAGCTGATCAGCTGGGACTCGGGAGGCAGAAAATAGATTGGGGTGGAGCCAGTCAGAGATGGTATTTGCCAATTCTCTGAACTACTCAAAATTTCTGCTACCAGTTCTCCAGAACTGGTCAGAATCTGCTGAATACCACCTCTGGAGTGATGTCAAGCTGGCCATGCCTACCCTGGCCACACCCATCCTGGTTCCCTGAGGTCAAACACAGGGCCTGATGTGGCCCTCAATGAAATCAAATTTGATATACCTGCTTTAGAACCATAACTGCTTGGGATTCTTACTCAGACAGTTCATATTTTCCCGTTCCACACGTGAAAAGCAATGGGATCAGATGGCAGGGATATAATTGTATATGTAAGAAACTGCATGAATCTGATTAGAAGTTTTGGAATATTCCACTTGAAGACTATTAACAGCATATGAATTATAGTAAAATAATGTATGTTTTTGCTTTTGCAAGGTTGTTTTTTTTTAAAGCTTATGAGTCATTCTTCAGAGAAATCAAGTCAACCCTGCAAATACAGTTTTCTAAAAATATAGAATGAAAAATGATAGCTACCCATGCTGTGGATATTTGCCATTTCCTATGTACTTTAAACAGGTTTTCTCTTTTGAAATGCTAACTTGATAGCATTTTAAAGCTGACTATAATTTCCATGTTTGCTCATCAGATTAATGTAGTATATAATGAAATTTCCAATTAATGTATATTCATAGTAACAAAGTATGGCGGGTTAGGTTCTCATTGTCCTGAAAAACATGTGACTGCTGGTGGTGGATATATTATTAGCTTTTCTTTGCAGCATTTTGGTTGCAAAAAAGGGGAAAAAAAGAAGTCTATGAACACAAAGGTACAAACAGTGTTTCTGACAGTATTAGAAAATCTTAGAAACTCATTAAAACTCCTTCCGTTCTTGTCTCATGTTTATGCATGTCGCTTATGCATGAAACATTGCTAAATTATTATTTAACTACAGCCATATGTTTTTTTCCTCTTTGTACACTACCTCGAAATTAGAAGGGCTTTTTATTTTTGTGTTTGTGTGTGTAGTAAGACTACAAAGACTTTAACTGTCACATGTATGTCCAAGAAATAGAACCTAAGAGGCAATTAGACACATAGAAGGTTTGTTATTTTCTGTTTGAAGTCACCCCTAGGAGAAAACTGGTTTATCCTTTACCCCAGTGGTATTTTTCCATATTTCTGATGGTTTCATATACATTTCAATGGGGAAGAATGAAGTGGTATTGCATTTATAATAATAGAAATAGTAGCTGTAATAGTAATATCTTGCCATCAGTGAAGTATGAGTAGCAACACTTTGCAGCCAGTAAACACTTATCTTAGAATAATATAAAGTGAATTGTAGGCTTCCTGCTCCTAAGAAGTTTGTAACTGAAAATACTAAATGGAAAGCCTATAGAGACAGATAAAGACAAGTTATAAAGGAAAGAATGTGAGCAAATGCTATTTCTATTTCAAATAGAACATTTTAGTTACAGTTGGGAATGGCAATAAACAGATTTTTCTGACAAAATTTGACAGAGCATGCTAGGGTTGCCAGGGGCTTAAGTGGGATGCTAATGAGCTCGGTTTTGCTTACCTCTGCTTTATATATCAAGGGAGAGATGCTTAGGGAAACTTCTATGATAAAAGTCTATGCCATGATTTATTCTTTATTTACTTATATTCTGTAGGCTCTTATATGTTTCTGATCTCTGATCTCTTTCATGTATGCTGGAATTATCTTTAAAACGTTTCTTTTTTAATGCTAAATTTATGCTAACCTTGAATAAATTGTTTAAAAGGTTTTAATTATTGCAGGATATTCAAAACTTGCTACCAAATCCATCCACACACATATTTTTTTTTGTTTAGTATCCCTGAACATGTCTATAATCTAGGAATAATCAACAGGATGTATACATCTAAGGCTTTATAAAGAGCAAATCAGTACCTGAAGTTTGTAGATGAGCCATGGGCATAATACCCCTCCCCACGTAACATAGATCCTTTGACACTGTATGTTAATTGAGTTACCTCTACAGAGTTTAAATAGAGAAGAATTAATTGCAAAGATGATTAGCTGACTGAGGGTGTTCAGTCAGATGTGCACAGCTCTAAATCATCACACCTTTTTTTTTTTTTGCAGTTTATAGTTTGACAGGAACACAGAAATTATTAAAAATGAGATGAGTCAAGGAGTTCATCTCCATTATGGAAAGTTTAGTTCCAGGCTATGTTTCCCATGGTTGTGATGGAAGAGTACTCAGAATGTGACTTCACCTCAGAGTACCCTCCAGACTTATATATCATAGTTCTTGTAGTCGCCCCTTCATCCAGAAATCAATCTCAGAAAACTTCAAATAGATTGCATAAGAGAAAGCCGCAACTGCCATTTCTTTTATTTATGGCAGTACAGGCAGAATTCGGAGGAGGCAAAACAGATCATTGAAATGAGAATGCCTCCTTCAAATGGCTCCAAAGGAAAACAAAAGAATTGCTGGGTCTCTTTGTGAACTTTCTTTCCCTTGCCAGAATTTTTCTTTGATGTCTCTCCTCCATGATGTCACCTAAGCAAAAGAAATTACTTTCAAAAGAAGAGAGAAAACCATAGTTAAGATTTAGTCCAAGATATAATCATAGGGATGCATTGAGCCTTGAAAACTAAAACCGGATAGTTAAAAAGCAACATAAGTTTAAAGTCAGTTGGACAGGGCATGTTGGGGGAGTGGGGGAAGACGAAGAAAGGGCAAGAAATAAATTTACTGACATGAAAAAAAGGAGAAGATTGGGGAAGAGCACAAGCTGGTTTGGAATGGAAGGCAGGTATCCATGGACCAAAAATGTACAAAGCAAAAGATACAAGTACAGATACACATCCACCTATTTCCAAGAGAGATGATAGTAGAAAGGAAGAATCTGTATTGTGGATCATAATGAATGATTGGAGGTCAGAAAACTCAGCAACGCAAAATAGCCAATGTATACACATATATTAAGCAGATTATAAGGCTAACTGAACATATCAATTAGTCAATATAGCTACACTCAAAATACAGAATCTTAAGTGTAAGATTTGCATGTGTTTGAAAATTTAAATGGTAAATAGAACCATCTGGAATGGCTGGGGAATTTATATAGGCACATGGCTATCAATTATAACTGAGCAGCAATATAAAATGAGCAATATAATAAAATAAGTTTACAGCTTTATTTGTCCTTTTGCCATATGGGTAAAAACCTTAGCCCAAATGGAATATCTTTTCTTTCTACAGTTGTAGAAAGAACATTGAATCAAGCCAAGGAGAATTGTCCTCCTATATTTAGGGATAGTGATTTGCCTTTGATATCTGGCTAATTTTGTCAACCTTACTGGAAGAGAAGGAAATTATAGTTAGAAATAAATCTTTAGGAAGAAATGCCAAGTCTAATTGAATACTAATATTCTTAATTAAAAGCTAGCATTGCTTTCATTGCTTCCCCAAATTTCACAGGTTGCTTTGTCACTTGTATGAATTCTCAGAGCCCATATAAATTCTTTAGAAAATCAAAATTGCCCATTGCCTAAAATATAAATGAATGGGATGCAAATGCCTCTCCACTTTCATTTTTATTCAGCTAAAGGTCATTGTTTTGCAGTATCATTAAAAGGCTTTTCAAATTGTTGAATAACATTTTAGGATCCTTCCAAATCATAAATAGCTCTTTTTCTTCCATGGTGTATCTCTGAACCAAATCTTGGTAAATGAGATGCATTTCCATTTAGCTTTCCTTTGTTTTCCTCTATTGTCTTTTATTTATTGTAGCATAAGCTAATGTCAAATATTTCACTCTTCGATTCAAAATAAAGTCAAGGATTACTAATCAGCTTCTTTTTTAAAATATTCATGTAGATAAAACACATTAATCCTCTGACCTGCAATAATGCAAAACACTGTATTAATTAGTCTAGAGGAAATAACAACAGACAATTCTTTTGTCAAGTTTGCTAAAATGAGTACAATTGGCAAAACAGGTATCTAATAGGTATCTCTTTGACACTATTCAAAAGCCAGCAATATTTGCTCTGGACATGGTATCACAAATGCACAAACCTGCTCAAATGGACAAAACAAAAATAAGGGCCTGGGAAGGAATCTGATTACCACAAGATGTATGTATTTTTTTTATTGTAGACAGTGTGTTTGGGACAGAATCAATTTTTCTTCGTGGACTTAGTATCTATAAGTGAACTTCAGTTTTTATAGACATGGTTTCCTTGAAGTAAGACTAATTCAATTAATCTATGGCTGCTCAAGTTCCACCATCATTTCTTAAAAAATGCCCAGGAGTATAGTTACTAATCCTGAAAGAGGCCACTCTTAGATGGTTGTGTGGTTAAGTTAAGACCATCACAGAGGTGGTGTTCAGCAAGTTCTAACCAGTTCTGGAGAACCGGTAGCGGAAATTTTGAGTAGTTCAGAAAACCGGCAAATACCACCTCTGACTGGAGATTTTACAGTATCCTTCCCCTGCCATGCCCACCAAGCCATGCCTACAGAATCGGTAGTTAAAAAAAATTGAATCCCACCACTGGACCATCAACTTACTCAGAGAAGGAAAAAGCACAATGTCCTTTTGCTCCTTCTGTGTTCCAACGACTATTAGGCTGTATTAGAGCTAAAGTTGAAAAAAAATCTATCCTTTGAATTAAATTATGTCTTCTGGCTTTGGCAAGAGAATTATGCTCACTTCCTTTCCCATTGTACATGTGATAGCATCAGGCTAGATAACTTCTTCCCTTGGGAAATACATCAATATCTTACTTCCCCTATTAATAGGTGCCAGTGAAAAGTAACATTGGTGTGAGATTACATTCAGGAAATCATTTATGAACTTTTACTCAGTCTCTGATTAATTATCGTTCTGTTAGATATTTTGTTTCATGATTTTTTAGTTATGTTGAAAGTTTTTAGAAATAGAACTGAAGATTATAAATGTTTTAATGAATACATGTAAAGAAATTCATCTTAAAAGTGGAGATTACCTGAAGAGGATGGTTCCAGGTAGTCACAGGTTTTTTGTGTGAATGCTGTGGAACTATGGTTCTTTCTTGCACTGATTTGTTGCTTTTCACCTAGACTGGACTTACCGTAGTTACCTGGTGGTATCAAGTTCTCAGAATCAGTGCATTTCAGATGGGAAAACTAAAGTTCAAGAATTAATCTTGTACAGTAACATAGCATATGATGCAACCTGAACTAAGATTTCAAATATTTACTTATAGCTTCCTAGTATTCCTTCTTATTTTCTGTAGAGGCAATACAAGCTATTTCCTCTGTCATGCATGCAGCAGAAGTGCCCAGTATAATGATGTCTTTGATATAAAATCAACACTGTTGAGAGCATGTGACTAGTAGTCCTGTATGAAGTAACACAGATTTGCTTCAACAAAATGGTGCAAGTCATCAGGTTTACTTTACTGAAGTGCTGAAGCTGGGTATTCTTAGCTTCTTCTTCTAGTTTGTAATGGGAAGAAGGTATAATCTTGAGAACCACATGAGACAGCAATAATATAAAAGAAGTCAGAATCTGGGGCAGAAGTGTATTTGGAGAAAGCATTTCTGACTTAATAGTCCCTAGTTCTCATGAAGATAGCAGTAGCAATAGCACTTAGACTTATATACCACTTCACAGTGCTTTACAGCCATGTCTAAGAAGTTTAGAGTCAGCATAACCCCAACAATCTGGGTCCTCATTTTACCAACCTCAGAAGGATGGAAGGCTGAGTCAACCTGGAGCTGGTGAGAAACAAACTGCTGGCAACTGGCAGTCAGCAGAAATAGACTGCATTCTAACCACTGCACCACCATGGCTCTTAAGATAAAGGGAGAAACAAGGGGGAGAAGCAAATTCAGCCATGCGGAATTCACAACTTTGGTTTCGTGGTCTGTCCTACCTTGAAACTGCAATGCTTCCAGGCTGAGTTGCTTCAGGACTACCCACAGATTTTATTAAAATGACTACACATGGAAGACTTTCAACGTGTGTTGAGGAAAGCCCTTGGGAACACTTTGGCTAGCAATACAGCAGAAGGCTTCTTAAAGAAACTTGTTAGGTCTTTAGGTGCCTCCTCTTGATGGGAGAAATTTTTTTCTCTCTCCATTCCTCTCTCAACATCTGGTCAGCTGGGGAATAGCCCAACAGTGTAAAAGGAGCTTTCTTCTACAGTTGGCATTTCTCATTTTCTGGCAATATTGGGAAGAATGTAAGATACATAAAAACACAAAAGAATGCATCCTTTCCTGCCATTTGCCTCTCTCAGTTGTTGGTCCTTTGAGCAATGGTTCAGAAAGTCCAGCCTAGGAGGATTTTTTAAAAGCATGGCTCTATACACAAAATGCATTAAAATATAAAACCATTTGCAGAAAATGCATGTGTTAGGAAAATTCATGTGGAAATGGCCCTTCTGAGAGAAATGCAAGACTTGAAGAAGTATTATACTGCCAGTGCTTGTTGTATAGCTGTGAAAGTTCACATGCCCCCTTTTTGCAAAAATAATTTTAATGAGGCTACATGTGAAACATTTGTCAGTAGTTAGATGTCATAGAAATAATTTGAATAAATTATCCAAAAACAACTACACAATAATTCTACAGCAATATTTCAGACAGTAGTTGTGGAAATAATAGAATAGAATGGAATGGAATTCTTAATTGGCCAAGTGTGATTGGACACACATAATGAATTTTTGCCTTTGGTGCATAAGCTGTCAGTTTATACAAGCAACAAGTGATACTCATACTCATAATCATAAGATACAATCAACTTAAATCATAGATACAACCGTCAGTGATAGTCATAGGATACTAATGCAATCAACATAAATCATAATAGGATACTAAATAAAAGCAATCAACATAAATCATGAGATACAACAAGTTATAGTCATAAGAACCTAAGGAAATAGGTAATAGGACAGATGAGAAGAAAAATAAATAATACAGCCCTACTAGGTGGTTTGACATTCCAGAGCATAGACTGTGTTGTGGGAATTGTTTAACAGAGTGATAGCATGGGGGGGAAACTGCTTTTGTGTCTGGTTATTTTAGTGTGCAATGCCCCATAGTGTTATCTATGAAGGAAGGAAGAAGTTGAAACAATTTATGTCCAGGATGTGAGGGTTCTGTAGTTATTTTCACAGCCCTCTTTCTGATTCTTCAAATATTTATACATAGAAATTCTTCCTTTCTACTCCAATGAGTATTCAAGGAGTATTTATTTAATAAATAAAATAAATAAGTTTAATAATAAATAAATGTAAGTGCTACAGCTTCACACCCTTGAATCATCCAATAAAATATTAGATGTACATATCAGCTGAATACAGGCATACTTATTTATTTTATTTTTCTCTCTATTTAATTTGTGTTCCATCTTTATTTTTTTTATAAATAACTGAAAACTGAAAATATCCAACACCCCTTCCTCTTTGTATTTTCTATGCATACCTGCATATATCTGAGAGGCATGCTGTGGGAATTCTGCATGGTGGGATCCAGGAGAAGGGCCTTCTCTGCTATGGCTCCAACCATATGGAATGTCTTACCCCCTGAGGTGAGATTGGCTCCTACCTTTCTATCTTTCCACAGGAGCCTGAAGACCTGGCTTTGCCAGATGGCTTGGAGCCCTAACCGGGAGCATCACATTGGAGGTGGCTATTGAATTAAGAGGTCATCCCACCCCCACCCCCACCCTCTACACATCCTATTTATTCCCTGCCCATCTTTTAAGTATCTCTTGATTGGATTTATATTTTTAGTCTTTTAAAGATATTTATTTGTTAGGTTTTTAAAGTTTTAATGCTGGAAGCCTCCCAGAGTCATTTGCTATGAGATGAGTGGCAAACAAACTCAATAAATAGATATTTCTATTGTATCAGATTACCCTCTCAGGAACCTCTTGTGTGTTCTTTCCAGAATGCGGCAATGGGCTTTTGCATTTCCAGAAGCCATTTTCATCATAGCTTGTAACTTTTACTTGTATATATCCTCTATGACTGGGCTGATCCTTCAAGTATAACGTGATCATGTTGGTTTGTGTCTGGAGCAGTGTGCTTGTAATCCTTGAAGCTTAATGTAATGTGTGAGCTAGGCTTCTATACAGTGGTGGCATTCAAATAAGTTGACAACCGATTCTCTGCCCTAATGATTTCTTCCAACAACCAGTTCTCCAACCTGCTCAGAAAGTTAACAACTAGTTCTCCCGAACTGGTGCGAACTGACTGAATCCCACCACTGCTTCTATAACTGATTTAAGAAATCACGATTAAAACAAATTGTGCTTTAGCAAAATATGTGGTCCCCAGCCTAAAGCAGGACCAGAACCTCTGGCTTCTAACCCAGTGCCTTAACCTTTAGACCAAACAGATTTAGTCAAATTCTACTCAAATTTACTCAATTTCTGCTCAAGAAAATACACATCCCAATAAATACATTTCCTCCCATTTCCCCAACATATGCAGTTTTGCAGCATTTTTCCTCCAATATATTGTTTTTCAAAAGAGCAAAGACACTTGTGACAATGGATCTGGGTCATGCTTTAGGCTAGGGAATCTAGTTGACTTTAAAGACTCCAAAATATTCCTCGTTGCCTATAGTTCTAACCCAGCCTACTCAGTGACTTAGAATTACTAAACGGCTGTGGCTGCATGGGGGTCAGGTGTATTGCTCGGTCTCCATGGGCTTCGGTGACAAAGCTACGTTTACGTTGCCTGCTGCCTTTTTGCCTGGGTGTGACAATTGAATATACTGTCCCTTAAATGCCAGCTTCTGCAGCTTTCAAAGGCCATCGATACATGGGAAATGAGGAGAAAAGGCAAAACTGGTCTCTCATACATTCACCCTCACCTTTGTTACTCTTTGTATGTGTGTCTCTGTGTGTGTGAAAGAGAGGGAGGGAAAAAGAGAGAGAGAGAACATCTATGACAATTTTACTTGTTATTGTGGGTATGTTGGGAGGGAAGGAAAGGGAAAGAAAGTAATTTTTGCCCAATATTTCATTATTAATAGCTTGGGGTGTCGCTTATACAAAAAAGAAGAAGCACTGGCGACCCCTTGTGGTTGCATCCATTATTTGCTTTGGGCTTCAATATTTGCCATAATAATACTGTTTTTCCTCCATTAAAATGTTTTGGCACTCCAAGCAGAGAGGATCACAGTATAATGTTACAGTTGTGAATACCTTCCCAATAGTTGGAATTAAAAGCAGGTCAGGTTAAAGACTTTGTGGTAATTAGAGTTACCAAATGACAAAAGGCAGAGAAGATCATAATTTTTATTTTGACAATCTGGAGCCCCTGGTGTACAAAACGTCTGAGTTTCACAGCTCATGCAGTGCAGACTGATTCATCTCTGCTTCGTCAAGAGTCCCCAGCACTATTAGCATCAATATTTTCTCCCGCCTCCTACTTTGTACCCACCAGGCTAGCAGTATGATTCATCTGCTGTTCCCTGGCATCTTCCAGGAGCTGCTTTTTTCCTCCTTCAGAGATGAGCAATCACAGAACCAGCCTTCAGGAAAAGGAAACGAGTTCCCAAAAGAATCCATCTGAAATTGCTGAAAAATCTGCTGCAACATTTGGTGCAGCTTCTGGGGAGAACAGCATTCTTGATGCAAATCACTGATTGGTTGCAAAGATTTCTTTTAAAACTCAGATATATAATATATTATAAAACTATAATATTGCTTAAGGGTTATTAAGGCATAAAGATTCCCCCCCCCCTCGGGTTCCAGGCAATGCTTATAAGATTGTTCACCAGGTATCTGATTGCACCCACACTTGAGGTCACAAGTCCTGCAAGAGTTGTCTGTTGCCATTCAACTTATGACCACAGCTGAGCCCAAAATTTCTGTTGCTAAGTGAGACATTTGTTAAGTGGGTTTTTTGCCTCATTTTACGACCTTTTTTGCCAGAGTTGTTAAATGAATCACTGCAGTTGTTAAATTAGTAATATGATTGTTACATGAATCTGGCTTCCCCATTGACTTTGCTTGTCAGAAGGTCACAAAAAGTGTTCACATGACCCCGAGACACTGCAACTATATCATAAATATGAGTCAGTTGCCAAGTGTCTGAATTTGGATTGTGGGGGTGCTGCAATGGTTGTGAGTGTGAAAAACAGTCATAAGCATCTTTGGGACAACCATGAACTGCATGACTGAGAATCTCTACAGACTTTTAGCTATACCATTTGGGATGAACACCCTTTGAATGGTGTGGGAGTAGGAATGAAGAAAACGTGTAGACTACAGGAACCAGAACCATTACTCAGGTGACCCGGAGGACACTGATAAACCTCCAAGGGCTTCAATGACCCTCTAAAAGGTTGCAAATGACCAGCTGTCTGCAAGGAATATAAACCGTTCCATTCCCTACTATCCTGTAAGAACTGAAGAAGCTTCTTGGATGAGAAGCAAAACATCTTCAAAGAAAAAACAAGGAAGTCCAGTTGCCTCCAGAAAAAGCACCTTTGGGATTTATAATTGCTACCATTTATTTGGTAGAAAACTATGAATGAAATAGTGAAAAACAAATTGGTTTTTAAAACTCTCACTCTAATATACATCAGAATGGCCACCAGTAAAAGAAGTGGCAACTTCCAGAAGAAGGTTGAATATATTTTACTACATATTCTGACAGCAACAAGGATAGTATACGCACAATGTTGGAATCAAAATAATATGCCTTCTGGGGAATTAATAATTCAAAAAATTCTAGATTGTGCTGAAATGGATAAATTGACGTTAAAACTAAAAGAGAAAGAAGAGTTCTGAGTATTACAAAATTTGGCATAATTGGTATAATTGGTTGAACAGTAGAAATAAAGATAAAGGAAATAAGAAAATTACAGATAAAAGTATATGAATGTATAAAAAGATGTATAAATATAGATATTTACATGAGATTGGCGTGTGTAATAATTTGTATAATAATGATGACATAGTACTGTTAAAGTTAAGATTAATATGTGTAAACAGTGGAAAAGAACAATAAAAATTATTACAAAAATAAAAAAGAAGTAGTATCTTCCAAAATTAGGGCAAAATGCCTTGTTTCTGATTTTTCTCTCTTCTGTCTTGGTAGTTAAGATGGTCTTTTAATTATATGACATTTTTTAAAAATTATATGACTTATGATATGTAGACATATAACATTAAATGATAAATTCAGCATCCAGTGTACAGGTATGGGACATTTCTCTGAAGGTGCATTTATTAACTCATTCAACCATACAAAATTGTAAATGTTGAAGTATGAACTGATCTTCATCTGAAATTGTGCGTGAAGGCAATGGGCAGGTTTAAGGGACCCAGGGAAGCAACAAATAGTATCAGAAATAAATGAGAGGTATTCTATGTTGTTCCAAATTATATTTCTATTTAAATATATGACCAGGTTTAACTAATAATCCTTTTCATTTTCTAAAAGTATCACCTTACATTTTTTTTTAATGTGAAACTATAATGGCTCCATTTTAAGGAGTATTATAAAATGATTTGGCAGATGATTGGTGGACAGAAATTTGCCGCAGACATCATTAATGCTCAAAATGTAAATGAACAACTTAGCAGATAGAAACATTATATATAAAAGACTTGTAGCCTGTAGTTGAAATGTATTTCAATAATAGCTGCAATTTTTACTGTATGCAGATTGTCTTAATCTATAAGAAAAACCACCTGAAAACTAGGAAGATACTTTAGAAAAATAAAAGCCCAAAGAAGTGACCCTGCCTCATCTAAAAAAAGTTACAAGGAAAAAAAATCAAACGGCTACAATTATTGCATAGAACCCAGCTCCCCTTTCTTGCCAACTCTTATACTCCAAAAGGGACAAGACCAGAGCAAAAATTTAAGTGTTATTTGAATTAATAGTTATTGAACAAAATTGTCTGGAAAATAAGATGTCTCATGTATAAAATTTATTGAACTGCATCTGCACATATGATCACCAATCATTCTCTCTCGCCCAAATTTTTCTCTCTCACCTCACACAGATACATATAAACTCTTACAGTGAGTGCAAATATCTGGGATCAGAAAGTATCAAGCTAGACAACTTCTTCCCACTGAGTTTGTTGTGGATTCCTCTCATTTTCTGCAGGCTGTTGCTCTGTTAGGAATGACTTTGTTTAATTCAGCTTAATTTTGCATAATGGAATGGATATTTGGGAAGAGAGTCTAGAGAAATATTGAGCTAGGAAGGGAATTAATAGGAGCCTTTGTATTGGGTTATAAATATCAATAAATCCCTAATAAATCCCTTTGATTTCAGTAGTTCTTACATTCATGCACACACATGATACTCTAAATGCTGGTCAGCAGGACTTTCCTCTCATAGTTTTCCATATACAGGAAGTACACATCTGTAATGGAGCCTGTTTCATCCATGGAGACATTTCATTGATGAAAGAGATAGATGTTACTGAGACCTCAATTGCATAGTTAGAGGGGGTTTTCTACCACAGACACGCATTTTAAGGTTGACAAGAAGACAATACTTGTTGTGTTTGTCTCTGAAATGGCAGTACCATAGCTGCTGTTCTCCCCCCTCCATCTCTTTGCTGGAAGCCTTTCATCTTTCAACTGAACCTTTCTTTGTTTCAATATTCTCAATAATTCCAAATCAGGGATAAGTATTTGAAGGAAAAAATGCATTGTGTTTCATCCAGGAACACTTTCAACACTCTTCTATAAAAAGAACAGACAAAACAAAAATGTGGGAGCTGATATTTTGCTCTGCTGTATGCACACAAAGAAATACTGTATGGTGGCATTCTTATGATGCATCTCTTGAGCAAGGTGGAATATTCAGTACTGCTCTAGAAAGAGCTCTTCCATATTTCAGGAGGGTTAGAGCTTGCAGATATGATCTGGATATGTCAAAAAGCCATTTTCTTAATAGATTGCTTAACTGAAACCAAGTTTTAATAGCAGCTGTGGTAAAGGGCCAACAAGACAGAACCTTGAACTAATGATTTTCATCAAGCTGCTCTCATGTCAATAATTAAATATCCTAAGCCAAATTTGTGTCTAAATGGAAGGAAGAGCAATTGATTTCAATTTTTAGAACTCAGCCTAGACATTGGCAAAAAAAGCTATAACATAACTGAACTATGGGTTTAAATCATGAGAATGTCAAGGCTGAATTTTAAAATTATAACTTTTTGTAAGGAGAATGCATTAAAAATTTAATGTTCTGCAAAATTGTAAACTGGCATATATTATTGTTGGACTGTCTATGTTTCTGATTACTGGAAGACCCATGATCAAACATTTGAAAAGTCTAATTTGTCCATTGAACTGATTATTCAAATACTGTATATGAGAAACATGCTATTTAGAGAGCACAGTTACTGCTCTATTATTGTAATTTACTACTGTTTTGCTTTTTTAAGAATACAATTTGGAAAATGTCCTCATTTGTCTTCTTGCATTTAACTTTTGTCTGGGAAAGAACTGTAGCATCTATTTTGTACAATGAAAATAGTTTTTTTGTAGCCAATCTGGGTACATGATAGACTGTAGGTGTTAAGGATTCAGCAATGTCATTAACATATAGATGAAAGTGAAAAGAAGCTAGGATATTCCTTGCTTAGCCTCTTTCTAAAGGTACAGAATCTGAAAGACTTCAAACCTATAAAAAATTATCTGTTGTGGAGGAGGGCTAGTATTTCATGGGGAAAATAAAATGGTTTTTTTTTTGCATAATAATTTGCTATTTAATATAATTTTTATAGCCCCTCTTTCAGAATAATAATCCTCTCAAGCCCTATCTTTAAAGGAATTAAAGAATTGTAAATAAAAATACAATCACTATTATTGAAAAACAAACAAACAATCCATAAGGCATTTGATGATAATTGTCAAGCAGGTTTGGGTGATGGTTGTTGACCCCACTTCCTTCTCTGTTTAGAAATCCTTTTCACAGAGAAAATGGTGGCAACAGTTCTGCAGGGTATATGCTGGGGAGAAGAATCCAACTGAGAAAACTTGTATGATGCTTATTGCTCATCTTCATTCCTGAGTTTATGGCAATCGCTTTGACAAGGGAATAGAGAAAGAGCTTAACTGAGTAGCTTTGGAGAATGCTTGTCACTTGTCCAATGTACCTTGAAGTTGAAGTCTTGTCATTCAAATTGTTGTGATTTCCCCCCTCTTCTAGGCTAACTGATAAACCACCCTTCTGTGGCTGGAAGCAATTAGTGCTTCCCACTGTTACCCTTAGAAAATTTAACACATTCTAATTCAATAGGTTAGATCAAAGGAATTATCCACAGTGTCCCTACCTACCCTCCATAACTCTGTTTTCAGTTAACACTGTTAATTAACTCAGTTAATAAATTCAAGTCCATCAGCTAATATAAAGATTAAAAAGTTGTGGAGAATGTTAGCATCAGTTGCTGTTATTAGAAACATTCAAGTATGTTAGCTAAAATGTCTGCTGTTTGCTTGACCTTAGCACCAGAGTCAAATAAGAACGATGGAATGTTGCATAAATTAATCAAAGGCAATAATGTGCTCCAGAATCATGCATGTATTCCTCAATAAGCCTATTAACTATACAAAAAAAGACATAATTAATAAACAAATCCACTAGTCTAGGAAGAAGTTATTAATGTTTGCCAGCTTGCTATTCTCCCTTAAATGAAAATTTCATTAATTAAAATTTTGAGCAGTGTATTCATTTAATCCTGAATTAATGCCACTATGTTTGTGTTAAATTATTCTCAGTTGATATATAGTTGTTGATATTTCAAATTGCCCAACCCTACATGGTCTTCTCTTTATTCTTAAATAATTGCAAAACCTAAGAGGCAAAATCTAGGATGTTCATCTTTTGCAGCTAATTGTGCTATAAGTGTAGGGATATGGATCACTGCAAAAACTCTTTCTTCTACTAAAGATGAATCCATTCTAAAGCAGTTGCTGCTGATCATTTAATTTTCATGCAGGCAGTCACATGGAAAGGAGATGCCCAGGGGTGGGATTCAAACTTAACAACCGGTTCTGTGGGTGTGGCCTAATTTGTGGATGTGGCTTGGTGGTCATGTGACTGGGGGGCATGGCTTGGATGTAAATATTATAAATATTGATGTAAATATTGATTTTTTTTAATAAAAAAGAGCAACTTTTACCCAAAAGCAGGTAAAGCAGGCAGGCAATTTAAGTTGCTCACAGAATCACAGATTCACTTAGAGATCTATCTATCTGCAATCAGCTATCTGAGTCTGCACTGAAAAGCTTCAGTCCTAAGAAAGGTTCAGCTCTGCTTTTAGATTAGCTAGAAAGCAAGAAATCCAAGGATTTCTCCTAAATCTCCTGGCAGAGCAGAACAGCTGATGGTTGGGGGGGGGGGAATGAAAAATAGCAACTTACCAAACCAGGCAAGTTGGATGGTTCGCATGCCAGGTAAAGAGTGAGTGGGCGGGGAGGGGTAGGACCAGCCAGTGGAGCGATTTGCCAGTTCTCCAAATTGGGGACAATTGTGTGTGCAGCATTTGCAAGAAATCATCAGCTGTACTGCCTGGACATCTGACAAGCACTGCGCTCGGGTGCGCAGCATTTGAAAATCCTCTTGTTTCCTGCTTTTTCAACCTCAGCTGTGCCGCGCAAAGTAGCTGAGGAGGGAAAAGCAGGGAATAAAAGACAGCCTAGAGCCTGGGCAGGCGGGTGGGCCAAACACCGAACTGGTTCGGTGTCAGCTGCTCTTCACAGCCACAGGTTCTATAGAACTGGGCTGAACCTGTGGCATCCCACCCCTGGAGATGTCACTGTACACCACAGAAACAAATAGGCCCATCTTAGTTTTAGTTGCTACAGGGTGCTGATATCCTGGGAAAGTGAAAGGTACTTTTCCCTAATTAAAGTGGGCTGCATCATTTGATGGAAATGTCTTCTGCACATGTTTTTGCATGTAAACAATGCCGTCACCACCTCAACACTGGCACCCAGGAAATGGAATGTCATTTCATTTTGCAGAGCTGCATCAAATGGCCTTTTAACCGAAAGCTGGTTGCATTTAAAAACTTTGAGACAGCATAAACTGGTCTAATCAGCATATATCTGATATCAACACTCATTGATAATGTTTAGATAAACTTAGATCAATTCATCTACCTCCATTGGGGCATAAAGCCATAACATTTCAGCACCAGCCTAACTTCATATGGTCAATGGTTGAGGTAGTGGGTAAGTGAAGATTTAGTCTTATACCCTCACTTACATGGTTTGTAAGCATCTGATTTTGACCAGATTTTTTCAATAGAACATATGTAAACATTGACTACAGTATCATGAAATTGATTTCTGAAATCATAAGAACAGCAGCCCCTTCCTCTGTTGATTGGGGGAATAGCTATCAGGCAGAGGCATCTAAAACCATTAAATATTATGGATTGTCATATTTTAAGAGTACAGTGTCAAAACAACTTAAGAAATCAGTTTATACCATGTGTTTCAGTATATTAAGATCAAACTAAAGATGTGCATCCCTCAATGGCTCCAGGGGATTATCAATGCTTCGTTGAGAATGGCTCCCTACTGCCCTGAAAATGGCGGTGATGCGGCCCCTTCTCAAGAAGCCTGCCCTGGACCCGGCTGTTTTAAATAACTATCGTCCAGTCTTCAACCTTCCTTTTCTAGTGAAGGTTGTTGAGAGTGTGGTGGCACGTCAGCTTCCTCAGTATCTGGAGGAAGCGACTTACCTTGAACCTTTCCAATTGGGCTTCAGGCCCGGGCATAGTACCAAAACAGCATTGGTTGCAGTTGGTTGATGATCTCTGGAGGGCCCGTGACAGGGGGTAATTCCTCTGTCCTGGTCCTGTTAGATCTCTCGGTGGCTTTTGATACTATCGACTATAGTATCTTATTGCGGCGGTTGGTGGGGTTGGGGGTTGGAGGAACTGTCCTGCGATGGTTCTCCTCCTTCCTCTCCAACCGCTCACAATTTGTGTTGACGGGGGGGGAGGTCCACCTCTAGGCCCCTCATTTGTGGGGTGCCTCAGGGGTCGGTCCTCTCCCCTCTTTTGTTCAACATTTATGTGAAGCCGCTGGGGGAGATCATCCGTGGTTTTGGGGTGCAGTGTCATCTGTATGCAGATGATATTCAGCTTTACATCTCCAACCCAACCCACCCCAACGATGCTGTGGAGGCTATGTTCCGGTGCCTGGATTTGGATGGGTGGGAACAGGCTCCGGCTCAACCCTTTCAAGACTGAGTGGCTGTGGTTTCTGGCGCCCCGATATAGTCAGCTGACTCCGTTGCTGGCTATTGGGGGAGAGATCTTATCCCCCACAGAGAGGGCTTGCAATTTGGGAGTCCTCCTGGATGCACGGCTGTCTTTGGAAGAACATATTACTGCCGTCTCCAGGGGGGCTTTTTATCAGGTTCGCCTGATTCACCAGTTGCGGCCCTTTCTGGATCGGGACGCCTTGCGTACGGTCACACATGCCCTTGTCACCTCTCGCCTGGACTACTGTAACGCTCTCTACATGGGGCTCCCTGCAGGGAGCACCCAGAGACTTCAACTGGTACAAAATGCAGCCGCACGGGTGGTTATGGGGGCGTCACGAAGCTCCCATGTGACGCCTCTCCTGCTCGAGCTGCATTGGTTGCCGGTGATTTTCTGGGTTCGCTTTAAGGTTCTGGTTCTGACCTTTAAAGCGATCCATGGCATTGGACCAGGTTATCTGCAGGACCGCGTTCTGCCGGTAGTCTCCCACCGACCTGTGCGTTTCCACAGAGAGGGCCTTCTTCGGGTGCTGACAGCTTCTATGTGCCGCCTGGCGATTCCTAGAAGTAGGGCCTTCTCTGTGGGGGCCCCCACCCTCTAGAATGGTCTGCCTCCGGAGTTACGCAATAACATGGACCTGAGAGCTTTCAGACGTGCATTAAAAACCTGGCTCTTCGAGCAGGCCGGCCTAGGCTGAAATGGGATTTTTAATGTAATTTAGTATTTGAGTTAAATTGGGATTTTAAAATTTGGGTTTAATAATTTATTGGGGGAGGGTATAATTTTAGACAGCCTAAGATATTTAATTCTTTTTTAACTTTTATAATTGTAACAAAGTTTTATGGTTGGCTGTACACCGCCCTGAGTCCTTCGGGAGAAGGGCGGTATATAAATATAATAAATAAATAAATAATAAATAAATTATTTTCTCAGGAGCCTAATATTCTATAACACGGGTGTCAAACTCGCCGCATCACATTGCTGTCATGTGATGTTTCGTGGCATTTTTCCCATTCATGGAGCTGGGGTGGGCGTGGCCTGAGCGTGACGCATCCAGCCCTCAAGTTCTATAAAACTTACCTTTTTTTGTCAAATAGGCTCTTTTACACGTAGTCCTCACTTACCTATTACTTCAATCAGTGATCATTTGAAGTTATGACAATACTGAAATTTTATGACCAATGCCAACATTTATGACTTTCACAGTGTTCCTCTGTCGTGTAATTGCCATTACAGTCAATATGTGTTGTCCTGTGCCTGATCTATTGGTTTTTTTTTTTCTCAATTTGCAAAGTAGAGAGATTGAAGAGAAAGGGATTACCAAAAAGTAAGCAAGCACACAATGAGGAATACATATTAGAAACAATGTGGTGGCATTAACAATCCCAAACACACTTGTTGGAGCTGCGAGTATGCTACACAAATAGGCAGGTGCATTCCCCATTCTATGCTTTCTTATTCTTTTGTAATTCCTTCCTCTCCAATCTCTCCATCCTGGAAAAGGAGGGGGGGGCAAGCAATTTCTGTAGGCAATCTCCTGTGTCTGGCCCATTTTTTTAATTTTATTTGCAGTGTAAAAAGATTGGAGGGGAAGGGATTATAAGAGAGTAAGCAGGCACACAATGGATAATAGGTTGTTAGGCTGTTTCTCTAGAGCACCTATTGTAACAATGCAGTTTATTGCTCTCAATTAGTATTACCCATTGTATGCCTGCTTACTCTCTTGTAATCCCTTCCTCTTCAATGAGCGTAAATAAAAAAATATTAATGCTCTTCTTGTTAATTATGTCATTGCCAGAATGAGCAATTCAAAAGATGGTTAGAAGGGAAACAAAAAGAGAAGGTGTGAAATGACTAGTCTTCTAAGTTTTGAGCTGGCTGTTCCAGTGCTGCTGGAGTGACCATTACAAAGCACCAGGGAGTGGGGAAAAGGAAAACATAGTTGCAATCACATGATTTCCCACTTAGTGACCACTTAGCAATGGAGTTGCCCATCACAGTTGTGGTCACAAAATGATTAAAGCACTATCTGTATTCCAATGAAGATTTACATGGTATCCAGTGAGGTTAAAATTTAACAACTTAAATAACATAACCAAATAACTGGTTAAATTTTGAAGATTTAACCTCACAACTTGCATTATACTGAATTACATTCCGGGAAAAATATTTTCCAAATATTATTTTTATTTGTTAGATTTATAATCCATGTTTTCTCTGGGACCTTGAGGTAGTTTACATATCTTTCATTTCATTTGGATAACTGTTCTGTGTCTAGACTGCCCTGAAAGAATGCTTAGTCCATAGGCATTCAGTGAATTACCATGGGTGAAAGTAGAATAAACCTGTGTCTTCCCATTCTTAATCTAACATCCTAATCATTCCATCATCCTGTTCCTTACCCCTGCAACTTCATCCTTCTAGGTTCCAATATTATATTTTTTAAAAAAAATAATTTAGTTGTAATATTTCTTTATAGGTTAACAACTGTAGAAGTGCTTCATAGTTTTTTCTACTCTCTATGACCCTTTTATTTGTCATTTAATTTAGCTATAATTTCCAATTGCAATTAAAGGAATTCTACAGTTACGGTTCTGAACAATCCAGCAAATTTCAGGCACTGTTCAAATGTTCATTTTTATTATTAACCGTGACTCCTTCTTGTTAAGAAATTGTTAATAAATTATCCAAGATGAAATCCTCTTAATGGATTTCAAATCTGAATTACTTCATAAGATATCTAACAATAATCTCAGTGAAACCACTGAAGCCCACTTGTGAAAGTATGTTCATGTTTATAATATTTGCTTTGAAATAAGCTGGTCATTTCAATTTTATTGTGTATAATAGTCTGAAGATACGTTTTCACAAATTACTATTGCAAAGATTGAGTGTAATCTAGAAGTCTGTTAAAGTAAGTAGCGTCAAAAGATTTGAAACCCAAAGCCTCTTATATCATGAGCAAGCTTTAATGAACAGTCACAAGGAATCCACTGTCTTTTATTTATTGGTGGACATGCCCAATCAGAATAGATGTAACAGGCAGGATATGAAAAGCTAAACTTCTGGCATAGAATGAAGATCTTTCATTATGCTTTTTTCATGATCAAAGAAAGTATGTTGCTTTAATGAGCAGCTTGGAATATAATACATGAAACAAATAATTATTGCATATTCTTTTTCGATGGTTAATAAGCATAGTAAAAGCTGTAATGCATTTGAATAAAATATTTAATGAGTGCTGCAAAATCCTGACATAAAGAAATCTAGTCCATTGCAAATGAAAAAAGAGACAAAATACCATAATCAGATATTATTTGTTCTCTATCTGATCAGTAGCAAAGTAAAGGGATATTCCTTTGCTGTTGCAAACTGAAACCTTCACTAAAGAAGGCCCAGAGCTGCCCAGATTTCTCTGGATAGCAAGATGAGTAGTTTATAAATGTAATAAAAAAATAGACAAATCTTTTATAAATGTAACTTGGAGTAAGGCCTATCAAAAATCAATGGGGATTACTTCTGTGTAGCTCTATAGAGAGTTGGTCACATTGGTAGTTTTGCAGTTGAAAGAGAAGAATCCAGTGTGATGCATTGATGTTGACTTCAATCAGCCATCTCTTGAAGATAAGCCTTATGTTGACATTACTTAGGACAAATATAACTCGCATGCTAAGAATAGCACAACCTCCCAGTTATTTTTTAAACGATTAAACCAAGTTAGGTTTTATCAGCTTTGCTTGTTAATCAGTTGTACTTTCTTTGAACTCCTTGCCTAAAGTATGTGACATTAACACTATGCACAGCCTCCAGTTAGGAAAATAATGTGTGCAAGTGTTTGTGACCAAGAACATTTTCTGTGTGAAGGAAATTTAGTGAGCCACAGTTCTTGATGATGACATTGGGATAATTGTCCTTACTGCCTGGTGCTCTCAACATTTTGCAGGTGGTGACATTTTATATTATAGAAAATAAAGGGACAGGATTAACATCACAGCTTAAGGCTGGGATGGGATATGGTCAGTGTCTAGGATAGGGGTGGGTCTCAATATTTTGAATATATTCAGATGAAAGTCTGTGTTGTTTGGATAAAAGTGAAGTTTGCTAGTACCCACAGTAGCAGATACACAAGTTGTAATTCAGGTTTTAAGTCACTGCTGTATTGTAAAATTAATATTATGCAATGGATATGTGAGAGGAGCAATGACAAACTTGTCACTTCTAAAACTTCAGCATTCACACGAAAGAGAACCAGACGTATAGGGAATGGAGAACAGGTTTTTTTCAAGCTTGTGTGCTATTTCTTATGCAGGAGAAAATGAAGCAAAGTGACTGTTAATGCACACATGTATTGAGTCAGCTAAAAATAAATTATGAAGCCTGAAAACAGATGCTGGTGCTTTGTTGATACAAAGAAAAATGCTTTGTATGCATCACTGCGTATTAGAAAGCATAACTTTTGAGGATTTTGCAGAACTTTGCTAATATACCCAGAAGCAATGGAAAGCTGCCTCTTAGTGTGTGTGCATGGATTTGTGTGACAACTAAGTGAAAGGGTAAATACAAGAGTACTTAAATGGTGCTAACACCAATACTACAAATTCTTCAACAGATGTGTCTCAGAATGAGGCAGATATAATAAGACTAGCTTTACTGCCAGATCCAATCTGAGTTAGTCACTGGGACTAGAGGTTTGTTCTTCCAGGATTGAGCCCATCCTCAGGAAACTTCTCAATCACTAGGATTGAGTTCTGTTCTGTGCATACTATTTATGTGGTGTCTGGTTGTATGTGACTTTGAATTGTTCATTGGGGTGTTGATGGCTAGGTATTAAGTCATTGTTGATTCCTTGTGCTGCTATGCCCTTGGCTCCTAAGTACCGGGTAATCTGGTAGTAAATGGCAAGGGTACAGTTTCCCAGGCTTCAATTATTTCTCTGGCTGTTTTTATCCCTGCTCAGTCAACAATCTTAGTAGCTGCAAAATTGAATGCATGTCCTTGTTCATTGCAGGCTACCAATGAGTTTGGGTCTCCTCTTCTAATAGCTCGTTCATGTTCTTTAATTTGGTGGTTAACTTCCTCCTGATCTGTCCTACATAATCACAAGGGCAATCCATGCAGGGAATCCAGTAAATTTCTCCCACTTCCAACCAGGCGTGGGATTCAAATTTTTTAACAACCAGTTCTGTGGGCGTGGCTTAGTTGGTGGGTGTGGCTTGGTGGTCATGTTATTGGCTGGGCATGGCCAACTCAATATCACTCACATCGAGGCACGCATCTCCTCACCTGGCCTCTCATGACTGTGGGGATGCTGCAACAGTCGTAAGTGTGAAAAATGGTCATAAGTCACTTTTTTCAGTGCCATTGTAACTTTGAATGGTCACTCCACACAAGCAAAGTACCAGCAAAGGAAGGGAAAAAAACTCCAGAGAAGTTCCAGAGACAGGAAGTCTAGTCCTGCCAAGAATGTAATAAGGGTTAATGGAGATGCAGTTTCTGTAAGCAATACCAGAATGCTTCCTTCCTGCCTTCCTTACAGGATTAGGCCAGTAATTTCTTCTAACAACCGGTTCTCCGAACTGCTTAGAATGTTAACAACCGGTTCTAGTGAATAGGTGTGAACTGGTAGAATCCCACCCCTACTTCCTACCAATCTTTGTGTTGCATGATTTGATCTCCTATGGTAGCCTCTGGCTACCCACTTTCAGATCCCAGAAGCTGTGTTTTACTGCTTCTGAAATGTTTTTGATGTATGGTAGGGTGTGCTATATAGTTGGTCTCTTTCTATTTTTTTCTTTCTTTCTTTCTTTCTTTCTTTCTTTCTTTCTTTCTTTCTTTCTTTCTTTCTTTCTTTCTTTCTTTCTTTCTTTCTTTCTTTCTTTCTTTCTTTCTTTCTTTCTTTCTTTCTTTCTTTTTTCAAGGACTTGCAACAAGCTCCATTTTATCTGCTGGTGCTATAATGGTGAATGAGGAAAGCTAATATTATAAACTGTTCCACTGTAGCTGACTCTAGTACATTTCAACTACCAGTTCCATCATTCCTGGAGAGTATGGTTTATGTGCTTGCTTGGGAACTTTCACATTTAGAAGCCTTTAATAAAGGATGACTGATTAAATGTCACCTCAAATGTCTAGTTTTAATTCTGCTAATATCAGTCTAAACAGATACACGTTCAGAATCCTATTGTATCTTATCTTTCCTTCAATTCCTCCACCTACTGGAGAAAATTGGCTTAATGATCATTATAATTCAATACATTTGGTTGGTTCCAGTTTGGAAATGGCTGTTTCACAGGATCCCAAACCCTCTTGATGTGTGAATTTTATTTGTGGCAATCGGAGGTGCTTTGAAAATATGATAGAATGGATTTAATTTTAATTCATTCTTGGCTTTGGTTAGATAATTACCAGGCTATTAGTTCCTTGAGTAGGGATGAAGCACAGTTGCCTAGTACTTGACATCTGATGCCCATACTTTTTGAGACCAGGCTGTATTAAGAATTGTTTCTCATTGCTTAAAATACTCCAATGAAAACGTGTTTTTCAGAGAGCTTATGACACCTGCTGCAGCTTTTATTTTAACACAGTGGAACAATTTGCTAGGGGCAGCAAATGGAACATTAAGTACCATCCATGCATGATGTATTGGTTTAAAAGCCCCCATTAATGTGTCAAAAGTGCAGGAAATGATTTCGCACATATGGCTGACATACTGTATCTAGAAACCTTCTGCTTATTTAGTGTCTCGAAACCCCAACATCTATGTGCTTATGTTAGTTTTCTACATCTATGTAAGTAAGAAACCCTAGTCTTTAGATGTTGAATAGAGAATTGGAAATACCTTGGTTAGCTTACATTTACCAGGTGAGTTCTCAATTAAAAAAAAGCAATTACTCATTAGCAAATATATCCTCTGAACGCACTGACACTCTTTTTTTTTTTGAGCAAACGTTGTCCTGAGCAAACTATCCCTCCATGAAATCAATATTAAATCAAGTAAACTTATATAGATTATATCATGAGTCTTAAATATAGATTCACATAATGGTAAAATGTTTTGAATTCCTCTATCCCTTCCGCCCATCTATTGAAATATGTTATGTAATGATTTTTAAATTCTGCACGCCTGATTATCTAGATGACCAGACACTCCAGCCCAGATTTATTGAGACTATAGGTTTCAAAATTCGTAGTTATGGAGATTGGGAAAACGGGCCTATACTATAAACAGCTGGTCATCAGAATCACATTGATGATAGGTCCCTTACATAACTATGGAGAGATCTATTTGTTCAGCTGCTGTCATCCTTTTTTTCTCAAGATTTTCACATACTATCAACATTGACTCCATATTTAAGGTCCCTAAGACATATCTACCTTGTTATCCCCAACTGTTCTTATTTTTTGTTGGTAGCTGGCTTTTGTTTATTACCACATATGTTGGTAGATTTAGTTCTTTATAAAAAAAAATCACCTTATTCTCTGTAATGACTATCCATAGTCCCAAAAACATAGCCTTCCTTTTTTAAAAAAAAGAAAACTTATGCCTTGCATATGTAAAAATTTGTTCCTGCAATTATTTACAAACCTAGGCAGCAGTGCTCTGAATTCCACAGAGGTTTGCAAAACTGGTTCAGTATCGTTTGTGTTGTGTCTGTGCATTATGTTAATCAGTGATGTTCAATATAGGGAATAATACTTTATCATTATCCATAATGGAGAAGATTGCTTGCTTGCATAAGGAAACTAGAGAACAATCTAAAAACTTGCTTTGGATTCCCAATTTTCCATGGGCAAAGTTGCTGTGGTTTGACAATGCTCCAGCTTTGTGATTGCAAAGATTGTTCGTGCATAGTGGAAGCAGTACCAGAGTCACTCCAGATTTTGCCTGAAGTATGTTAACAGAGTCATGTCCCATATTTTGAGATTCCCTCATGTATTTCATTAGGGACCTTAGCAGAAAACTGGTGGAGGAATTGCTGTGCATATTGAATAAAGAACTATGTGATTAGTTTTTTATTCAATATGCATAGCAATTCCTGTGCATATTGAATAAAATCACATAGTTCTTTATTCAAGGAGTAACTATGAATAAATAGTAAAAGGGAAAAGGAGAAAAACAAATCTTTACCAGAGATTTGTTTTTTGTTTTAACCTTTTTTATATATTACTAGGTGAAAATGAATACATATGAATCAATTCCTCATTTGATAATCCTTAAACATTGGAATGTTTGAAAAACAAGCTACCCTTGAAAAACAGAATTGGATGAATCTCCTCTCTGTGAGAAAGCTATTTGAGTAAAAGAACATTCTTATCTAAAACATAAAGAATTATCCCAATGTATCAGAACTTTTGTAATAGAGCATGTTGTAGATCACATCTGTTGTTGAACATAATGTTGCCGGTGAGTTCGGGTTTTATAGCTTCCAGTAATAGCAGATAATTGTGATAAATGTTTCATATCAACTACAAGCGACACTTTTTAAAATTTCCATATCTGGCAACCATAAAGCATTTATGAATGCTTCAATAGACCTCATGACCAAAAACAGCTTTATGATTAATTTCATCTCAGTGTGGTAATTAGCAGGGTTTGAAGCGATTCCTGGAAACAGGCCGATAGAGGCGAAAGATTAACACACAAACTTTTTTTCCAGAGCTACATATACCCAATAATGCATGAGTTCCTTCTGGAAACTGCTTGGTTTTTATTACCTCAGATGAAAGAAAAGGGTCTTACAAAAATGGCACATGAGTCCTAAAGAGGAGAAATCAGTGTAGGTGGTCCCAAAGAGATAATCTTCATATAAGTAAAAGGAAACAGTTTTAGTGAGAAAATACATATCTAAATGGAAGCTGACCTTGAAAACTGCTAAGAAGGCATTTTGTCTGAAATAGCTGTCAGTGCCCTTTATTCTAGTTACCCCAGAAGGGCAAATATTTCAAAGTAAAGTTTTTATTGAGAGTCAGTTCAGTCTAGTGGTTAAGTCATCAGGAGACTGAGTTCTAGGCATGAAAGCTGGCTAGGTGACTTTAGGCCAGTACATCTACCTCAGCACAACCCACCTCACAGGACAACATGAGCACAATATGACAAAGAAAGGTATATTTGATGCCTTGAGTTATGTATAGAAATAATAAAGACAGGATAAATAAATGAATAAATTATTTCATATCCCAGGGTTGCATTCCAGCATTCAAATTAGATTCTAACATTGGAACACCCATCGTTTAGAAAGCTTAAGATGCAACTCCCTGGAGAAATACATTTTTATCCTTTGTGATGATGAAATAAATGGTTGGCTTGTGGTACATATGTGAGAGCCTTTAGCAGTGCTAACTACAAATAAGTAACAGTACACTTATTATAATATATTCTTACAGATACAAAAGAAGCTGTTTCCATGAAAGACCTAAAAAGTAAGTCTTATTTTTATAATTATGCTCTTACCGTTGTTTGTTTTATTTCACCATTATTAGAGTTTGCTTTGATACATCCAATTATGCATATTGAAGTATATCATTTTATACATTTTTTTTTTTCTTTTTGGTAAAAGGCGTCTTGTATTCAACAGGATTTATGTCTGGATAGATCTGCACAGAATTGTGCTGTAAAATTGTATGAAAATGCAAATATGGAAAGAGTGACACCATTTATAATTTTAAAGTGACATGTTTAGACTTAGCAGTTTCTTCTATTCTGAATCAATTCACACTGCATTTTCAGTTCCCCATTCCCATTTGTGACTGACAGTTATTTCTTCCCTTCTCCATTTTCTTTAAAAAAAAATTTACATCTTGAAAAAGCAGATAGGGATTGAAATGTCAACTGTGATCTGAGCTGAGTATTTCTTAGTGGCCATGAGCTGGATAGAAGAGTTCGTTTATCTGGTTCCTATATAATAAGGTCTGAAGACTCTTAGTCCTTGAACAATGAAAACAAGTCCCTGGCATGAAAAATGCAATTCATCAAGCCTGGCAATATTTGTGTTTCTGTTTCTGGGAAAGTGATGCAAGAAACAAAGAATCCTGCATTATTTAACCAGGTAAAATATGGCCTAAAATTGCCCCATTTTAGCTTTCAGCTATGTGTAGGAAGTCCTTGGACCTATGACTACAATTGGATCATAATTTCCATTGCTAAACGAGGTATCTCATTTTTTTGCCATGGTTGTTAAGTGATTCACAGTCATTAAGCAAATCCAGCTTCCATCATTGGCCTTGCTTGTGGGAAGCCAGCTGGGAAGGTCACAAATAGTGATTCCCATGATCCCAAGATGTTGGACAGCCATAAATACATGCCAATTGCCAAGTGTCCAAATTATGATCACATGGCTATTGGGATGATACAACAAAAAGTGTGAGGACTGGTCATAAGTGACTTTTTTTCAGTCCCACTGTAACATTGAACAGCCCCTAAACAAATGGTTGTAAATTGAGGACCCCGCCCCCCTGTATTTTTCTGCTGAATTGCAGAAGATATCCAGGTACTTACAGAAGAAAGAAAAAGGACAAACACATCTGAAAGGAGGACTGCTTGTTTCAGAATTTTTCCAACATGTTGCAGTAAAGTTATTCTCCCTGGGCTTCTATAGCACTACTAAAAACTACATACAACTCAGTATCACAACGTTTCTCATTTGAGCATCAGGAGGAATCATGCAAGCAATCGTGGCATTCAATTCCCGGTAAATAAATACATGAATAAAGAGAAGACTTTGGATCATCAAAAGCAAAAAATAAATAAAAATGAACACTTGAGAACCCCCAGAGCAAAAGGTCATCACAGGAAAGATAAAATACAAATATGATTGCTGCTTCTTGCTGCTGATTTCAATTGTTCAGTTTGGGTAGCAGGTGCTGAAACGTACAGTTTTGATGGACAATTCTGATCCTTCGGCATGGCATCTTCCATCCTAGGAAAATGGATGCTGCAATCCATCATGTCCCTGACATAAACGATCATAGTTCAATATTCTCTTCTGAGTAGCACTTATCTTTGGCATCACAGAAGGAGCGTCTGATTGTTGTCTTGTCAAACAGGCATGTTTTGCACAGAGACAGGCTGAACCGACTCTAATCACACATAGTCCCATTGACCTGAAATGGGGATAGGTATTCCCATTTATTATAAAAGATGGATCAAACACAAGCCAGATTCTTCATTGTTTGCACACGTACATGTATATCAAAACTGAGCTAGTGATAATGATCTCACTGAGCTTGAGAATAACCTATTTTGCTTTATTTTGAAGGAGGAGAGCACAAATATAGAGACTTTAATTACTTTCAGGGGGAATGTTATTCCAGCTATGTCTTTTTATGCAAATGATGCATGTGGTTTGTGAAAAGACTATTACATTGTGATGCTACATTTGTTAATAATAATAATAATTATCACTTGATTTCAAATCACGCTTTCTCCCCGTTTTTGACTTAATAGAATTCCAAGTAACAACTTATTTTAATTATCTTCTCTTTTTCCTTATGAAAAGGATACTAAGGGCAATATTTTCCTATGTTGTTTCCCCATCTTTTTTATTTATTTATTTTGTTATGGCATCCCTTGTTATGATTGCTTTAATTTGTTCTCATTTCAAGAGCCAGCAAAAACTCCTGTATCCACCCAGCCAGTTTCTGTAAAAGTGGCAACACCAGGTAAACAATTCAATTATATTCTCTTGCTTTATTTTCAGGATTATTTAATCATCCTTTTGGGCAGCATGTATTTATTTTTATTATTATTTTATTTCATTGGACCAGAGCGCCATCTGTTGGTTCAGATGAATAGGAACTCCTTTTGTTCTGTGAAAATAAAAATAATGTAGTGGGTTTTGACCTGCCCTGCCAATTGACAAAACCGTACATAATCATTTACAAGCCAGAATAATTGGATTCACTCATTGTGTTAAGTCAAAACTAAGCACACTACACTGCACTGTGGCTTAGTCATGAGGAGCAAACTTTGCAAATCTCGGAAGGAAAGCTTTTCCTCACAGAACATGATCATCATCTAATTGCTGAGGGTGGAATTTCTTGAAACAAGAGCCATGCACAAGTAAGACTGCTTTTGGAAGGCAAGATCAGTGGATGTTCACTGCATTTCTGTAAAATACTTGGCCACATTTGCAAATATAGACCTAGATGAAAGCCTTCCTGCAAAGAGCCTTCATTATTTGGGGGGAGGATGGGACAAAAAAACATTTTTACTGGCCTACAGCAGGTTTATTCAATTTATAGAAGATCATCCCATATTTATTTAGTTGTTATATGGCTATCCTTTACCTGTTTTTGTGGAAAACCCAACAACATGGGTTACCCAGTTACAAATGTTCTATTATAATAAACATTTGGTATTTCTATTCTGAATACTTAACTATGATAAAATTATTTCTAAAGTTGACTCTGTAGGCATGAATTGGCTTCTGCAAATCAGCATCCTTCTTTAGCCACTTGTTTTTAGAGAAGAGGATGGAGGTGACAGAAAGTAAAAAGAAGATAATATTTTTCTTCAATAATTGTTGGTTTGATTCTGTGCCCCACAACTGTGGGCCCCAAATAGATGACCCCAATTAAATGAAAAATCTTATCCTTTTTTTTATCTATATGAAGTGAGTGAAAGGAGGAAAAAGATGCTGAAGGTATAATATAATTATCAAATCTCACTAGGCTCAAGGTTGGCTCAGCCTTCCATCCTTCCGAGGTGGGTAAAATGAGGACCCAAATTGTTGGGGCAAATATGTTGACTATGTAAACCAGTTAGAGAGGGATGTAAAGCACTGTAAAGTGGTATATAAGTCTAAGTGCTATTGCTATCCTAAGGCAACAGATTATTCAAATAGTCCTACAAAGAAATAATTTTATAAATTGTTCCTCTGATAATGATGACTCAGGTTGTTTTTGATGACTTCAAATATAGTCTTCACAACATATAAATTCTCAATTATCCATTTTGAATAGTATTATTCCTTTGTAAAGAATATCAGCATTAAAATCATTCATGAGAGTACACTTATTGCTCTGCAGAATGATGACTTCCATTAACAAAAATGACATTATAAAGTAATTACTAGTTCTTAAAAACAAACCCACTTTTTTTCCAGATATTTTTTAACATCCCAGTCTGGCCAGCTCCCTGAAATATTCAACTAATAACCAGGCCCAGTTTTGCTTGTTACCCTGAAAAGTAAGCTACATGCCGCCATCTGCTGAAACAAACTTGTAAATTCATCAGAAAAATATTTTGATTTTTTTAAAATAATCGTTTATGTCAATATTGCAACAATTGCTGAAAATGCTTATGGGGCTGAATTATTCTAAAAATAATTTATTGCCTGAAAAAATATTTTAATAAAAAACAGAACTTTTGTTGAAACTACATAGTAATATATGTGAATGACTGAACAGCTTGAAATATGAAAGGATTAAATGTTTAGGTGAATTCTTGCATGAATTCAAAAATCAGAGTGACCACTAAAAAAATCTTGTAGTAGTAGGAAACTTGGATTTAAGTTTGATTGAAATCCATGGGGAAATAAAAATTCTGCACAATAAAATGTTTGCAGTTCAATTGCAGAAATGTTTATTCAGAAACAATTCCTACAGAGTTAATGTGGATGACTTTCACATATTTCGATATTTTATCTTTCACATATTTGTATATTTTATCATTAAAATCCCATTTATTTATTTTCTTTGAAATTGGATAAACATACCCCCTTCAAAACTGAGTTTCTCAGGATGACTTACAAAATATTAAAATGATAGTGTATATTTAAACTAAAGTAATTAAAATGCGCTATATAAACAATAAAAGTCTAGCTGCACATTGATCAAAATGCTTCTGTGTAGTGTATGTGCATGTATATTTGCAGTATTAACAGCGTAAAAAGATATGGGAAAACTATATGTAGTATACTTTTGTAGTATAGTATATATACTATCATTTTTATTGAAGAAATGCTTAATGAAATAAAAACCATAAAGGAAAATAAAAATAATAAATAAAAATAGTAAATAGTGAAAAAAGCAGAAAAGGAAAAAAAAAGGAAGTAAAGGAAAATAAGGATTATAAAGAAGCAGCTTCCAATCTTCTTGACAGTAGCTATAAATAGATTTTAATTCTTTCCACTCTCAAGATTCCACACGCATGTATCAATAGCAATTTTCAGTATGTGTTGACACTATAAACAGTCTGGATGATCTTGGAGCCCCTGGACATTACTATTTATATGAAAATAACTACAGTCCATTAAATGCCTTTTTATAGTACTTCTAATATAGTTGTTTCTAAAAAAGCAAAAGGCAAGGGGAAAGGATTATGCTGGCGTACCAATTCATGTTTGGATCACTAACATACTTGAAAATTTGGGTGTAGCAGCTCAGATATAATCTCAAACTTGCTTTCTAAATTCTCACTTCAAAGTACTTTCCTTCTACTATAATTCTACTTATTAGAAGTATCTATGCGCATAAACAAATTAATTGAAACAATCATCTATTATGATTACAAGTTTCAAACTTTACAACTGCAATACTGAGTATAGTAAAATTGATTCATGGATATTGAGAGTTCTGCATGAATCAGGCAGGGGGAGCAAGCTAGCTACAGGAAGCAATCTGAAGGCTGATGAGAAAACTCCTTAATATAGAAGTAACACTGATGAGATTTAGACTTTATGTGTGATTTCATAGTCTTGACAACAAATTTCCTTTAAAGATAACATAAAATATGTTTATTCTGTCAGTTTCTAGCAAAGCTACTCTAGAGACAATGCTGTGCTTTAGAAAAAATTTTCACATATTGCCTTGCTATTAATTGATAGCAAGCCCTAGGTCTTTTACAAGGAAGGCTTGATACCTTCCTGACTGTCTCACCACCTGTTTGAGATTTGGGGAGTTGATCTTCTAAATATTTCCTGAGTAGTAGATGGGGAATGTTCTGCCAGCTTCCCTTCCTTCCTGAGCCATCACCAGTATGGATGATCTCTATTCTCCTTCTATTATGACACACCATTGCCTTTCAAGTAGCTTCAGAGCAGGGGTGGGATATGACAGGGTTAACTACCGGTTCGGGATTTACAAGGTTTGGTGATTTATGATGTGGTTTCCTGCACACTGTGAGAGGGCACCTGTAAATCTTCATCAGCACGCTATGTGCAGAGAAGTAGCCTTTGAAACAGCCCTCTTTTCCTGCTTTTTAAACTGCAACTGTGCCTCCTTCGGCAGCTGAAGTTGAAAAATCAGGAAATAAAGATCAGGTAAGAGCCCGGGTGGGCAAAAACATCAGCAGACAGAACCGGTTCTATGTCTGCTACTCTTCAGAGCTACCAGTTCTACAGAGGTGGACAGAACCGGTAGAAACCCACCCCTGCTTCAGAGGATGTTGGATACTCAATTTGTGAATTAGAAATTATATAGATTTCATGGCCCATGCTTCTGTGTCAGGAAATGAGGCAAAACATATGCTATTTAGTCATAAGGGGTTTGTTAAAAGAGAGACGTAGGGGTGTTCAAAACCATTTGCTTCTCCATTCTCCCTCTACTGTAAAAGAGATGGGAGCTTTCTCCTCCATGAATAATGGTGTGAAGAGAAGGTAGTAGAAGTCAGGAAGTAATGCTATATTTTATCCAATTATGCTTAGATTACAGGTGTCAAACTCGCTGCCATCACGTAACGTTTCATGACGTTTTCCCTATTCGTGGAGCTGGGTGGGCCTGGCTGCATGTGACGCATCCGGCCCAGGGGCCTCCAGTTTGATACTCCTGGCTTAAATAGTCATTGATGAGGAAATCATGGAGAAGATGTTAATTAATACAGCAACAAATAAATATAATAAAATGCTTAGCGCATTCTATCACATGCAGCCACATAATATTATTAATATTTGTAATGTTAATCCAAACACTTAATCATATGATTACTAATGTAATATTGAATTGAATTCTGAGCTGTGTTGCAATACTAGCAAGACTTCGGTGTGCATTAAGACATTATTTATAGGGGGAAATGATATTTTTCTGTTTGTAATCTGATAGAATAAAATTAAGAATTTCATAGCCTAAGGCTATTTCTTGACAGGGCAGATGCAACACTAAATTGGATTGAGCAACCACCGATGCCATTTCTAGGAGCTTAATGCCAGGATTGCAGATCTTGTTTTCCCAACTACTTACCAATCACTGTTTCTGATCCCGTTTCTAACACCAAGTTGTTATGAAATGATAATTCTGTGCCTAATGAATAAAGGAACAAGTTCATAACACCAAGTTGTTATGAAATGATAATTCTGTACTTAATGAATAAAAGAAACCAACAGATAATAGAAAAGTTTATCCAGCAATGGTTATTGGATCTATATTAGATATCAATAGTGGGGTAGTTACAGTACTTAGAAACATACATAGCCCTATGTGTTTATTTCTCATTGATTCAATGCATGATTTTGCCATATATGGTTAAACTGTAGAAAGTTTATAATGGTACTTTGCTCCTTACATGGTCTTTTGAAATGGGAGTCATTTCTCTCATTTTAGAATATTCAGACATGAATATTAATTTAATAATAATTGGCTGTTGTGAGCTGCCCACAGTTGCTTAAAATGGGTGACTATATACATCTTTTAAAGAAGCAAATATAACAGTAATTTATTAGCTTTCTTTTCTTGCAAATGATTTGTCTGTTAAGATCTAATGGAGAAGAACCTTTATATCTCTCTATAGATGATTTGCCTCTATGGCAATAGGTTTTTGGTTTATTTTAATTTAATTTTTTCCTGAGGGGAGGGAAAGAGGTTCTTGTAAGCAAATGAGTGGGTTGGAGAAGACATATCTTGTTTGCTGGCAGACAAACAATAGTTAGCTGTCATTGCTGCAAAGCTAAGTTCTGATTCATCCTCGGTTCTCTATGAGCACTGTAAACTTACAAAAAAGCAAAACATATCCTTATTTCTTCTCTCTTGTAATAAAACAAACTAACTTCCCTTTCAAACTCTTAACTGAGGGATGAATAATCTTACTGTCTACAAGTGACCTCCGTCTATCATTTCACTTTCTGCTCAGTGTAGAAATACTACACTGCTTGCTAAAAACTCTTAAGAGCAGGAACAATGTCCTTGTTTTCCTCTGACTTTCCAGAACCATACAAGAAAGAAAAGCTGATAGAAGTAGGAAACTACACCCCATTTTCTCACCTCTGCCTTCCCAGAAACATATTGATATATAATGCCTATTGAAAAATTATCATAATTCTTTTTTTCTTTTATATTAGCAGACAGGCCAAAGAAGGCTGCACATGTGAAAGAAACTGGTAAGACCTGGGTATCTTTTTTTCCTCAAATTACACTTTCTATTTTGAATGCCTTGTATTAATTGATGCAAGACTGTTGATGTGAGCATGCCATAGAAGAAGACATTAATTAAAGAAATAAAATGACATGAAAAATAGACTACATTTTGTTCCTGTGAGTTACTTAGGTCTAATCCTTACAGCCCCCTATCTGCTACCCCCAAATCATCCATAGTCTGGTCTTCATTGAATAATTTTTGCTATCTCTTCAATCCATTCACTGAGCCTGGACGGACCATGTCTATATATATAATTACATTTTTCTTATTGTAATTATCTCCAGTATGAAAGGCATTTAAAGGATACACTAATAAGTCTATCTAATGGGCCTTTTATATTCCTTGTAGAATTCCATGCTTCTACCATACTTTGTAATAAGTCCATTTAAATGTTTATCCTCCTTTGTGTCTCATAAATACATATGTGAAGTCTATTAATAGTATTAACATTCTATTAATCAAGAAATTTATTCACTTTGTTACCCATGACAAGGAACTCTCTTTCTGATTTAATATAAATTTTAAAGAACAAAACCACAATTTACATAGATACATGCTCATGGCAATAAGAATAAATTTTGCACAGAATTGGAAGAAATAAACAATTCTAATAATACCTTATTGGCTACTTAAATTTGTAGAATATGCAGCAATAACAAAAATAAGCAGCATATATACAACAGGAATAAAATAAAAGCCACTTAATCCCTGTTTTGTTTTAATTATGAAAGCACAAGACTAATTAACTGTGATCCTGGTTTCTCATTTCACTAATGATATGCAATATCATTAATTCTAGACCTAGAAAACCTTGAATTATGCCGTCTTCAGTATGATCTAAGTATGATATATAAAATCATACATTGCAATGACTTACCTGTCAATGAATACTTCAGCTTCAACCATAACAATGCAAGAGCACACAATAAATACAAACTCAAGGTTAACCGCACCAAACTTGATTGCAGCAAATATGACTTCAGCAACAGAGTGGTCAATGTCTGGAATACTCTACCTGACTCTGTGGTTTCTTCCCCAAACCCCAAAAACTTTAACTTTAGACTGTCTACTATTGACCTCACCCCTTTCCTAAGAGGTCTGTAGGGTGCATGCATAAGCGCACCAACGTGCCTACCGTTCCTGTCCTATTGCTTCTTTTATTTTTCTTATATGTATCCATGTATTCATAACTATGTTTTTACATATACCTATTATCTTGTAAGCAGTTGACAAATCAAATAAATAAATATATGAAATAAGCACACCCTTATAGACTCTGATGGAGAAATCATGTCATGTTCTTCTTCTTACATCCTAGAATCACATAAAAAAGAAAAGCCAATAGAAATAGGTTAGTATGTTAATATTTTCTTTCTTTTACAACCACAAAACATGATATTGGACATGGTTATGGGTTATAAATGTTCAAATTGTAGAATAACTGAAATCTTTATATCTTCTTCTTTTAGCCAAAGTGCCAAAGAAACATGTGCATGTAAAGAAATCTGGTAAGACTGGGTTAAAAACATCTCTCAGAAATGGTACTGTTCCATTTGGACACTTAGAGTAAATTAACAGAAGACTATGGAAATGGATGTTCCATATTCTAAATTACTACCTAGTGAAATAAAGCCCAAAATGTGCATAATAAATTACCAGGCCTCATCCACACAGCCCTATAGCTTTGCCTCCAACATGGTTTGCTTGTCTTTTCTTGAGATGTCCTCAAACTGGATCTTGGTATTGAAGCTCAATTACTGGAAGAAGGGGTAGAAACTGCTCAGTCTTATTCTCAAGTCAGAAGACATATAAGCCTTAAGAAAACTACAGAAACAAAAAAGAATAGATAATAAAGTGTATTCTGCCAACTGAATTCAGAATCTATTCAATCCCAGATTAGTTTTGTTTATGGAATTATAGTCCTTTCAGTTTGTCATTTGCTTCTTTGTTAAGTATTAAATTATATACTGTCTATTTTGAACATTTAAATGCAAAAATCGTTTTCTGATCATATAAACCTTAAACTATTTTTTTAATCAACAAAAATGAATGTGTGAGTTATCTAGTGAGAGGAGTCTCCTGAATTCTATCTTAATTTTAATTGAGGATTTAAAACATTCTGTCTCTAAGTGCCCTCAATTTATTATTTCCTTCTTTGTTAAGTATGGAATCATTCAGTGTTTATTTTGAATATCTGCATGCAGAAATCAAGTTCAAACCTTCTTCTTATTTTCTAGAACTAGACAAGAAAGAAAAGACAATAGAAATAGGTAAGCATGCTCTTATTTTCTACATTTACTTTACCTAAAAGTTGTGTTAAGCCTAAATATTCAACATGTGTAATAATAATATATTTAAATCTTTTCATTTCAGCCAAGCTGCCAAAGAAGGCTGTTTATGCAAACAAAACTGGTAAGACTAAGGGGGAAAAAATCTGGGACATTCAACTTTCTACCTTGAAAATTAATCAAAGACTACAGAAATGAATGTTCCATAAGAGAACTATTGAACTAAAATATCAAATATTGATAGGAGATGATTCAATCTTTTGTCAACCATGCTAAATTGACTTAATGGGGAAATCCTATATTAAAAATCTGGGTGGAAATGTTGATATCGATGGAAGTGGGAATATTGACTTTGGATCAATTGGTAGATGATGATGGCAAAATTTTAACAAATGATATGCTAAGAGACAAATATCATTTATTAGATGTAACCCAGTGGCAATATTTACAGCTAGAATAATTGTTAACAGCATTGTTTGAACCAGCAGCAAGTTCACTTTCTGAGACATCTGAGATACAAGAACAACTAATTAAATCTTTTAAAACAAAAAAACCAATTATTCATTTCAACAGATATTATCAATAAATCAATTCAATATGCAAAAGGTAAACAATTAGTGGAATACAGAACTAGAGGTTCCTGTATTGCCTAGATTGTCTTAACATCTATACCAAGAATATCAATAGATCTCAATTTATGACTTATAAAACCAAAAATAATATTTAGAATGTTTGGGCTCCATTATGTTTGTGTAGAAAAGAATTGTGTAGGACAGCATTTTGTTGGGATGCAATAAATTTTGAGACAAAATAATGGACTACATAAATGTTGACTGCAACAAAAGCTGAGATTTTTTGAGGATAATATTATCTTAAATTACATACCTAGAACATGGAATTTGACAACTGAACGACATGGATTCTCTGTGCCCTTATTGTAGCTAAAAGACTGGTATTGCAACATTGAAAAGATAAATTTGTGGCTTTACTGGATTGAAGATTTGTTTACAGTTGCTACCTATGAGTGGATTGCCTATAGAATGTATACTTTGTGTGGATAAATATAAGAAAATATGAGATTCATTTATACAAAGTACTGTAGGTTAAAAAAAAATGGAAGTCATATAAATGTATTAGAAATATACATATACCTGAATAATGTTTGTATTAGATTATATATAGAACTGTATCTGCTTATTGTTCTAACAACATATTATACTATGTATCCTATTTTTTCTGTTGTACTTTTTCACTTATTTTTAAGCACTTCTTATGCATTATTTTGATAATGTATGTATCCTTTTGTTCTTTTGCTCTTTTCTGTTATTGTTTTAAAAGCAATAAAATTATTTTAAAAATGTAGATAGGAGACTGCATTCTGTCCAATGTGATTAATTGGGAAATTAAAAAAATTATATATTTAAGTGTCCTCACTCTATCACTTTTTCTGTTAAGCCTGGAATCATCCATTGTTTATTTTGAACACATAAATGCAGAAATCATGTTCAAATCTTCCTCTTACTTTCTAGAAGCAGACAAGAAAGAAAAGCCAATAGATGTAGGTAGGTATGGTCTAATTTCCGCTCTTCTGCTATTTGAAAGATGTGATATGTATGTTAATTATCCATGCTCAATATTTATAATAATCAATATTCTTAATTTTTTTTTCCTTTTAGCGAAGCTGCTAAAGAAGGCTGTGCATGCAAACAAAACTGGTAAGACCTAAGTAAAAATAATTCTATAAAATTCCATTTTTCACTTTGAAAATTAATAAAAGGCTACAGAAATGAGAGTTCCAGGAGAAGTGACTAATTGCTAAAAAAATATAAAACACCAAATGTTTTGATTCCCTTCATTGCCCTCCCCCATGGGAAGAGATGGCCTATTCTATTGGCCCTCCCCAGATGACTGATGAACTGTGTGGATTCTGGAGGAGCTTATGGTTTACACTGTGAATCTGGTGGATGAGATTTAGGTGAGGTCTCAGTTGTTGCCAGGCATGGGCTTTTGACCACAACACTCCTAGGTGGCCTGTCTCTGTGCATCAATACCAGACACACTTTAGATTATTGAATAACCCCTGAAGATGGTACACCAAAGAAATGCAAGCCTGATTAATATGGGGGATTGCTGGTATTGCCTTGTAGTGATAGGGGCAGCAAAATGTACATTTTATGAATGTTGATAGCTGTCCAGTGGTCCTACTTATGGTGACCCAACTTCTCCTAGATTCCCTCAAGGATGGCCACAGGATCACCTGAACTGCTGTGATGGGGAATATTCTAGATATCTGACATATAATATTGCTCAGATTGATATTGAGTTGGATTCTGGCTGGGTGGGTATGGTCTGATCTGATCTGGGTGCCTAGTGTACAGTCTTGTAGTATGATCTGAGTGAGTCCTGAGGAATAGATAGGATTGTCTGTGATGTTGCTTTGGCTACTTGTTTGTTGGACCATCCTGAATTAGGTCTTTGCCACTGTACTGAACTCTTTGAGGTAGTGCCTAGAGCTCAGAAAGTAGAGGTAGTATTCCCTTTCTTCAAGACTGAACAATTTTATATAACTACTGACCTGTCTCTAATCTTCCCCGTTCAGGAAGGTTGCTGAGAAGGTGATCAGACCGCAATTAACAGAATAGCAGAGTTGGAAGGGACCTTGTAGGTCATCTAGTCCAATGCCCTGCCCAAACAGGAGATCCTATACCATTTCTGACAAATCAATCCAGTCTCTTCTGAGAACCCTCTAGGAACTGGATTATCTAGACATATTTCATCTGGATTTCGTGTCAGGATTCAATACAGAGACAGTCTCAATAATCTGACTTTTGTGGGTGACACAAAATTGCCAAAAAAAAACCCCCCACAGTGAATAAACCATATAGTGCCTTCTGCCAAGTGTGAGTTATCTAGTAAGAAAAGTCCCTTCAATCCTAACTTTGTTTTATTAGTCAAATTAAAAAACTGCTTAAAATGACATCAATCTATCATTTAATTCTGTAAGAGAGGACCAGGCTGAGCATGAGAGAGGGGTCAAATATGTCACCAGTCCCAAGTCCCTTCACATCCACAAGATATCTAAATCCAGTCCACCTTGAATTCTGTTGACTTTTATCTACTGCCGATTTGCTTTGACCATTAATAGTTCAGATTTTTGTAGACAGTGTTAGATGCAATAACATGTAGACATTTGAACCACCTGGTTTCCTGATTTCTTGCACCTAACAATTCTGTGTAAAGTAGACAATCATCCACTGTTTTTAGAAGCACCCAAATACAGAAATAATGTTCTCTTCTTTTTCTTATTGTCTAGAATCCCACAAGAAAAAAAAGCCATTAGAAGCAGGTAAACATGAATTACTACCCCACCTTTGCTTATGTCAAACATATTAATATAGCACAGTTGTATAACATTACTTAAAATTCAGTACTTTTAATTTTAATTGATCATTTGGATTCAATCTATGTCATAGTCCACATGTTTGAATCTTTTCCTTTTAGCCAAAGTGCCAAAGAAAGATGTGCATATAAACAAAACTGGTAAGTGCCATGTAAAAATATATCTAGAAAATTACATCTTTCCATTTGAAAAATTGTTATAAGTTAACATATCTCTATGAAGATGAGAGAAATAATGTTCTGGTCTTTCTTTTATTGTCTAGAATCCCACAAGAAAGAAAAACCATTAGAAACAGGTAAACATGAATTCCTGTCCCATCTTTGTTTATGTGAAACATATTAATATAGTACAATTGTGCAACATTTATTAAACCTCAGTACTTTTAATTTTAATTTTAGCCAAGCTACCAATGAAGGATATCCATGTAAAAGTATCTGGTAATATCTGAATCAAAACAAATCTAGCAATTTACACTTCAGTTAACATAAAATTATGATTATCGTTGCCTTGAAAAAGATACCAGACCAAAAAAAAACAAATAATGATGAATAATAGAATGCCTTATGCCCACTCTTGGTTTCCTAGGGCTCATCTCTTTCCCTGTCACCTAGATCATTTGCTTACTGCTTGTTGAAGATATATCCTTATATGAGATCCTCTTTCTCAGGGCTGGCTTGTGGGAGAGGGCGGTTAAAGCTACTCCAGCTTATCAAAATAGAAAATAGTATTTTCTATCAGAGAGCAGACACAGACTTCCGCCATGTCTATTCTGGGTTGCCTGGAGAAGGAATCTTTAGTATTGCCAGCATTCTGGGCTCTAAATATATAGAAGGACCATATGAATTGGTTATAAATGCCCTTCACCATTAATTTAATTTTAACTCTCAGATACATTGGAACATTCACACTTAAAGTTTATCCTTACTTTTAAGAGAACGTTGGTCTACCCAATACCGAAAATCAAAACTGAGTGTTAGAAGGAAGAATAGAATAGAGCTGGAAGGGATCTTGGAGGTCTTCTAGTCCAGCCCCCCTGTTCGGGCAGGAGACCCTATAATGTTCTCTAAGTACAATGCTCCCATCAGTAATCACTAGCCCTTAAATAGAATCTTGTGACACTGAAAATATTTCTCCCCTCCTCTTTCTAGTCTTTTAAAGGGAGGGTCCATTTAGTATGAATACCCAAATGTTGATATCATATTCTGGTTTTCCTCTTATTTCTTAGAACCCCACAAAAAAGAAAAGCCAAGAGAAATGGGTAAGAGCACTCTTATTTTGTAAGATCCTCTGGAACATATGGGCATTAAAGGGATATTGATCGTTTGGATTCTATCTATCTCATAGTCTAAATGTTTGAATCTTTTCCTTTTAGCCAAAGTACCAAAGAAAGATGTGCATGTAAACAAAACTGGTAAGTGCTCTGTAAAAATAAATCTAGAAAATTGCATCTTTCCATTTGAAAAATTGTTATAAGTTAACACAACTCTATGAAGATGAGAGAAATAATGTTCTGGTCTTTCTCTTATTGTCTAGAACCCCACAAGAAAGAAAAGCCATTAGAAACAGGTAAACATGAATTCCTGCCCCATCTTTCTTTATGCGAAACATATATAATATAGTACAACGGTGCAACATTTATTAAAAGCTCAGTTCTTTTTTCTTTTCATTTTAGCCAGGCTACCGATGAAAGCTATCCATATAAAAGAATCCGGTAAGATCTGAATCAAAATAGATCCAACGATTTTCACTTCCCATCAGTTAACAGAAAATTATTATGATTCTGACTGCCTTGAAAAATAGACTGAGAAAATTAAAAATAATAATAATAGAGTGTCTTCTGCCCAATCTTGGTTTCCTAGGACTTCTCTCTTTTTCTGTTTCCCAGATCATTTGCTGATCACTTGTTGAAGATCTATCCTTCTATGAGATCCTCTTTCTCAGGGCTGCCTTGAGGGAGAGGATGGTTGAAGTTACTAGAGATTATCAAAATAGAAAATAATATTTTCTATGAGAGAGCAGACGCAGACTTCCGCCATGTCTGTTCTGTGTTGCCTGAGGACTATATCGTTTGGCTATAAATGCCCTCCATACTTAATTTAATTTGAAAATCAGAGATATTAGAACTTTCACACTTGAAGTTTATATTTTCTTTTTAGGGAAAGTTAGTCTACCCACTACCAAAACCCAAAACTGAGTGTTAGAAGGGAAGAATAGACTAGAGCTGGAAGGAATCTTGGAGGTCTTCTAGTCTGTTCAGGCAGGAGACTCTATAATGTTCTCTAAGTACAATGTTCCCATCAGTAATCACTAGCCCTTAAATAGAATCTTATGACACTGAAAATATTTCTCCCCTCCTTTTTCTAGTCTTTTAAAGGGAGGGTCCATTTAGTATGAACACCCAAATGTTGATATCATGTTCTGGTTTTCCTCTTATTTTTTAGAACCCCACAAAAAAGAAAAGCCAAGAGAAATGGGTAAGAGCTCTCTTACTTTGTAAGATCCTCTGGAATATATGGGCATTAAAGGGATACTGATCGTTTGGATTCTATCTATGTCATAGTCCAAATGTTTGAATCTTTTCCTTTTAGCCAAAATACCAAAGAAAGATGTGCACGTAAACAAAACGGGTAAGTGCCATGTAGAAATAAATCTAGAAAATTGCATCTTTCCATTTGAAAAATTGTTATAAGTTAACACAACTCTATGAAAATGACAGGAATAATGTTCTGGTCTTTCTCTTATTGTCTAGAACCCCACAAGAAAGAAAAGCCATTAGAAATAGGTAAACGTCAATTTCTGCCCCATCTTTCGTTATGCGAAACATATGTAATATAATACAACGGTGCAACATTTATTAAAACTCAGTTCTTTCTTCTTTTCATTTTAGCCAGGCTACCGATGAAAGCTATCCATATAAAAGAATCTGGTAAGTTCTGAATCAAAATAGATCCAACGATTTTCATTTCCCATCAGTTAACACGAAATTAGTATGCTGAGTTGCCTTGAAAAAGAGACTGAGGAAAAAAGATTAAATAATGCTAAATAATAGCGTGCCTTCTGCCCATTTTTGGTTTCTTAGGACTCGTCCCTTATCCTGCTTCCTAGATCATTTGCTTATCACTTGTTGAAGATCTATCCTTCTATGAGATCCACTTTTTCAGGGCTGGCTTGCTGCCAGAGGGAAGGGCCCTTAAGTATGAAGACCCAAATGTTGATATCATGTTCTGGTTTTCCTCTTATTTTTTAGAACCCCACAAAAAAGAAAAGCCAAGAGAAATGGGTAAGAGCTCTCTTATTTTGTAAGATCCTCTGGAACATATGGGCATTAAAGGGATATTGATCATTTGGATTCAATGTATGTCATAGTCCAAATGTTTGAATCTTTTCCTTTTAGCCAAAATACCAAAGAAAGATGTTCACGTAAACAAAACTGGTAAGTGCCATGTAGAAATAAATCTAGAAAATTGCATCTTTCCATTTGAAAGATTGTTATAAGTTAACACAACTCTATGAAGATGAGAGAAATAATGTTCTGGTCTTTCTCTTATTGTCTAGAACCCCACAAGAAAGAAAAGCCATTAGAAACAGGTAAACATGAATTCCTGCCCCATCTTTCTTTATGCGAAACATATATAATATAGTACAACGGTGCAACATTTATTAAAAGCTCAGTTCTTTTTTCTTTTCATTTTAGCCAGGCTACCGATGAAAGCTATCCATATAAAAGAATCTGGTAAGATCTGAATCAAAATAGATCCAACGATTTTCACTTCCCAACAGTTAACAGAAAATTATTATGATTCTGACTGCCTTGAAAAATAGACTGAGAAAATTAAAAATAATAATAATAGAGTGTCTTCTGCCCAATCTTGGTTTCCTAGGACTTCTCTCTTTTTCTGCTTCCCAGATCATTTGCTGATCACTTGTTGAAGATCTATCCTTCTATGAGATCCTCTTTCTCAGGGCTGCCTTGAGGGAGAGGATGGTTGAAGTTACTAGAGATTATCAAAATAGAAAATGGTATTTTCTATGAGAGAGCAGACGCAGACTTCCGCCATGTCTGTTCTGTGTTGCCTGAGGACTATATCGTTTGGCTATAAATGCCCTCCATACTTAATTTAATTTGAAAATCAGAGATATTAGAACTTTCACACTTGAAGTTTATATTTTCTTTTTAGGGAAAGTTAGTCTACCCACTACCAAAACCCAAAACTGAGTGTTAGAAGGGAAGAATAGACTAGAGCTGGAAGGAATCTTGGAGGTCTTCTAGTCTGTTCAGGCAGGAGACTCTATAATGTTCTCTAAGTACAATGTTCCCATCAGTAATCACTAGCCCTTAAATAGAATCTTATGACACTGAAAATATTTCTCCCCTCCTTTTTCTAGTCTTTTAAAGGGAGGGTCCATTTAGTATGAACACCCAAATGTTGATATCATGTTCTGGTTTTCCTCTTATTTTTTAGAACCCCACAAAAAAGAAAAGCCAAGAGAAATGGGTAAGAGCTCTCTTACTTTGTAAGATCCTCTGGAATATATGGGCATTAAAGGGATATTGATCGTTTGGATTCTATCTATGTCATAGTCCAAATGTTTGAATCTTTTCCTTTTAGCCAAAATACCAAAGAAAGATGTGTACGTAAACAAAACGGGTAAGTGCCATGTAGAAATAAATCTAGAAAATTGCATCTTTCCATTTGAAAAATTGTTATAAGTTAACACAACTCTATGAAAATGACAGGAATAATGTTCTGGTCTTTCTCTTATTGTCTAGAACCCCACAAGAAAGAAAAGCCATTAGAAATAGGTAAACGTGAATTTCTGCCCCATCTTTCGTTATGCGAAACATATGTAATATAGTACAACGGTGCAACATTTATTAAAAGCTCAGTTCTTTTTTCTTTTCATTTTAGCCAGGCTACCGATGAAAGCTATCCATATAAAAGAATCTGGTAAGATCTGAATCAAAATAGATCCAACGATTTTCACTTCCCATCAGTTAACAGAAAATTATTATGATTCTGACTGCCTTGAAAAATAGACTGAGAAAATTAAAAATAATAATAATAGAGTGTCTTCTGCCCAATCTTGGTTTCCTAGGACTTCTCTCTTTTTCTGCTTCCTAGATCATTTGCTGATCACTTGTTGAAGATCTATCCTTCTATGAGATCCTCTTTCTCAGGGCTGCCTTGAGGGAGAGGATGGTTGAAGTTACTAGAGCTTATCAAAATAGAAAATAGTATTTTCTATGAGAGAGCAGACGCAGACTTCCGCCATGTCTATTCTGTGTTGCCTGGAGAAGGAATCTTTAGTATTGCCAGCATTCTGGGCTCTAAATATATAGAAGGACCATATGAATTGGTTATAAATGCCCTTCACCATTAATTTAATTTTAACTCTCAGATACATTGGAACATTCACACTTAAAGTTTATCCTTACTTTTAAGAGAACGTTGGTCTACCCAATGCCGAAAATCAAAACTGAGTGTTAGAAGGAAGAATAGAATAGAGCTGGAAGGGATCTTGGAGGTCTTCTAGTCCAGCCCCCCTGTTCGGGCAGGAGACCCTATAATGTTCTCTAAGTACAATGCTCCCATCAGTAATCACTAGCCCTTAAATAGAATCTTGTGACACTGAAAATATTTCTCCCCTCCCCTTTCTAGTCTTTTAAAGGGAGGGTCCATTTAGTATGAACACCCAAATGTTGATATCATGTTCTGGTTTTCCTCTTATTTTTTAGAACCCCACAAAAAAGAAAAGCCAAGAGAAATGGGTAAGAGCTCTCTTACTTTGTAAGATCCTCTGGAACATATGGGCATTAAAGGGATATTGATCATTTGGATTCAATGTATGTCATAGTCCAAATGTTTGAATCTTTTCCTTTTAGCCAAAATACCAAAGAAAGATGTTCACATAAACAAAACTGGTAAGTGCCATGTAGAAATAAATCTAGAAAATTGCATCTTTCCATTTGAAAAATTGTTATAAGTTAACACAACTCTATGAAAACGAGAGGAATAATGTTCTGGTATTTCTCTTATTGTCTAGAACCCCACAAGAAAGAAAAGCCATTAGAAATAGGTAAACGTGAATTCCTGCCCCATCTTTCTTTATGTGAAACATATATAATATAGTACAATGGTGCAACATTTATTAAAACTCAGTTCTTTTTTCTTTTCATTTTAGCCAGGCTACCGATGAAAGCTATCCATATAAAAGAATCTGGTAAGTTCTGAATCAAAATAGATCCAACGATTTTCACTTCCCATCAGTTAACAGAAAATTATTATGATTCTGACTGCCTTGAAAAATAGACTGAGAAAATTAAAAATAATAATAATAGAGTGTCTTCTGCCCAATCTTGGTTTCGTAGGACTTCTCTCTTTTTCTGCTTCCTAGATCATTTGCTGATCACTTGTTGAAGATCTATGCTTCTATGAGATCCTCTTTCTCAGGGCTGCCTTGAGAGAGAGGATGGTTGAAGTTACTAGAGATTATCAAAATAGAAAATAGTAGAGAATGAATTTTTAATGTTACTAGCATTCTGGGCTCTAAAATCTATAGGAGGACCATATCGTTTGGCTATAAATGCCCTCCATACTTAATTTAATTTAATTCAGGTCAGAGGCCGCAAGGGCACGACCCAGTCGAAGGGCCTCAGCCACGGCCCTATCCTAGGCAGCCGCCAGGTCCTCGACCGAATTGTGTGCTCGAACACCAGGAAACGGCCCAATCTACATCAGAAACATATCCAGGTCCATCAGGCGCCTGGGGTGGAACCATCATGTTGGTTCCGCCTCCCTGCGACGAGGGGGTACAGCTTGGAAGTCTAGCCTAAGGAGCGAATGATCAGACCATGACAGGGGTTCAATGACTATATCCCCTATACTTAGATCATCCTGCCACTGTCCAGAGACAAAAACCAGATCCAAGCTCTGCACACACCCGAGCAGCTTCCACGTTTCCGCCGGCGCTGCTGCTGTTCTTGTGCCGGTGGAAACGTGGAAAGCGTTTCTGCCGCCGCTCGGGTGTGTGTGGAAGCTCCGCACATACCCGAGCGGCGGCAGAAATGCTTCCACGTTCCCGCCGGCGCTGCTGCTGTTCTCGTGCCGCCAGGAACTGTGGAAACCATGGAGGCAGCTCCCCTGCCCGAGAAGCAGCAGAATCGCTTTTATACTTTCTGCTGGCACAAGAACAGCGGCAGCGCTCTGCAGGGCACTGTTAAAGGCAAGTCCCCCCCGCCCTCCCCCCCAGCATGTTTTAACCCCCGCCCTCCCCCCCAGCATGTTTTAAACTAGGCCTAAATTTGGGGGGAGGGACTTAATTTCATTTCATGCCTAGAAAACATGCTGCGTCTTCCTATTGGTGGAGGCCATATTGTTGGAGAAACACGGTAGTTGGGTCAGGCCCAAGGCTGTCATGGAAGCCAAGAACTCCTGGGCAATCCCCGGGGTCCCGCCAGCCGAAGGCAGGTTGAAATCCCCCATGACCATCAGCCTGGGGGTCTCAACCGCCAAGCTGGCTATGACCTCGAGGAGCTCAGGCAGGGTCAATGTCACATAGCTGGGAGCCAGGTATGTGATCAATAGGCCCATCTGAACCCCGGAACCACACTTTACAAAGAGGGATTCACATCAGTCTGAGGGACAGTGGATTCCTTAGGAGCTAGATCCTCCCAAATAACTACCGCAATCCCCCCGCCCCTCCCCTGGGCCCTCGGTTGATGAAAAACCCGAAACCCAGCTGGGCACATCTCCACCAGGGGAACACCCCCCTCCTGTCCCAGCCAGGTCTTGGTGATGCCCACCAGGTGCATTCCCCCCTCCATGATCAGATCGTAAATAAGGGGGGCTTTGTTAACTATGGACCTGGCGTTGCATAACATCAGTCAAAAGCCCAGGGCCGAATCATTTGAACAACCAGGGAATGGGACATGACCTGGGGGTCGGAGCGCGCCACTGCCTGTAAACAGCGGGGGCGAGCTCCCACAACATGATAAGGCCCCCATGTTCTGGTTTTCCTCTTACTTTCTAGAACCTCACAAGAAAGAAAAGCCAAGTGAAATGGCTAAGAGCTTTCTTATTTTGTCTTCTGCACTTCTCTGGAACATATGGGCATTAAAGGGATATTAATCATTTGTATTCAATCTATGTCATAGTCCAAATGTTTGAATCTTTTTCTTTTAGCCAAAGTGCCAAAGAAAGATGTAAACAAAGCCGATAAGTGCCATATAAAAATAAACCTAAAACATTGCACTTTTCTGTTTGAAGAATTGCTATAAATTAACACAATTCTATAATGGTGAGTGTTCTGTGAAACCAATCAATTAAAATGACCAACCATTGTAACCATTTCTGAGTTTTCTATTCAGAAGAACCTGCTCAATTTGGCTTCATTTTGAATATCAAATTAAAAGTTTCACTGACTTCACTGGATACTCCAATGCAGAAATGTTTTTGTCTTCCCCTTATTTCTAGAGCCACATAAGAAAGAAAAAACAGTAGAAATAGGTAAATATTCTCATTTTCTTTTCCAATTCGTTTCCCTGTAGCACTGACATGGTGTACGGTTCAAAATTTATAGTAACCTAAAACAATAATTTTAGCCAAGCTTTCAGAGAAAGATAAGATTATCAAAGAATCTGTTAATATCTGGATAAAAATAAATCTAGCAAAGTACACCTTCTGTAAGAGTGATGTGTTTGTGTGAGCTGGAACTTGACCTAGTAGCACAGGTTTAATATCTATAAAAGAAAAAAGAGTTGCTCATAGACAATACATTATAGGAATAGGCAAAGCTAGCTACATCCTACCAGGGGAAAAGTAAAAGAAAATGCATTCCATGCATATATTTCTGGAGCAAATGCAGAAGGAAGTGAACTCGGATTAGCAAGTCTCTAAAACAAATAGCAGGCAGAATGAGATAAAAGGTGGAAGCAAAACAAATCCTGAGTTATCTATGTGTTTCCAGCTTCCCCCTCGTGGTAAGGAAGAGATGCTGAATAATCATTGCCATGGATTCATATCTCCCTTTCCGCTAATATTTCTACTTTTAGCACTTAATATAAATTAACATCAGACAGTGGAAATAGATGTCGTATAGAGAAAATGTAGAGAGTAAGGAAAATGACCTTGATAATGGTAGGCAAACTCCACTGACAAAATGTCAAGGGATGAAACATTTTTAAAGTCCAGAATATCTACAGTATATATAACATTTGGAAGTAGCTCAGGCAGATGCCTCCCTAATTTGCTAAGGAGAAATAGGATTAGGTTCAGCACAATCTAATTTGCTAGAATTTTGGTATTATTAACCAAACTCAATAAAGTTTTAGCCTCCCTTTTGAATTGATTTCCTTCTTTGGGTCTACCTGGAAGAGATGAGAAAAAAGTGCTTAAGTTCTGAAGTAAAATGGTTAATGAGTATCAAGTTGGTGCAGTGCTTAAGAGTTTGAACTGGCAACAGGGAAACCTAGGTTCAAGTCTATATTCAGCCATGGAGCCTGAGTGAATGACTTTGGGCCAGGCTATCTGTCTCAGTCCAACAACTTCACAAGGTTCTTCTTGTGGGAAGAAATGGGAAGAAAGAATACTATTTATTGTAATTACTCTAATGCAGAAATCATCGTCTGGTCTTCTTAATTTCTAGAAACACATAAGAAAGATAAGCCAACAGACATAGGTAAGGATGTTCAGGCTATCTAACCTTGCTCTCAGTGAAGCATATTGAAATGCTATAATGTTTAAAGTTATAATATCCCAATATTTACACTTTTTTATTTCAGCAAAGCTACCAAAAAAGGATGTGCACATGAAAGAAACTGGTAAGCACAAGGGAAAAAAATCAATCTAAAAAATTAGAGGGGAGGGAGGGAGACAGGGAGGAATTTTAACACTTAGTATAATAAGTAAATTTGAGTTTATTTCCTGTTATCTTGGGTTGGCTTCCCTGAATTATATTGATAAAACAGCTCAGAATGTATGTAACCCAATATCTTTGTTTCTCAGCACCCCAGCCCAAAAAGGATATCCATATTCAAGAATCTGGTAAGACCTGGATAAAATAAGTTTAAATACTGTATAAATCAGTAGAAGAATATTTTTATTATTTATTTGATTTGATTTGTCAATCACTTACAAGGTAATAGATATAAGTATAAACATGAGTAAGAATACAGGAAATAGGTACAAATAAATGGGGACAATAGGACAGGGACGGTAGGCACGATGGTGCACTTATGCACTCCCCTTACAGACCTCTTAGGAATGGGGAGAGGTCAATAGTGGTTAGCTTGAGGTTAAAGGAGTGGGGGTTAGAGGATGTAACAACAGAGTCAGGTAATGAATTCCAGGCATTGACCACTCTATTGCTGAAGTCGTACTTCTGCAATCAGGTTTGAAGCGGTTTACATTGAGTTTGTATCTGTTGTATGCTCTTGTATTGTTGTAGTTGAAATTGAAGTAGTCATTGACTGGTAGGACATTGTAGCAGATAATTCTATGTGTTACGCTTAAGTCTAACCATAGGTGGCATAGTTCAAGGTTGTTCAAGCCCCAAATCTCAAGCCTGGTGATATAAGGTATTCTGTTGCGAGTAGGAGTGTAGTACTCTTTTCATGAAATACTTCTGGACTCGCTCAATTGTATTAATGTCTGATATGCAGTGTGGATTCCAGACTGATGAGCTCTATTCGAGTATTTGTCTGGCAAAAGTTTTGTATGGTCTTAGATATTTCCGGAAGAGAAGCTTCGTAAGATTAGATTTACAACTTTTAATGCCTTTTTGGCAATGCAGTGAGCTCCAGTGCTTAGGTCATTTAATATGAGAATTGACAGAGTGAGGATCATCAATGAAGTCATATCTGCCTAGTTTGAATTTGGTGTACTGACTTTTTTTACCAATGTGTAGGACAGAGCATTTGTTGGTCGAGATTTGGAGTTGCTAGATGTTTGACCATTTAGACATATAATCAAGGTCGTTTTGAAGGATAGTAGCATTGTCAGTGGTGTTGAATAGTTTTACATCATTCGCAAAGAGGATACAGTTGCTTATAAGGTGATTGCAAAGGTCATTTATATAGAGTATAAATAATGTGGGTCCTAGAACACTGCCTTGGTGGACATCAACTGTTAACTGGAGCAGGGTTAGATATAGCGCTCCCTATTTTTACTATTTATTGCCTGTTTGACAGGAACGGAGTAATACACTTATGGAGGGATCCAGAAATGCAATAAGAGTTTAGTTTTAACAGAAGCTTGTTGTGTACCATGAATCAAAGGCTTTGCAGAAGTCTATGTAAATTGTGTCTATACTTTACCCTAGTCAAGTAGAGTAGTCCATATATTTTTACAGTGTAGGAGTTGTAGATTGCAGGACAATTTTTTCCGGAAACCAAATTGTTTTTTGGAGAGTAAGTTGTTTGACTCTAAGTCGAGCGTGATGAACTGGTTAATAATTGATTCCATGACTTTGCATGTGACACAACACAGTGAGATTGGTCTGTAGTTTTCAACTAAGCTGGGGTCACCTTTTTTGAAGATAGGGATGACCGTAGCTAAGGACCATAGGTTTGGTAAGGAGCTGGTTCTGAAAGATGTCTCATATGTAATGCTTATGGATTCTGCTATGGCAGAGAAGAGCTTTTTAAAGAAGTATGCACATAATCCATCGGGGCCAATAGATAGGGATGGTTTTAGGTTTCGTAATGCCTTTTCTACATTATCTTCTGTAAAGTCAATATGTAGCAGGTCATTACAGTTAGTTGTGGTACGACTAGGAAATGTGGGGCATGAACCATTGCTATTTACAAATACTGAACTGAAGAACGTGTTGAAGAGATTGGCCTTAACAGCTTCATCGTTGCAGTCTTTCCCATTTGGTCCTTTTAGGGGTGGGATGGTTCTTGATTCTTTAAGTTTGGTGTTAACAAAATTGTAGAAGGCGTGGGTGGATTTTGTACATAGGAGGTTTTCCTCTTGCCTGCAGTCGGAATTTGTGCATTCTGCCTTTATCTGTTGGCATAGGGTGTTGTATTGGTTTTAAAAATTTGCTACATAGCTAGTTTTGTTTTTACGCCATAGCGATCTTTTTTTGGTTGAAGTTTCCTTATTGTTATGGGTAATTTGGATTTTTTTGTTTTTGTTTTGGGGGGTTACTAGTGGTACATATAGTTTAATTACTCTTTCAAGTTCAAACAAAAATGCATTATAATTGTCTTCTGTAGTATTACAGCTAGAGAACAGAATGTGCCAATCAAGAGAGATAGGTCAGCATCTATGAGATCATAGTTGGCTTTTTTGAAGTCATTTAGCTAAAGTGCCAAAGAAACTTGTGCATGTAAAGGAATCTGGTAAGACTGGGATAAAAACATATCTCAGAAATGGCTATGTTCCCTTTGAATGCTTAGTATAAATTAACAAAAGACTATGAAAATGGATGTTACACATCTAAGTGATTACCTAGTGAAAATAAAGCACAAATGTGAATAATATACTATATTCTTCAAACTGTGGGTTACTTAGGCTTCATCCACACAGTCCTGTTCCTTTGATGCCAAGATGGTCTGCTTGCCTTTTTTAAAGATGTCCTCAAAATGGACCTTGGTATTGGAGCCAGATTGTGGGTGATCTAGAACAGGGGTCTCCAACCTTGGCAACTTTAAGCTTCAATTCTCAGAATTCTAGGAGTTGAAGGTCCTCCAGGCTTAAAGTTACCAAGGTTGGAGACCTCTGATCTAGAAGAAATATTTCCTTATTTGCTGGCAGATAAGCACTATCATGAAAACTATTAATGTGTTGCATTTTAGTCCTATTACTGGAAGAAGGGAAGGTAACTGCTTAGTCTTTTTCTCAATTTAGAAGACATATAAGCCTTAAGAAGAAAAACACAGAAACAAACAAAAAGAATAGATAATAAAGTGCATTTTGCCAACCAAATCCAGAATCTATTCAATTCCAGATTAGTTTTCCTTCTTAAATAATCTGTCACTTTATTGTTTGTTAAGTATTAAATTACAGACTTGTTTATTTTGAAATTTTGAATGCAAAAATCATGGTCTCCCTCTTACTTTCTAGAAGCAGACAGGAAACAAAAACCAATAGAAATAGGTAAGCATGTTTTTATTTTCCCACCTGTGCTTACCTGAAAGATATTTTACAGGAACTGATTATCCAGATTCAATGTTTATCATAATCTTTTCATTTTAGCCAAGCTGCCAAAGAAGGCTGTGCATGCAAACAAAACTGGTAAGACCTGCGAGGAAAAAATATTTCATTTTATACTCTCAAAAATTAATAAAAACTACATAAATTAGTGTTCTATAAGTAAAGTGAAATAAAATATCAAGCATGGATAGGAGACTATGTTCTGTCCAATGAGATAATCTGACCAGAAGTTCATTTTCTACCTGTTGTTTTAAATGTGGATTTAAAAGACTTGCTGACTTAAAATGATCTCTCTCTATTATTTTAATCTATTTAATGTATGGAATTATAAGCACACCCCTTGCTTTTATTTTGCACCTTGAAATGCAGAAATCACATTCTGATCTTCCTCTTATTTTCTAGAAACACATAAGAAAGAAAAGCCATCAGAAACTGGTAAGCACATTGTCACTGTATCTCCTTAACTTCCTTGAAGCAAGTAGTTTAAACTAGTTGTTAATGTTTATAGTAACTTAGTACTTATATCTCTTTATTATAGCCAAGCTGCCAAAAAGTGATGTCTGCTTAAAAGAAACTGGTAAGGGTTGAATAAAACAATTCTAGCACTATCTTCAATTCCTTCTATAAATTAACCCAAGACCATCAACATGACTTTGCCTTAAAAATGTGCTTGACTGAAGAAATCAAATGGTGAGGATGAAAAATAGAGTGCCTTCTGCCCATTCTTGGCTACCTAGTGCTCATCCCTTTCCCTGCTCCAAGATCACTTGCTTACCATTTTCTATTTTGATTAGCTGGAGTAGCTTCAACCACCCTTCAAGATATGTCCTCATAGGAGATACTTCAGCTTAGGGTTTGATTGCTGCTGAAATTCTTCCAGGTGATCCACCCATATGGTGGGGTTTTCCATCAGAAAATAGAAGTAGACCTCCTGTGGGACTGAGTTGCCGAAAGAAAGTAGTCTTTAGAGTTGATAAACTGCTGGATTCCAGTTATCCCACAAGAAGCCAACACCATCCCATCTGGCCATGAATCCTTGTGAATCCAATGTCATGTTAACTGTAGCTACTAGAAAACTAGTATCTGGAGGTAGTCCTTGCTTCTGTATGGCTGGTAGCCTTGTTTGGAATATTGAACTCATTAATAATCAACACAGTTTCCCTTAAGTTTACTATTCCTATCTATAACCCCCATAGCAGCTTTAACAAGACACTGCATGACACCCCCTTCTATTGATCTGAGCCTCTCTTCCATGACCCACCTTTTACCTCTTCTTTGCCTGTATCCTTCTCACAACTCAGCCAAGTATGGACCCTTCCTTATACTTAGTCCTCTTCCCTTAAATACCATTTCTCTTAAATCTCTGCTCATGGGAGAACTTTACTCTCACATCTGAGAGCAGAAGAAGAAGAGGAGTTAACTAGTGTACTTACGCAAAATAGGAACCTTCTCTTTTTACATCTGTGCCCCAAATGTTTGTAATATATGGAATAATCCCACACTATGCAATGAACACTAAAATACAAAAATCAAGTTCTTCTCTTTCTTAGAATCACACAAGAAAGGAAAATTGGCAGAAACGGGTAAATATGCACCTGCGTTTAATCTTTGCATCCCTGAAACACATGAATATGGATAACTTAGGCTCCAAATTCTTATCGTAATCAAAATGCATAATCTTTTTATTTTAGCTAAGCTGCCAAAGAAGGATATTCATGTAAAAGAGTCTGGTAAGACTTTGGTAAAAACATATGCATGAAATTACATGTTTCTTTGAACATTTACTTTGAACATTTACTGTAAATTAAGACAGATCTATGGAGATGAGTTTTCCATACTTATTAAGTATCTAAGAAAAGTGATTAAGAGAAGTGACTAAGTAATGGAATAATATCAAAGATGATTAATATACTGCATTCTATCCATTATGGATTATCTAGTTAGAAAAGCTTGTTCAATCCCTGTTTAATTATGAACTGAGAAGTCTCACTGTCTATAAGTGATCTAACTCTTATCATTTCATTCTTTATAAAACATGGTCTTAATTTACTATAAAACACTCTTGTACAGAGAAATAATTCTCTGATTTTCTAGAAACAGTTAACTATGTTCTTATTCTTTCCCCTTTGCTTTTCTGAAACATATGGCTATAATATGCTGTTCAAACTTTATAATAAACTAATATTTAAAAGCATTTATTTCAGCCAAGCTGCTAAAGAATGATATGCATGTTAAAAGATCCAGTAAGTGATGAGTAAGATCAAATGTAGAAATTACTTTGAATATTTAGTATAGCATAACACAAGATTATGGGAATGAATGTGCAATTAAAAAAAACTAAGGAGAAATAAAATAACTCCTTTCCATCCTCCTGTTCCTCTTTCCTCTGCTGCTATTTCCTTTAATTGGCAGAGGAGAAGTAACAAACCATTGTCTTTGTGTCAGGGACAGAACCTTTCCCTCCCAATTCCCAAATGTTGACATCATTGTCTGTTTTCGTCTTACTTTCTAGAACCCCACAAGAAAGAAAAGCCAAGAGAAATGGGTAAGCATCCCTTTATTGTGTCTTCTCTGAAACACATAGGGCATTAAATGGATATTGATTATCTGTGTTCAATCTTTGTCATAGTCAAAATGTTTGATTTTTTTTTTTTAGCCAAAGTGCCAAAGAAAGATGTACATGTAAATAAAACTGGTAAGTACTATGTAAAACTATCCTATTCATCCTATTTTCCACTCTGGACAATTACTATGTAAACACATGCTGTGGAAATGAATGTGCCATAAAACTAGTGAGTTATCTTGAATTAAAGTTGCAAAATTGGATAGGCTACATTCTGCCCCATTAGGGTTCTTTTAGTAAAAAAAAAAAGCCTCGTTTAGTCTATGCTTCGTTTTAACTGTCAAATTAAAAGACTCTCTTAACTTCAAGGGAACTCAGTCTATGATACAATTCTATGTAGAGTGTCTCCCACTGCTTGCTTTAAAAAACCAATTGTAGAAGTAATTTTCTTCTTGCTTTCTAGAAGTAAATAAGAAATGGAAACCAATAGAAACAGGTAAGCATGCTCCTATTTTCCCACCTATGTTTACTTGAAAAAATTGTTCCAAAAATCATTATCCATATTCAACAATTATAATAATCCATATACTTATACTTCTTCATTTTAGCCAAGCTGTCAAAGAAGGCTGTGCATGCAAACCAAACAAGTAAGACCTTAGCGGGAAAAACATGTGAAATTCAACTTCCCATTTCGAAAAGTAACAAAAGATTATCTGGCCAGAAGGGTCTTGTCAACTCTGCTTTCTTTTAATTATGGAATTAAGTCAGATCACTGACTGAAAGTGATCTCATTCTATGATTTTAACACATTTTATGTATGGAATTAGTATTTATTTTTTACTCTGAAATGCAGAAATCATATTCTGATTTTTTTTTCTTGTTTTCTAGTAATACATAAGAAAGAAACGCCAATAGAAATAGGTATGTTGTCATTGTACCTCCTTTATTTACTTGAAGCAAATGATATAGTAGAGTTGTTCAGCATTTATAATAACTCAATACATATATATTTTCATTTTAGCCAAACTGCTAAAGAAGGATATCCATGTAAAAGAATCTGGTAAGATTTGAGTAAAAACAAATTTAGCCATTTACAGTTAACTCAAGATTATTAAGATGCCTTTGCTGTGAAGAAATATCTGACTGAAGAAATCAAGGATGGATAATAGAATGCCTTCTGCCCACTCTTGGCTTCTTAATAGTCATTTCTTGCCCTGCTCCAACACAATTTGCTTGCTGTTGCTTGAAGATATGTGTTCCCATGAAATGCTTCATGTTAGGGTTTGCTTGCTGCCGAGGCAGGCTAGAATTCTTCCAGGAAATCTCAGGAGGTCATACAATAGATGCCCTGTATGACTGAATTGATAAATTGTTGAATTTCAGTTATTCCACAATAAGACTAAACCATCCCATCTGGCTATGAATCCTTGTGAATCCAATATCATTATAACTGTGGCTACTATAAAACTAGATCTTTCATATTTGGAGGTTGTCCTTGCTTCTGTCTAGCTGGTAGGCTTTGTTTGGAATATTGAACTCATAAACCACCAACACTGGTGAGTAATCCCTAAGTTTATTGTTTCTATCTATTACCTCCATGGCAGTATTAGCAAGACATGCACACACACCCTCCAATTGATCTGAGCCTCTCTTCCATGGCCCACCTTTTACTTCTTCTTTGCCTCTTTCACACATCCTAGCCAAGTATGGACCCTTTCTTATACTTCATCTTCTTCCCCCAGATGCCATTTCTCTTAAATCTCTCATTGTGAGAGAGCTTTACTGACACATTTAACAGCAACAAAAGTAGGAGAGGCCACCACTGTGTTTGCACCAGAGGGGAAAACTCTGAATGAATAGATAATAAAGTACAGTCTGCCAAAGTTGAGTTATCTAGTCAGAGCAGTCCCTTCAATCCCAATTTAGTTTCAATTAGGGAATTACAACTTTTTGCCTCTAAGTACCTCACTCCATCATTTGCTTCTCTGTTATGTATTAAATTATACACTGTTTATTTTGAATGCCTAAATGCAGAATTCATATTTTTGTCCTTCCTCTTTTAGAAACAGACAAGAAAGAAAAGCCAATTGAAATAAGTAAGCACACTCTTATTTTCCTGAGATAACCTTACCTGAAAGATGTGTTATACATACTGATAATCTGTACTCAACATTTACAATAATTGATCTATTTAAATCTTTTTATTGTAGCCAAGCTGTCAAAAAAGCCTGTGCAAGCAAACAAAACTGGTAAGAGTTGAGAAAGATCCATCTTGAAAATTAAGAAAAGACTATAAGAATGAGTATTTCATAAGAGCAGGGGCTATTGATGGTGAAAATAAACCATCAAATGTAGAAAGGATCATTCAATGAAACATTTTTTTGACTCTTGTTTTCTAGAAATACACAAAAAGGAAAAGCCAAAAGAAATTGGTAAGTATGCTATCCATGTCCCATTTTTAGTTCCCTGTTTAAAATTTATAATTTATTTATTTATTTATTAATTAGACTTATATACCGTCCCCTCTCCCAAAGGGACCTTAATAACCTCAAATTTGTAATATTTAATTTTAGCCAAGCTACCAAAGAAGGATATTCCTGTAAAAGAATCTGGTAAGATCTTAGCAAACTAAAAAAGTAAAAATGCTCACAATAAGTTATCTAGGATCATCATCTTTCAGTCTTTCTCTTATTTTCTAGAACCCGATAAGAAAGAAAAGTCAATACAGATAGGTAAGCACTTTTATTTTCTAACCTTTTCTTCCTGAAACAAATAGTTATGATAGGAATATTGATTATCTATATATAAATTATTATAACCAAAATACTTATTTATTTTTTTAGCCAAGCTGCCTAAGAAAGATATGCATATAAAGGAATCTGGTAAGATTTGGGCTCAAATACACCTATGCATGAATTTGCATTTTCCATTTTTAAACACTTAGTTTTAACTTAAATAAAATTAAGGGTGGGTAACATAATATACATTTTGACTACTGTTGCCTCATCCACATAGCCCCATTGCTGTAACAATAGTATTTAGATTATATACTGCTTTATAGCCCTCTCTAAACAGTTTTACAGGGTCAGCATATTGCCTCCAGCAATTTTACCCACTTCAGAAGGATGGAAGGCTGAGTCAATCTTGAGCCTGATGGGATTTCAACTGCCAAATTGCAGGCAGCCGATAGTCAGCAGAAGTGGCGTGCAGTACCTAACCACTGAGCCACCAAGGCTCCTAGATTCAAGACAGTCTAATTACTGTTTATCGAGGACATATTTTCACTTAAGGTTCCTCTATCTCAGGGCCAGCTAGCTATTGAGAAAAAATTGCTCCAGGCAATTTAGCCAGACCCTTGATCTTTTCCATCAGAAAACAGAAATAGTCCTCCTCCAGAAACATTCTGTGATGCCTAGAGATGGTTTCTTTAATGTTGGCAAGCCACTGGGTTTCATCATTCCACAAATGGACTGAACCCTCCCATCTATCATGAATTCTGACTATCAAGGAAATGAAATCCCTCCAATTTGCAGCTTGCCTTTCCTTTTGGGCGATGAGAGTGGGGTCAGTTTAAGGAGATCTGGAATTTGTGGAAGACCACAACTGGTCCTTCCCTTATTGCTGTTCCCACCAATAAGCCCTGTAAAACATAATAGACACTACACAACTGATAGCACCTCTCATCATGCCTTCTTAATCTCTCTTCCCTCTTCCACTTCATAATTCTCCTTTTCTACCAGCCTGGTTCTCTGAGTCACATGAAGTCTTCCAGCCAAGTGCAAATCTTTTCCCTATCTGGTTATCTTTCTTCCATGTTCACTTCTGTTACCTCTGCCTTTACTACTGCATCTGGCAGCAGTAATAGGTAACCACAAGGAAACAAGAGGGGACTATAAGCATTCAAAAGGAGACATAACATTCTGGTTTTCCTCTTCTAGAACTGCATAAGAAAGAAAATCCAATGGAAACAGGTGAAAATGCTTTTATTTTTTTTATCCTTCCCTGAAACATATGGTTATGATAAAAGATATTGGTTATCCAGGTTCAAAATTTACAATAACAAAAATATTTCACTATTTTAGCCAACATGCCAAAAAAGGATGTGCATATAAATAAAACTGGCAAGTCCATTGTAAAAATAAACTCAGAAAATTTGCACTGTTTACTTTTAACACCCAGTATACATTAAGGCAAGCTTGTGGAAATCAGCATGCCATTTAACAAATAACTAAAAAGTTAATTTTTTAAAAAGGTTACTTGAAGAGCAGATGATACTCTGCTCCCTACAGAATATCTCTGAAATTACATTGTATATCCGTGTAAAAATACTCACTAGAGTTTTTATGTGTGACTGGCAATCTGGTATTCTTCAGTCAGAATAGTTGTAGCAAATCAACTTTTATAAAACTTATTAATTATTCTTCATGCAAACTATGCAAATACAAATATGATATTTGATGTACTGAATAGCTTGACTCTTTCCAATCTTAATAAGCCATTTTGAAATGAAATATTGACCTTTTGCTCAATTTTGTGTGTGTGTGTGTGTGTGTGTGTGTGACATACACTTGACAGGAGGATAACTGTTTTGATGCTACAAGATATGATTGTATCTCAGTAAGTTGGTGGGAGGGAGAACTTTGTTCATGAATATTACTATAGACCTAATAACATCCCAAATTCAAGAAATGCAGCTGTTATTGCATTGTCCTATTGAGGCAAACATTTTCCAATCTCATATAAGCGAATAGAAATGCATAATACAACATACTATTTCATTAGTAATTCTGTTTCCATAAATGAAATATGTAAACTGCTCTGGGGATGTAATTCCTTTCTCACTAAAATAAATATCAGGTATTCTCCAAATATTTTTTCAGTGTTGCTATGTATTACAGTAGTGCTTTATTATCATACATCAAAAATATGTGGCTGATCTATATGCTAAGCAAAGACTGAGTAATTGAATACTTTATCAAGAAAAACCAAAAGTACACATATAGACTGGGTGAAATGAGAGGGATCTTGGAATCTTAGTGGACAACCAGCTAAATATGAGCCAGCAGTATGCAGCAGCAGCCAAAAAAGTTAATGCAATCCTAAATTGTATTAACAGAGGGATACAATCAAGATCAAGGGAGATATTAATAATGCTCTATAAAGCCTTAGTAACACCACACCTAGAGTACTGCATCCAGTTTTGTCCACCACATTACAAAAAAGATGTTGAGACTCTAGAAAAAGTACAGAGAAGAGAAACCAGGATGGTTAGGGGACTAGAGACTAAAACATATGAAGAATGGTTACAGGAACTGGGCTTGGCTAGTCTAGTAAAGAGAAGGACCAGGGAAGACATGATAGCAGTCTTCCAAAATTTGAGGGGCTGCCACAGAGAGGAAGGGGTCAACCTATTTTCTAAAGTGCCTGTAGGCCAGATAAGGAATAATGGATGGAAAATGAACAAGAAGAGATTTAACCTGGAAATAAGAAGAAACTTTCTGACAGTGAGAACAATCAACCAATGGAACATCAAGAGATTGGACTGCCATTTGTCAAAAATGGTGTAGGGTCTTCCCACTTGGGCGGGGGGTTGGACTAGATGACCTACAAGGTCTCTTCCAACTCTGATTATCTGTTATCTGTTATCACATATTGTATCTTGGATTACCTTCAGGGGAAAAGAACCATCTAATCTGCCTCATGGCTTTCCTATACAGAGGCTGTATGGTGCCACCTTATAAGTGGGCACCTTTCTGAGAGTGGCAGAGGCTGGTTTGTACCCTCCTGGAGTGAGCCAAATTGTGGCCACTCCCCAAATGCTGCTCACTTCCAGGAGAGCACCACATGGCCTCTGTATAGGAAAGCTGCATGGCGGATTCCCAAGGTGATCTTCAGAAAAAGTAAGTGAATTTAGGCACGACAGTGGGGTGGAGGAGGCCCAAGGCCTGTGAAGACTCGGCTGTTTGGGAGGTAAGCCCAAAAGACCCAGCATGGCAGATGGGGAAAAATAGAGAGGTGAGGTCAGCATTCCTATAGTTGGTGCTAAAGGCAGGCAGATTTTTGTTCACATGATCACAGGGGGGCTGCAGCAGCTGTAAATTCAGATACAGGTTGCAAGTCTCTTTGTTCAGTGCTATCATAATTTCAGATGGCCTCTGAACAAACAGTCATAAATCAAGGACTACTTGTAATTCCCCCTCTCCCTTGCGAATGAATGGTGCTTTTGTTTTTGGCATATTCATCATTGGGGGAGAACCATTATTAATCAAGATGACAGGAAAACCTCTGCATTTTTGAAGCACTGAATCTACCCTTCAATCCTAATCTAACAAAAAAAAAACAATTTAGCATGTAAGGAAAGTTTATGCTGCCACCTAACCCATCTAGGTGAGAAAAAGGCAATGCATACATTTCATCACTGCCTTAGGCTGGAAAATATACTAGATCTAATTCTGGAAGACTTCCATTTCTGCTCACTTAGCCATTCATTGGCACTGCCTCTGGGAGCTTTAAACACTTTTCAGGCAAGGGAGAAAGCCACTGTGAAAATGCCATGTAGCAGGCAACAATTCTATAAATATGAATAGTTTTTTGTTTTGTAGTGATTCAATAAACCCAAAAGTCAGAAATTAAAATGCCCATGAATATTTCAGAACGGTACAATGTTAAACCATCTCATGATGATGGATGCAGCTGCCCCATGTGGTAACAAGCAACCCTTCTATCTAGCAGTAGTGCTCCAAAGGTTTCAGGAAAACATGTTTATCAGTGCTTCTTTTTAGAATGCTCGTTCTTGTATTTCATTGTATTCCAGATCCCCACTAAACAGTCTTCAAGTAATTAGATCATGTTCTGTTGGAAGAATCCACTTTTGTTAGGATCTTTCTGGAAAATCTTTAAAAACATTTTTCAACCTTCTCCAGGGAAAAAAACAACTGTTGGGAAGTAACAGAAATATGCTTCTGTTTTTGTTTTATACCAGGGGATTACTGATTCAAAAGTTTCTCCTCTCCTACCAGATTCATCCATAGTTGCTTTTTAAAAAGAGTTGAAAATATTGTTTCATTCTACATGGCTACATATTGGATTTCTCATGAGGATATTATTATTTCTTAAACTTTTAAAGCTTTCATGGTGTTTTTAGATTGGGTAGCTACCACTTGGGATATCGGTGTATACAAATAATTGTGCATTTTAGGAATGTTGAGGTTCTATACAGTGTTCAGAATATTTTCTTACTGTGTTTGCAGCTGTTGGAGGAACCCACAAGCCAAAAGGTCAGGAATGTTATTTCTTTTTTAAAATTTATGTACTTATATAGAGAATGCTGTACAGTCTGATCAATTTTCAGACAAAGATTGTAGAGACCTTAATTCAGTTCAATAATTCTGAGAGCTGGGTTTGTAGTGTCTTGTGAGATCATATACTTCTCTTTTGCACTGTAACACTTAGTCATTACCGCTTTTTTGTTAAAAATGTTTTCAGTCTTGAACTATCACTTGTATGAAAACTAACATTTTGTAGTTGACTTCCTTCTCTAAATTATTTAGGATCCTATTATAGTTCCAGATTTCTCAGATCTATTCCACATTAACTCAAAGTATGAGAAGTTTTCTTTTTTATTTATTAAGTATTATTTATTTACTTTCTTATTAAAAATAAATTTATATAGGTACCCAGCTCACACATAAGTGACTCCTATTTTAAAATGAGTTTTATTTTTATGTAAATAATAAATAAACATAATTTGTGGTTTCTTTTTTGGAAAAAAAGACTATGACTTAGATCTATCATGACTTTGGAATTAAAAGCATGCCAGTATTTAATTATTTATTTATTTACATTCTGCCTTTATTATTTTTATAAATAAATCAAGGCAATGAACATATATAATATGCCTTCCCCACTTATTTTCCCCTCAACAACAACTCTGTGAGGGAATTTGAGCTGTGAAAGAGTGACTGGTCATCCAGCTGGCTTTCATGATTAACGTGGGACTAGAAGTCACAGTCTCCTGGTTTTTAGTCTAGTGCCTTAAACAACATGATTTGTCTTCTGTTCAGTCTGTGCTTCATTATTTTACACAGTAGTATCTTGACATCCATCAATAATTCATTCCAGAAGAAATGACAAATACTAAAACTGATGAATACTGAGAAAACCAGGTGACTTTACTATGTGATCCACTATTTTAGCCAGAAGAAACAGTAAGTCACAAGGCAGGCGATTTTGCACATCAACTACTGAGAGAAAGACGAGTCCTGGGAAAGATTTCTGCTTCAAAATGTTTTGAATACCAAATTTGATAAGTTTTGAAGTAGTCAAATACTGAGGCAGACTGTATCCTAAATCTGCAGGAGCTTTCTTCAGGAGCTGCACATTCTTTTCCTTTGCCATTCTGCAAGGGGAATTATTGCTTATCTTTGATTATTTGATTATCTTTAACATGTAACTTCAGCTTACAATATCATTAAATCAGACACAGTGCTTAACAATCAATAGGTAAAACAGTGAGTAGTTTAGGATTCAGATAATAAGCCAAATGTATTTAAGAATAGTTTATTTCTCACAGCCATTTCAAGGAAGATAACCTCTCAATCTATGCATCTTACGCCTATTGATGCACAATGCTCTTCTCTCACTAACTCTCACTAACTAACTAGGGAAGACATCCAGGTAAATGCATTCAGATTGATCCACATTTTGTAGGATTTTATATTATTTTAATTATAGGGCTACTTGCAACACAGATTCTAAGCTCTGGCAGCTGGGGCCCCCACAGTCATGTGATTACATTTTGAGTATTCTGCAACTAGCACATATTTATGGCTATTTGCAGCATCTGGCAGTGACATGACTATGATTTACAATCTTTTTTTTTTTTTTGGCTGGAAACTGGCCTTTATTTCAGTTTTCAGCAAAAAAAAATCCAGTCATTGCAGACAATGGATTTGCTTAAGGACTGCCACAAAAAAAAAAGTTTATTAAAATTGATCATGGCCACCTGATGACCCACTTAAAAATCAGCATGATTTATGACCATAATTCTGGGGCTCAATTCTGATCATGAATTGAGGACTACCTGTATCATGTTCTTTATCTCTGTGCAATTCTACCAGATTGTAATCTAGATACAGCTTTCTTGGAACACACAAATGTAATGTTATCACATAATTTTAAATTATCTGTTATGATCTAATCAATATGCAAAAATATTATTTCAAATAAGCAGTAGAGATCTAATGTTTTTTCAAAAGGCCTTTGTTTGCACAAGCCATTCGCTTTGGAACTAGCCATGTTACAATGTCCCTTATCTTTGTTTTGCAGCTTTACAAGAAAAGAAAGAAGAAAGACCTAGCAAGGCAGCAGAACAAGGTAAAAAAAAGAAACTCAGCGAAGCTGATATTATCTATAGCAAGTGTCAGAGCTGTTTTTAAAAATGCACAATTCATATTTCAAGAAACGGACAACCTTGAATTTGTCTCTTGTAACTATCTCGGTAAGTTGTCTTTTTAATCTGTCTGGGAAGCATCATTCTGACAGAATTCAGTTGGTATGTACCCAAATGCAGAGACAAAATGTAACTGTTTATCTAGACATGTCATCTTTTGTGGCCTAAATTCTTTTAACCAACTTGATTTGTGGTATAAAGGCTTTAAGGGGAGATGAACACTTTATGGCATAAGCATTATTCTTTTACGTTTTAACAATATCTGACCCTCTACATGGATCTTTAAAGAAGTTGCATTGTATACAGGTAGTCCTTGACTTCCAACCATTCATTTAATGGCCATTCGAAGTTACAGTTTGTCCAGATGCCTTCCAGCAACACAAGTTAACGGGGGAGGCCAGATTTGCTTAATAAACACATGGTTTGCTTAACAACCATGGCAAAAAAGGTCAAAAAATTGGACTCACTTAACAATCACTTTTCTTAGCCATGGAAATTCTGATTCCAGCTGTGCTCATAAGTCAAGAATTACCTGTACTATAGGGCAAAGGTAGGCATAGAAAGTGGACTTCAGCATGTTTCCATTTAAATGGCCAAATCTGCATACATGTTTAATATGGAAAAAGTTATAGAACTGATATAAAGGAAAACACTACATAAAGTGAAGATGTATATAAAATGAGGATTTAAATAATTTAAATAAATTTCAACATCAGGCACTGTTTCTTTGGATGCTGGAGCATGCTTCTTTTTCCTTCTGGGTGTAGTTAATTTTGCATCCTATAGTTTTGTCCCTATTAATACTTAATTACCAATTAAAATCTTCATGCCTTTAAAAAGTCCTAGGTAAAATTCAATTGTTGGGCTTTTCTATGGAAAATCTGTGTTCCTTAGGTTTTGATAATGTCCTTAAGCAATGAATGTTGGGATATAAATCTCCAAACAAATTTAAGTAAGATGTCACACCCTAATGTTTATCATTTGCTTCCAAAAAGATTTGTTCCAGCCTCCTATTTAATTATCTATTCCAGTTTTAAATTTTCAATTGGTTAGATCCTAACAGTGCTTTTTAAATTTTTAAGAGTACTCCTATGTACCTTCAGATATGTTTGTGTAGAGATGAAGCAATAAAAACTCTAAACCATATGATACTATAGTGTTCCCTGTATAAGGACTCTAGCTTATATCTTACTTTGAAGAAATTTCAAGGTAGGGCATGTGATTTCTCTTTAATTTTTTTTGGATAGGAGCTAGAAAATAATTCTTCTATTTTCCCAATTCTTCACTATTTTTTGATTCTGTTAAACTTATTTTTTCCTGTTATACTGATATATAGAAAGATGTAATGCTTCTATTATGAGATATTTTGTTTCGATCTGGCCTTGGGTCTATAATAAATTTGATTGGATTTTATAGAAATATATAAAGTTAATATTAAAGTTAACTCTATGTAAATATTTATTCCAAATAATGCAAACTAAAAAAACACAGAGACGTAAACATATGAGAGAATTAAAAGTAATAATTTCAACATCTTTGATGTACTTATTCATGAAATGATTGTAATTTGCACAATATTTCTCTTACCTTTAAAAAGGTGTCATTTCAAATATTTCATGGAATGATAATGACAAGCTTAGGAGGGATCATTAAAGTTCGTTTGCTATCATCCAGAAGATATTAGATTTTAAATATAGAAGAATAATGTGATGTTGTAATATCTCTTTCAAAAGTGGCTTTAGTGACTACACCAATAGCTTCACACATAAACATGTAGGGAAATATATCTTTGCTTATGTCCAAAATCAGCTGACTCTTTAGATGTTTAAGCTGAACACTTAGAAATGATTGATCTTTTTAACTTCTAAGTTCTTAAAGCAGTGTTTCTCAAGCTTGACAACTTTTAGATGTTCTTACTTCAACTCCCAGCATGTTGACTGGGGAAATGCACACATCTCAAAGCTGCCAAGGTTGAGAAACACGGATTTAAGATGTGAATATTAGAGAAAACTGTTTTATTAGAATATATAGGTTAGGGGAAAAGCAAAGAATATGCATACCAAAATTCATTCTGACCTAATTCAAAATGTAAATAATTACACAAAGGTATTTAAATTAAGATGGGAAGATGCACATTTTTGACAATTTCATCTCTCCCTGGTCTTCTTCCTTCTATCTTTGGACAACAAGCATTCTTGGGAAGTATGTGTATCCTCAAGCCTGAACTCATAGTTTCAAAAACATCTTGTAATTGGCTCTTCTTTAATTAAAAGCTCATTGATGATCTTTTCATTTTAAAGTTGGTTTTCTGAAACATTAATAATAGAAACAAAATAATAGGAGAACAAAGATTTTGGCTGCTTTCCATTTCAAGGGATGAGTCCTTGGATAATGTTAAGTGATCAGGCACTTCATTCATCTTTTCAGTGGAATGAAATAAGCCAGAAATTGCTGTTTTGTTGAGTTCCACTGATTCGGAAGCCTTTTCAAAAGTTGGCTAAGAAAGAAATCTCCATGGACTTTTGCTATTTGTGAGTGAGATGCCACTCTGTACCTTTTTTTTCTTTTGCACATGCAAATAGACTTTTAATCTGATGAATTTTATGCCTTGATTCCAATAAATGCATTTCTTCATACAGTTTCCTATTAATCATATAGTCTTAGCTACTATATGAGGAAATAAGGGATTTATTATTTTTCTCATTTCTTCTTCTGCAGATAAATCAGACTCCAAAGAATCAAGTAAAGTGTGTCACAGTATGTATATCTTTTGTGGATATGATAAATTACCTGACAGCTTATTGATGAATAATATTTCTTTTTGTTTTCATTATTTTAAAGTAGTACAAGATAAGTTCAAGTCTAAAAGTAATTCTTTTTTTTTAAATAGTCCACTATGCTTCCCAAGTGGACATTTAAAAAAGTAGAAATGATGGATGTCGGCACAATTAATCATACTTTAGATTGCACAATGTCAATATTATTGAATTTTACTGTTCTATTATTTTGAGTTCAGTTATAATTTCCATAGCCTAGCAGTGACTGCACAATTCTTTGTACAGCAAAAAATATTAGTCCTGGTCACAGTTTTATTAATGTGTCGATATATTAATTATTTGTAGGTATCTATTTTATATTAGTGGTGCTTTACTTTTAGTTTTCTGGATTAAAAAGTAATTTTTCCGTTTCAGTTATAAAAATATGATCACATATACGCTTAAATTTTGGAAATGCATAAATAACACTACAAAAGATTATTATTACTTCCAACTGTTCTATAGCATTCAGCATATAGTAATATTAATTATAATACTGGATACAAAGCAAATATCATATCCAAAACCAGAGAACATTGGAGCTTTTGGAAAATATAAGTCTTATAAAGGAGTTTTCCATGTAGGCTTATGAATTCACACATGGATGAGCTGCAAATAATGTAGCAATAATTTTCTGTGTTGTAAACACCTGTGTTGTATTATCCTTCTCCTTTCCATCTTGCAATATACATCATAAGCAATTAACTCTTAGGCTATTATCATGTAAAACAGAATTTAAAATATTTGTGTACTTCTTTCAAGGGATTCACCTTCTCAATATGGTTCCGCAACTTAATATAATTGTATATTTGCAAAATAAAACAGCAAAGTTATAATGTATGCTTACCCAAATTTTCAACCATTTGTAATTTATATGTGCATGAAAATTAACACAACTCTGGTATGTATTTTGTAGAAGACATGAAAGAAAAAGAAACAAATTATGATGCACCTTTAAAAAGGGAAGACTATAAATAAGCAGCTGAAAGCAAACTTGAAATTAAAATATAAGTATGATAAAACTGCCAAGTTCTTCCTGATTTTGATTATATACAAACAATTAAGCTGGAATAAATATGTGTCTAGTCTTGAAATATTTAACTGCAAGGCTAATATTGAATATTACATGAATGCAGACAGCAGGAAAAAAAGCATATGTGAAATGAGACTGGAATGCCTTCAGGGGTTCATAAAGACAAAGGATAAAATCATTTATACATATCTATTAAATACCCAATCTTCTTTTCTTTCTCATTTAAATGTAAAGTCCATAGGGAACAATTGTGTGGCATCTGGCTGCGTATTGTCAAAGGCTTTCTTTTGCATTGTATGCATCTTGCTTTCCTATGCATTGTAAATGTGTAAGATCCATTAAGTACGATAAAGCTTACTTGGCAATCAGTGTTGTCAGAATTCCAGCCTTAACCGGAAGTCAGCATCTAAGAATGCAACGGGGCTCCTTGTGTGGGTAAACATGAATAGGATTTGGCTGATGGGACTCTGCATACCATTGCCAGGATGATAAGGGAAAGTGTTTTTTTAGGCCCCAATATAGTGTGTGGCATTGAGAAGATGGTTGTTGGCATAAAAAGGAAACTACAAACATAATAAATTACATTACAAAATGAGTGCAAGTACAAATGGACTTACAAGAGTTCATTTAATTCAAAGTTCAAAAAGTTCAAAGTTCAAACAGTTCAAAGTGACAACAGCAGTGAAAAAAGTGACTTATGAACATTTTTCACACTTAGGACCTAGCAGCACCCCTGTGGTCATGTGATCAAAAGTCAAGACGTTTGGCAGCTGACTCATATTTATGAAAGTTGTTGTTATCCCAGAGCCAACTGATCCCCTTTTGTGACTGTCTAGCAAAACAATGGGAAAGCCAGATTCACTCACCAACTGTGTTACTAACCTAGTAACGGCAATGATTCAGTTAACAAAGGTGGCAAGAAAAGTAATAAAATGGGGAAAAAAACTCACTTAACAAATGTCTCGCTTAGCCACAGAAAGTTTGGGCTCAATTGTGGGCATAAGTCGAGGACTAGCTGCAATCTATTGTTTCGCTGTAGTAAAATGGGGGCAAGAGATTTGGGGATTTGTATGCAGTGTGCGCACAATGTGAAAGAGAGCGAAACAGATTCACTGAAGAAAGCAAAGCAAAAGAATGATTTTAACTGCAAACTGTAACATAGATGGAGCACATTTACAGGCAGGACAATGAAAGGAGATTCTGCAACATTTAATACAGGTAGTTCTTGAAGTATAACTGGTTGTTTAATGACTGTTCAAAGTTATGCTAGACCAGGGCTCTCCAACCATGGCAACTTTAAGACTTGTGGACTTCAACTCCCAGAGTTCTTCAGCCAGCAAAGCTGACTGAGGAACTCTTGAGAGTTGAAGTCCACAAGTCTTAAAGCTGCCAAGGTTGGAGACCCCTGTGCTAGATCCCTCCAGAGCTATTTATAACCTGATTTGAAGTTACGATGGTCTGCACGCACACTCACCCCCACAGTCACGTGATTTCATTTTGGGCACTGGCAATCCTCTCCCCTCTACAGCCATTTGCAGTGTCCTATGGTCATCTAATCATGGTTTATAATTTTCCCCCCCCCTGGTTTCTGGCACTTATTTTCAGTTTCTGCCAAAAAGTGCCCATTGGGGAAAATGGATTTTTTTTAATGCCTATGGTGTTCACCAGAGGTGGTATTCAGTAGGTTCAGACCAGTTCTGAAGAACCGGTAGCGGAAATTTTGAGTAATTCAGAGAGCCAGAAAATATCACCTCTGACTGGAGATTTTACAGTATCCCTCGCCTGCCATGCCCACCAAGCCACGCCCACAGAACCGGTAGTAAAAAAAATTGAATCCCACCACTGGTGTTCATATATCGAACGCTGCAAAAAAATGTGGTCACGTAATGCCTTAACTTACAGTCTCAGTGACTTACAACCATAGCTCTAGGTTCAATTACAGTCATAAGTCAAGGACTACCTATAGAGGAATATAAATAGAATTTCACACCCCCTTGGCATTTGGAAGCCCTTATCCTCCACAAAGGTGATCATGGTCCCAGCTGATGACAACAGTGTTCCTGAACAGGCGTATAATAAAACTCCTTTCAAGGTAGCTTATATCTAGCTACCTTATACCTCTTGCAGTTCATACTTCTAATAAATCGCAATAGCTGTTTATCTTTTCTTGCCTAAAAGTTATCAATGCCAGTTCACTCATCACATTCTCACTAGTCGATGGGTGGCCTTGGCAAAGTTGTTTTGAGATTTAAAAAAATTAACACTCTTGAGGTTTTCTATGCCATGCACAGGAATGACCAAAGGGAAGCTATTTTATGCAAGAAAGAAAGAGAGGACAAATCCTCCTTGGTATTACAACAATTTTGGGTAACAGCAATCATGTATATTGTTGTTTTGTGGTTTGAGATTGTTCCTTATATTTTAATCTGATTTGTATGTTGTTATTAGCCACCCAGAATTCTTTTAGAGTAGGAATAGATTATAATTGCTGTTAAATAAATGAAATCTTAAATAAAGCAATTGGAAGTTAGTATGAAACATGCAGCTTCTAGTTAAGTAAAATAATTTATGATTTGACAAAGTATAACCATCCTTGTATATTCATATATCAAGACATTGTCAGGCAAGTAGGAAATTATTTGAGTATCTAGTACCCACAGAGACTTGTCTTAGCAAATAGGTTTCACAACTCATTGCTCGGCGTTATACTTTTCCGTGACTTAAAAGTCTTGCATTTAAAATGCCACAACGAGTCAGGCATATTATAATTGAATGCAATTAGGATTGCTACAAGCTACAATCTTCTTTCATTCCAGCTGAGTGAGATACAAGAAGATCTGAAATGACCGAAAGGCTTTCAGGACATCATTCCCCATTTATTTCTGTCCATCTATTTCTGCCCCTCTACTTCTGTCAAAGCATTACTAATCCTGGAATCGGAAAGGTCAAAAGGCAACACCATCCATTATTGACATTCAGCCTGATTGATCACCTGTTGTTTGTATAGTAGCAAAAATCTTCAGATAAACAACCCATAAGGTTGGGATTGCTTTGATGCTTACATGCAGAAGCATCTAATGTTCTTTATGAATGAAATACATTTCAGTCAAAGGAAATGTGCTGTGATCATGAAAAGAGTCGCATAAGTGCTGTTCTTTTTCTGTCCAATCCCTGCTTGAAAAAAGTTAGATTCCACTCATGATTTTAACTATTGATACATACTACTGCTAGCATGAAAAGAATTTGCAGAATATCCAACTCAAAACTCAGCTACAAAACTGCATGTTATTTTGATACAGCTTCAGTTTGGGATTATTAATTGCTAGATGTGACTAATGTTTGCTCACTGTGTTTTTACACAGAGCCTGAGAAAGAAAAATCAATCAAGACCACAGAAACCCAGAAGAAAAGGGGTAAAGACATATATTTTTAAAGTTTTAAGTTTTTTAAAGTTTATTTTCAGACTACAAAAATGGCAAAGAAATTCTTTTTGAGCCCATAGAGTTAACAAAGAGAGTGGAAAAATTTGTGGAAGGAAATAATAATGATTGGTTTTATTTTTGATCTAGCTATATATAGTCTTGTTACATCAAATGAAGGTTTAAAAGCACCCAGAAATGTGGAGTTTTTTAAAAATAAAAAATGCAAAATAAAACAAATGAATTAATTGATATTTCCATAGATATCTCAAAAGAAAAAGTGAAGCCTCCTATTGCTGTCAAAGGAAAAGGTAAATATTATTTCTAAGATCTTTTTCTTTTAACTAGGACCATTTTAGGATTTCAGAAATTTTATTGTTGATGCTAAATTGATTTAAGATATTTATATGAGGAACATTACATATACTATTATAGAATTGGGCCCAGTATTGCCAGTGAACAAAAGAAGGTCTTTAATTTACCATTATTCTCTTTTTTGGTTAACACCAAAAAAGAGAATAATGGTAAATTAAAGACCTTCTTTAGCTCACTTTCATCTAATGCTCTTCCACATATTGGGTTTGTAGCATACCCAGGGATTTCTGAACCCCTCCAAAGTGGTGGGATTCCAATTTTTTTACTACCAGTTCTGTGGTCATGGCTTGGTGAGTGTGGCAGGGGAAAGATATTGTAAAATCTCCAGTCAGAGGTGGTATTTGCCAGTAATACGAACTACTCAAAATTTCTGCTACCAGTTCTCCAGAATTGGTCAGAACCTGCTGAATACCACCCATGCTCCAAACTCATCTTATGATTTCTATTGGTAGCTTGGTTGATTTACTTCCAACCTTGCTTCAGTAGTAGTAGGTCTGAAGCAGGTTTTCAGCTGGAAAAATAGGGTATTTGTGGTGGCTTTGGGGAGAACGTTTGGATTATTCTCTAATTGCTTTCTGATCAATAGCTACTTAGCAGTTCCACATTTTACATGTTTGATAAATTGATTAATCTATTTATATGGCCCACACTTTGCAAATTGTGATTCTGCTTGGCTAACTTAGAGTTAAAACAAAAAAGAAACCAAGTAAAACAAAAAGTAACATAAGTAAAATCAAGTAACAAAAAGAAACCAAGTAAAAATAAAAAAGTCAATAACATTGAAGTGTACTCAAGCCTTACCACAATCACAACTCCAACCATTACAAAACAAAACTCTTGTAATATCCTGGCTCAATGCCAGGGGAACTGAGCAGATGAAGGGAATTTTCCCTTCACTGGCTCAAGTGAAGTCAGAGAAGGTGAAATTTCCTTCCTTCCTTCCTTCCTTCCTTCCTTCCTTCCTTCCTTCCTTCCTTCCTTCCTTCCTTCCTTCCTTCCTTCCTTCATTCCTTCCTTCTTTCTTTCTTTTCTTTTTAATTAAATGTCTCCCATCTCCCCTAGTAACCTTTTCTTCTATCTTCCTCTTCCTCCCCCTTCCCCTCCTCCTCCTTTCTTATTCTTAGTGTTGTAAAGTCAATAACACTGACGACAATTGTGGGATGGCACAATATATAGCAAGATAGAAATCATGATTTTTTTTATTTTTTATTTTATTTTGTCAATTGCTTACAAGTTAATAAGTATAAATAAAAACATAGTTATGAATACATGGATACATGTAAGAAAAATTTAAAAAAGGAAAAGAAACAATAGGACAGGGACGGTAGGCATGTTGGTGCGCTTATGCATGCGCCCTACAGACCTCTTAGGAAAGGGGTGAGGTCAATAGTAGACAGTCTAAGGTTAAAGTTTTTGGCGTTTGGGGAAGAAACCACAGTCAGGTAGAGTATTCCAGACATTGATCACTCTGTTGCTGAATTTCCTTCAATCAAGTTTGGTGTGATTAACCTTGAGTTGTATCTATTGTATGCTCTTGTGTTGTTATGGGTGAAGCTGAAGTATTCATTGACAGGTAAGTCATTGCAATGTATGATTTTATATACCATACTTAGATCAGACTGAAGACAGCATAATTCAAGGTTTTCTAGGTCTAGAATTTCGAGTCTGATGGCATAAGGTATTCTGCAACGAGTAGAGGAGTGGAGAACTCTTCTTGTGAAATATTTCTGGACTTTCTCAACTGTGTTAATATCAGATACGTAATGTGGGTTCCAGACTGATGAGCTGTATTTGAGTATTAGTCTAGCAAATGTTTTGTATGCTCTAGTTATTAGTGTAATATCACCAAGGAAAAAACTATGTAAGATTAGATTAACAACTCTTAATGTCTTTTTGGCTATGTAGTTATAGTGGGCTCTAGCACTTAGATCATTAGAGATCCTTGACAGAGTTTGGATCATCAACAAGGTCTTGACTATTCAGCCTGTAAGTTAGTTTTTATCTACCCACATGCACCATTGATTTTCAGTCCTAGTCACCTACCACATCTATATTGTCTAATATATATATTATGTATTATATATATATATATATATATATATATATATATATATATCCCTTGTTTAATTATTTATCAGTTCAAAAACCTAACACACACACACACATATATATATTAGACAATCCTTGCCCCCATGGATCATCGTTTCAGATATTTTTTTTTAATCTGAACAGAGGAACAGAATGACCACCAGTAGGCAAAAAAGCAGTGGGAGCAGGAGCAACTTTCAACTTCCTGCCAGCTTCCCCATAGAGTTTCTTTCTGGGAAGCTGCCAGGGAACATTAAGAACTCTTCCTTCCTTTTCTTCAGGAAGTGAGGAACTGTAAGTGTAGCTCTAGCCTGGTAGCTGAAGCAGACATAACTTTTCCAAATTTTATTCCTTGGAGAATCATGGGTCCTGGATTTTGGACACATTTTGTATGTTTGCTTATTTCAGGTACCTTTGTTCAAAAACTATTGCTCTATGATGTACTGTTTTGCCAGTTAACTGTTATATAAACAAGTGTTTTAGTAGTACATAGATACTGGATTTCATTTTCACAATTCAAAAGCATAGCAGTAAAATCATAGAATCTTTTTAAATAGGCTAAATTATACTTCTAACAGTTGCAATGAACTGTGATTTTATGATAAAGAGAGCATCCAGCTTTTTTAATGCTAAATATCTGCAAAGCTATGAACTTTGATAATAATAATCTTCCAGTAGGTCTATAATGAAAAACATTCATAATATTATATTGCTTTATTCATCTTAACTTTCTGGTTTGTTTAATTCCTGATTCGGCACACATGCTAACCCTTGTATTACTAGTGCAAAAGTATTGTGATTATATCTTTTAAAATGGGGACTGACACATTTTAAGTGGAAAGGCATGCTTAAATTTGCACTTTGCAAGCTAAGAAAATTGTATTTTTCAGAGGCAGCAAAATCAAATGATACAAAGCTTCCCATTGCTGAGAAAAAGAAAGGTAAGTATATTATTATATTAATCAAAATATCAAATTCTTGTATTTGTTTTCCTTCTCTTCAAATTAAAGGAGACTTTCCCCCTCAGAAAAAAATTAAATGACTGGTGAAGAAATGCAAACAAGATTTTGTTCACAGTTCATGGTTATAATACCACCTAAATTTATGTAATCCAATCTCAGAGGCTGGCTAAAGACCATGTCAAAGTAAACTCATGTTTTGCACTCTCTGAAGCTCTACTGAAAATTGGATCTGGGGAAAAAATAGCTAGTTTCTTATATGCAGTGTTTGTATAAGTTTGGGGTCACCATGCACAATGAAAATTCTTCTAGTCATCGGAGAAAGGAAATTAGTGAAATTAATGAGTGAAATATGGATGCGTGAAATTAACACTCATCCTTATTTCACTCATTAATTTCACTAATTCCCTTTCTCAAATGTATCTGTAGCCGAATACAAGGTCATTTGTATCTATTGTTCCAAATAGCAGAGAAACAAGCTCTCATGCCTATGATTCTATGTTCAATTTATTTAGTGTCTGTGATTTGGGGGAAGGGGAGAGATGGCTGAGCCACAAATGTTTAAAAAAAAATCAGTTGTGTTATATGTGTGCAATTTTTTTTTGCTATTGTTTAATATTGCATGTAAGATTGGATCAGAAATGCAATTAAGCTGTCTATTATTGTATGTGCTGCACTTTAAATAATACAAATTGATCAAATACAAATTCTTTAGAGCAAACATGCCCTTGATTCTTAGTGTGCATGTCAGGATATTGATGTTTTGTAAAAAAAAAAAAAAAAGTATAACCACTATGTCTAAATGGGTTGCAAGCATCCGTACAGCTTGAGGCTTTGCTAGTCTTTCTTTTCTTCGTAGTAGTAAATGGCATGACACATAGCTCCTATGACAGAAAGTTTGAGAAAAGTCACAGCAAAAACCTCTAACAACCGCAGTCTAGTAAATCACATTTTCTTTGAGATTTACTCTATTGAACAATAACAAAATTTCATTTTGACATTCCTATTGAGAATTAAGGTTTTACATGATTTGAGTGGTATATCTTTTTTGCATTCAGGATCATCAATATGGTACATAGAATATCACAGCATGCATCCCTTTAAAACGTTAAATTTTCTCTGCAAATGACCACTTAATTACCTGTGGCGATCACAGAATAAATAAAAAGAAGAAAAAAAGCATATATTAGTTTAATAAAAATTATTAACAAGCAAAATCAGTGGGGAAGCCAGCAGGAAGTCTGATTCCCATTGCTTTTTTTGTCCCACCTATGGCAATCCTGTTTATTGGTTTTAGGTAAGGAAATATCTCTGAAATTATGGCCCAATGGATGATGGGTTGTCTAGTTTTTGTTTGTAGTTAATATAATATGACAGGAGAGGAGGAAGATGGGTTTTTTTTCCCTCCATCTCTTGCTGGGCCTGGATGTAGAAATTATCTAGGCCAAAGACATGGAAACCTATTGTTGCATGAACTAGCAGTAATATTCTCTTGCCAATTCTTTATTTTGCCCTGACACCCTACTTCTGCTTTTACTTCCTGCCTCAGAAGAATAAGATAAGAAAGCCCTCTCTTGCCAATCTTGGTTTTATTGCTCTCAGCAAGTAATATTTGTTAGATATTGGGAGGATTCTTTGTTAATGGAAAGTGGGCTAAAGTTGTTATATTTCATTTTTAATGGGTGCCAGGGTGCCCACAGTAAAAAATGACAATAAAGCTTCTCTTCTCTTCTCTTCTCTTCTCTTCTCTTCTCTTCTCTTCTCTTCTCTTCTCTTCTCTTCTCTCCTCTCCTCTCCTCTCTTCTCCTCTCCCCCCCTCCCCTTCCCTTCCCTTCCCTCATTTCATTTCATTTCATCTCATCTCATTATCTTGAAAGAGAACCATCTCTAGAAAATTGGCATAAACATTTCAAGCATTTAAGTTCAAAATAAGTCACAGTCAATACATAACCAAGTTTCCCAAATCCTCCAGTCATAAACCTGGAGATAGGCAAGAAGATAAGAGATCCAAGTTTTCTGGGAAGAGAAGTTCACTCAGATCTGTTCTGATGATTAGATTTTTCTAGCTATTCAATATTCCTCAAAAAGGGAGCCCTTGGTGCTTTCTGAGCCTGGTTGAACTCAGAGCCAAGCTCAAAGTTTGATCCAAGCTCAGAGAGCACCAAAGACCCCTCATTTCAACACTGGGCTACAAATATTCTTCTTTATTTTTTCTTTCACTGCCTCACCAGGAACTTACTTGACTAGTGTCCACCTGAGCCTGCTATGGATTATTTATTCATTATCCTTCTCTATCCCTTTCCAGATACCACTACTGGGTATTGGCCCATGATAGAAATAAGTGGTGTTCTGAAATGTTTCAGTTCAACTGTTGCCATTTCCCAATAACACACTCACGAGCACAAGCTTGACTGATCTCTCTCCAGAAACCCAATAAGCCATTTCTGGTTGGAGGTGAAAAGGCACACTATGGCAGCATTCCTTTTTGTCTGTTCGTTTCTCCCATCTCTGGCCTTCTCATAAGAGCCATGGGATCAATTTTCCTTATGTCTTCTAGCAACTGTTTTTTTTTTTTTTAACCTCTATTGTCTGCAAAAAGTGAGGCAAGTGTGCATTTTTTAAAAAATCATTTTTTTTCAATCCAAATTTATCCATTTTAATAACAAAAAATGTCCATGTGATTGAGGCCATTCACAAAATATTGTATTGCTGTTTCAGCCTTTTAAATGTTCTTTCTTGCACAGCTATGAAGACTAATGGCAACTTCGCAATTGATAGTATGGTGGATAACACGAATCATGCTTCCTAAATTTCCATATTTTAAATAGCACTGTTTGATATTCTCATTCATGCTGACTTGCACGCTGCAGCTGGCAAACACACCAGGCAACCTTTTTCAATTATGCTTCTGTATTTAACTTGACTTGACCTGAAGCAAAACTTGACTGGACTTGACCTGAAGCAAAACCAAATAACGGAACATGGGTTGAAAGAGGCAATGAAATAAGGAATAAAGATCAAGAGAAGCTGAAACATCACACAATACCCTCCACCCAAAGACTATAGCAGGGATGGCTAATCTTTTCCACGTTGCACACCAAAAGTGCACTTGCGCTCGCTTGCGTCCCTGTACCCATGATGCAATGTGCGCGTGACTCCCCCCACCCCCTGCACATGCACACGCAACCCCCCTGCACCACATGACTCTACTCATGTGCATGTGTCCCCCACCCCTGTGTCTTCCCCCGCGCATGTATGGCAGATACCTGACAATCAGCTAGCTGGTGGGTGGGGCGCACACATGCGCAGTGGGGTTCTTCCGGGCGACCTCTTGTGTGTCGGCAGAAGTGGTTCTGCATGCCACTTCCAGCATGCGTGCCATAGGTTTGCCATCACAGGACTATAGTATGCCTGCAGTTCAGCTGTGAAGCAGACTGATAATGCAATTGTATAGATATCTGCTCTATGTTATGAGTCCATGGTCCATGTGAGCTGGATCTTTGATGGTGGATGTTATAGCTTGTATAGGAGCGGTCATAGGTAGATCCTAGTCTCCCCACACTAGAGAGCTAAGCTGTTGATGTTCTCTTTGCTGTCTTTACTAAGACAACTAAGGAAGAAATGGATTGTGTGTTGGATTACATACATGCCTGAGTGTCAGCTTAAACATGTAGACTAGACGAGACAAGAAATGTGGCCAGATAAGCTAATTCTACTTGTAAGGCTACATTAACAAATCATGCAAGTCTGAAAGTACACATTTCTCTTGGTCTCTTTTTACAGTCTAATAAATTGGGGAGAATCTTCTCTGAGTTTATTTCTCAGACCATTATGCATCTGTCAACTCTACCAATTCTTACTTGATCTTTCCCTAGGCAGCACTTTGTAGTTCCCCCAAGGTCATTCCTACATACCATTACATAAGCAAGGCTAGTGAGTCTGCATATTATTTACTCAAGTGAAGCTTAATATGATGTTTCCAGATGGTGATGTAAAAAAAAAAAACTGAGGAGGAATGGGGAAGAAATATGGGGTGTGAGTTCATTCTTTTAATCCTTTTTCAGTGGGTTATTAGTTCAAATTTCAGTCTGATTTATAGTTTTAAACAATCAAGCTATTAGAGATAATGTAAAAGTGTTTTTTGTTCCCTTTCAGACTGTTCTACAGTATAGTATAGCAAAGATAAGAAATATATTCAAAATTTAGATGGGCTGACAATCTTGACTTTAAAAAGAAACTATTGTGTTTTTTCCCTTTTTCTTTAGAAACTGACATTAAAAAGGGGGAAAGCCCAGCTAAAACAGGTAAGTAACTGGTTCTAAATAACTTGGATTAGAAGTGTCTGCTACAGATTTTCTTAATTCTTTGGACACTGCTCTTGTGCTCAACCTGAGAAACATAATTTCAGTTGCCAAAGTTGCTAATTTTTAATTATTTTTCATTTGTATTAATAACAACTATGTGCTATGTTCTCTTAACATTAATAGGAGGGCTTTAAAGTTCTCATTAATAGTTGATGGAAAGTACAATTGTCTAAAATGCCTCTTGTCTAAAACTATGTAGTAAATAATGAGGTATTCTATATTCAGTCTGTACCATAAAAGTTGTGATACCATAATGTCAAATCAGAAACATTTTGACAAGAATATTGTATATTTTTAAAACTTTCCACTACTTGTAACTTGTTTTTAATCCCTATACAATCAGCCAATGCGGTGCACAAACTGGTCATACAAATATTCCAATTTCTCTTATTTTATGAAAGCAGAATTTTTCTGTATCCTGCACAGTAGTGGATTTGTAGCTGTGCAGATTGCAGATAGATAAGCTCAACAAGAGATCCATAACAAAATACATTTATTGATTCATCAGGTATCCTCATAACTCACATTTGTGATGAAGTTCTTCTTTAATGACCAATCCTCTGTATATCTATCTTGTAGATAAAAAGATGATAAAACCTCAAGCCCAGATTGAAGCGGCTGCATGATATTAATCTTTCTATTGCATAGTCATAGAGGTAGAGAGTAGAGCTGCTACCATGAGGCTGTGTTCAGGCAAAAGAGAGGAAAACTCCCCCAACCCTTCGAGGGTCAAATTAATGACCAATCAGGATTACAGATGTGGCCACATGACATGAACTACATTTCCCAGGATACCTTTAACTACATTTACCATGATGCATTCCCTTAAGGGGACAGCTCACAATTGCTACCTAACTATCCAATTCCCATACAGTGGCTGGACAGCACAAGAATTGTTTTACATATACAAACTGCTGAAGATAGTAATTGGTAAAGGAATGTTTATTGGTCCCTTGGCTAATACAATTAGTGTGTTATAAAATCTTTCTTTGCTATATATATGTATTTAATAAATTAATAAATAGCTCTTCTAATCAAATGGCTTTGGATCAGAGAGAAATTACAGTTTTACACTTTTGGAGAGCGCATGGTTGGAGAAAACTGCTTTAATAATAAAAAAATATGTGGCTTACCTATTAAATTGACTAATAGGTGGATTTCAAAGAAAGCAATTGTTATGTCTTATATCTAATTTACCATTTTTTTTAGCCTCCAGCATGATAAAACAAACCAAGAATATTTCTCATCCTGACATTACAGGTATGATTTTGTCTCTTGCAGTTTCTTTTTAAACATTGACTTGCTATTTTTCATTTTTAATTCATTATTGGTGACCTAGAGTTGCAGTCACTGAAGAAGTTGGCATGAGCTTAAATGGACTCTGGGGGATGGTAGAGAACAGGAAGCCCTGGAGGAACATTGTCCATGGGGTAATGATGGGTTGGACATGACTTCAAATTAACAACAACAACAGAGTTGCAGTATCAAGTTAGTCATATAAATAGAATAGATATAGATAAATGTAGGTAGGTAAGTAGGTAGATAGAAAGATAGATAGAAAGAAAGATGGATGGATGGATGGATAGGCAGGAGGGCAGGCAGGCAGGGAGGCAGACAAATAGATGATAGATATATTGCAGATGTAATGATAACAGTACTTTTTCATTTATACATAAGAATTTTGTACTGCATATGGGAAATCTCCCAGGACTTTCTAGAACAGTTTGTATGCAAACTATCTATTTCTCCTACTGCAGAGGTGGTATTCAGCAGGTTCTGATCAGTTCTGGAGGACCGATAGTGGAAATTTTAAGTAGTTTGAAGAACCGGCAAATACCACCTCTGATTGGCCCTGCTCCCATCTATTCTCTGCCTCCCGAGTCCCAGCTGATTGGCTGGGTCTTCTTTTGTTGCCCTACACAGGAGAACGGATCTGGAAATCAGGTTAGTGGGATGGGGAGGGAATGGGGATTTTGCAATATCTTTCCCCTACCACATCCTCCAAGCCATACCACACCCACCAAGCCACGCCCACAGAACCGGTAGTAAAAAAAATTTTGAATCCCACCACTGTCCTATTGAGTACTATACTCAGAGACATCCACAGGATTCAGTACTTCATCAAAAAGACAAAAGGAGGGTTGTACCATGCAATGTCACAACCATAGCATAAAAAAACATAAAACTTGTTATGTCAAAATAGAGCTCACATCTTTAGCTATATTATGGTAACAGGAATGAAAGGAAGTGCTTGGTTGGGAGGAGGAGACACTCCAAGACTCAAAGATAAGTGTCATGCCCCTGTTAGAGTCTGACTCCGAGGGAGAGGAGGAACAGGGAGTGAAAGTGTGGCTCCAGAAGTTGTGGAGGAGGATGGGCAATCAGAAGAAGACCTAGGCCCATCCCCTCTCCATCCTAGGGCACGAAGGGAGGAGAGGATAAGGGAGAGGTGTGAACGGCATGGTCTATGGGAGAGGAAAGGGCCTTGATCCTTTTCATGGGCTACAGCTGTGAGAACTGGTTAAAAGAACGGACATGTATATGGGTCAGTGCTGGAAACAAAGCATGGAAATATCTCTAGTCTGTCGTTCCTCTCTTAGTATGGCATCCTTCCCAGTGTGTGTTCCAATACCTGTGGATGTCTTCAAGCCCATATCTTGCCTGGTTCCCTTAATTGTTTCAGTGTGGTTTGTGTTGTTTTTACTCTTTATAATTTATAGTTATTTTTTTGTTTAAACGGCATTTCCTCCTTTTCATAACTGCTTGGAGGAGTTTTTTGTCTCCAATCAAGGATATTTGGAGCTTTGAAGCAAAGTGAAGGAATAGAAGGGGCTTCACCTGTTTTTGTCACTGTGTTTATTTTGTATCCCACCCTGGGTTATCACAATATGGGATTGTTACCATTTCATCACAGTGTGTGGATATCCTATTCTCACAAGCATCCTAATTCCAAACGTTCCTGCAAAGGGCACCTCTCCTCTGCCTCTCCTGATGCAGGGATCCACAAATGTAACACATTTAACTGAATGTAGCCCATTGGTTGTGTATGCTGGTCCAGTAAAGCCTAAATTAAACCCCATGATTTTGTCCTATTCAGAGAGAATGAAGATGCCAGGAGCATCTTAATTTGCTGTTAGGAATTATATTGTAGAGAATCAAAACCAATGGATAACCCAAGTGCTACGGTTTCTCTCAGGTTAGAGATAGAATAGATAGAAACCACAGTAACATCTTGAAAATGTTGCATTAATCCATGTTTAATGATATATTTAAGATACTTTTCTTTACAATGTATGCAAATTACTGAACATTAAGTGCTAGTTTTGAAATTAACCAATATAGTACAAGATAATTTATTCTCTTGATCTTGACTAATTTCACTTGTAATTTCTAGCTAGGAAATTACTGGAAATGCTTTTGTTAATACGTAAGTGTTCTTCTGAAAGAGAGTACCATGCCTCTTTGTTTAAAGGGTGTAATTATTAGACCTCTACTTAAGAATGCCTTTTTGTCTTCTCCAGAAATTTCATATAGCACATGCATTTAGCATTACACTGACCCTTGGAAAAAGTGTATTATGCTCATGTTAAAAGCATTAAAAGGCTGCCAATTTACTTCTAGTTTTGGTACAAGGTGATAGATATTACCTTTAAAAGCACATATGACCTAACAAACGATCTCATTCATTGAGAAATGGTCTCATAATGCTTGGAAAGCTACAGATGCTGAAGACTCATCTTGAGGTCCTGACTTGGAGTCAAGCTTTTTCTATCATTATCTGGAAGGTGTTCCCTAATGAGCAGGACAGATTGTTTTCTTTTTTCTTTTTAAAGCCCTTTAAAATAAGATACTTTTTGACAAGCTTTTTGATTATTTAAATTCTGGTTTTCATTTTTAAACTTTCGGTGTTCTTATTGAAGAGCATCAAAAGACTTCAAGAGCCAACAGTATCAAAAGTATATAAAGTAAGTAATACATCAAAGAAATAAAGCCACAGCCAAGACTTCAGAAAGAATAAAGCTACTAATGGCTCCTAATCATTTGTCTATGGATTATGTCCAATATCAGAGGCAGGATGTTTCTGGAAATTCAGGTCCTGGGTAATAAACCTGAAAATGCTGAACTAGATGCCCCATCTGTCCAACAACAGGAATTGTTTATATCCTTTCTTTGTCATTTTTTTGGGGTTTCGCTCAGCATAATTATTGATTTTAGATGATTGTTTTCCTCTTGCATGTTTGTGTGTGTGTGTGTGTATGTATATGTTTGTGTGTGTTTGTGTGTGTATGCATACACAAACACACATATGTATATTTGGAAATATTGTCTGTGGCTCATTTTCACACACATAAAAAGAGTATATAATTAATACCCTCTTGGCATTCTAGAAAGAAGAGACAACTCATTAAAACTAAAAAATGATTATAAATAATAGTGACAGGTGATACCAAGAGAGGAATCAAAATAAATAGTGTCCAAAATTAATGAGTCCAGAAGAACTGATTATTTTGAGATGGGAACACATGCTTCTTAAATATATGCCTAGAAATTTTGATTTTTACAAGTCCCTCTGATGTAGCCAGAATAATATTGTATATATTGTAGACAACAAAAGTAGCAATTTCCTGAACTCTCTCTGTATTTTGTCAAACAATGGCAATGAACCACTGCTATTAATTTGCTCCCTATGGAACAATACCTTTGAGGCAGATGCCACTAATTGCCTTATTTTAGCTTTTGTACATTATATACTCATCTCTTTTACCATTGGAGTAGTCCCAGTCCACAGCCAAAATTTTTCATTTTTGTGAAAAGGAGTGTTGTGCAGCTAGTCTGTGACATATGACTGGTCATTTAATGATTGTTCAGATTTACAACGGAGGTCTCCAGGGCTACTGTACAATCAGGATTCCAAGTTCTGACAGCAATCCTTCTCCATGATCAGGTGATCACATTTTGTGCACTCAGCAATCAGTCCTTATTTATGTCCATTTGCAGTATCCCACAGTCACATGCCACAATTTACATTTTTTTTGCCAGAAACTGGCATTTGCTTCCAGTCTCTAGCAAAACATGGCCCATTGCAGACAGTGGATTCACTTAATGATTGCAGCAATCACTTAATCACCAACATATTTGCTTTAGGACCATTGCATTTCTTAACAATCATCACAAAAAGGTTGCAAAACTAGGTGTGGTCACATGCTGACCTGCTTAATGACTGGCATGATTTATAATCCTAATTCCAGGCTCAAGTATGGTCATAAATTGTAGCAGATTCTGCCCTTACCAGTACTGAATGTGTGCTCTAAAAATAAATACATGACTCAACATAAAGATTGACCAGCATATTTCTTCCCTTGTTGCCTAAGAACCTTACTTCCTGGTGAGGAATGTATTAATGATGACCAGTATCATGATTTATCACTTATACCTTTTATGTACATTGAGAGCTTATGCACCAAAGACAAATTTTTTGTGTGTCCAATCACATTTGGCCAATAAAGAATTCTATTCTATTCTGAGCTAAAGGACATGGTGGCTGTGCTATCATTGTCCTGGTGAATTTCAGAACTCATTGTCATGATTTCATAGCAACTATGGGTCTATCTTAAGCAGCATCACACCTCAGTCCTTCTGCAAGGCATCTGAGATTGCTTTTTCTGTGTCTAATGAGGTGATGATGACCAAACTATAGAAGAATTCCCTCCAGTTCCATTGTCTTTAATTAAATTTTAATTTATGGTATTTAGATTGATTGAGTCTAAAATAGGAGACCATTTCAGGAAAAAAAAATCCAGATGTCTTTCTGATAGCTCTTAGAACTTTCTTGCTATTATGGTAGGCAATTGTGTCAATGCCTAGATTATTGGAAAAAGAAAAAGAAAGAGAAGAGCAGACAAAGTTGGGGAAAGGGGGGAACATCATCAGTTTAGAGTCATTGTGTTCCCACAAGTGCTCCAAGTTCAATCCCTCTTGAATTCTGTTGACCCTTATCTGGCACAATTTAGGATTGAACTTTAGTTGACCAAATTCTTGTGTATAGGCTTGAATAAATCTCCTGTTCTGCAACTTTATGAATAGTCCTGATTCTTTGTGCCTGAAAGAAGGTAAGCTATGGCTAGAAGAGAAATTATGTTTTATTTAGAGACAGTGATAAGCTACTAAAATTGTTTTTACCGACTGGAATAAAGGAGGAAATCGTTTCTTTTTTCTTTTTCTTTCTCCTTTCTTTTTCTTTTTTCTTTTACATGCTCCTTGGTTTTTCTTTTTCTTATATTTTTCTGTTTGTGTTTTTTGCAGTACTCTTATGTATTGATTTTTATTCTTTTCATTTATAATTTTTAATAACATTATTTTTTTAAAAAAGAGAGAATGGAAGATGCCTACTGTGTGCTGACACTGTTATGACTCTGGTGGTATATAAACATGAATGCATAATTTGAGATACTATTACCATAAATTGACTTTTATTGCCTGCAAAACCATTCATAGAAAATTACATTATTGTGACTTTTTTATTTTCTAAAGATTAGAGGGATACAGGAACTAAAATTTATCATTATTATTTTTCTTTCTTTCTTTTTAGACAAGGAAGCAGAACACAAACCATTAAGTAAGTTTCTAAACTTTACAGCTATTAAAAATACAGGAACAGTGATCAGTTGGATTTTTACTGTCAGTGACAAACATTTGTCCTTTGCCTATCTTCTAATCTAAGCCACCTGTGGGCTTTGGAAATTCTCCAGAGAAGATTTGGAGATTCCACAAGGAGGTACCATTGACATACAGGTGGATGTTGTATTTTCTCATTGAAATGTGGTTATAATCATACCTTAGCTGTATGGATAGTCATAATAGCTTTACTCCAGTAATATATGTGCCTGTCACATCATTTCCAAGACTATATAATAATGTTCTATTGTATGGTATGATTTTACTGAGCAATAGGGACAAAGGTTTTGCCCCCAGCATGGTCTATCTTGATTATCTATGAATTAAATATTATGAAGTACAATATTAACCCTGTTTCTTGCAAATCTAACCTAGAAATGCCATGATATTTCTGAAGAAGCAGCCATGTAGAGAGGGCTTTGAGAAGATTTTAACAGAACTAGACTACTCAACTGAAACCCAAATGTTTTTTTTTTCACCTGCTTCATTTCATGGAGCTCCTCAGAATGGAGTAGTGCCTAACAGATGTGCTTCAGGTCATTGAGAAACCTGCTAGGTCTAACCATCTTAAAAGGTTTCTGCTCCCTGCAGTGGTTCATGGCCCTAGTTACCTAGGACTTATTCCTTTTATATGAAGGAGATATTATGAAGTTACCAAGAGTTACCATTTGCATGTTCTCAACAGACTGCTGATATACCCATTCCAGAATGGTATTGTGTGTAGGCTTATTTTTTCAGAGAAAGCCTATGCATGTCCACATATGTCAATTCATTATCTACTGTATGCTAGTTTGAGAACATCAGAAGACAAGGCTAACACTGTAGCTCTTCTCTCAGTAATTCTGGAATGACTCATTTTGTGTGAAATCCATCTGAAAAGAATTTAAAAGTTAAGAGCAGAGACTATATAATACAACAGCAAAGCAACATTGAATTTATCTTGTATTGCTCTCACTTTTTAGAACAAGAAGTTCTTGGGCATAAAAAAGGAGCTCATCTAGCAAAACCAGGTATTTATTCTAATATTCACACTTCACACAACCACTTGGCAAAGTAGAAGAAGGAACTGACAAACTGAGCAGAACAATAAGGCCTTGAACATCTGACATCATTGCTATTCTACAATGTATACTTCTTAGGTTTGTTCTTGGCTTAAATAATAGGGATGCACCATTCTGTCCTTATTCATAAGTAAGCATGATTTTTTCTTTGTTGGTGGAGGGCATGCAATATGTGTAGGATCTAAGCCAAGAGCAAGCTTAAGAACTACTACCCAACAATATCCTTTTCTCCTTTTCCTCCATTGAAGTAAGGTTCTTTAATTTCTTTCCACATCCAAAGAAATTACAAGATGTGTCATGTTATATTTATACTTGCTGCCTTGCTTTACATGTGAATGCTTTTTCTAAACCTACAATTTAAATAGCCTTGTTAACTTGGTTGCTAATAATTTCTTTGTTGCTATTTCATCTTTTTCTGAAAAGCACATTATGCACGTTAACATATTGAATTAATAGAATTTCCTAGCTATTGTTAGCCAAATAGCTTAAATAATGCATTTGACAATTAACTGTGATTAATATATTACTTTCTTATATTTTTGTCATTTTTTAAAACAGATAAGTACAGAATATAAATTGTTCACATATAAAGAGATAGAATACGGAAATACCAGTGTTTCTTTCAGGGATGCCTGCAAGGAGAAGGTCAAAAGTTAAGATTGTGTCTACATAATGTACATGTGATCAAATCCTGCCTCTTTTTAACATGCATCATGATGCATGTAAAAAGAGGTGGAGTTTTGATTGCATGTTGCCTTTTTTGATCCCTTTCCTTGCAGGGCACCCCTGGTTCTATTAACAATTTTCAGGGCTGCCCCATGAACGAGGCCAATGTGAATTTCCTTGATATAAGAAAAGTTTTAAATGCAATAACTCAATCTATAGCAGATTGACACATTCGGAATTCTTTCCTTCAGCACCAATAATGAACAACTTTGTGCTACATATCATGTTTTATTGCCATAGAGAGCATAATATTAAATAATATAATAAGAATTAGTTATATTGCAAAGTAAACGTAATTAAAAGAGGCTTTGGATAGATGATGTCAGAGAATATAAGCTGTAGCTATTCTTAGGAAGCATCTCTTTTTATGATTTATGGAAACTATCCATGTGCAAAGAAGCAGTGTGTTCCCTGTAGTGAATTATAAGTTGCAGTTTGCTACAAAATAAATGTTTAAGTATAGAGAATAATTGGTAAAAATTACTGTGACTTTCATATGCTCGCTAGTATTTCTGTACCATTACAATATAGGCAGTAGAAGATAGCAGATCTTCTACATATATTTTAGAGTAGGTTTCTCCAGAATGGCCACTATCAACCACCAAGATTCAATGGGACTATCTATTATTGTTATTATTTATAATACTATTAGTTAAATAAGTATTTATTAAATTATTTTATGTTAAATATTTGGGGACTGATGAACAATCTGAAACTTTATGAAGGGTTAATGAGCTAAAGAGTTTGGGAACCACTCTTTAGAGGCATTAATAGTTGCATAGCATTATTTAAATCCCACAATCCCTCCATTTCTCTACTTCAGGTCTTCCATGGCTACAAAATGAACTCTCTCTGATCATATTTGATCATATTATCTCTGAACTTGAATATAAATTAGCAACACATTATGATAACATGACTTTCTTCTAGTCAAATTTACTCTTGGTGCCAAGAAAGATTTTGCACCGAATTTCATACTTTATTCTTATTCATTTTGTCAAAAGATTGTAAGCTTTTACAGTGCTGTGATAATCAATATATAATTAATGTAATATTATGTTGCAAATAGCTCTCTTTAAATATTTGTGCCCCTACTTCAAGTACAGATAGAGGACAGCTACACAAGTATATAGATTGCTGCTCTTGAGAGAATATCTTACTACACTGATTATCGTGTTGTGTTATCAGTTGTCTCCTATCTGATGGGTAACTGAAGAACATCTATAAATACTAATGTATCAATTTAGTTAAATTCGATCTTTGCATTACTAATGAGGAAAGTAAAGATAGTAACATGAAGGATACCCTAAATTATCTATTTCTACATCCATCAATCATAATAGAAATGAACAGAAACAATTGTTATTATATTTTAAAAGTCATTATCTATTTCTATTTTTCTTTCACTACTTATCTATTTTTCTAGATCTCTAATCTGCTCTTGTGGCAGATGTATAGTATTTTGGAACATCAGGAACTTTATTTGCATTAAAAAAACTATTGGTGCATTCTATTTTTTAATTATTTAAATCTAAATTATATTTTCATGTAACATAGCTGCATGAAATGCCTTCTACTTTTATATTTACTTTTTTATTTATGTTTTATATTTCTACTCAATAAATGTTAAACTGTTTGATGTGCCTCTCATTTGCAGCTGTAATCAATATTTCAAATGATTTTAGATATCTGCCATGTTGCAAGGATATAAAATGGATACTGACTGGAGATAATCTGCAGAACAGATCATGTTAGAACAATAATATCAAGTCCCAAGGCAAAATCCAATATATTCAGTTTCGGCATTAAAACAGATCACACTTTCCTAATGGGCACCCTCCAGCTATCACTTTTATCCTGAAACAGTGTCCATTGATCTTCTGGCTGATGGATTGTCAGAAACACAATCCAATATATCTGAAAGACATTTATTCCAGAAGACTAGTTTATATCTGGAATAATAAGTCTTGCAAGAAAATAAAATGACAAAAATCTAATTCATAATATCTATAATCTGCCAAAAATTCTTGTCAACTTCTTTATATCTTAAAAGTTTCTATTTTCACTGTGCTTATATTCTGTAGAGATTTCCAGCCATCCAGATCATGGTTATCCCAAATTACCAACTGTCTGGAAGGAATATAAATCCTTCCATTCCCCACTATCCTGCCAGAGCTGAAGAAGCTTCTTGGATGAGAAGCAAAACATTTTCAAAAGGAAAAACAAGGAAGTCTAGTTGCCTCCTGAAAAAGCACATTTGAGACACTGCAGTTATATTTTCTCAGATATATTGTGGGCTTGATTAGGGGAATTCAAAGTGTAGAGGTTAAGGTCTGTGGAGATTCTCAGTCATTCAGGTCATGGTTTATCCGAAGGTGCTTTTTCCAATGGCACCTGGACTTTGTTTTCCTTGAAGATGTTTTGCTTCTCATCCAAGAAACCTCTCTGGCCAGAACTTAAGCAGCTTCTTGTGAAATATCTTCAAGGAAAACCAAAGTCCAGTTGCCTTTGGAAAAAGTATCTTTGGGGACAACATGTACAGCTTGTGTTTACAAGTGAAATATTTCTACATTAACTTAACAAAAGTGTTGTTGTATTACAGTGTATGAAACATACACTACACAGGTAGTCTTTGATTTACAACTGGTCACTTAGTGCCCATTCAAAGTTACAACAGGCCTATTTTTGGAGTACTTATAGCCCAGATTCAAAGTTGCAATGGCAGGTCCCCTCTAAGGTCATATGATCGCTTGGCAATACAGCCACATTGATAGCCATTTGCAGCATTTTGCAACATCCTGTATCCATGATCAAGAACCATGGGTAATATCAGGTTGAACATGTTTTACAAACTTTTCAATGTACGATCATAATGGGCAGATTCTATTGCAGTCATATGTAAATAATTACCTGCATTGAAAACAACCCCAAACTCTCAAAGTATGAAGATTTATACGGATGTACTTATTTTTTTTCTTTCTCTTTCTATCTCTGTGCCACCCAATAGAAAGACCAGGAAAAGCAACAGCTGAACTCAAAGTTGCAGGTAAACATGTAATAGATGTACACAGCATATAGTATATATACATATGGTATATATAATAACAAGCCACAAGAATTGTACCTGATAGAGCTTAATGTCCCCAGAACCTCACCTGATATATCTATTGAGCACCATAAAAACTAATTAAATTTGTCCCATTAAAAAATCTGCCACAAAGTGTCAGATATTCTATTTTTATCACTCTTCAAAGTAGCCGCAAACTTTAATCACTTACTTGCTGTTAGTGTCTGGGAGGGTAATGTAGCATGTGGAAACATTATACCAGACTGCTCACAGTTGAGCAAATAGAGACTGAAGTTGCATTAAAGTGAGCTGGATCAGGGAAGGGGAGTGGGGAGCAGATAGAATGAACAGCTTTATGGCAAACTGTGAACTACCTGCTGTTGTTCTCAGCAGGAAGTATCAGAGTGGCGGCCATGATCCAGCTCTGCACCTTAGTTAATTTCAGTCAGTCTCCTTGTATGAAGTCACAGTTGATTGACTGTATTCAGGGATGCCTGAAAAAAATGAATGCTGAAGAAAGGCATCTGTGCATATATCAAATCACTTGAGATATGATCCAATCCAACTCCATTGAAGAGCGTGTAAATGTGCAAATGTAAGATCTGTTCTGTTTCCAACCATATTTAACTTCCCTGCTGCTGACAGATGGAAATCACAAGCTTGTTTTCTCCAAGGGTTTGTGAAACAATATGCAAATATCCAAGTCCCCCAAAGTTTAACCCCTATGATTTGGACATTCTTTGCAGATGAGAAAAAAGCAGAAAAATCTTTGAGACAAAAGAAGGAAAAACATGGTAAGACTGGGCTTTTTTTCTTCCTAAAAGACTATATGTTCTCTGAATTTGCTAATATCTTTCCTTCCTCACTTACCTTAATATTAACAAAACGGATTCTATGAGCTTCAGTTTAAATATTGTATTTGATTTTTCTCTCTTTTTCTTTTACTTATACAGGAAAAACAGTTGAAAAGACACCCTTGAAAGTAAAACATGACAAAGGTATGTATGTATGTATGTATGTATGTATGTATGTATGTATGTAGTTTCTATCCAGCAATTAATTCAAGAGTTCAAGGCAATCTACACAAACCTCTTCCTGTGAAGGAGGTTGGGGTGATGCAGAGCGACTGAGTCCAGAATCATCCAATGAACTTCAGTGGCTGAGATAGATTACAGCAGGGGTCTTCAAATTTGACAGCTTTAAGACTTGTGGACTTCAACTCCCAGAATTCCTCCTCCAGTCATGTTAACTCAGGAATTCTGGGAGTTGAAGTCCACAAGTCTTAAACTTATCAAGTTTGAAGACCCTTGGATTAGAGTCTTTGTTTCCCTCTTATTACAACAACATACAATTGTCCTTACAAACCATAAATCTAGAGCAGGGATGTCAAATTCATGTCATTACAGTGGCATCATGTGACATATCGGGACTTTTCCTTCTTTGCTGAACCGGTGTAGGTGTGGCCTATGCGTGAGACATTGCTTTTGACAGCCCTGATCTAGAGTATTACTTTTAAGAGAAAAACAGATTTTTGTTTGAAACTGGACTGTTGTGGTATTTAGCTTTTCTAGAAATCAATTGGTTCTCTGTAACTACTGTATTCTTGGGGATGGGGAATGGAATTGGTCCTGAAAGGTCTAGGAGAAAGATCGGGAAAGATAGAAACATGGTCGCTCATTCTTCATCATGAGTGAGGATCTTTGATTTCATGATTTTGTGACCCAAGGAAGTTTTCCCTCAAGCCTTGGTAAAGTCTCATGGACTTTGATTAAGGGCTAAATACCATGAAACATGTAAAGTTCTTTGAAGAGAGTAGCTGTGCAAATAATGTGTGTGTTTATGTATCTATATATCTATTTCTATGTCTATAACTCTTGTATTTAGAATCCAAAACAATTAAATATTTTTGTTCTCTTTAACAGTTCCTGCAGAAAAAGCAGTCCATTTTTATTACAATGTGACTACAGGTAATTGGTGATTGGTTTCCTCCCCCTCCCCTTACCTATTCTTCCCCCCCTCCTCCCTTACTCTTTTAATCCAGTGGCTATTAAGATTTAGTATTAATTGCTCAGTATTGAGATCCATTTATCTTAATGAAAAACCACATTTTTACTTGATTATATGTGGTTATTTTTCAAGTCATAACTTTCTACTGTTTCTACATTGCACTATATGCTATGGGCCCTGTGTTGTCAGATTATGTTGGCTTCTTAGGTTTTCAGATATAATTTAAAGTTTATGGCTTGGCAGCAAGTTAGTTTCAGGGCTGCTTTTACCAACGAGAATCAGTCTGACCAACTCAATATTTTTGGGAAAAGCTGATCTTTCCTCCCCACTTTCACATGGTATAGGAAGCTAAATCACATTGCATTTCTGTAGCAGCCCAGCTTTTTGGCATGGCCTCCTTCTGGAACCTAGGCTAGTTTTGAACTTGACTGCCTTTTTGAAGCAGCTGAAAGCAGATATCTTCTGGTTTCCCTGTGCCTGAAAAGAATATTCAAAGATGGACAAATAAGGAAGCCTTATGGTATCACCCAGGAGGGCTTCTTATACAAATGTGCAAACAAAGAAACCCCTTTCATCCCATTATCAAAGACATTCATAGTCATAGCTGTTTTGATGTGACCTCAAAAATGCAGCTGGATTAACTTAATTAAGTAGCAAAGAAAACAATTGAAAGAAAGCAAATTAGCAAAGAAAGTGAATAATTAATTGATTAGCAAAGAGAGCAAAGAATTAGCAAAAAACCCTTTGCTCTACAGATTGTCTCCCTCTTTCTGAGATTTTCTTTCTTTCTTTTCAGAAAAACTTTCAAAAGCTGCAAAACCAGGAAGTAAGTTAAAGGCCTTGCAAATATCTTTGATTTTCAAGTGACTTTAATTCCTTGTCAGGACATGTAACTCGATATCCACAGTATTGTTTCGCCTCATCTTGTCAGATTAAGAAAGGATGAACAATTTGCCTTTGAAAACTAGTTAATGAGGGAAAGCTCATTTTACATATTTTGTAAGATTAAACTAATCTTGAAAGCAATTGAAGAAGAAAAGATAAATTAGTACAAAGAATTTGAACAAGACGTCCATTTTTATACATTTCACGTTGCTATCTGTACAACTACAAGAAAGATAGTTCCAAAAAATGATTTCCATATAAGTCAGCTACCATATATCAAACTTTTTCCAACAGCTGTGTAATTATTAGAATAATGTCTTGAATTCTACTCTTCTGTTTGGTTGTAATAAAAATATAACTCCACAAAAACACAGCTATTCACTCTTTCTCCTTCCAGTAATTGTGTCATAGATTATGACCATTGCATAAATCTTCAGATCTCCATCTTCTACAATTTGTTTCTGAAGTTTAGGATGGGAAGGAATTACATTATTATGGTTGTAGTACAATGTTTCTTTAATACCAAGAATAAGACTCAAGTCAGTAAAATAAATTTGTAATTCAGTCATTCACATTCAGTACAGGTTAGAATTTAAACTTCCACAGATTTTTTGCACATGAAAATTGTGCTCATGAGAGGCCAAAAGCCCACATGAACCTATTTTTAAAATTCTAACCTATAATTCTACCAAGTGGAAGACTAAATGCTTTACTTGCTTTACATTCTTAGAATAATTATTAGCCTTGACTTTATCAACTTCCTTCAAGAAATAGGGTTTCTTTAGAACTGCACTAGCCTCAATAAAACAATGTTTTGCAACTCTTAAAAGAGATGTGCATAACTGTAAGAAAGGTTCAGATTATCTGAACAGAATCTGTGTACTGGTCACACTAATGACTGTCCATGCTGGTACACTATTTTTGTAGGATTGAAAATTCTTATTTTTTTAAATCAATGAATGAGAATCAAATGGCATGTTCCCATCTTAATAGGAAGAGGAAGATGTGTTGCATATGTTCACCATCCTGAGTTATTTGTAAAAATAATGAAGACATGGTATTGATTAATTGGGCTGGACAAACCACATAAGTAGGTTCAGTGGCTTCTTATTCATGCATGAATGATACTGCTGAGAGCAGGGTTGTTTGGTTTTGCTTCTGATGTGAATTATTATTTTTATCTTGTAAGTTGATTGCACCACTGAGAGGGAAGATGTCTTCACTAAGAAAGTTTCTTTTTAGTGAGTCTCCTATCTTAACCAGTGTATTAATGAGCCATAAAAGAAATAAAACACAAATAATTATATTGCTTCTAAACTTTGTTTATGGCCAATTAATGGATTTGGGAAGTCCTTTAAGGCCTGATTCACATATGCAAACTGCAGTGTTGACCATTTGATATGATGCACCACTTGTGTATTCACTGAACATGATGTAAATGTATGACATGAAGGACCCTTTCTCTTGCATGAGACTGCTAAAATACTTACCATTGTTGCCAGGTTTTCTCTAGCAGGCTGGATTGGATCTAATTAAATGGACATTGAGAATCCTGGAATTTCTGATAAGGTAGTTTAATTGTGGAAAAGTTAAGGGGCCATTGTGAAACAGTAAGGGCATCTTACATTTATCAAATGCAAGCTCTGTGTCAGCGTTCCAGGGAACCACTCTGTTTATAAGGTTTTGTGTTCACATTTTTTGCATCTGTTTCTTCTACTCATTCTAAAAGCAATTATCTTGGGTGGGAGATACAATTTCCATTTGTTTTATGTTTTGGTAGCCAGATCTGGTATTTGGCTGTGTGAGAATCTTTACAGTTGCTTTCATCCAGAGATCACAAATAGCTTTCTATAACCACATTCTTATTAACCTCAGAGTGAGAGGGCTGTTCTGTAGCATTAATGTTTCACTCATGAACTAGAACTAAGCAAAACACCACTACCCCAGCATAATATCCTAGGATATTTGGACTTAAATTACAATCTAGTGGCTTCTATAAGATATGTCAGTATGAGAGGGTATCTGTGATATATTGTGGACTTTATGTTGCATTGTCTTGCTTACAAATAAGATTGCTGGTTGTAAACACCTAGAGGAAGAATTAACAACTGAACAAAGAAAAGCTGGACTTTATCCAATATAGAAATCTAGGGAGCATGCAATAATGAACATGCTGACAGTGTTAAATCAGATTTAGTTAACATAGGAACTGTTGGACTTGTTCAATTATTTTTATTTAAATGTTTATAATTAATACTTTTTACTCCATTACTCTTAATGATAATTCAATTAATTAGCATTTATATATACTAATTATCTGATAGTGGTTAAAAACACTTAGTGTATCCCAGACAAGACTGTGAACTATACTGTTGGATATGTAGAGCCCCCCATTGATACGTAGGTCATAAATGAATTAAATCAGAGCTGTCAAATTCCTGAGCTGCGGGCCAGATGTGTCATGCGCTGGCCATGCCCACACCCAGTTTAGTGAAGAGGGGAAAAGTCCCGATACATCACGTGATGCCGCTGTTATGAAGTGAGTTTGACACCCCTGAATTAGAAAAGGAAATAGTAACCCACTCCAGGAGTTTGCCAGGAAAGAATATTCACAATCAGATTTATGTCAACATGATATTAGAAGATTTAAGAGCAAGTCACAGACGTGAGTTTTGGTATTGGCTGGAGTAGAACTAAAAGCATATTCAGCAGTTATGTCCCCAGAGGCAAAAAGGAAATTTAATGCTGCAAAAATATGTATACTATTTAGACCTGGAATGTCAGAACAAAACATACTTGATGCTGTCAGAATAGAAACATCAAGAAGCAATTACTGGCAGACAATCCTGGCAAAATGATGTCCATTGGTCATGAAGAATTGGAAGAGACTGAATGATTGAATAACAATTCTAATTAGCAGCCATGTTTTTTCTCTTATTCCAATAATTGTTGTAGATCAAAATAATGTATATAAGGTATGCTTTACTGGTGACATTGATAGCACTGGCAAGTATTCAAACAGTATGCCTGGAAAAACTCCTGCCAATGCAAGGTAACAAAAAATGTGTAAAAAGTCCCATTTTTAATTCTATGAGATAGTGGTATAAATAGTAACCTGGTTAAAACACACATGCAGATTTATACCTCTATATCATATGGAGTACTGCTTATAGAAAAATTCATTGCCACAATATTATTTCTTTCAATGGCAAATCTATTGTGGACAAAACATCTAACATACTTTTCAAACTTCATACCTGTATGCCAACAGATATTCAAAGACCTTAACTGCTGCAATGCAATCTTCGGTTGTAGGATTGTAGAGAATAATTTCTTTGGTGGTTTTTAAGCCAAGGAATGTCTGGCATGGATTTGAATGGATCAAAATTGTTTGAGCATTATTAGGGTTGTTATTAGGGCACTAAAATGTAGCATATATTATTTCTGTCTGTTATTTTGGATACTTGTACCCTTGGCCTATCCATCTCAGGACAAATTTCCTACTCCCTCTCTAGCTGCCTATGACACAAATGAAGCTCTTTCTCCTTCTCTTCTTCACTGAAGGCTGCCAATCCCTTCATTCTCTGACAAACTACTTCTTTCTTTTAAGTGACATGCAAAGGTTCAAGGAATAAAAAAGTGCCATAAAGAACATGTCCCTTTGGTCCAGCTAGATAACTTCATCGCAGATTGGGCATAGGATGTAAACTGAGAGTGGGTTTTTGTTTCTTTGTTTACTTTCCCCCACTGTTTTCCTAGTGCAAACATTTTGAGGAAACAATTTGAGAAAAAATAGTTTCTGGAGGGCTAGCTATTTATTCTCGTGCAGCCCAAATGAACATTAAGACTGATGTACTGTACATATGACATCATAAGTTGTCAAAGGCTTATAACAAACTTATAACATCAGATATTTGCTAGTTTTTTACAGTCACAAAGAGTGCCTGGTTATTTCTGATTTTTAAATAAAAGAAAAGAAAAAGATCTGGTTCTCGGTGGACCAGTTAATCAAAGTGTACTATGATGTTGTTTTGTGACAAAGGGTGTTAATGAACTCTCTATCTGCTTTGCCTTTGCTGCCAAAGTACTTTGCTTTAATGAAAGATGTCTGCTGAGTGACCTGTTCCTGACCCACAAGCATAACTCATTACATATTTGGCTCAAGATGGAATTGCACTGAGATATCTCTAATTAGCAACATTTTTATATTCAGGTCAAGATTCAGGCCTTCAAATTTAACAGTCTTTCCTAGGCGGCTGCAAGCTATTTGACACATTAAATATGATGACCAGCATCAAAAATGTACACCAAGAAAAAAAGAGTCCCTTTTAGAGGACAAGCATTTAATTGCTAAAGACTCAGAGCTGCATTAATATGATTTGTGTTTGAGCAAATCTTACCACACATTTTCTCTAGTTTCATTTTGTCTTGTATGGAAAAGTGAACAAAAATATATCTTCATAATACTCCCCATAACTGAAGCTCTATTTGTGGGGGTGCGTGCCTGCAAATGTACACAGATAATATGCACATGATTTGTACATCTCCTTTTACAAATTATATAAGAAATATGGGCATGGCACACAGGAGACAACCAACAGAGCAATCTGGTTAATGAAAAGTCTGGTGCTAGAGCAGGGGTGTCAAACTCGAGGCCCGAGGACCAGATTCAGCCCACTGGGTGCTCAGAGGTGGCCCGTGGGACCACTCTGGAAACAGCAAAAAAACAGCCCATGGTGCCTCTGCCAGCAAAAATGGACTCCAGAGCTCCATTTTCGCTGGCAGGGTTGCAGGACATAGTCTCAGCTGAAAACAGAGCTCAGGAGCCCATTTTCACTGGCAGAGTGCTTGGGCCACTACAGGTGCCCCTGACATAAGTGATGTTGAGCTGATTATGCCCTCCTGTCTACACCCACTCTGCCCTCCCAAGCTCAAACACAACTTTGATGCAGCCCTCAATGAAATCGAGTTTGACACCTCTGTACTAGAGCCTTGAATCATTCTTCCATTTCCTTTCTGATTGATTTCTCACCCACTGTCATCAATGGGGGATAAGACAAAGATTCCAAATCCGGGATTGGCATTGTCTTCCCGCTGCTTGGTGGGCAAGAAAAGAATCAGGGGAGAGTTCATTCTTTTCCTTTCCCTATATCACAGGCTCTGACAGCCTGAAGACCTGGCTCTGACAGGTGGTCTGGGGACCAAATGCGGGAGTGGAGGTAGCTACTGGATTAATTAGCTGGCCCGCTTCCCCCCTGTGCTTCCTACTTCTTCTCCCACATATCTTTCAATTCATATTGTCATTTATTTTTATTGTTTCATTGCTTTACTATTGTTACATTTACATTTTGTATTATTGCTTCCCATTTTTACTATTGTAAGCCACCCAGGGTGAGATGGACAGCAAATAAATTTAACAAATAAATAAAATTATTAAAGCAGGAAAAGCAGGACAGAGGGAATTTCCATATAGGCAGACAGGGTGGATCACCACCACCTGCAGAGAAGGCATGAACCTAGGCAGCAATCATTGAACATTCTACTTTGTATCATTGCAACTCATACTATACTGTGCCGTAGTGGCACAGTGGGTAGAATGTAGTACTGCAGGGCTAACTCACTGTGCACTCCAGGAGTTTGATCCTGACTGGCTCAAGGTTGACTCAGCCTTCCAGCCTTCCGAGGTTGGTAAAATGAGGACCCAGATTGTTGGGGGCAATAGGCTGACTCTGTAAACCATTTAGAGACAGCCGTAAAGCACTATGCAGCAGTATATAAGTCTAGGTGCTATTGCTATATTGAGCAAAAACTAATCATTTCTCCCAGTCTGACAAACCATTATTATTGTTATTTGTTGTTACTGTTGTTTCATGAGGTATGAGCACAGTGATAGCTGGTGACACAACCGTATTAGATCCCTTGACTGAATTTGGATGGTTTTTTTTTCCTTTTCACCATTCCATACTTCTAAAAGTCAAAATAGATATTCTACATTTCAAAGAAGCATTACCTTCTTCCCTCCCGCCTTCTCCCCTCTCTCCTTCTCTCTCATTTTCTCTTTCACTTTTGGTGTTGTGAATAAAAACTAGCATTTCCAATTATGCCATCATTAAATTTCATCCATGGGATCTTGGGATCCTTTAATTTCTGCAATGTATGCTCAGATTCTTTAGAAGTGGCAACCAGGGAATCAGGATCTACATGGAGCCCACAGGCCATAGATTGCCCAGCAATCTATGTGCTTGAAAAAGAAAACACATTTGAAGCTCCAAAGCTCCATCCAATTATTTCAGACAATTTGTATATGAAAATCATATGATAATGAATATAAATGGGCATAAACTGTATCTTGGGTCCATATACATTAGCATTTCCATTGTGTATTTGACTTCTAATTTTCTATTTACTAATATCGAGGAGCCTATTGTAATTCTTTTCCCCCCAGAAGGGTATTATTCTGAAATAGCTGCAATGAAGAAAGAGAAATGTCACTTCATAGCTGACATTTCTGCTCACAGTATTTTGTGTCAGCCAATAACATAGGAATAATGTGTGCCATTCAATCTCAGATTTGGTTGGCAAGGTAAAAAAAAACTTTTTCGGTTTGTCAAAAAACAAATGTGGGATAAAACATTGCTTGCCATTTATTTAACGATTAAAACTCTTGATGCCATCCATGCCTGACCAGGAAAGAAAGTGGTTTTGGACATTGATAATCTATATCAGTCTCTCGATGTGTTTGACTTCAGTTCCTTGAATTTCTATCAAGGAGTTGGCTTGATGGTCACATATTTTGATAATAGACTAGGGAAGTTGATCTATGCTTTGCTAGATTAAATATTTCCTTAATTTACAGCTATATACTCTGATCATACTTTTTATTTCCCTCTTTTCAGCTGCTGTCCGCTACTATCAATGTGTCTTTGTAAATGGATTTAATGGTTACACACCTCGATTTTCTGTTACTCAAGAAAAACCTACTGATCCCAAGTTGAAGGCGCGGAAACAATAATATCCTGCAACCTGTGACATTGCAACAATTTTGCACTTTGCACCCACTTCAGGGGATCACCTGGAAGTCCACTTGGCACCTGTGTCAATGAAAGTATGATCTGACTGATCACATGCACTTGTAAAGGTTGTCTCTTGGTTGTTAGACCACCAGAGACAATTGGATGGCATTATATGATTAAGGATATCCATACTATTTCCCTGAATGAAAGCATGGTGCTGAAAGAGTACTTGACAGTAAGTTCTGTGTGCAGGTATAGGTGTATGTATATTTATATATCCTGTCAAAGTCTGTTTCTAGTTTCTGTTTTAGACCTAACTAGTATGGAAAACATTTTCCATGGTATCAGTTTTGGAAAACGTTGAAACGGAAATAGACATTTGCAGTACAATTTGCAATCTACAATAGTGTTAAATGAAATCACGAGTCGGTCTGTACTAAACTTTTAAATAACCAATCTCTAATAATAAAATGTATGTTCTACATATGATTTTTTTTGTAAAAGCAAACAATAAAATGTTTGCTATTTACATATTAGAGAGATATTTGACTTAAGCATATCAATTTCTCTTTACTTGCTATTTTAAATAACAGATTGATATCTCAACATCAAAAGAAAAATATAATGCTTCCAATGAAAATGTCTAAAGATGTTATTCTGGCTGCCTATTAAAATAGGTTTTGCTTTGTAAATAATACTGTATCTTTGTAAGTAGTTGTTCCTAATTTCTATTAAATATATTTTGTGTATATAATTTTATATTTGTTTGCAATGTCAAACTGAACAAATTATGTATTGTTTTTACATAAATTGGATAAGGACAACTCTTAACACAAAAATTACATCTGAAGTCTTTAACTGAATCAATTTCATAAGTTTCTAAAGGGAGACTGTTGTTGAAATAATGATATTTATTTTGAAGAGATGGTACAGAGTTTAGGTAACTATGCCTAAAGAGGTTGAAGCAATTCATGGCAATGTTTGGTTTTCCCTCTCTATCTCTCTCTTTACATGTTTCATCTTTTCATGTCTTGATCATACTAACAGAGGACTGGAATTTAATGCTACCTAGGCAATTTCCATTACTGTATTTTCAATCTGATTTAATATGATTCTCCCATTGTGAAAGTAATTTATTGGGAGAAAAACAAATACAGATAAATGGAATACTTGATTACTACCAGCTGTGGAAATGGTAAAGTTTGTTCTGTATTAGACTGGAGGCTAAATCACAGACAAGTGATTTAGGATCATTTTGATAAAAATAAAAGATTGTACTACTTAAAGAATGTACATTGGAAGTACAGACTTATCCCACTGCTGGATGAGCAAAATGAGGAGGTGCGTCAACAAAGCAGAGAATTAAAGACTAGATTGTAGTCTTTATGAAATATGTTTTTGACATGTCACAAGGTATATGTACTGATTGAAAGATGATTGATCTTGTTAATATTGTATTATGATTGATGAAAGCATTCAAACTTTTTATAAATGATGATACCTCATAAGTGACATGAAAATGTTTGACTGTGCTTGATTATATGGTAGAGTTGTAGAGTTGGCATAGCATTAATGTCATCAACTCAACCAGATCAAGAATTATGATCCACCATGAGTGCAGAAGTATAGAAGTTCCAGAATGTAACTTTGAGATCTGCCTCTTTTAGATGGTTCATATCTACCTCTGATCTTCCCTTTTCCTATAATTCATTTATTTTGCTAGTTATAGCATAGTTTTAGTGGCTTTCTAAAGACCTGCAGATTTAAATGCGTGTTTTTAGTCAAATCGCACAAGGTTTCTCTAGAGTTGTATTGAAATATTGCTAATTGTAGACAAACCTTAGTTAGATTATTAAAAGCTGTTTAACTGAGATTTATTGAAGCATATCCCAATTCCCTATAACTGGTTCAAGTGCAATAGCATATTTGAGAAGACATTTCCCTTTGGATATCCAGCTGACTCAGAGAAATTCAAAATATAAAATCTCACATAATGGTCAATGATTCCAGAAGCATTAATCATTTGCTTAAAACAAAAGTTTCTTATTGCCTCCATCCAGACATCAGTTTAATAAAAAAAAATCCTGCCATTATTTTAATTATATGAGTTTATCCATGTTTTAACTGTTGATTTGCAAAACAAAATAGTCAAAAGGTATCATAGTAAGTACAGGTCAGTTTCACTATTTGACAGGGCAATGATTCATGATATTGTTATTTATCTTGATATTTTAATTAATACCAAAAATCAAATAGTAATTACTGTGGTCTTTGTGGGCATAGGTTCTTTGAATAGTTTGCCACACATTCACGTAAAATCCTAAACTAAATTTCATTTCATGTTCTAGTCCTTGATAATGCTTTCAGTGATGTTTCTCAAGACTGAGAAAGTTTCTTTACTTGGCATCCACATAAAAGTTTGATGTTAATAGACAAAGTTTTCATCACAAAAGCAGAGGCCCCATTGTGTTGTTGTGCATATATTTCAAACAGCAGATAGGGATGAGAAATACAACATTTCATAGTATTGCAGACAAAATAACCCTACAGCACCACAGTATAAAGAACAGATAGCAGGGACACTTCCTATATCTTATTGATAAGGACAATGGAAAAGAAAGAGGGGCTTATATTTTTATGTCTGTTTTTGTTGATTCTGTTTTTCAGCCCCTTAATTTAGCTTACTGTTTTTATTGGATATGGAAATTATGCCAGCCCCTGGGCTAGTATATTTCCTTTCCATTTTGTGGATGTATTCAGAGACCTGGGAGTTTGAACTGATAGCACTAGATGTGAGCCATGACATCTCCTGTTTTTTTAGCTGAACTTTCATTTTTCATTAGTTAGACAGCCACAAAGACAAAAGTGTATACTATCACACAATGAGGTTCCTCAATGAAAATCCTCATTGGACCTCTTTCTCTATGGAGGACCATCTCTTTTTCCACAGGAAGGAAGGTCTACAATATTTTATTACTTGTAGAATGCCACTCCAGAAACTGTAGCAGTGTTTATTAAAAGTACAGCGCCAGCTAAGCTAAACAATTACTGCCATAGTCATTTTCCTACATCCACGCTACTTAGTTCTTTATGATAACTATACTATTTTTATAGCTTTAATCTCAAATGCAAGTCTTTTTTCACAATAGAAATCAGGGAATGAATCTGTGACATTCATAATTTATGGTTCTATTTTGTTTATCGTGAATAGAGTAAGAGAGAAAAATCACACTGGCTAAAATAATTCTTGTATTCCTTAGTTTTGAAAATAAGAAGGACAATACCTCTAAGAATAGTTTGTCAAGTCATCCACTGCCTTTTAACTGCCGCAGATGTCTTCCAATTGTCAAAATAATATACCAAGTTATAAGCACTGAAAATAAGGCTATCTCAATTCAAAGAAAGATGTAAAGCTTTGTACAAAATTGTTTTTTTTAAAGACATCCAGATAGATTTATGTGTATGCAAAGTCAGTAGAGGTGTATTTGAAGGTAAGATCAAAAAGGCCTGGGAATGATTAGAAGTAACACAGTCAGGGTCTTGTTTTAAACAAGAAGGGAATGAAATATTTTAATGGATGCAAAAAGAAATGGTAAACATAAGAATGGCAAAAATGAAGAGATATACCACTATTGTGAATGGATGTAGTAGAAGGAATGCTGAGGAATTTTTTTAAAGGTGTTGCAAAGCAATGAGTGCAACACAGATGGGAAGAAGAAACATGGTAAATAAAGAAAAATGTTTAATCTTCCATTTTGAGAGATAAAGCCAAGAAAACAGAAAAGCTAACGCAGATTGTTTTCTACAAACTAGAGAAAGTACTGCAGAAGGGACTTCGCTGTAAAATAGTCAGTGGTGTTTTTCAATTACCAAAATAGATTTATATTTAAGAACACAGTGTAGTATTGTGGATAACTGTGGTAGTGGTTATATGTAGAGAATCAGGTGATGGATTTGTTCCAATTAGCTGCACATAAATTGAACACCAGTCAAACATAACTTTCCCCTTCTTACAATTGTGAGACATATATACTGTATTTGGTCAATAAGAAAACTGAAAAGTCTGCACATTTTCTACACGTTTATGATCAATGTTCTCCCCGATTCTCAATACATAGTCATGAGTTCCAAACTCTCATTCCTTAACCACACCAAGGAAGGGAAGGCTATGACTCAGTTGTCAATAGATGATACCTATCTCTCATTCACTCTAATCTTTGGTATAGTGTCTTGATATAGGCCTATCTATAAATACCAGGAAAGCAGAGAATAATCTTTGTTATAATCTATAGCAGAGTAAACAATATTGTGCTCGTGGACCCTTCCTTTGTATCTTCTAGAATCTAGATTCTAAGCTGCAGATGACATTTTTTAAAATAGGACCTTTAATTTATAATGAAGAAAGTATTGCCATGTTACAAGCACCAGATACTAACATATGGATCCTGTAGATAGTCTTAGAAAATAAAAATGTTAGGTAACTACAGCTTAGCACCTGGTTTGGAAATACACTCACCTTTCAAGAAAAAATAGAAAGAGTGAAAGAGAATGGGGGTAGAGAGAAACTAGAGGTAATCACAAATGAGATGTATTTTATGACTGGCTGTACTGACTATGACAGGCATTTGTCAAATGGAAAAGTCTATCTGGCAGCCATCTGTAACAATGTTCAGTATGCCAAAATGATAGCCTACTTCTGAACTACTCCATGACTGTAGGTAGTCTGAATTTATAGCTTTATGCAAAAATATGTATCACACCATACTGACAACTTTATAAAATAGAAAAGAGAAGAGCAAAAAGTTGTGTAGACTGAGAATGTGGTGATTGGTTGTGAATTTCTCCAAAATTGATAGAACTGCACAAAAAGGGTTTTATGATTTTCTGAAGGCACAGTATTGATTTGAAAAATACATTGTTTAGAATATATTTTAGGCTTCGGTCCTATAGACTTTTAACCTATAGGGTTATTGGAATTAAGAAATAGTTGGAACTCTATCCAGTGATGTCTTGTCCTGACCTAATACTTATACAATATTATTTAGACTATCAAGAAATATTCTTTTACTTCACAATTATATTTAATGACTGCTACTGTTACATGTTAAAATATTGGTACTTATTGAAATTTAAATAAAGTTTTTAAAATAAGCAACAAAAAAGAATGCCAAGGACAAGAATATTTTGATTTTATATTTATGTCTTTATGTCTTCATTTTCATCTTAACCTTGTACATACTTCATCAATACTACAAATGTTTTCCTTTCAAAAATTATTTCATTTTTGGTCTCCAAGTGACATCCTATATAGAAAATGTTTTTATCATAAAGATACTGCATTGACTACAGATTGTAATTATTTATTAACACTTCTAAACATGGAAAGAATAATTGTTGAATAGTTGAATTGAGATGCAAATTTGAAGCCCTGTAGCAAAATATTTCCAAAGAGAATTTGAAAAAAAGTGTTGTTAGGTTTCTGTCAAATTACTGTTGCAAACCTCGCTGATAGTCTGTAAGTGAGAAAATATCAAGTAATTTCAATAAAAGGGAAATGTTTTCAACCTCATGTTTCTCCATTTTCAAATTAAATATTATTGCTCCACTGCATTTTAAAATGTTTTTAGTTTCAAAATTTAAATGGTCTTTTATAATCTATTGTTTCAAATTCCTAAATTGAATATTCACAGCTAAAACATTTGGTGTTGCTTTTTTTTTGGCACTGTTTTGATATGCATATCAGTGTGAAATCACAGCTGCCAGTTCTTTAACTGGTGTTAGCTTTCATATTTATCAAGTTCTTCCCAAGAACCTAGGACGTTATAATGTATCAGTGTAATATATGTGAGGAACCCAGCAATATGACCTTTTGTAATTGATAGATGGAAATATTTGTCAATGCACAGATTTTCTAAGTGCCATCCAAGCAGGGGTGGGATTCTACAGGTTTGCACCTATTCTCTAGAACCAGTTGTTAACATTCTGAGCAGTTCGGAGAACCGGTTGTTAGAAGAAATTACTGGCCTAATCCTGTAAGGAAGGCAGGAAGGGAACATTCTGGTGTTGCTTACAGAAACTGCCTCTCCATTAACCCTTATTACATTCTTGACAGGACTAGACTTCCTGTCTCAGGAACATGTCTGGAGTTTTTTCCCCCTCCTTTGCTGGTACTTTGGTTGTGTGGAGTGACCATTCAAAGTTACACAATGGTACTGAAAAAAGTGACTTATGACCATTTTTCACACTTACGATTGTTGCAGTCATGAGAGGCCAGGCGAGGAGGTGTGTGCCTCAATGTGAGTGATGTTGAGTTGGCCACACCTAGCCAGTCATATTACCACCAAGCCACGCCCACCAACCAAGCCACGCCCACATAACCAGTTGTTAAAACAATGGAATCCCACCCCTGCATCCAAGACTATTGTTATGGCACCCAGAAGCAAATAATCTTTGGGACCACTATAGTTGGCTTATTGCCATTATCTTTCAACTTCTATTTTTAGACCTGTACATTTGGTGATCTCCAATTCTTTGTCTTCTATTATTCCATGGCATTATCGTATCAGTTATCTACGCATTCTTTTCAACCATAGTTAAATTTGATGTGTGATGAACCAAATTCTTATCGTATTTATCAATGACTGGATTTCAATTTCTGATTTTCCATAAAATTTAAGTTCATTTATATAAAGCAAATGTGAGAATTTATTAGTATTTAAGAACCAATATGTATTTTCTTCAATAATACTGAAAGTTGAACAACAACAATGACAAATAATAAGATTGATGATAAGTCACCCTGGAGGATGCCTCTTCTAATATTAACAAGCCCAAATTTTCATTTCCAACCACCAATTCTGTCGTCTTATTTTTCCTATAAACATTCTGATGTTTTTTCTGACCACAGCTATTTCCAAACATTTCATGAGCCAATTATGTGGTAATGAATCAAACACTTTTTCATAATCAATCCAGACCATATGTAAATCATTTTATTAGCTTTTGTAATTTTCCAATCCTATTTTATCAGTCAAAGATTGTTCTTTTCTACCTTTGCATTTTCTTTTATTTCCTTTCTATTCTGTTGGGAGATTGTTATTTTCTTCTAAACAATCTTGGATATTGTTATCCAATCTTGGATATATTATTGCTAAATAATCTAGGATGTTGATTCATTTCCAATATGTGTTTTACCCAAACTAATTTTTTCTACACTACTCCATATTCCCACATTATTTTTGGTCCTGCAACAACAGAAGTGAAAATTGAGCTTTTATATATATATAAACAGAACTCTCTCCTTTTTACAATTACTTACCAATATTAATCTTTTTCTCTAGATTATAAGATAACTTTCCAAGTTTGTTTTACTCCTTTATAAGCTATTTTGGTGGTTAAAAGTATTATCAATATAATTAATATTAATTATAAATGGGGTATGGGAAAAGAGAATCCCAGTAATAATTTGAATATGATTACCTAAAAGAACAATGCAGGTTCCCTCCTTTTTCTTGGGATAGAAATGTTGATAGGATCACTTAATGGAAATGAACACATGAACATGCATTCAAAAAATAAGATGTAGTTAATTTCACTCCCTGAATAAGATAGCCAGCAAAAAAACATCATTTTCCCCATTAGTACCTATATGGTTTTAATGAGCTCTATATCTCAACTAGCTTTTAATGATTTTTTTTTGTGTTCTCCAAGTGATGTACAGCTTGTTGCCATCAGGATTAAATCAGATACACAAAACAATGCATGGAACTTCAAGACTGATTATTGAGCCATTCCATCATGGGCAAGTGACTGAAATGTGCTCTACTGGATTAAATATTGACAGAATCCCAGGGCTAACAAGGAGATTGACCTCTCTTAGGCAGATCCTGACCCTTTCTTTAAGGGGAATAAATAAATCTTTGGTTTATTGGCATGCAGTATCAGTTTCCTTCTGAGTTTGGATTGCAATGCCACCAATTTAAGAATTTGGAAGATAAAGAGGCAGGGCTCATAGCTTTCCACTTTTGCTTTTTGTGATTTTATTGACCTAACAGAGATAGTGGGAAGCTAATTCAGATGTTTCATCAAATAAATCAACAAATTTCACTTCCCTTTTGCTATGGATTCTTTTACAAATAATTCTCCCACTCCTAGCATAGCGTTTTTTTGTAAAAGTATAGGAGAATTTTATTTTTTCATGCACACTAACATTTAGCACAAATTTATTTTCAACATGAAGTTCTAAGCAGGATAAAACATGAGTTTAAAATCATTGTTTTAATTTATGCTTGTACCATTTTAATTTGCTAATATCAGACTTAGTTCTATCCGGAGTTTTTAAAAAGGCATGTTGAATTTAGTTGCAATTTCTATTTCTCACAGTCAGATGAAGTGTCATTTGGCCTGGATCTGATGGTAGGTGAAACTTTGATTAGATCTTCCATCTCCCTTCTAGCACCATAAAATCTGCAGTGGTTTGTAATTTGCAATTTCTTCTGCTTGGCATTTCTCCAGGTTTTACCCTCAAAAATGCTTCATAGACTTGAGCACCCATAATCTAAACTAAGTCTTCTATCCAATCTTTTTTTGGATCCAGTAGGCATTTTTCCCCTCTTATTTAAAATCCAATGTTTATCTTCAACACTTTCTAGAGTGAACTCTGCCTCAGCTATTTTAGCTGCCTCCTTTTCTAACCTTCTGTCTAGGTTTTTCTTTCTTAAGGAAATGTTTTTCCTTCTTAAATCTACTTCTAATGTTATCATGGCATCATATGTGTATACTAGCTTATCTGCAGCTCCTCTTTCTCCTAGGAGAGTTTTCTTCTGAGAATCTTAATTAGAACTTAGAAGTTAGAATAACTTTATTATCACTTTGAATGTACATTAACCAGCATACATTAAAATGAAATTTCATTACGTACAGCTCTCACAGGGTCGCCACCTCCAATATACTCTACATAAACATGACTAAATAAATAAATACAAAATCATGCATATATCCACATATACTATATGACACAGAGAAACAACACAGTCTAGTCCGGATGTATGCATGTACATGGTGAGAAAAACGAATCTTGCCAGTTTACCAGATGGATGACATAGGGAACAAAACTGTTACAGAATTTGGTAGTCCTGCTAGAAATACTTCAAAACCTCCTCCTAGAGAGGAGCAACAAAAACAGACCGTGAAATGGGTGTGTGGGGTCTCTAACAATGCTTTGAGATCTAAGCACATAGTACACTGTGCAATTAAGGCTTAGTTCCTTATCAGCAAAGCAAATAATAATTGCTTTCTTGTTTTCTGAAAGAAAGTATGGATATATGGATAATCATATTTTCATATAATAATAATAAACCAAACAAGAAAAAAAAGAACCAAACTTAAGAAACACGTAGAAGACTTCTGACCTTCTTTTCAACAGATTATTACATTTTTACTATTCTTCCACCTTAAGTATTTTAAAAAGTCCCTTTACCTCTGGATTAATCCTCATCTTTCTTAGTCTTCAAATCCATAAATCATCAATTCATTGCTTTCTATAAAGCAGAGGTGTCCAACCCCCAGCCCACAAGCCACATGTGGCCCTGGACAGTTAACAATGTGGCTCCATAAGATTGTAAACTCTTAATATTATTATGTGATTTATATACATTAACTACATTATATATTTCATGTGAAGCCTAAGACATGATCTCTTCAATCAATGCAGCCTTGACAAGCCAAAATGTTGGCCAACCATGACACGAGGCTTCCAGTCTTTCTGAAAAGATTTTGTTATTTGAAACAGGTCAGTTTTACTATTTCTGGAGATTCTGACATTATCACAATCCATTCATCCACTGTGAAAATTTCAAGTCTTCTTCCATCATTGTGCATAGGTATGTGAAAAACCAATGACAAACTATGAAAGTTGTTTATCAGAACCACTACTTAAGGAGATGAACTCCATTATCTTTGGCCCTTATTTTTATCCTATCTACCTAATCCAGAAAAAGCTCTTCCTCTTTGGAAGAGCTTTATAACTCCCACTGTCTTAAGAAAGTTCAAAACATCCTCAAAGATCCATCTCATCCTGGGAACCCTTTTTTTGAACTATTACCAATTGGTAGACGGTACTGAATAATAAAAACAAGGACAAATAGGCTGAAAAACAGCTTCTATCCCAGGGCAGTAGCACTTTTGAATTCTGCTGTAAGTGCGGTATTGGTGTGGTATCGGGGTTTCTGCTTCAATGCGTGAAGGATGTGTGTGTTTATTTTCATGGTCATGGTCATGATGTGCACTGAAGATGGTGTTTGATTTCGTTGTACGAGTTGCAATGACAATAACTAAACTAAACTAAACTAAAAAGGAGAAGAAACTTGATCTGGTCTATGCTGAAAGCCTCCTTATGGGTGGGGACAATACTTGAAGGGGGATTGGGGCAACTCTTCCTTAAGGGCCAGTGATGACACTCAGATTTTGACAAAAGAAATATATTGATAACTTTATCAAAGACCTTACAATTTACCTAACATCATTGTTAAAGGTAAGGTAAGGTAACACACTCACACTGTCCTGTCGTCATTCCTGAGCATCACATTAATTTGTCTACATTTTGATCATTTCTTACACACTGCAGCCTCTGGCTATCAAAAGATTTCCTACCTGGTCACAAACCACTTCTCCAAAATCTCAGGACAGATTCCACTAAGACTCATCATTTATGGATTAAGCATCCTATTTTTAGCAAACTCCTTTCCATCAGGAGCTCAAGGAGACTTACAGTATATTTCTTTTTATTTTTTTTATTTCCCCCACAACAACAACAATCCTGAGAAGTAGGGTGGCTTAAGTAAGAATAAATAACCCAAAGTTGCTGAGTGAGTTTCTGTGGCTGAGAGTATACTGGAAACCTGGGTTTCCCTGCTCAGTCCTTGCTCATTGTATATGACACTGAATTACTTCATCATTATAGCCTGTGCCCATGACATTGAGCCGAATATATTTTGCACAAGAAATCCAGTACAATCTTCCTTCACTCTGTTAAGTTGCTAGGTAACACTCCTACAGCATTCCAATTAGCTATGCACCCTGCACAACACAAACCCACTATTGTATCGTTTTTGTCTTGAAGAAGTAATTAACCCAAAGCTTTTTTCTTTTCTGGTGTCTTCCTTTGCTGTCCCTATTTCTATAACGGCAATCCTCCAAGGAGCCTTTTTTTTCTCCCATCCTTTGAAGTAGCTAGCCTATTTTGTCCTTATGTATACCTTTATTTTGTAACACGTTAAGAATGAAAGAGAACAGAGGTCTATTTCATCCCTGTTTCATTTGATACTGAACATTTTTTATTTCTATAGCATCTGTTTACTCTGCTGAGTGATAAAAAGTCACAATAATGTGATGGCAATTCCAAAGCCCAAGGCAGACCACCCAGTACAGTGGGAAATGCAGCATTATTGCATCATAGCGAAAAACTCCAAAGACAGATCTCCAAAACAACCCATCTGTTCCCTCTGGCATTTGGCCTTCCTTAATTCACTCAGGTCACAATATCTCTCAAACTGCAGCCAGGCATTTCTCTCCTTTGTTCTGTTAACTGTTCTTATTGCCATATGTTAAATGACAATGCAAATAAACCATTTTTTTTCTTATGCTGTAAAATAGTGGATATTGGTAGCTGTACTAATGAGACAAGGTTACTGCTTCAGTGAGATATGCAAAATCATCCATCATAGTTAGTCACGGTCGACCACTTTCCTAAAGATAACTTGCTCACCATAACATATTTCAGCCAGGCAGTAGAAGTCGTTTTGTTCTGTAATAAGCAATATGGGTCATCTTAGAGTGATTGATGAAGGAGGTAAAGTCTCTGTCTCTCCCTCCCCCACTCTTTCTTCTAGAAACTTCTTATGGCCAAACGGACCAATAATGCTCAACTGCTCATAGAGAGTAAAGAAAAGGAAAAAAATAGTATAGAATGACAACCAACTTTCTTGGTAATAACAGATTTGGAAGGGACATTGGAACAGAGGTGGTATTCAGAAGGTTCTGATCAGTTCAGGAGAACCAGTAGCAGAAATTTTAAGTAGTTCGGAGAACCTACAAATACTACCTCTTTTTACAGTATCCTTCCCCTGCCACTCCCACCAAGCCATGCCCACAGAGCCGGTAGTAAAAAAATTTGAATCCCACCACTGCATTGGAGGTCTTCTCGTCCAACCCCCTGCAAAAACAGAAGACCCAACCATATACCATTCTGGACTATTCAGATTGTCCAATCTCTTCTTAAGAACCTCCCAAAACTTTTGCACCCGCAACTTCTGGAGACAAGCCGTTCCATTGATTAATTGTTCTCAATGACAGGAAATTTCTCTAGGTTGTTTGTTAAGCTTCCTGCAATCACTTCTTGTCCTGCGCTCAGGTTGGGAATGGGTTGTACTCCTTTGTGACACCACTCACATATTGAAAGACTGCTATTATGTCAACTCTCACCTTTCTCTTTATTTGGCTGGACATAGTTCCTGCAGCTGTTCATCATATGTTTTAGTCTTCCACCCGCAGATCATCTTTTTTTAAAATGGTTTTTATTGCAGTTCTCAAAAATACAAATCTCAATCATAGTCTTAACAACGTTTTGGCATCAACAAATACATACATCCTATATACATATATTTATAATCATATGGATTGTCATGCCCCTGTTGGAATCTGATTCTGAGGGGGAGGTTGAGCAGCTGATAGGGAGTGAGAATGTGGCTCCGGTGGCTATGGAAGAAATTGGGGAAGAGCACAGCCCGACTGGGCATTCAGAGGAAGACCCAGGGTCACCTTCTCTTCATCTTAGGGCATGCAAGGAGGAACGAAGAAGGGAGCAATGTGAATTACATGGGTTACAGGGGAGAAAAGGGCCCTGATTCCCTTCATTAGCTGCAGCTGGGAAGACAGAATTTAAAAAGAGCGTTTGTGCATAGCACCTTTCTGGAAGCAAAGTGTGAATTATCTTTGTTTGTCAAGTCTAATCTTGGTTCTGGCATCCTCCCAACTGTATGTGTTTCATTATCTTTTGGAAGTCTGCAATTCCTTATCCTTCCCTGTCTTGTTAATTGCTGCACCGTGGTTTGTGTTGGTTTTTATTTATAATTTGTATGTACTTTGGGTTCAGACTGAATTTCTTCCCTTTAAAAACTGTTCTTGGGAGAGTTTTTTCTCCAGCTGATGATAACTGGATATTGGGGGCCAAGTTGCAGGTATTAAAGGGACTTTACCTACTTTTGTGACTTTGTTGCTTTTCTGTCACACCCTGGGTCATCACATTGATAATCTACAAAGATCTCCTGCTTTATTTACCATAATCCTTCTTCCTAATATTTATATCTGTTTTTTAACCACTTATACCATTTATCCCATCCTGTGTAATATTCAGAGTCTTCCTTGTCTTTCATTTCCAATGTGAGCTTATCCATTTCAGCACATTCCAGTACCTTTTGTAGGATCATCTTTGATGCTATTCTCTGAACTATTTCTAGTGTCTCAATACTTTTTTTTTTCTATTGCGGTGACTAAAAGTGGATTCAAAATTGGAAAACGATGGCTTTCATAGAATCATAGGTGACTGGACAACATTAACTGAAAGACTTGAAAAATTAATTGAAGTAAATGAGATAGTTCTGAAAAAAGATGCTTTTATTATTGAATGGTAGTGGGATGCAAGTATTTAGTTTATTAGGCAGCTTATCTGTCCCACAAAAACTTTCACAATGTAGGTTTGCAGACTTAGAAAAAATAATGCAAGAACACCTGAGGCTCAAACCATTAATAATTTCAGGACATTTCATGGTTTCATGAGTGGAAACAGAAAAATGGACAGCCTTAACTGTACATAACTTATAAAACTATCTGAACATTGTAGATTTAATGAAAAGCTAAATAATGCATTGAGAGACCAGCTAGCTTGTGTATTTCTTAAGGAAAGCATTAATAAATCATTCTGAAAAGACACAAATTTAACATTTAAGACAATGGCTATAATGGCCATTTCCATGGAAAATGGTGTTAAAGAGATATTATAGAGTTACAGTTGGGACTAACGCAAGAGTAACCAGTCCAGGTGAATTGTACAATTGTTGTGGCAGAGGTTTGTCAAACTCAAGCCTACTTAGTCTATGAAATATCTTCATACTTACATTTTCAGCCTAAACCCCTTAACAGAATCAGCATCTCAGAATGAAAAACAATTTGGGGGACTTAACAAAATCTTAATTTTGTTGGGTTCTATCTAAGATTTTCTAAGGTTTCAAGTCATACAATGTTGACTTCATCCGCGTTAAGTAGTATTTGCTTTTAATGGAGATTTAATATTTAACTACAGACATTTCAGGCAGAAGTAGAAAAACTTTTGTCTGAAATCATGGAAAGCACTTAATTATGGGGATCATGACTATCAACTATAATTCTTAGATATATGCGAGGATATTTCCAATTTTCAAATGTCAAACTTTACATACATAGTAAGGAATACATTAATAGAGGCAGACAATTTGTTGTTTCTTATATTCCATCTGGGGAAACTGGTAGTTTTAGATGCAGTGTCTTTCTTTCAGATAAATGTGAAGCGCAAAGAAGAGCAACTAGGATGATTAGGGGTCTGGAGACTAAAATATATGAAGAACGGTTACAGGAACTGGGTATGGCTAGTCTAGTGAAGAGAAGGACCAGGGGAGACATGATAGCAGTGTTACAATATTGAGGGGCTGCCACAGAAAGGAAGAGGTCAAGCTATTTTCCAAGGCACTTGAAGGCCAAACAAAGAATAATGGATGGAAATTGACAAAGGAGATGTTCAACCTAAAAATAAGGAGAAGTTTTCTGACAGTGGGAACAATCAACCAATGGAACAGCTTGCCTTCAGAAATTGTGGGAGTTTCATCACTGGAGGCTTTCAAGAAGAGATTGGACTGCCATTTGTCAGAAATTGTGTAGGGTCTCCTGCTTGGACGTGGGAGTTGGACTAGATGACCTTCCAACTCTGTTAATCTGTTAATCTGGTAAAATTAATCTACTTAAGCCCCCATTCAAATAATTTTGAAACTGAATCAAGGATATCCACAGCACCAGTCCTTGGTTTAACAATGACAGAGATGATCGAGGTGCTGCCTTTTTTAATTTGTATTTTATTGATTTATTTTTATCCTGCCTTTGTTAGTTTTATATCTAATCAAGGTGATGAATGTAACTACTACATCTATTTTTCTCCACACAACAAACTTGTAAGATGTGTTTGGTTGGGAGAGAATGAGTGGCCCAAAGTCACCCAGCCAGCTTTCATGCCTAAAGCAGGACTAGAACTCACAGTCCTGCTTTAGGTTTCTATCTTGGTACCTTAACCACTAGACCAACTGGCTCTTTGTGTTGCACAAACATTGTGTTACAAACATTGGGTTGCACAAATAATAAATGCATGTGCTGCATGCATGGAAAAAGAGTTGGGTATTCAGTAGTCTGGTCACCCACCCAGTTTGAAGCTAAGAAGTGGCATGGTCCTGAACTGAATGATTAAATTGTAAAATCTCTAACACCCAGATGATAAGAGTCTTATTTTCCCAATATGGCAGTATGGAATGGTTGTCGTGACTATTCTATAAATTGGAGTCAAAACTAAGAAGCCTTCCTCCTTTTAGCCAGCTGCTGAAAAATACAAATAATTAATAGTTAAGAAACTATGCTATCAGCCATTAGAAGGACTTGGCTTTAACTGCAACAAAGAATAATATTGGAATGTTCCTTTTTAAGTTTTTAGAGTACACTTAGGTCCAGATCTCAGCCTTTGTTAGAGCTATTGAGTGTCTCTCTAAGTATTGTATGCAAACTTGGAAGAAAACTAATCAAAGTAAATTGCAGGCTATCAGAACAAATTGCAGTCAGTTGAAAGGATTGGATAGAGCTTAATTCAATTATATTAGTTCTTCAGCAGCAATATTTTTGCATATCTGTTTTCCATTCTAGGAGTAATTTTTAGACACCTTTTCTCTAGTATCAAGAAAATTTCAGTTTCTGTTTTCTTACATTTTACTGTTTAACATTATGGTTATCTACCCACACAGTTGGATAGTTCAGTCTTCCCGAGCTGATTACCAATGCAAATGATGTACTGCACTCTACAGACATTCCAAAAAATAGATAGACTTCCTTTTAAAATGTAGGCATAAAGAGGATAACATAAACCATCTAACCAGAGTATGTTTCAGTCATTTTCAATATTCTCCTAGCCTATATCATGATACATCAGCTAATATTTGGTTTGTTCTAACCATGGTTTGTTCCATAACCCTCATGTACATGTTAGACTAATGTGGACATGACATGTAACCAAAGCTTAATTCTTGACATGCAATTCAGTCTCGTTGCACTTAACAGCCACTTTCCTCTTGCTTTCTGTAACTTTCTCCACTGTATGAAAGAGTCAGGAATGGGAACATTTAAGCAGATCTTATTGGAATTATTACAGATGTGAAGGAGGATCAGAGAACAAGCACCATCCAGCCCAAATAGGGCTTTAAAATAAAGAACCATAAGACATATATTACTTTATCTATGAAAAGGCATTATTTCTTATTTTCACCCTGCTTTAATTTATTAGCTCATGTAATTGTCCCTAGGGCAGGTTGCTCTTCCTAGAGCAGGGCTGTTAAACTCCTGGCCCATGGGCCAGATACATCACGTGTTGGCCACACCCACACCCAGTTTAGTGAAGGGAAAAAAAGTCCCAATACGTCACGTGATGCTGCCATGACCACATGAGTTTGACACTCCTGTCCTAGACCATCATGAGACCAGACTGTGCATTGGAACCTTGTATTCAAGTCTTATAAAAACCATATAGCCACATTCTCTTAAAAGGAAGAGCGGAGATCTCAAAACAGCATCTTATCAATTCATGCATAAGTCTGTGCCGGCTATCTTGTCTTCTGTATTAGATTGGAAGGATCCAGATACAAGAATTTCTTCTCACACATACACATGCACATACCTACCCATATATATCCAGTGTCTTGCAATTGGCAGGTTCCTGATTTTATCAAAAAAAATTTATATTTGTGTGAGTACATTTTGTCCTGCCTTTATTAACAAGCAGTACCAATCCTATTTGAAAGGGAATTATGTCCTCGATACTTTTTTCTCCCGTTTAATCTCTTATTAAGTCTGAACTAGGAAAATGTATGTTGTGCAACACACTTAGAAGATCCCATCTTGGCTTCTTTTCTTAAGTATTCACTGACAAGAAGAATGATTTCAGTAGTAAAGAACACTTCTCTAAAATCCTGGTTGTTTGGGAGTGTTTTTTAATCTGGAAAAAAATGTTTGATTTGCATTTCGGAGACAACTCAGAGAACATAAAAATAGCAATGAAAATCTAGTATTTCTGTGACTGCTAAGAACAGAAGCCAGACAACTAAATTTTCTTTCTATCTGGAAAAAAACACCCCCAAAATCAGATGGATATATTTAACCAGAGGAAGGGTAAAATTCTGCTTAGAAAATGATATGCATAATTATTTCAAATCTGAGGAAAGCTGTCTCCTTGGTATAACTAAATGATGGATCTCCATAAGCACGGACAACCAACTAAGCATCTCTTTAAGAAGGAATTCCATTGGGCGGGGGGAGGGGGCTGTCACTGAAGAGGCCCTGCTCCTAGTTTTATTTATTTATTTATTTATTTATTTTGTCAAGCAATTATAAGATAACAGGTATAAGTATAAACATAGTTATGAATACATGAAATGGATACATATAACAAAAATAAAAAGAAACAATAGGATAGGGATGGTAGGCACGTTGGTGCACATGCATACCCCCTACAGACTTCTTAGGAAAGGGGTGAAGTCAATAGTAGACAATCTAAGGCTAAAGTTTTTGGGGTTTGGGGAAGAAACCACAGAGTCAGGTAGAGTATTCCAGACATTGACCACTCTGTTACTGAAGTTTGGTGTGGTTTACCTTGAGTTTGTATCTATTGTGTGCTCTTGTATTGTTATGGTTGAAGCTGAAGTATTCATTGAAAGGTAGGACATTGCAATATATAATTTTATGTACTATACTTAGATTGGATCAAAGGTGGCATTGTTCTAGGTTTTCTAGTTCTAGAATTTCAAGTCTGGTGGCATAAGGTATTCTGTAGTGAGTAGAGGAGTGGAGAACTCTTCTTGTGAAATATTTCTGGACTTTCTCAACTGTATTAATATTAGATATGTAATGCAGGTTCCAGACTAATGAGCTGTATTCAAATATTGGTCTAGCAAATGTTTTGTATGCTCTAGTTAGTAGTATGATATTACCAGAGAAAAGGCTACGTAGGATTAGATTAACAACTCTTAATGCCTTTTTGGCTATGTAGTTACAGTGGGCTCTAGCACTTACATCATTAGAGATGAGTACTCCAAGGTCCTTGACAGAATTTGGATCATCAACAAGGTCTTGACTATTCAGCTTGTATTTTATTTTCTGATTTTTTTTTGCCAATATGTAAGACAGAGCATTTATTTGTTGAGATTTGAAGTTGCCATTTGTTTGACCATTCTGATGTTACCACACTAAAACCAAACTTACCAAGGGACTACAAACAGGACTTCCCCAATTGGCCTTATTGAGGAAATGTTTATGTATGTTCCCAATTAATTAGGGAACCCACGCACACTGGGGGTCACATCCTGAATCTGGTTTTTGTCTCTGGACAGTGGCAGGATGATCTTGGTGTTGGGGACGTTTCTGTTGAGCCCTTGTCATGGTCAGATCATTCGCTCCTTCGGCTGGACTTCCAGGCCGCTCCTCCCCATCGCAGGGAGGCGAACCAAATACGATGGTACCATCCCAGGCGCCTGATGGATCCAGATAGGTTCCTGATGGAGCTTGGGCCATGTCCTGACATTCAAACACACGACTTGGCTGGGGACCCGGTCGCCACCTGGGAAAGGGTGGCGGCTGGGGCCCTGGACCGGGTCGTGCCCTTGCGGCCTCTGACCTGGCGCCGCTCTCACTCGGCCCCTTGGTTTTCCAGGGAGCTGAGGGAGATGAAGCACCAGAAAAGATGCCTGAAGAGTATTTGGAGAACTACTCGCTCCGGACCCGACCGAACACTATTACGGTCTTATATTAAGACCTATTTAGTGGCGATAAGGATGGCAAAGCATTCTTACTTTTCCACCCTTATTGTGTCCGCAGGAAACTGCCCGGCCGCCCTGTTTAGAGTGACCCGCTCCTTCCTGGAAGGGGGAGCACGGGAGGACCCCTTGCAGGGACAGGCTGAGGACTTTTCAAATTTCCTGGTGGATAAAATTGCTCAGATCCAGGATGGGTTGGACTCTGAATGGGCACCTCTGGGTGGAGGGTCGGGGGTGGAAATGAGGCAATCATTTGGGAGGAGTTCGATCCTGTGACCCCCAAAGACGTGGACAGGTTGCTGCGGAGACTGAATGCTACCACATATTTATTGGACCCGTGTCCCTCCTTGCTGGTGTTGGCCACCCGGGAGGTGACACGAGGTTTCAGGGTATTATTAACACTTCCTTGAGTGAGGGATATCTGCCCGCCGCCTTGAAAGAGGCGGTGGTGAGACCCCTCCTCAAGAAACCGTCCCTGGACCCAACTTTGTTATCTAATTATCGTCCCGTCTCCAACCTCCGTTTTGTGCGAAGGTTGTTGACAGTATGGTGGCACAACAGTTTCCCCAGCACCTAGATGAAGCTGTCTATTTGGATCCACGCCAATCGGGCTTCAGGCCCGAGCACAGCACGGAGACGGCATTGGTCGCATTGGTGGATGATCTCTGGAGGACCTGTGACAGAAGTTATTCCTCTGTCCTGGGCCTATTAGATCTTTCGGCGGCTTTCGATACTGTCGACCACAGTATCTTATTGCGGTGGCTGGAGGGGTTGGGGGTGGGAGGCACTGTTATGTGGTGGTTCTCCTCCTTCCTCTCTGACCGCTCGCAATTTGTGTTGGCAGGGGGCAGAGGTCAGCCCCGAGGCCCCTGGTTTGCGGGGTGCCTCAGGGGTCGGTGCTCTCGCCTCTTATGTTCAACATTTATATGAAGCCGCTGGGTGAGATCATCCGTGGCTTTGGGGTGGAGTTCCATCAGTACGCTGATGATACTCAGCTGTACATCTCTACCCCGGGCCACCCCGATGAAGCTGTCGAAGTGATGACCCGGTGCCTGGAGGCCATGCAGTGTTGGATGGGGCGGAACAGGCTTCAGCTCAACCCATCTAAGACTGAGTGGCTGTGCTTCCCGGCACCCCGGTACAGCCAGCTGGTTCCATCGCTGGCTGTGGGGGGGGAAACTCTTGCCCCCACTGAGAGGGCTCGCAATCTGGGTGTCCTCCTGGATGTGCGGCTGTCATTGGAAGACCACATGGCGGCCGTTGCCAGAGGGGCTTTTGGCCAGGTCCGTAGGATCTACCAGTTGCGGCCCTTTCTGGATCGGGATGCGCTTCGCACGGTCACCTCCGCCCTGGTGACCTCCCGCCTAGACTATGCCAATGCTCTCTACATGGGGCTGCCTTTGAAGAGCATCTGGAGGCTCCAGTTGGTGCAGAATGCAGCCGCGAGGGTGGTACTGGGGGCTCCTTGGGGCTCCCACGTTACGCCACTTCTGTGTGAGCTGCATTGGCTCCCGGTGGCCCTCCGGGTGCGCTTCAAAGTCTTGGTTATTATCTTTAAAGCGCTCCATGGCTCGGGACAGGGATATCTGCAAGACTGCCTCCTGCCATTATTGGCCTCCCGCCGACCGATACGCTCCCATAGAGTCGGCCTCCTTGGGGTGCCGCCGGCTGGACGGCTGGCGACCTCGAGGATGCGGGCCTTCTCATTGGGAGCACCCCCTCTCTGGAATGAATTACCCCCAGAGATGAGGGCCGTCCCTGATCTCCTGACCTTCCGTCGTGTGTTAAAAACTTATTTATTTCGGCAAGCCGGACTGGCCTAGGGGTTTTAAATTTTAATCTGGTTTCTAATTTTTCTTAATTCAATTGTTTTAAATTTTTGTAGAGCCAAATATATCTAATTCTTTTAATTTTTAATATTGTAATATTGTATATATGTTTCATATGTGTATTTTTATTCTGGCTGTTCACCACCCCGAGTCCCTTTGGGAGAGGGGGCGGTATATAAGTTTAACTAATAAATAAATAAAATAAATAAATAATGTATCTGAGTCTCAACCTAGTTAGAGCTTAATAGACTAATAATAACAATTGAGCAATCAGCACAATAGTTTTAATATGGGCCTTATGTGGTACTATTTAGTAACTCCACTTAAGAATCAAGCAGCTGTGTTTTGGCCCAATTCCAGCTTCCAACCACCTTCGAAGACAACCTATGGAATACATTGCAACAAATCAGACTGAGGGTTATTAAATGAAGGATCACTGAGGTTAGGATATTTCAGTCTAGCTAGCATAAACATGAAAGCTGGGTATAGCCATTCCTTATCACTGAGACCACATATACTTCTAGTGATAGATTGGAATCAAGAAGAACACCCAGATTGTGTGTCTGTTGTTACTTAGAGAGAATGCTACCACATCAAATGAAAGTGGCATTTTTCTAATTTATTCTTAACCTCGAGGCAATTGTCAAATTTCTGCACCTCTCCTAAATCAAGAAATGGAAAGGAAAAAGAGAGCTGAATATCATCAGCATACTAATGAGAGTACTTCCAATATCCATTAATTTAGATATTGAACAGCAAGGGAGTAATAACTTGAGTCCTGGGGGAGCCTGTAATTCAAAATCCAGGTGCCTGAACAAGAAACTCTCATTACATTGCATTCACTTCACCTACAAATAGGAATGAAATTAATGTAACATGATCTCTGTGGGGGAGAGAGGTTCAGAAATGTGGAAAATAAATAAGCAAACAAAAAAATTAAAATAAATAATATATACCGGTTCAATCCATGCTCCGTCCAAAATATCCCACAATCACTGGTTCCAAAGAATTCAAGACAGCAGCATTTGCCCTTGTCTTTCTCTTAGTGGAAGACATGTGGTCAATTAGAAGATTCCATCATCATGACAGACACCATCCATTCTGTGTACATGGAGTTTAGAGTATACTAGATAATGCACGACCCATTTGGTCATCTTTTCAGAGAAAAAGAATGAGTACAGGTGGACAAAAAAGCAGTGGAGCAAATTTCCACCAACTTTCCAATTGACAGTGCTTGTGGGAAGCTGGCAAGGCGTGTCAGAAATCATTCCTCCTCTTTTTCCTTTGACCTGTAGAACTTCCTGTCACTTTGTTGAGCAGAGGGGAAACAAAGGGAACTATGGACCACAAGAAAAATTGCAATCCGACTTATTATGTTCCTAAGGGACCCTCCATCTAGAGAGAAAGAGAGACAACCTGTCAAAAGTTGTCACCCCACCCCCAGGTATGGCAACCTCACCAGCAGGCATTCAAGTTGCTGCCTTGTCCTTCTTTCACCACTCACTGCCATTAAGATATTTCAAACTCAGTTCCAAAGCAGCCAATCTCCACTCACCTGTCAGGCCTTCTCACTGGCTGACTGGATACAAGAGTAAGAGGGAGATGGGGTTAAGGATGGGGATATAGCCCTCCCATCTTCCCTTGTGTCACACAACCTAACAGTGTGTGCATGGTGATGCTGAAGAAGCACAGGAGACATGGATCCTGGCATTCTATAAGTTACTTGGTTCAATAATTGTTGCCCAGTGCCTTTCAATTTTGCCCAAGTGAAGGTTTCAGACAAACAGACAAAAAGTTTGAATAGTATATAGATAGATACCTTATGAAATATATCGATCAAAAAAGGACATTCCATAGCTAAGTAATATTAGTATGCAGACCTTTTTCCTTATCCAGGGCATTTCACCAGAATATTTAAAGGTCTGTAGAGATACCAGTGTTTCTTTATCAAACCTATTCCTCTTCAAATGGAGTTTTTAAAATCAAGACCTGGGAATTTCTAATCGCTTCAAAATTGAACAAGAATGATTTTCCTTAGGACTTCCTTGGTTTAAAAATGAGCTGAGCAAACTACATTTTCAGCTTGCTGAATGTTCTGCACCACTTGCAAAGGTAGCCCCATACAGTATGCTAACATTGCAGAAAGTTAAATAGGTGATTATGGTACCTTTTCTGGACTAATATAAAAATTAGAGCTGCAGCACTAGATTTCATTCTGGGCCACCTCTTTGCAGAGTTTATAAACATCAATCTGCCAGAAATATTTCTGTACCATTCTTTCCATTACAAATAAAGGATACAGACCCAAAATCTTAAACCATGTTAGCTCACACTTGATATAATACATGATAAGGTATTCTGATGCTGAAGAATAAAAATTTGGAAATGATTGAATGTTTTTATATACCAAGATAAAATTGAACCATTACAAAAATAATCATCTATATAGTTCTGTGCTGGTGTCAAACTGGCCTCCAACCTGTTATTCCAAAAGGCAGCAAAGTGACATTTAGCATTTCTAATCCCAAATGAAGCATAATACAACATAACTGTTGCCTCGTCAGCTTTGTTTCTTAACGAAAGCGAAAATGTAAAAGACAAAACAGAATGCAAACATGTTCATATCTGTAGGCTTCACCTCTTTCAGTATTGTTGGGGTTATGCCTTAATGCTGTCAAATTCGCTTAACTGGGAAGGACCTTGAATTGGCCCTGACACTTTGACACTTTCATCATTAAATGGTGTTTGCTGGGTATAACTTAATTAAAATGTTGCAGCAAATAGATCGACTGAATTGGTTCAAGTTTCAGAAGCCTGGAGCTTTATTTGGCTTTTGTGTGGTATTGCAGGCACCTCATCCATTAGTACTTTTAACAAGCCTTGATGATATCAAAATGACATTATGAGCATGGCCACCATTCTGACAGGGTAGTCCACTTCACTTGCAGATGTCACTAAATTCATTATGTTGGCTACAATTTTATACCAAGATTAAAATGAAGTTTTGAAAAATTGTCTTTCAAATAGTTGTTAATAGAGGTCAGGATGCCTCTCAGGTAGTTAACGTTTAGTCAAAATTATGTTCTTCACAGACAATAATATTTTTAAAAACATTTTTAAAATCCTATCTTTATTATTTTTATAAATAACTCAAGATGGGGAACACACAAAACATTCCTACCTTCTCCTATTTTATCACAACAACCTTATGAAGTAGTTTAGGCTGAGAGAGAGTAATTGAATGCAAACATGGGCCCAAAGTTACCAGCCAGCTTTCATGCCTAAGGCAGGACTAGAACTCACAGTCTCCTGGTTTCTAGCCTGGAACCTAGGCTAAACAGACTCCAAAACAAAACAAAAACAAACAAACAAATATGTTTATTTTAAATATTTGTAAATATGTAATTGAAAATATAAAATATTTTATTTTCCATCTAACATAAAGTACGGTATTTATTTTAGCAAATGTAATAAGTGAAAGAAAAAGGAGGTGAATATCATGATGCAATACGAAAAGCTTTGGTCAGATCAGTGTAACATTCCAGAGTATTCTTCTAACCTATTATAGTAGTAACTTTATCTCTAGCAGGACAACCTTTTGGCCTTCTAGAATGCCATGAAGAGCTAGTTCTTTTCCCAGACACTTGGATAGGATGAGACTGCAGCTCATTAGCTATGTGGTTTTGGGGTCCCAGGAGATGTAGTTCATATTTCTGTTGTTACTAATATTGTTTATTTTTATGCTTTATTGTTATGCTGTGAGTCACCCAGAATTATTGTGTATAAGATGGGCATCAAGAAACCCATGCTGGCTGCAGTTAATGGTAGCATGCCTATCTAAGGGTTCACAAGCAAGTTTTTTATGCTTTACTCAAAGATTTTGTCCAGTAGAGGTGTCAAGCTGATAGATCTGTAGTTTCTCAAATGCATAATTAAAACCACACACATATTTTATAATATTTAATACAATACATCCAAATGATTTATTAAGGACATGTTCTTCTCACATTCATCTATATTCTGCCAACACCATTTAGTTTTATTTGCCTGTTGCCTCCTCTCAGTAACCTTTCTATGTTTGTTAAAGATACACAACTGAAGACCATAATTTCTCAGCAGTTCACTGTTGTTTGACCTCATTATCTTTTGTAACTGTTCACCTATGTTTTAATCTGATTCATGAAGAAAACCCACATAATTCTATAGTCAATTATGATGTCATCTCCAATCTGATGATACCAGGGTTGAAATATGTTACATTTTTTTTCATCCATCAGCTTTTGGTGATGTCACATGGTTGCTCGCCACTATGAAATTTCATACTCCGAGTTACATGAAGCAGAAGTTGATGTGGCCAAAGAAGGAAAAAATCAATTATGAATCTTCTCACTGTACTAAAAACAAATGCACATTTTTTTCTGTTTTTATCTTACGCAGAAGTAATATATTGTGATTCTAACTAAGATTCAGCATGCAAGCAGGAGAGGTATCCTTTCATGCCATCTGCCACACATAGATATATATACCGTGTTTCTCACAAAATAAGGCAGGGCCTTATTTGTTTTCAGCCCCGAAAAAATGGCTAAGCTGTCTTTTCGGGGGTGAATTAATTTCTCTCCCCCCCATCAGCGGGTGGGCAGTAGCGGTGTTCCCGCCGGCACGACAACAGCAGCAGCGCCGGCGGGAACATGGAACCGTTTCTGCCGCTGCTCGGGTGTGTGCAGAAGAGGAGGCTTCCGCAAACACCCGAGCAGCAGCAGAAAACGCTTCCACGTTCCCGCCGGTATGACAGCAGCAGCGCCAGCGGAAACGTGGAAGCGTTTTCTGCCGCTGCTCGGGTGTTTGCGAAAGCCTCCTGTGTGACAGGACCGCTTCCCCCAGGCCGCTTCCTCCTCCCCTTCTCCCTCCACCCCACCCGGGGAAGGAAGCCCCCTCTCCGCTGCCCTTCCTCGGAGCGGCGGTGGAGTTCGCCCTCTCCCCCTAAATGGATAGGAGATGCGCATTAAAATCTCCCAAAGCCCATGCGGATAATACTGCGTTTGTGTTTCTGTAGGCCGGGAAAGAGCCCGCTGACAGACACTTCGGCACTCTCCAGCTTTTCCCTCTTAAGGTCAGGGCGTCCTGAAGCCTTTTTCACATGGGTGACCAGCCAGCAGCTTCCCGTCCATGGCACCTGCCTCATGGTGCTACTTTTCGGCCAAAGGTTCTCGGTCTTCCTGCTTCCAGACCTAATTTTTTTTCCCCAGTCGCTTTTCCACTTTTCTCTTTGCCCTCCGAAAGGGGTCAGTGGCGACTTTTGTCTCTCTTGCTCTTTGGGCTTCCGCAGCTTTGTTCTTGGCAGCGGCCGGGTGCGGGGCATGGGGGGATGTCCTTGTTTTGCGAGGTAAATGGCGGTGGTGCCACAGCAGCATTGTTTGGTTTTCTCTCGTGGTGGGCACGGAAAATGGTGTGGGGGAAGCCGCGGAATTGAAGATGGAATCCAGAGCCAGAGAGTTTGCAAGTGGAGTTTGTGAGGGCCCTGGGGGGACTCTTTGAAAAGGGGAATGTCCACAAACTCCCCTCTACGTGACATGCTCGGACAGCTACAAACCCCCCGGTCACCACCAAACCCTTTTAGAGGGTAAAGAGAAAAGCGGAAAAGCGACTGGGGAAAAAAAATTAGGTCTGGGAGCAATGAGACCGAGAACCTTTGGCTGAAAAGTAGCGCCATGAGGCAGGTGCTGTGGACAGGAAGCTGCCGGCTGGTTGCCCGTGGGAAAAAGGCTTCAGGATGCCCTGACCTTAAGAGGCAAAAGCTGGAGAGCGCCGAAGAGTCTGTCGACGGGCTCTTTCCCGGCCCACAGAAATGCAAACATGGTATTATCCGTGTGGGCTTTGGGAGGTTTTAATGCATGTCTCCCATCCATTTAGGGGGAGAGGGTGAACTCCGCCGCCGCTCCGAGGAAGGGCAGTGGAGAGGGGGCTTCCTTCCCCGGGTGGGGTGTAGGGAGAAGGGGAGGAGGAAGCGACCCGGGGGAAGTGGTCCTGTCACACAGGAGGTTTCTGCAAACACCTGAGCAGCGGCAGAAACGCTTCCACGTTTCCGCTGGCGCTGCTGCTGCTCTCGTGCCGGCAGGAACTGTGGAAGCCATGGAGGCAGCTCCCTCGCCCGAGAAGCAGCAGAAACACTTCTACACTTCCTGCTGGTGCGAGAACAGCGGCAGCGCTGCGCAGGGCACTATTAAAGGCAAGTTCCCCCCCCCACCTTCCCCCCAGCATGTTTTAACCCCCGGCCTCCCCCCCAGCATGTTTTAAACTAGGCCTAAATTTGGAGGGAGGGGCTTAATTTCATTTCATGCCTAGAAAACATGCTGGGTCTTCCTATTGGTGGAGGCCATATTGTTGGAGAAACACGGTAGTAAATAGTATATATACCATAATACAGTGAAACCTTGCATCACAACTGTAATCCCTTCCAGGATTATGATCGCACCCCGATTTGGTCATGACCAGAAGCATAACTGTGGTCACAACCGGAAGCACATGTGCAGACAAAAATTTGCACGGACTGCACATATGCGGAATGGGAAATCAGCACAGAAAAGGGAATCTGCCATGGCCGGGTTTGTTCATCATCTGATTTTTGAATCGGGGCCCAATTCAAAAATCAAGTCGATTTTTTGGTCAGAACCTGATTTGGTCGCGAACAGAAGAGTTCACAACCCGAGGTTCCACTATATATTGTGATGACCTGTAGTCTCTCAAAAATAACATAAAACATAAAACATGAATTTGCAATGCCTTCAACTTAACTTCTCTGTTTTATTAGTCACAGTTTAAATTCAAACAGTCAATAAGGAACCAAAAGGAAACCAAAACAAACTGCATTGGTGAAAGTTCCAAGGCAAACCAAGATAATTAATCACACATTCCAGGGAGATAACCGGGTAGAGTCCATGGGAAGAATGCCAACAAAGAGAAATTTCATCCAAACAAAAAACACTAATTTGACTTCAGCGTCTGTGATACTCATTTGCAGATTCTTATACAGAGCTCAGAGCTGCAACCCATGAGGAGGATCATGGCCCTCTCCTCCCGAGTAGACCACACTTTTCCCTGATCCTCTCCTCCCTGCGTGCTCTAGGATGGATAGGGGATGGGCCTGGATCCTCCTCTGCTTGCTCAGCCGGCCTCTGCCCTTCCCCAGCCTCCTCCACCACATCTGGAGCCACACTTTCACTCCCTGTTGGCTGTTCCTCCTCTTCCTCAGAGTCAGTCTCCACCAGGGGTATGACATATATAATATAGTATATAATGTAATGAATAATAGAAAAGCAAAGAAAAAATTGAGTGAAAAGGGAGAAGGTACTGGGAGAAAGCACAATCGGGGAGTGTAGGCAAGAAGAAAACAAGCAACACAAAAAAAGAGTAGTTTATGACTCTCTTCAGTACAGATATGAGCATAAAATAGAATGAACCTTTGAATGAGAGTGAAGCACAGCATACAGCATTCTGTAGTCATAAACAATTCAAATCTCAAGGTCAACGTTTCATTTCTTTCAGTTTCAAGCAAAAAAAAAATCGAAAGGTGATTTCTAAATATAAACAAAGGCTTTTCTTCAATCAAAGTGGTTAATTTTGCTCTCTCTACCAACTCCGTTAACTCTTTAACTATATATAGTCCTCAACTTACAGCAGTTTGTTTAGTGACCATTCGAACTTACAACAGTACTGAAAAAAGTGACTTATGACTGTTTTTCACACTTATGACCGTTGCAGCATCCCTGTGGTCATGTGAACAAAATTTGGATGTTTGGCAACTGACTCATATTCATGATGGATATAGCGTCCTGGGGAGTAGTGGGATTTAAATATTTTTGCCACCAGTTTGGTGGTCATGGCTTGGTTGGCATGCTTTGCATGCGTGCACCCACTTTGCGTGCATGCGCGTGCCAAACAGCACTTTGCACAGCTGCAGAGGCATTTTCGCAGGTGCAGAGGTGTTCTAATTCGCCTCCTACAAGCCTGCACGATCCCGGTCACTTCAGCAGCTGCCACACGGCACTATTCTGTGTTGTGTAAAGCAGCTGCACTTCAAATTCAGCAGATAAAAGTTTGCATGGGAGCCCGGGCGGGCGGGTGGGTCCAGCAGCAGATCGGCGGAGAGAACCGGTTCGGTCTCCACTGCTCATCTCTGCTACTGGCTCGCCAGAACCAGGCCAAATCAGTCAAATACCACCACTGGTCCTGGGGACATGTGATCACCTTTTGCAATCTTCTGACAAGGAAATTCAGTGAGGGATCCATATTCATTTAACAACTGTGTTACTAACTTAACACCTGCAGTGATTCATTAATAATTGTGACAGGAAAGGTGGTAAAATGGGGCAAAACTCACTTAACAAATCTCTTGCTTTAACAACATACATTTTGGGTTCAATTGTGGTAAGTCCAGGACTACCTGTAATTATTTTTAAAAAAAGGAAAAATATTTGCTTGACTAGGGATAAATAATGTTCAGGACTACCTTAGATTTATTCAGGTTTATAGGAATTTAAATAAGCAGCATTAAGTTAACTATTTATTCACTTATTTGTGCATTTTTTGATTGTTTTGCTTTTCATCCGGTTTATTTCTTTGCCATTTTTTTCCATGTTTAATTGAGAAATTGTTTGGGGGGAGGAAGTTTACTAATCAACAGACAGAAACTGGAAGGCCCAAAGTTTCCAATATTATCGCAAAGATTATATTTAAAAGTTATTTCAATGGCATTTGAATATTATTTTTAACGTAGAGACAAATTTGAATGCTGATACATTTCCTACGTTTCTATTTTCTAGGCCAAAGTGTCTTGGAAAGTTTTGAGGTTTGATGGCACTTTGGGAAATGTAACACAGCAAGACATTTGGTTTTGCTTATCAGTATTGAACTATGCAAGGACTAAAACAATCTTTTTATCATTCTCATTACTCTGGAATGTGTTTTCCCTCAGTGTAATTTAGAAAGTGTAATTTCCTGAAGATTCAGCTTCTGACAGCTTTTCTAAATTTTTCAACACCTGAGGAGGCAAATTACAAGAAACCTCATAAAAACCTTAGCTGAAATTCAAAAGAATAATGGTATTTAGAATATGTGATTTAGATGTCTGGATAGATCTGTTGATATATTCTAATTGCCCCACCAGATCTGCATGACTCTGCTGCACACTGGGGGGTTTTCTGCATAATACAACAATTTGTACAGAGCTAGCTTGAAAGTTATTTCTGGATTGCTATTATTAATGGGTTTGGGGAACTAGCTCTTAAAAATAAACAGTCTTTTAACAACACAGTGTCAGATTATAACATCACAACATTTAGTTTATTTAAAGCATTAATTTAGGAGATCAACCCTGACTGCTCTTTAGAAGGCCAGATCCTGAAGATGAAACTCAAATACTTTGGCCACCTAATGAGAAGGAAGGACTCACTGGAGAAGAGCCTAATGCTCGGAAAGATTGAAAGCAATAGAAGAAGGGGACGACAAAGAATGAGGTAGCTGGATGGAGTCACTGAAGTAGTAGGAGTGAACTTAAATGGACTTCAGAAGATGGTAGAGAACAGGAAGGCCTGGAGCAGAGGTGGTATTCAGCAGGTTTTGACCAGTTCTGGAGAACCGGTAGCAGAAATTTTGAGTAGTTTGGAGAACCAGCAAAAACCACCTCTGACTGGCCCCGCACCCATCTATTCTCTGCCTCCCAAGTCCCAGCTGATCGACTGGGTCTTCTTTTGTTGCCCTGCAAAGGAGAACAGAGCTGAAAAGCAGGTTAGTGGGGTGGGGAGGGAATGGGAAATTTGCAGTAACCTTCCCCTGCCACACCACCAAGCTATGCCCATAGAACCGGTAGTAAAAAAACTTGAATCCCACCACTGGCCTGGAAGAACATTGTCCATGGGGTTGCGATCGGTCCAACAAGGTTTCACAACTAACAACAACAACAACAAAGCATTAATTTCAGAAACAAAGCATGTACAGATATGAAGTCTTTTGTAATAATTTTTAGTCACTAAAAATTTTAGTCACATTGAATGTTACAATGGGTGACTCATGCTGCTTTAATTCCTGATTTAGGTTTGCACTCATCCTTATTGACTTTATGATGTTGTCTTTGAACAGTAGAGTAGTAAAATGGATTTTTAAGAATTCTGGTTCCTCTTCACTCTTGAAAAGCCCATACAGCAGTCCTTGTCTTACAACAATTTATTTAACGACTATTCAAAATTACAATGGAACTGGGGGGGGGGGGAAATGATTTATGACCTGTACTCTCTCTTACAACTGATGCATTTTCATGGAGATGTGATCAAAATTCAGGGACTTGGCAACCAGCATGTATTTGCAAATTTGCAATATCCTGGGATCATGTGATCAATACTTGTGATCTTCACAGGCAGTTTCTGACAAGCAAAGTCAATGGGAAAGCTGGATTTGCTTAATGACTTTGTGATTCATTTAACAACTGCAGTGGTCCACTTCAAAAAAACATGGCAAAAAAAGATTGTAAAATTGGCGGAGACTCAGTTAACAATCAAACATTGCTTAGCTGTCTATTTAGATCCATGCCAATTAGGCTTCATGCCCGGGTACAGCACGGAGACGGCTTTGGTCGCGTTGGTGGATGATCTCTGGAGGACCTGTGACAGAGGTTATTCCTCTGTCCTGGTCCTATTAGATCTCTCAGCGGCTTTTGATACTGTCGACCACAGTATCCTATTGCGGTGGTTGGGGGGGGGTTGGGAATGGGAGGCACTGTTTTACGGTGGTTCTCCTCCTTCCTCTCCAGCTGTTCGCAATTTGTGTTGGCAGGGGGGAAGAGATCGACCCCGAGACCCCTGATTTGTGGGGTTCCTCAGGGGTTGGTGCTCTCACCCCTACTGTTCAACATTTATATGAAGCCGCTGGGTGAGATCATCTGTGGCTTTGGGGTAGAGTTTCATCAGTACGCTGATGATACTCAGCTGTACATTTCTACCCCAGGCCACCTCAACGAAGCCGTGGAAGTGATGACCTGGTGCCTGGAGGCTGTGCGGGGTTGGATGGGGCGAAACAGGCTTCAGCTCAACCTGGCCAAAACCGAGTGGCTGTGCTTTCCGGCACCCCGATACAGCCAGTTAGTTCCATCGCTGGCTGTGGGAGGGGAAATTCTTGCCCCCACAGAGAGGGCACGCAATCTGGGTGTCCTCCTAGACATGCGGCTGTCATTAGAAGATCATATAGTGGCCGTCGCCAGGGGGGCTTTTTGTCAGGTCCGTAGGATCTACCAATTGCAGCCCTTTCTGGATCGGGATGCACTTCGCATGGTCACATCTGCCCTCATCATCTCCCGCCTAGACTATGCCAATGCTCTCTACAGGGGGCTCCCCTTGAAGAGCACCTAGAGGCTCCAGTTGGTGCAAAATGCAGCCGCGCAGGTGGTTTTGGGGCTTCTCGGAGCTCCCATGTTACGCCACTCTTGCGCGAGCTGCATTGGCTCCTGGTAGCCTTCCAGGTGCAATTCAAGGTGTTAGTGATTATCTTTAAAGCGCTCCATGGCTTGGGACCTGGATACTTACAGGACTGCCTACTGCAATCATCGATTTCCTGTCGCCCAGTACGCTCCCATAGAGTGGGCCTCCTCGGGGTGCTGCTGGCTGGACGGCTGGTGACCCCGAAGGTATGGGCCTTCTCCTTGGGGGCACCCTCCCTCTGGAACGAATTGCCCCCAGAGATGAGGACCATCCCTGACCTTTTGGCCTTCCGGCCCGTGTTGAAAACATACTTATTTCATCAAGCCAGTCTGGCCTAGGGTTTTATAGTGTTTAAATTGGTTCTAATTGGTTTTAGTCTTTTATACTCTTGATTGAGTTTTATCTTTGAGCCACCATATTTAATCTTTTTTAATTGTTTTTTAAATATTGTATTTGTACTGTGTTTTAATTTTGGCTGTACACCGCCCCGAGTCCCTGCAGAGAGAGGGGCAGTATAGAGAACTAAATAATAATAATAATAATAATAATAATAATAATAATGAAAATTCTAGTCCCAATTGTGGTTTTAGGTCTAGGTCAGAGTAGGGAATAGGGAGGAGAAGGAGAGGAGAGGCTTCCACAGGAGCAGTGGGTGAGCACATGTGCACAGTGCCATTTGCAAGAGCAGTGGACACCCATGCTTGCTGCTTGTGCAAATCAGAGGTGGTATTCAGCAGGTTCTGACTAGTTCCAGAGAACCGGTAGCGGAAAATTTGAGTAGTTCGGAGAACCGGCAAATACCACCTCTGACTGGCCCCGCCCCCATCTATTCTCTGCTTCCCGAGTCCCAGCTGATCGGCTGGGTCTTCTTTTGTTTCCCTGCACAGAAGAATGGAGCTGGAAAGTAGGTTAGTGGGGTGAGGAGGGAATGGGATTTTGCAGTATCCTTCCCCTGCTACACCCACCAAGCTATACCATGCCCACCAAGCCATGCCCACAGAACCAGTAGTAAACATTTTTGAATCCCACCACTGGCACAAATACAGCATACATGTCTGCGCTTGCCCACCACTTCTGAACCCCGGTTCCAAAAGGCTCAAGGCCCAGTAGTGGGTCGCAGCCAGTGGTGCGATTCAAATAATTTAACAACCGGTTCACCCAGGATCAGGTTGGCTGTCGTGGGAGGCATGACCCATCCCTGTCCTCCAGCTCTGACACACATGCAGGATGAGCCTCCCGCAACGGCCAACCTGTCCCTGGTTGTTAAATTCCCCACCCCCATTATCAAAACGGATCCTGGGCACTGCGCTGCAATGGAGAAATGGGAAACAGAGTGGCCAGCACAAGGGAAGGAGTAGGAGCAGGGAGAAGGAAGAGGGAAATTAGCCTTCTCCTTCCCTCACGTTGGCCGCTCCGTTGCCTGTCTCCATTGCAGCGCAGCACAGTGCTCAGGATCAACTTAAATAGCGGGGTGTGGGTTTAATTTTAATGGCTTGACCAAACTGGTACGAACCAGCTGAATCCCACCACTGGCTGCAACCCATGGGTTGGGGATCCCTGGTCTAGGACTTCCTATATGTTTTGCATTGTCCCCCCTCCCCAGTTTCTAAATATCATTTCACTGAGCTTCATTTGCATATATGCTGATCTTTGTTATTGGGAATGGCTCTCAAATGTAATCTTGTTGGCATTTGCAAATATTCTTACAGGACTTTCTAACATGCTCTGTTTAGAGCATTCATTCTGTGACATGGATCTGATGCTGTGGTGAACAGAAAGCTTTTGGGGGGTTTTCAGTTCATTTGTTAATGGTTCCAATTATTGATTTCCATTTGCAATTTCTTCTCTGTCAGGATAATGTTTTGCAGAGGCAGAAAAATGTAAATAAATGCTTGGAAATTTATGGGCAATAGAATGCTAGAAGCCTAATCGCTTGCATTTTTATGAAGGGATATTTGATAATTAATGGACTACTAAAACACTGGTGGCAGTAAAAGCGAACACTTAGTGAACTTGAAACAGAAAGCATCAGCATTATTTAGCTGACATTATCTATCTTCAGCTATTGTCTAGCTCAGACTGACAAAGCATAAGTGATGATTGGCTGATGGTATTGACTCCAGGTCCCAGACTCACAAGTACATAGAAAGCACCATCCTGATTGCATCTGAATTGTTCAGGTAGTAAAGATAACATAGAGAAATCTCAGGTTAATTTTATAGTGTGTTGCTAATGAGTAACAGATGAGAAAGCTGATGGTATGGTAGATTTCTAGATTGTTTGAGATTTATTTTTAGCTGGGAAAGAAGGTGACTGAGGACAGACATGACTGAGGAGTACAAAATCACAGCAAGGAAAAGTGGGTCAGGTGACTTTTTTCTCCCTCTCTTCAATCAGGGTCTATAAAGGGAAGTGATTAGGAGGTAATTTAAAACAGTGAAAGAGAATACTTCTTCATATTGTGTATAATTAACTGGTGGGATTTTGCAATAGCACTGTAGGTGTCTGTATAACTACAGAGCCCTCACATCCTGGACATAATCTGTTTCAACTCCTCCCCTCGGGACTCCCTATAGGGCATTACATGCCAAAACAACTAGACACAGTCCCCTCGTGCCTTCACTCTAATGAACACCTAAACCTCATGATACTGTCTTAAGTTTATGCATATTCATACGTTGTAAGATTGTAAGATTGTTATTATCCTTCTCATCTTTTCCACTACCCCCTCTTATTGGTATCATTATTATAATTATTATCTTATTGCTTCGCATCTAGACTTCTGCACCAGAGACAAATTCCTTGTGTGTCTAATCACACTTGACCAAATATTCTATTCTGTTCTGTTCTGTTGTTCTGTTCTGTTCTGTAATTCTATTTTGTTCTATTGTTCTATTCTGTTCTGTTCCGTTCCATTCCATTCCATTCTATGGACGCAGTGGTGCAGTGGTTAGAATGCAGTACTGCAGGCTACTTCTGCTGACTGCTGGCTGCTTGCAATTTGGCAGTTTGAATTTCACCAGGCTCAAGGTTGACTCAGCCTTCCATCCTTCCAAGGTCAGTAAACTAAGGATCCAAATTGCTGGGGGCAATATACTGACTCTGTAAACTGCTTAGACAGGGCTGTAAAGCACTGTGAAGTGGTATATAAGTCTAAGTGCTATTGGTATTCTACTCTACTCTACTCTATTCTCTTTGGATAGGACACAGGTCCAGGATCTATGGGCTCTAAATATGTGGGAGCAACATTTCCTTTTACACATTACAAGGAATTTGGCTGGCAGGCAAATACTGGGAGCAGAAAATGACACTCATTAAAGCAAAAAGCAAGGCAATGCTAATCAGGCAGACATTTGATGAATTGGTATACAGAGTAATTATGTAAAACTCAAGGAAGATATGACCCCAAGTAACTTTTGACATTAAAATTTAGTTTGATGTGGCCCTGAAGGAGAAGAGCAGAAGATATCAAAATGGACAAATGAAAAGCAAAGAGTAATATAAAAGACATCTTAATAGACTTATAATAATAAAGGAATATAAATTAGGATGAAACAAGATTAAGGAGACAGCTTCAAGATCTGGACTTGGCTGATCAACTTTTTGCAAAAAGTTCAGACTCCTAAACACTATATAGCACCACAAACAGATTAATATGATGAATTTCATGAGTGCCAGTATAGTGTGTAATATGTATTTACCATGATGTAAGATCATACAATACACCAGAGTAATATACATGTTGCACAGAATATGGCATACATATGGAAACATATGACTAGTTTTTTCCCTAACTACTTGTATAAGGATTATTCTTTATATTATTCATGTTGTCTTGTATTCTTGTATGGATTGCACCAGTAGAGGCTAAACCAACTTCGTTGTACACATGATGTACAATGACAATAAAGGGGTTGAGCTTTGAACTTCGTTGTTGCTGTTTTATGCCTTTGAGTCAATGGATGCAGTTTCACAGGCCAAGGTTTGCCACTGCAACCTTTCAAGGGCTGAGATAGAATGACTGGCCTAAGGCAGAACTAGAATTCAGGGTCTCCAGCCATTGAGCGATTGATTTACCAGACCAGGTTTTCTGTTAATTATAAAGAGAAGTAGAATTCTTCTCTTGGTCAGTGGGTTCCATATAATTATCTCTGTATAAAAGAAAATATTTGTAAATCAGGGTTGAATTTTGGGATCCTTGGTGCTCTCTCAGCTTGGTGGTTTTCTTGCAGACATTTCATTACCCAACTAGGTAACATCATCAGTGATCTCTGTCTCTCTGTATATCTTTCTCTCTGTCTCTGTCTGTCTCTTTCTGTCTGCCTCTCTTTGTATCTCTGTCTCTGTCTCTCTGTGTCTGTCTGTCTGTCTGTCTCTCTCCCTCCCTCCCTCCCCCCCCCTGTACTTTTCCTCATAGGATTATGATGGTAGGTACAAAATAATGAAATATTGTTAATGTAGAGACATATAAACATAATTTTGAAGAAAGATGCAAGAACCATTAAGTAAAGATCAGTATAAACTTGGGAAGAGAGCAGGGGTGAGATTCTACCAGTTCGCACCTATTCGCTAGAACCGGTTGTTAACATTCTAAGCAGTTCGGAGAACCAGTTGTTAGGAGAAATTACTGGCCTAATCCTGTAAGGAAGGCAGGAAGGAAATATTCTGGTGTTGCTTATAGAAACTGCCTCCTTATTACATTCTTGGCAGGACTAGACTTCCTGTCTCAGGAACTTCTCTGGAGTCTTTTTCCCCTCCTTTGCTGGTACTTTGTTTGTGTGGAGTGACCATTCAAAGTTACAATGGCACTGAAAAAAGTGACTTATGACCATTTTTCACACTTACAACTGTTGCAACATCCCCACGGTCATGAGAGGCCAGGCAAGGAGATACATGCCTCAATGTGAGTGATATTGAGTTGGCCATGCCCAGCCAATAATATGACCACCAAGCCATGCCCACCAACTAAGCCATGCCCACGGAACTGGTTGTTAAAAATTTTGAATCCCATCCCTGGAAGGGAGCATGGGTGAGAAAGAAACTCAAAGTAAGCCAGCCTTGATTCTCTTGGGTATAATAGGAGGCATAGGGAAACTGAGACTTTCAAGATTCTGTTAATATCTGATAACCTTATAGAGGTTATTAAATAAACTAAGCAAACAAGTAAATAAATAAATGTTTCCTGACCTGGTTTATCTTGAAGAGCTGACAGTTAAACTCCTGGAGAAAAGGCAGAATATAAATCTAATCAACAAATAAAAGAAAGAAATTTTCCCTCTTTTCCTCTAGGGTTAAGTAGCAATAGTGGGCCATGAGACTACCCTGCTCTCCCTTCTACATAAAAGCTGTAGTCAGAGAACAGCTGCAATAAGTCATTTCAGTCTATAGGGAAAGGATTTGATCTGAGCTGTTGCTTTAAAATAAATGTCAAAGCAGAGTTTCTTGAATAAATCAATATTATTTCCATGATAGTATATTTATCCAAAGACCAAGGAGAACTGTTTGCAGGGTTTTCTCTTTTGTATGCCAAAAGATACTGGTCTTTTTGGCTGATTTTTCAAACCTTTCTTGTTCAGGGAAGATCACAGTCTATACACTATCTCTGTATTTATGTATAAATCATTAAATACAACAAAAAAGTTCTGAATGACATCAAACTGTAATAAAATTTTTTGTTCAATCAATAAATCCATTCATCTACTATAAATAAATAGTTATATATAATTGAGCAGAGGTAATTTTTGCAGTGAAATGTCTTTTTCTTCTTCTTCTGGGCATGCTCTTTATCAAGATGGAGCTGTGCTCTATCCTTTCTTCCTCTAGTTAGCCCAACATTTATGTCCTAAGTGAGACATTTGTTAAGTGAATCTTGCCCCATTTTACTACCTTTTTTGCCACATTGTTAAGTGAATCACTGTAGTTCAGAGGTGGTATTCAGAAGATTCTGACCAGTTCTGGAAAACCGGTAGCAGAAATTTTGAGTAGTTCAGAGAACCGGCACATACCACCTCTGACTGGCCCTGTCCCCATCTAATCTCTGCCTCCTGAGTCCCAGCTGATAGGCCGGGTCTTCTTTTGCTGCCCTGCACAGGAGAATGGAGCTGGAAGGTAGGTTAGTGGGGTGGGGAGAGAATGGAGATTTTACAGTATCTTTCCCCTGCTACACCCACCAAGCCACACTCACAGAAGCGATAGTAAAAAAATTTGAATCCCACCACTGCTGTAGTTGTTAAGTTAGTAACCCAGTTATTAAGTGAATCTGGCTTCCCCATTGACTCTGCTTGTCAGAAAGTCATAAAAACTGATCACATAACCCTGAGACATTGCAACCATCATAAGTATGAACTTGTTTCCAAGCATCTGAATTTTGATCAGGCAACCCTGGGGATGCTGTAACAGTCATAAGTGTGAAAAACAGTCGTAAGTGACTTTTCAGTGCCACCGTAACTTTGAACAGTCACTAAATGAACTGTTGTAAGTCGAGGACTACCTGTAGTGGGATGGCTGAGAGAAAAAAAAACCCTACATTTGAAATCATTTCATGTACAGACATACTATGAAAATTAAATATAAAGAAAGTGGATATCAGATAAGAGACGCTGCTGGATCTGAAAAAAGTAATTGAGTAAGAGCTGGTTAGTACTTGGAAGGGATATCACTAGGAAATACAGGTAGTCCTTGACTTACGACCACAATTGAGCCCAAATTTTCTGCTATTAAGTGAGAAATTTGTTAAGTGAGTTTTTCCCTTTTTTACAACATCCCTTGCCACTGTTGTTAAGTGAATCACTGCAGTTGATAAGTTAGTATCACGATTGTTGAGTGAATCTGGCTTCCCCATTGATTTTGCTTATCAAAAGCTTGCAAAAGGGCATCACGTAACCTTGGAACACAGCAGTGGTCATAAGTACGAACCAGTTGCCAAGCATCTGAGTTTTGATCACATAATTATGGGGATGCTACAAAGGTCATAAGCTTGAAAAATGGTCATAAGTCACTTTTTTCATTGTCATCTTAATTTTGAATGGTCATTAAATAAACTGTTGTAAGATGAAGACAAATCTAGACAGCATACTAAAAAGCAGAGACATCATCCTGCCAACAAAAGTGTGTATAGTCAAGGCTATGGTTTTCCCAGTTGCAATGTATGGCTGTGAAAGTTAGACCATAAGAAAGGCTGAGCACCAAAGAATTGAGGCCTTTGAATTATGATGCTGGAGAAGACTCCTGCGAGTCCCTTGGACTGCAAGGTGATCAAACCGGTCAGTCCTAGAGGAAATCAACTCTGACTGCTCTTTAGAAGGCCAGATCCTGAAGATGGAACTCAAATACTTTGGCCACCTAATGAGAAGGAAGGACTCACTGGAGAAGAGCCTAATGCTCAGAAAGATTGAGGGCAATAGAATAATGGGACGACAGGGAATGAGGTGACTGGATGGAGTCACTGAAGCAGTAGGCATGAGCTTAAATGGACTCCAGATGATGGTAGAGGACAGGAAGGCCTGGAGGAACATTGTCCATGGGGTGGCGATGGGTCAAACATGACTTCGCAACTAACAACAATGATGAAGACTACCTGTACTAGGGCTATAAGCTAGGCTCTCTTTTTTATGACCTTGTAGTTTCTTAATTTGCGATAGCATCAGGATGACTGGGTGGATCTGAAAGCATTTACTGGCTGGATGCTCTTCCTGACATCTACATGGAATTTGCAGTATATATTTTTTCTTTGCATCTAGGAGCAAAATATCAGCTGCTACCTAAGGATTGAACTCTCAATCTTCCAAATGGGAGGTAAGTGTTAGGAATCTGTACACCAATTAGTTGGGTTGGCAATATATAAACCAACAATGTGTGTTTGTAGCTTTAAGACAAAATCATTGTATTGATTTAAACTACTGTATATTCCGATTGGTTGATTATATTGCAAATTACCATAAGAGGAAGCTAGAGATCATAGCTTGCTCTCTCTGATATTCTGTTGCTATCTAAGGTTCTGTGTTGTATTTATGCTGTGCTTATGCTTTGATATCTTTGTTTACTGTAAATGACAAAGGCAACCGGTAAGAAGACTTTGTAATTGGATAGTCTTTGGACTGTTAAACATATATGACCTGGACTGTTTATTGGACTGTGCTATTTCTTAAAGTAAATTTTAACTCAATTTAGTGTATCTGTGTGTGGTTGAATAATTATTCATAACTATTCTCATAAACGTTTCCATGTGCATATCCTTGTTACTCAAGGGTTAGTCTGTACATATCAAAATAGTAAGCATCTTCATCACTGTACCACCGTGCTGCTCAGGCTGTATGAAAAATGGAAACAACAACAACAATCCACTTCTGTCTTGTTGTCAAAAACCTCCTACACAGATAAATTCATAAAGTCACCAGAAGTAAAAGACTTGAAGAAGACTTTCCTAACAATCAACAAGATTCTTCTTCAATTGTGCACTTAAATTTCTTTCACATTGAAAATTACAATTGATGTTAACTTTTGGTAACTCCAGAAAACTATACCCAAGATAGTCAAGTGTTTTGTGCAGTATTAGGAATTCAGGTTTGCAAGTTTACTTCAGTGGCATGAAAATTGCATTCGTGTGAGTAGTAGAAATTAGTGGAATAGCAATTTTCTGACAAGGAGCAATATCAACTGTGCAGGTCCATACAAAGAGCCACATCTGTATGACTGGTTTACCTCACCTTAATCTTTTAATATTTGTGTATTAGATTAGTCTCAAAAGTACCCAATATTTGGGTATTAGATTAGTCTCAAAAAATACCCTGGTATGAAGATGAGTTTTTAAAGACAATGTCCAAATTGTCTTGTAAACCGCTTAGGAGTCCTTACTGAAATTATAAATTAAATTATAAATTTTTAAAAATGCATGAAGGTATTTAAAACTAACTCTTCCATTAACCCTATTTAAATAAAAAAAATGCATCATGATCACCTAATCCAGAGGGTCTGAACAGCTAGTATAAAAAACAACCAGCTTCCACCTGTTTTTTTCTGGACATTTTCTGCCTCTGTGAATGCTGCTTGAAAAATGTGGGCCAATGTTGAAATATATCTTTCTTCTCATTGAATTGTCCTTATTCTTCATTTATCCATTTTTGAATAGTACCTTAACTTCTTCCCTGTCACTATCAGTTCACTACACATATTCTTAGTGAACTTAGTGAATCAGGCTCTCGCTTTCTACTTTGTGTCATAATGCAAATTTATTTATTTTTAGCTAATAAATTCATCTCTAATCCCTGCATAGTACTGCATTTTGTGTAATAATCTCCAGTTTTGACCTGTTGTTTCTTCCTATCTTATTATTCTGGTGGAATAGTCACAATGTGAATAAAACAAAGGGGAGATATTCTGAAGCCTGAGCTCTTTTTATCCAGGTGATTATACAACTGGAGATTTATTGCAGTGGTTATTGAATTCATAGGTAGGTGATGGCTGGATCAATATAATTCCTGTGTTATTGCTTGGGTCTATTCCATCTTTCTTCTTTTATAAATAATTCTGAATATCCTTGCTAAAAATAAAAAGCCCTGGTTTCATGCCAGATTGCTTCAAAGTGACAACTCTAATCCCACTGGGAAAGTATGAGCATCACTATGAGTACTCTGTGCTCAGTTTTCCAAGCTTATTAATGAACTCTGTAGAAATACTGGCCTGTCCACTCTGCTATTCCTGGGTGACACAAGGAGGATACATACATGCAGAAGGACCAGGAAACAAACCAGACTCAAATTTCATTACTAATCCTTTCTTAATTACAGTAATTTAATGTAATTAATTTATATTAATTTACCAATGTAAGTCTCCTTCCTTCATTCCTTCCTTCTTCTTTCTTTTAGAATTTTTCCTGTACTGTTTCTCTTCCTAAATTTTTGCATCTTTGACATATTTTTAGATAGTCTCTTACCTGCTAGTGAAATTTCTTTCTTTCTTTCTTTCTTTCTTTCTTTCTTTCTTTCTTTCTTTCTTTCTTTCTTTCTTTCTTTCTTTCTTTCTTTCTTTCTTTCTTTCTTTCTTTCTCTTTTTTTCTTTCTTTCTTTCTTTCTTTCTTTTTCCTTTCCTTTTCTTTTTCTTTTCTTTCTTTTCCTCACTCTCTCCCTCTTCTTTCTTTCTTTTCTCCTTTCTCCTTTTGTTCTTTCCTTTTTCTTTTTCTCTGTCTCTGTTTCTCTCTCTCTTTCTCTTTCTTCTTTCTTTTAAAATGTAGATATTCCCATCTCAGAAATCTCATCATGCATCATGAATAAACTACCTTGCCATTACTTTATTTGCTGCCATAAGCCAGTCTTCAGATTAATAGTAGCAGCAGGCTAATATGGACCGCTTCAATGTAAAACATGAAGTCTTTAAACTGAGCTCAGTTTCTGGTGACTTCACAAATCACCAATCTTCTTTTCTGGATAATAACAAGGAATTACGATCCCATATTAGGGTGTATTTAGTGACGATAAGGATGGCAAGGCGATCTTACCTTTCCGCCCTTATTGCGTCCGCGGAAAATCGCCGGCTGCCCTGTTTAGGATGACCCGCTTCCTTTTGGAAGTGGAGGCACGGGAGGATCCCTTGCAGGGACGGGCCGAGGATTTTTCCAGATTTCTGCAGGACAAAATCACTCAGATCCGGGACGGGCTGGACTCCGACTGGGCATCTCCGGGCGGAGGGGCAGGAGCGGATTTCGGTGAAGTCATTTGGGATGAGTTCGATCCTGTTACCCTGGAGGATGTGGACAGGATACGGGGGGGGGGGTAATGCCATCACTTGTTTATTGGACCCGTGCCCGTCCTGGCTGGTCCTGGCCACTCGGGAGGTGACATGAGGCTGGTTCCAAGGGATTATTAACGCTTCCTTGAGAGAGGGGCTTTTACCCGCCGCCTTGAAAGAGGCAGTGGTGCGGCCCCTCCTCAAGAAACCGTCCCTGGATCCAGCATTATTGTCAAACTATCATCCAGTCTTCAACCTCCGCTTTGTGGCGAAGGTTGTTGAGAGTGTGGTGGCATGTCAGCTCCCTCAGTACCTGGATGAAGCAGTATATCTAGACCCCCTTCAATTGGGTTTCAGGCCTGGGCACAGCACAGAGACAGCATTGGTCACGTTGGTGGATGATCTCTGGAAGTCCTGAGACAGGGGTTGTTCCTCTATCTTGGTCCTGTTAGATCTCTCAGCGGCTTTTGATACTGTCGACCACAGTATCTATTGACCACAGATACTGTCGATCACAGTATCTATTGCAGTGGTTGGGAGGGTTAGATGTGGGAGGCACCATGTTACGGTGGTTCTCCTCCTTCCTCTCCAACCGCTCGCAATTTGTGTTGACAGGGGGGCAGAGATCGACCCCGAGGCCCCTATTTTGCGGGGTGCCCCAGGGGTCTGTGCTCTCGCCCCTGCTGTTCAACATTTATGTGAAGCTGCTGGGTGAGATCATCTGTGGGTTCGGGGTAGAGTTCCATCAGTACGCTGATGATACTCAGCTGTACATCTCTACCCCGGGCCACCCCAACGAAGCCGTTGAAGTGATGACCCGGTGCCTGGAAGCCATGCGGAGTTGGATGGGTCTTAACAGGCTTCGTCCCAACACGACCAAAACCAAGTGGCTGTGGTTTCCTGCACCCAGATACAGCCAGCTTATTCCATCGCTGGCCGTGGGGGGGAGAAATTTTGCCCCCCGTGGAAAGGGCTTGCAATCTGGGTGTCCACCTAGATGTATGGCTGTCTTTAGAAGATCACATTACGGCCGTCGCCAGGGGGGCTTTCTGTCAGATTCGTCTGATCTACCAGTTGCGGCCCTTTCTGGATCTGGGCGCACTTCGCACGGTCACTTCCGCCCTCATTTCCCGCTTGGATTACTGCAATGCTCTCTACATGGGGCTCCCCTTGAAGAGTATCCGGAGGCTAAAGTTGGTCCAGAATGCGGCCGCGCGGGTGATCTTGGGAGCTCCGAGTTACACCGCTCCTGTGCGAGCTGCATTGGCTCCCTGTGGCCTTCCGGATCCGATTCAAGGTAGTAATAATCATCTTTAAAGCGCTCCATGGCTCGGGACCTGGGTACTTACGGGACTGCCTGCTGCCACCAACAGCCTCCCGCCGCCCAGTGCGCTCCCACAGGATCGGCCTCCTCGGGGTTCCGCCGGCTGGGCGATGCCGGTTGGTGGCCCTGAGGGTGTGGGCCTTCTCTGCAGGGGCTCCCTCCCTTTGGAACGACTTGCCCCCGGAGATACGGGCCATCACCGACATTCAGACCTTCCGGCGCCCAGTAAAGACCCACTTTTTTCAACAGGCTGGCCTGGCCCAGTAATAATCGTGGGGTTTTAAATTTGGTATTTTAAACTTTTATCTGTTTTTATACATTTTGATAATTTTATAATTCGGCCATTAATTTAATCATTTTAAATTTTTTTAACTGTACAATTTTTATATCTTGTTTCTATTTTTATCTGGCTGTACACCGCCCCGAGTCCCTTTTATGGGAGAGGGGGCGGTATAAAAATCTAATAAATAAATAAATAACTGCCTTTTTCATAGGCCTTTTTTCAAGTTCTGAATCTAAATGATTTTGGGGGATTTCCTGGTGGTCTCCCATCAAATAATAACCAGGCCTGACCCTAGATAATACGTTTTGAAGTCACTTGTTAAAAGGAAAACATCTAGTGTTTTATGCCTGTAGTTTCTAAACTTTCAGTCAGAGAGTAATTCTCCCCACATTTATTAATCTCTGATCTGTATTTCCAATTAAACCAAACATTATGAGTTGAATCTTGGGCTAGCAACTAGAAGCAGTGTATCCAGATCATGACAATCCTGATTTACATATAGAGCCAAATCCAATGTAGAATGAATGAAATGTAACAAAAGTATAGGATTGGGAGATATGGCTTGGTGAAGGACTCTGAAAAGACTAGGAATACTAGTTCCAAAAATGCTTTTTCAAGAGGCAACTGGACTTTCTTGTTCTTCTTTGAAGACATTTCGCTTCTCATCCAGATGAGAAGTGAAATGTCTTCAAAGAAAAAAATTACAGTTGCCTCTTGAAAAAGCACATTTGGGGCAATCATGATCTGGATGACTGAAAATTTCCAGACATCTAGGAATAGTAGTGGACCACTAGCTTAACATGAACAAGCAGCGTGATGCTGCAGAAGTGCTAATGCAGTCTTAGGTTATATTAAGAGAGATACTTAGTTCAATTTAAAAAAGGCAATAGTTCCATTATCTTATATAACTATAGGCTGCATTAGGAGAATTGTGTCCAAAACTGACCATAGCATTTTATAAGGGATATGAACAACCAGTTCACAGGGAGAGCTATTAGGATGGTTAGGGATCCCTAAATCAAGCCCTATAAGGAGTGGTTAAGCATGCTCTGCATACTTAGCTCACAAAAGGGAAAATTAGGGAGAAATAGTGTGGTCTAGAAAAATCACAGTCCCTGATATTTGAAACAAGGGTGGTTCATTGTTGAAAGCAAACCAGGAAAAGAATCAAGAGGTTGAAATGAAAACAAAAACAAAAACTTCTGAGTTTTCCTGCCAAACTGTGAACCATATACGTACACAAAGTTTACAGACCAATTTACGCCTTTGTGTCTAGTCTACACACACAGGAATTCCCAGGGGTGGGATTCAAACATTCCAACAACCAGTTCTCTGCCCAGTTGCTGGGTGGGCATGGCCATAGTGGGTTGGCCTACAGGAACTTCCGGGAGGGCTGTTTTTCGCCTTCCCCAGAGTCCGGAGGTTTCCCTCAGTCCTCTGGGAGGGGGGAAACGGCCTTGTCCAGGCTCCAGAGCCCTCTGAAAGCCAGAAACAAGCCTGTTTCCGGACTTCTGAAACTTCCAGATGGGCCATTTTTCACCCTCCCAGAGTTTCTGCATGGACCCTGTACTTGCCTGCATCCAAATGGGCTGCATGGAGATTCCTGGGAGAGGAGGGGAGGGGAGGGGAGAGGAGGGGTGGGTGGGGCCAGCTGATTGGTTCAACTATCGATTCGGCGAACCAGATGTAAATTTAGCATCCGGTTTTTCCGAACCAGCCCCAACAGGCTGAATCCCACCCCTGGGTATCCCAACTTACAAATATAATGGAGCCTGCCCATCATGACGGTCATATTCAGATTTGGTGTGCTTGTGGAAGTAACACACGCCAAATTTCAAAAACCTGAAATATATAGTTTCAGTTTTACAGGAACAAAATGCTGAGAAAATCCATATGCCAGGGGTGATAAATCTTGCCAGGTCTCTCTGATGGAGAACTGTTGTACTTCTCTTTTACAGTTGTCAGCCTTCTTGGGAAAGAGATGAGGCTGCCAGCTGTGAAACATCTGGTCTAATGAAAAGATCCCTATCAGACTTCAATTGCACTTAAGCAAGGTATGAAAGATTAGTGCTAATGTGGCTACATTTGTTTTACTTACTTTGGCTAATTACTGTAGATTTTGCTCTGAAAGTCTAAATGAATAAGGGGAGGGTGCTCCTTTTCAACAGTGAACTAGTCTTGAGCTTTGATAACAGTTTCTGAAAATATATAAACTAGGAATACTTTCAAAGTAGCCTCATTTCAATAAAACATTTACACACTTGATTCTTTAACATGTTGGAAGGACTATGTTTTTATTAAGGGTTTAATCCAAATACTCATGGGAGCAAGTCCCAGGGGTAAGACAGAAGAGATCTTTTCAAGTGGGATCACAGAGAGAGATGTTTCAGTTTTTTCTTCCTTAAAACAACAGGAGGAAAATCCAACATTTGATGATGATGCAAAACAATCTTGCAAGCTTAAGAAAGAGCATTTTGAACTTACAAAATGGCAAATGAATATTGTATGGCAAACAAGGCCATATACAACTCAAATCCATTGCTGTCCAGTGGTCATCTAGATTTTTAGCAGTTCAGATACAATAGCCCTGTTTTATCCCCTCAGCCTGGAATCCAGTCTCCCCCATTCTATTGTCTAGCTCTTCTTCTGATGAATGTTTTTGCATTACCGTATCTAATCTATCTAGATGACCACAAAATAGTAGCAAATCAGTATTACTCTGTTCCCATCTATTGGTTGTCCAGATTGTTGATATGGTAGTGCTAGAAAAAAAGTAGAAAATATACAGGCCTAGGTCAGATTACAAATTATCAGGCTCCAATTATCCTACTTTGGACACATTATGTGAAGACTCAGATCTCTGGAGAAGGCTCCTATATTGGGGAAGGTGGAAGGAAATGGTAGAAGAGCACAACCAGCAGCAACATAGATGGGCTCAATTACAGTGGCAAAGGATGTACTATTAGAAGTCTTGAAAATCCAGGTTAGGGATAGTGTGTCATAGAGGAAATGTATCTATGCCACTGTTAATACTTGATACTAATTTGATGGCACATAATCAGATCAGTGTCTATGGAGATTCTTAATCATCCAGGTTCTGGTTCTCCCAAAGGTGCTTTTTCAAGAGGTAACTGGACTTTCTGGTTTTTCTTTGAAGATGTTTCACTTCTCATCCCAGAAACAGAGCTGAAGAAGCTTCTTGGATGAGAAGCAAAATGTCTCCAAAGAAAAACCAGAAAGTCCAGTTGCCTTTTGAAAAAGCATCTTTGGGATAATCAGATCAGGTTATGCATTGGATATCTGCCAGCACAGATGCATGTAAACATATGATTTTATTCCTCTGGCATGTATGTTTTCATTCTAGTACTCAGACATGGATCTGTTATCTTGGTAGGTTGTATTTGGGACAATTAGAACACCAAATCCTTATCAGTAGTATCAGCCAATATTACTTGTGAGCACTTGCTGAATTGGATCTTCTATTTTCTGGAAAACCTTCTGATAAATGCTGACATATACTGAGCCACATTTGCCATATTGATGCGTGTTTAGCAAGATGAGAAAAGATTCTTTCACAGCCAAAGTAATCTGTAAACATTTAGTGGAGATGAGGAAAAGAGGAAGAGGTAAGTAAAAAGAAATAATACTGTGTTGATATAAGGCATTACTTTTCCAAACATGGAAGAGATTATTTGCCATCAACAATGGTAAGAGAGAAAATGTGAAAATAAATAAAAACAGGCCAACTGTTCCTAATTCTGTCTTTTCACTCTTTTCATTTTTGAAAAATCTTTCCTTTTTATTACCGTATTAGGACAAACCTTTCCATAACATTGGGTCAGTCTAAAGAAAATAAAAATAACTGTTGTAATGAAGTCACTAAGAATTATGTGGGAAAAGTCCAAACTCAACTCCGGTCACTAACTCTCCATCACAGCAACCTGCATGAGAATACAATATAAACAGAGATGTTTGGGAAGCGGAAAGAGGCTGTGTCAAAAAAGTCAGTATGTCAGCTATATCTACATGAATGAAGACTTCCCTTTTTTTAATGTCTCTGGACTTTGTGCAGTTGGAGGGGGGCTGCTAATTTGGCTTTTTTTATCCTCTCCCCTGCAGGGAAAACTCTTGTTATATTGAATGCAGTCTAAATGGATGGTGAGAGAAATGGGACTGTTGTCACAAAACTGCCCCTGGTGGTAACTAGGAATTTCCTTTAGAGAATTTTGTGCTGCAATACGCAGAAGAAGAAAAAACCATCTATTTCTTTCATTGTGTATCATAGAAATGGAATATGTAACGTTAGCTGCCACAATAGTTGAAAATACCAATTCAGTGATTAGAAACATTTAGGAAAGGAATTACAAATAAAGCAGTCTCTGTTCTCCTTATGTATGGCATGTGTTTTAAGTGACAACCAAAAAGGTAGAAGATTAGGGATTTTGCAAAACACTAAAATAGCTCTTTTCTAACATAGCAGTTAAAGGGAAAATATCACCTTGCTTAGTTATTTTTCTATCCTGACCTGCTAATGCATATTGATTTAATTTCATGTACAGACATTTCAGAAAGCTACTATTTCAAGAACCTAAATATAAAATGCTGGCTTTCAGAAATAATAGCATGGAAATATTTGCGAAATTTTAAATGTCGAATAAAATCAGGATTCTCTAAAGCTTTTTTTTTTCATCAAAGCTTTATTTTGACAAAATTGAAGCCCTCTGTACTCATTAGCTTCAGCAGTTTATTTTTGTTCAAATATATATTGTTTATATAAACAGTGAAAAGGCTTGTTACAATTTTTCAAAGAGTTTTGTGTGAATAAATGGTTATGAAAAAGTTTGATTTCATGTACATATACTGATCAGTTTTGGCACAAATGTAGCACAATAATTGCAATTTTTCCCAAGCAGTATAGAACAATAAACAAGATCTCTTTCAGCAAAATTCTTGTCTGTGGTGTGGTTTGGGCCCAATTCACACAAACATTCAAAAGGTCATTTTACTTTGTCACTTTTGTGAGATATCAATCTGCCTGGGGGGTCTGAAATACTTTAGGGCAGTTAACTACTCTCAGCCATTTAAAAAATATATATCACAACAGCATCACATGAATATGCATCTCATAAAATAATTCACCTTATGCGCTTAAAAAAAAAACAATTTTGTGAAAGTTTTGTTTCATCAAATATAGGGGAATTTGATTTCAACTTGAAGTGTTATATAAGAACATATTTAATTTCTTAAATCTCGGCATTCTGTTTGATTTGCAAATAAAATGCTTGAACCTTTTCATGGAGAAGAAAATGACATTTTTTGCTCCCAAAACCATTGCTACCCACCATGCAAAATTTAGGGTTTACATATAATTCGTCTGACAAATGTTCTGCATCAAGAAAATGTAAACATTATTTTCTGTATCATTTATTTCCTCTATTTAGTTCTACTCTAGTTAGAAAAAATCAACAAGGAAAAATAACCACAGATGTCTTGGGGGGAAGGAAAAAAAAAAAAACCTCCAGGCATCCTGAAGTCTTTCTGCAAGTGACATGAATTACATATTGGCAACAGAAGTGATATTGTAGTTATACAACTATTTCATTTGCAGTATGACATCGTGGCATATGTACCACTTGAGGTAACTGTAGCTGATGGATATAACTAATGACTAAGAAACAACAGAAAAATCTAACCAGTATGAAAGGTACTTGAACTCAAGATTAAGCTGTGCATTATTAAATTATTAACTTGTAAACATAGATGTTTATTTATTTTTTCTTCCATCTCCCATTACAATAAGTTGATTAAAGACTTCTGTTAGAGAATATTTTTTCCAATTTACATTAAGCTTTGTTTCTTTTGGCACTGAGATTACCATGGAAGGTTTTTTTTTTCTTGGGTTTTTTTTTAATATGATGAAACGGGACAGTTATTAATGACACTTAACACTGATAACAATTCTGGATTTTCCATGTTGTAAACTAACATTTGTAACATTAATTACTTAGTCTTCTCTCCATGCAAATTTTATTTTCTTTAGTAGATTTCTATGCCACTTTTTCTCCCTGAGATCAAGAGGGCTTACATAGGGCTATCGCTTTGTGCTATTCTTGGAAAAACCTGTCAAGCAGCTAAACTGAGAATGCTTGGCTCACATTTGGTCAGCGAACTGCGATAGCCCAGTCCTAATCCAACATTTTAACTGCTATACAATACTGGCCTGTGCAGATGATCTGAGAAGTAGGCAACAGAACTTTTGTGAAGCACAGAAAAACATAAGTAAACCAAGTTGCTTACTAGTGAAAAGTTGACAACGGCAGCTATAGTATATATACAGTAGCATATTTTTTTGAAACTTCAGAAACTTCTGTTGTGATTCCACAACTGTGGTAGACAATGTATGAGAGAAATGGGTAACAGGTGAGGCTATTTTAGTTTTGAATGGGTGCAGAAATTGGTGGCTTATTAGTAACAACTAAGTTTGGCTTCTTGGATAAATGTGCTCAGTTATATGCAGAATTCTTAGATGTGGATAATCTATAGTACAGGAAGTCCTTGACTTACAACTATTTGTTTAGTGATCATTCAAAGTTGGGATAGTGCTGACAAAAATGACTTATAATCTATCTTTATACTTATTTCTGTCATAAGTGTGAGGTTCAAACTCACACTAACTCCTCAGTTACAGAGGAGTTACAGAGAATCAAAATTTGGTTCATTTAGAAACTGGTTATGTATTTACAACAGTTGCAGCATCCTGGATCATGTGATCACCATTTACAACTTCTCCTGTGGGCTTCCAACAAGTTAAAGCAATGGGGGAAGCGACCTTGGCAAAAAAGATTGAATAACCAGGGTGTGATTCATTTAATAACTGTATCTCTTAGTCAGTGACACAAGTTCCACTCCCAATAGTGGGTGTCAAGGACTATTTGTATTATTTTCAAAACGTTTCCAGAATTTGCCTGAACTCTTTCCATGTTTCCTAATTCTGAATTCACGTCAGAGTGCAAAATACAAATAGGATGCTTTTCATTGGTTTTTCAGTACTGTGGTTAATTATGGTTCAGTAAAGTTAAAGTCAAATTGCAACTTCAAACTTACATGGTTGAGAGGGCAGGAAGAGAAGAGTGTGCAGTAGCTGTCCGCATCCACTCGTCCAATAGTCTACTTTTTTTTCAACCTGTTTATTGTTTGAAAACTGAAGGAGGGAAACTTGAGCCAGGAGTAATGCCATCAATGGTGGTGGTAGGCTTTATGCCAATCATCAGCAAGCAATGTATCCCCCCCCCCCCCGCCTTCTTGCCGCCCCATGGGAATTGTCAGGCCTAAAAGTAACAACTGGGGATATGGGATGTTATGTAGCAAATTGGGAGGACAGACATACCCCATGTGGATGCAGGAGGAAGAGGCTGCCCATGAAGTAAGGATTCAGAGTAAGATCTTTGGGAGGATAAGAATATATGTGCTGACAGAATACAGTGGTGACTTCTTCAGTCTGATTGAGTCAACAATAACTAAGACAGAAGTTGGGAGACTATAAAAACCATGAGGATGGATGGGCACAGGTGATCTACAGAACTGCCCATGTACTTATGGATTATATAGTGTATCATGCTCTCTAGTTCCTCAGTCCCCATCATTGCCACCTACCAGCCTGCAGCTGTTTTAAAAAGAATGTACAATCCAAGTGGTATTTATCACTGTTCTCAGAAAACCACACTTTCTGCAAGGGAAGTATTCCTTCTGGAATATCTCTATTGTTGCTAAAAGATGGAAGATGAATTATGCAGAATCAATCTGTTACATCCCGAGAAATCTTTCCAAATGCTCCTTGTAGTAATTGATCAATTAGACACTCTGTAAAGTGCAATTAAGCACACATAGAGTTGAGAATTCAAATGCAAAAATAAATCCTAAACAATATCAGGCGCAGTTTTGTCTTGGTTTACGCAGCACCTTTCAAGTGTGATATTGATAACTGACTACTTATATGAGACTAAATAGTTCTGATCCATGATGCCAAGAAAAAAAAACCTTGAATCTCCTATTGCTGTGAATGAGAACTATGACACAAAACCTGTTTCCCAAAAACTGCATGCAATTAGTCCTTGACTTACGGCCATTTGTTTGCTGACAGTTCAAAGTTACGACAGCCTCAGAAAAAATGACTTATGTCCTATCCTCAAAGTTATAATCATTGTAGCACCCCCTTGGTCACATGATTGCAATTCGGGCACTTGGCAACCAACACATAGTTGTGACAGTTGCAGTGTCTTGCAGTCACATGATTGGAATTTGTGACCTTCCCAGCTGGCTTCCAACAAGCAGTCATTTGGGGAAGCCAGGTTTATTTAATGACCATGCGATTCACGTAACAATGTATGATTCGCTTAATGGTCACAGTAAAAATGGTCATAAAATCTGATCTGGTATTAATGATTCACTTTATAACTGCACTGACTTATGACAAAAATTCCAATCACAATGATGGTTGTATACTAAGGGCTACCTGTACATCTGGGAGAAAGAATCATGAAAAAAAGCCCTTGAAATACAAAATATATACAAGTAATTAGAATACTGCCTATTTTTTTCCCCAATGAAAATCTTGTTTCTAGCAAACAGAAATTCAATTCTTGTTAAGAGAAAAGAGAAGATGAATTAATACAGCTCTATAGAGAGAGCATATCTTTCTACAATGCTTCTTAGAGGTCTTCCCTCAATGCTTATAACCAAGGAGGGCAAGCAGAGAGAAACTCTACTGAATTATTGTAATCATCATCTTTTAATGACCCCATAATCCCTTGTGAGATGGAAACTGGGCAACTGAATGGAGCTGAGTGATTACTGGCCGGATGCCCTTCCTGTTGCCAATGTGGAGTTTTGTTCAACAGATATATTCTCAGTGTGCCCAGAGAGAGAAATAGCTGCATCTACCTAGGATCGAACTCACAGCCTCCTGATTGTGAGATGACAGCTTCACTTCTAGGCCACCACACCACTCTACTGAATTATTGTAATACTACACAGAAATGAAGAGGGTTCCTCAAATCACTACTTATGCAAACATATCTGTGAGCGCTTCTATATGAGAACTCAAGTGTGAGTTCAAAAAGTAGTTCAAGGTCTCTGGGATCCCTCTGGCTTAGCTGAGCTTGGCAGTTTATTTGATTTATGAATGGCTCAGCTGATGTGCAACCCCAATTATAGCCTCAAGGAAGGATTTCTCTTGTAACAATTTCTTTCTTTTCTGCCGAGGCAGTCCATTCCTGCAATGAAGGAAACCTTGCTTGCTCTCTTGCTCTCTCTCTCTCTCTCTCCCTAGTTCCTGATCTTGATCAAGCTCTTTTTAAAAATGTTGAATTGACTCAGCAGTGGTAAAATTAAAATATTTTCCCGTCCCCCTTTTTATGAATCAAATTATCATGTGCCTAACTCAGCGCTGCTTGCTTTTGTTGATAGTCTTTGTTTTGTTTCTTTTGTACAGACTAGGGACTATACAATGAATTTTACTTCTTACAGCCTTAAAAAAATTGCTTTTACTTACAATACATCGCCATGTTTTCCACCTGCAGCCACTAGCCACTACAGACACTGGGAGAAATGGGTTGCAAAATGGGTGACATTTTATCATGCCACCTTCACAACTCTTTGTGAGGTTTCCAGTTATCCCCATTGTGATGGCCTGGTAGAATTTTCTTTCTTTTTAAAAACAACTGGACAACATATTCTAAAAAAAAGGAGGAAGAGATTTCCTTTTGTTTCAGGTTTGCAATGAAGGTGATGAGGCCTTCTGTTGCTCCAAGGTTGGTATGAGCTTCAATAAGATTCACTGATTGATGTGTGTGTGTGTGTGTGTGTGTGTGTATGGGGGGGGCACAAGTGGAAAGCCCAGGTTTGAGACCCGAGTGTTGTGCAATGGAGGGAAGCTCTTGTTATTTCCCCTAGCTCCTGCCAATCTAGCCGTTCAAAAGCCTGCAAATGTGAGTAGATAAATAACTTTGGTGGGGTGGTAACGGCATTCTCAGTGTATAGTCATGCTGGCCACATGATCACGGAATAATGCTGGCTCCCTTGGCTAAGAAATGGAGCTCACCATCGCCCCCTAGAGTCAGACACAACTGGACAGGGCAAACCTTTAGCTTTAACTTTAAATGATCAGTTAGTGGTGATAGCAGGGATTGACTTGTTCTGAATATTTGAAAATTATAGCTCAAGTGAAGATTATAGGCTATTCTTTTTCAAATCATTTGAGAGAAACTTGGGTGCTATATTGAAGCCCTTTATCCCAAACCATCTTTGGAACTAAAAGGCAATTTAATCACATTTTCACTCCAGCCAATGATCCACAGAAGGACCATTCATTTCCATCCTTTCTGGATTAATCTTCACAACTGACTTTTGAAAGGCATTATTCCAAAAATTGGGCAGAGCCAGAATACTAAATTTGATTTAATTAATCTAGATGAATGGATAAATTAACATATAATTAAAACTAAATAGAGTTAATGAACTACATCAAATATAACTCTCTGCATATTAAACATTTTCTGCCTTCTGTTACATGAACATTATGATACAATTTGTGAAGGTATTTTGATGGCTGCCCTCAAAATCTTGCAAAGTCCCAGATAGTGCATTGACAAGCTGAGGGGCTTTGTTCTGTTCTTATATTACAGGAGGAAAATGTATCTGTTATAATTATCACTTGTCTTGCTGAGCATTATATCCAAAAAGTTTCAACCATCCTAATTCTGCCAGGTTATAGGATAGGTAGCCCTTGTTTTATAATAGTTTGCTTAGTAACCGTTCAAAGTTACAACAGCACTGAAAAAAATGACTTATGACCATTTTTTTTACAATTATAACCATTGCAACATCCCAGGGTCATGTGATCACTTTCTGACAAGCAAAGTCAATGGAGAAGCCAAATTCATGTAACAACTGTGTTACTAACTTAGCAACTGCAGTGATTCACTTAATAACTCTGCTAAGAAAAGTCGTTAAATGGGGCAAAACTCAATAAACATCTTACTTAGCAACATAAATTTTGGGCTCAATTGTGGTCATAAGTAGAGGATTACCTGTACCAAGATCTAACCATCCATTTTTTACTCCTGTAAAATTTTGTAAGAATGTATTGTTACTGTTCAGAACTTTTAAGTTCTAGAACCTTCAAAGGACAAATATAAATGGACTCACTTCTAACCTACTACCATGAAATTACACTAGGAAAGTAGAGACATGTGAAGACTCACTTCTAACCTACTACCATGAAATTACACTAGGAAAGTAGAGACATGTGAAGTTCTTCTTTCTGATAGTGAAGATACAAGAAGTTAGGTTAAAAGCCAAAACTAGATGCCAAGAAACTGCCCATTTTCTTTTTCTCTATGCACCTAAAAGTGTAAAGTATGAGTGTGAGAAATATGCTTCAAAACATGATTTATATAATTACCTGACTAAAGAAAGTAGACTGGTTGATATTGCCAATTCAATCTCTTCTTAGCAGTAATTCTGAATGCATTGACATGTACTCTAATGCCTTAGCAAGCAACCACATATAGCAATACATGGCTGACCATGGAAATGAAGTAAGATTGGATCTGGTTAATATTTGGATGACAGACCTTCAGGAAATCTCCAACTATAAACTAGACTAGGAAACAAAAATAAAGAAATGAAAAAGAAAGCAGTAGCAGTGATTTTTCAGGAAAAAATCATTGATAATCACCACGAGTCAAGCTCAATGTGAAGGAGACATAACTTTTTGCTTACTTTTTGTAATCCTTCCAAGGAAGCTGAAGCATATCCTAAGAGAGGCAAGTGTTGCTTCAGAACCTTGAACTCTGATGTGATCAGCATTAGTCTTGCTAAATCATTTCTACCAAGAATGATCAGTTCTGATGCACTAATTCCAACATTCTTCCACTGAGAATTTTCTTCTTAATACTGTACATAGGACATTTTGGGTATAGAAAGTATATATTCCTAGTGGAACTTTCCCACTGTAGCCTTATGCTCACCACTACAAGGATCCTCCTGAGGACACAAGAGAGTTGGAAGTTTATGCTGTAACTTTGTATGTAGCCCTATACCACTAAAAATGAGGATGATGTAATAACACAATCAAGTTAATGAATATGAAGAACACAAGTGTCAAAATGTACACAGGGTAAAGAGAAATTAAGGCAAATGTGCCTTTCTTATCTTAGCATTCAACTGCACAAAAAATGGTCTAAGCGTGTACTATAGCCTCACATTATATTAATAATAATTTGTAATGGAAATGACCAGGAAACATGTTTCTGTTGAAAAGACTAAGCATCTGAATCACACAATAATAGTAGAGTCAACATATGATGTAATAGTCCATCTATGAACTATTACCTGCAGAGGTAATCTCTGAATAGAGAAGAGGGCTCACAACATACTCATGCTGTTTTTCTTTCATTCAATCAAAGATCTTTAAAACTACATTGAATCTCACCATGGTCATGGATTTCAAGTATTTTTAACTGATTAATAAGTCCTTGAAAGCTTATTCATAACACTTTTTTTTTGCAAGCAAGAGATCTTGTCATTCCTGTTCAACTGTACTGTAATATTAAATCTTTCTGAAGGAAAGATAGTTGTAGGGTGCAATTCTTGTTTTGATGTACAGCAGAAATACACATGCATATCAGCACAATCAAAGATGAAGACACACTCCTAAACTATAGTCCACTTCAGGTACTGTTTGATCTTCTGAGGTAAAAATGTTATTTCAGTCTAATATGGCACATATCTCATCTACACAATTACATCACAAACAAAAGATGGCCTTAGCATGGCATTGTAGCACACCTTTCTTCTAACAATTAGGTTTTGCTCCAAATAGGATGATGTACTTAATATTTTACTAAGTTAACAATGACATTGCCTTAATATACAATATATAATAAACTCTAAACACACCAAATAGGTATGATTTTTTTTTATAAATCCTTGATTAAATATACTTATCTACCAATGACACTTTATATGTATAGAGACTGGTAAAAATATATAGATATGTATCCAGACTTTTGTTTCGTACAGTTTAGAAATCATTCATCCATCTGCGAAGTAGAAGGAGCAGAGGATTATGAAATAGGTTCCACAAGGATAAAGTTCTCAGACACGGAACCTAGATGAGGCTTCGTTTATGTTCAGGAACCAAACAGCTCTCAAAATCCAGACTGTGAAAATCAGATGTCTCCAAAAATATACCAAGGAATGGTATTTAGCTTCTTGTCTCTATAACTATTTCTTTTCTTCTTCTTCTCCACAGTGAATTATTTTATAATCCCCGTGATGAGCTCTGCCAAGGTTTGTGGCAATCTTTTTAACCAGCAAATCTGAGTTACAAGGCCTACAGATCTTATCTTGCTAAATGGAAACGGCAAGAAATGAATGAAGCAGTGTGGCAGCTGAAATATGGCTTTGTATAAAAAGGATGACACCTAGCTAGAGTCTGATTTTCTGATTTTGTCTGAGTTCATTCCGTTCTTTTACAGTGCCTTCATCTGGCATGTTAATGGCCACTCTATTTATTTTTTCCTATACTATATAATTCCTATCATTACTTACAAATGCACAGAGAAGGAAAAGACTATTTACAAACAGGTTGGCACTTAAGAGAATATATTATTGATATTTTCTCCTGTTTATTTTCCCCCACCCTGTTTTCCAGCTCAGGGGTAGCTAGGATGCCTGGCAAAACCTGCTACCTCATTAGAATATGCTACGTTAACATGAAAAATAGGATCCCGACTTGTACATTCTTTCTCAATGGATGGTTCTGAAAAGCAATACCTTCCACCCTAATTCATATTTGATGCTCAGATTGCTAGTCAAGCGAAAGCAATGGCTGCATGTTTTCTTCTTCGTTTTTATCCATGCGCTTGAGCACTCCGGGGTCCACAACAGATTGAGACCTAGAAAAACATTAAGCAAAGACCTATTGTGACTCATTTTAGCGACAACAAAAAGGCAAGCTTCTTCGCATTATTAAGAAAGCAAGACTGCAACCAGAAAATATGCTTGGGGAATATGGTGGCTGATGCAAAACCCTTCTAAAAAGAAATCCAGCCATGTTTCCTAATGCAGTGATGAAAAAAAGTGATTGAAAGGTCAGATTTGGCCAGCAGGCCTCTCCTTTCAGTCTATTGTGGCTTTTGCTGACATGCATTCCCAACCTAAATGCCAACCTTCTTTTAAAAAACAACAACTGGATCATTTTGAAGCTGCCAGTTCCAGATGGGTGGGAGTGATTTTCTTCCCAATTACCTCCCTCATACTTTGCCTTTGCCATTAGAGGAGGCAAAGGCTGAATGAAGTTTGATTCCATGTTGCTAGGAAGCACTTTTCTGCCTCTTATTTTGTATGGCTCCTGTTCTTCATTCCCAGGAGCCCTTCGCTCAAAAGTCTTCATTATAGCTGAGAAGACAAGCTGATGAACTGGAAAAAAAAGTGCATCTGAAAGTTTATAACTGAAAGTCTTCAGAGGAATGGGCTAAGGTTGGTTAGGGAGCAGCCTTTTACACATACCATCCATCTGAAAGGGGTGGGGGGGTGGGAAATGGGGTGGGATTCCATAAAAGTTGATGGGCAATTGACAGCTTGCACCGAATGACGTTCCTATGAGGGACAGACCCTAGCTTATTGTGCATGAAATTGCACATGAATGCTGTACGTGAAAAGGGTGGTAAAGGCTCTGTTTCAAAATAAGATCTAAAAGAGGGCATTGCAGCACTTGCCTGAAGGGAAGTGGGCAGTAGAATTAGGCATGGATGCTCTCCTTCAATAAAGTTCAGCTCAACAAACTTGGAATATTTCACAGCTTAGCAGTTCAGCAACAAACTGCAACCACTATGGAACCATAAGGCTTTTCTATATGCATACCCCAGCATGGAAGTGCATATGCGATTCCTTCCCCAGTAATACTGTCTAACTTGGTATTGAAAGAATTGTACAGCATCTGGATAAATGGTGTGGGACATGCAAGTTGGTATGATGAATGCAGATTAACTGTACCCCTGCGCATACTAAGCACAGGCATTCCTTGCTTTGTGCTAGGGTCATGTAATGTTCCTGCCTAAATTAAATTCACCTATTGTAAAGCGAGAAAAATCTGTGTATGCATGAGAAAACTTGCCTGTTTATGTGGGTTCCAAGCTAGCACTTAGCTTCAAAGTTGACCTTTAACATCAATTAATTTCCTACTCCACCTCATCCTTGAATGGTCCCCTTTATCAGTTTTATTTTCATTTTCTAAACAAGTGATAATGGCGTTCTAACAATGGAAACTAGTTGGTCGATGTTCTGGCCTCCATGTTCAGAGGCTAGAGATCATGAAATGAGAAATGAATGACAGAAAGTACAGAGGGAATACTAATCCACAATGAGGGGGTGGGAAAAAGGAAAGGATAAGCAACAAAGACAGTTGAGAGGGCTCAGTCCAAAGCCCTGGAGAGCATATGCTTCACTAAATTTTCCAGGAAGGGCATTCTTTAGTTTCTGGGGAAAATAGCCAGTGTGGCTTGTGTAGGTACAGCAAATTTCCCAGGTCTGATAAATTTGTAAAAGTAGTTTTTTCCCGCTCTCTCTCTTTTTGGTGGAACTGCCTGAAGAATGAAAAGTCAGTCTTCTCTCTGATTATCCACAAGTATAATGATGCATAGATGCCTTGTAAATGTATCTCTAGAGTAGTATATCCCTAAATCCAGAGAGGGAACATCTTCAACCGTAATATTGTTTTATTTCTTCCTCTATGCCCTTTTTTCTCTTCCTAAATAGAGAAAGGGGGTTTTCTGCTTACAAATGGTAGCTGAAAACAACTATTCTGAACTAAGCAAGATTGGAAGTAATTATATAGTCTTCCATATAGAGAAGGACTGAAATGAAAGTTGAGTTGCCTTCCAAGCAAAGGAAAGAATACCAGAGGATGGTGTTCAAGGAGGAGAGGAGTTCCAGACTGCCATGTGAGCAAACTGATCAAAAATTTACTTAAGTTTCCCATCCCTAATTTTTTGGAATTTAAGAGAAAGGTATCAGTACTTAATCAAAGGTATTTGTCCTGGGAGATCACCTAAGCATTTCCTGCTTCAGAAGGCATCATTAACTTACCTCTTCATGGATTTGGGTGAGAGCTCCTTTTCAACTTCTTTTGCAGATGTGTTATAGGAGTCCACACTATATTCACTGTCATCATCATACTCATGATCTAGCAGCGTTCTTGCCCATGTGCCCATGTCGTAAGGTGGAAGCATTCCTCCAAATTCAGAAGGAAGAATTTCAGGATGAATCAACTGGTGCAGACTGTTGAGGTTGTTTCCATGGAGAAATATCTAAGAAAAAGAGGAATATAATACATTGTAAAATTATCAGAATCTATAATAATACATAAGCTATCTGAAAAGTTGGGCAGCTCAAAAATGTGGTTTTTATCACAGAAGATTTCCCAAATGTTTCAGATTTTTTAAAATGCAATTGGTTACCTAAAGATACTGTTGAGAGATTACTCACATTTCTACTTACAGATAGCATTTGGAATCCAATGAAAATGAATCCTGTTTTATAATCCAAATAGCTCTAAGCACACTCCTTCTCAAATGCACAGGGCAAATTATGGGGAACATCCAAGCTATTTTGGACTATGACATATCAGGGTGCCTGATGCTCAAAGGGGAAAATAGTACACACCTAACTTGTGGTTGCTATGTAGGAACTTCTAAATGGATTTTTAAGGCTTTCAGGCTCCTTCAGGGATTACTAACTTATATTTGTAAAGAGGCTTATGCACCCAATGATTTAGAAGAGTTAGGATCATGCAAGTTCACAATATAATGAAAAGAAGGGCAGAATGATGAAAATATATTACATTGGCAAAATACAAGCTCCACCCCATTAGTAGTACACCATGTAATTACATGCATATCCAACAGGGATAGAGCTTGAGATCCAATGGTGCAATGCATCTCTCCCCATTTAGATCTGAAGCTTTCAGATGCCCATGATCCACTGAATAGCGAAAAGTCCAAAAAGAAGACTATTTATGCTTTATTAATTATCCAAAAGTTTTGACTACATAAACCACAACAAATTGTAGTTAACCTTTAAAAAGAGTATACCCAAGCCTTTCCCTCTGCCTATTGAAGAATGTGTATGATGATTAGGAAGTAACAACTGGAATGGAAGACTAAGCAACAATTTAAAAAAGAGATCAGTGGAAGACAAGGTGATTGGATAATATCACTGATGATAGAAGTAACAACTTACAAGAATTCAAAGAGGTTACTGATACACATTCCTGTCAGTAGAATGGTATCCATTTAGTCACAAAGAGAAGCAACTGGAAAACCAAAGAACTTAACTGCCTTCAGCTTCTATAGAATTTGGTATTATGTTTCTAAACAGCAAGCTTATTAAATTATCCATTTCAAGATGCTTTTGAAATTTAGCCGCAACTAAAAAATGAGACCTTGGGATTTTAGTGAGAGGCTGAGAGGCATGTTTTTGGGTGAATGTATGCATGTCACCCTGTGTGTGGGTTTAATGGTGTTTTCACCTTGTGCTGAGGATCAAATTAAAAGTAGAATAATGGTTTTTTTTTACTATTTTTACATGTTGCTTTGATAAGCATCAGACAACAAATGCATAAACAAAGTGAATCCCTAGAGTTCAACCACCACTTATCTTTAAGCTGCTGGATGAGATTTCAAAGAAAACATCTGTCATGGACTGTGTGAATATATATAGTACTTTTTACCAAGATTACATAGCTTAATTCTCCCATTTCAGAACACTCTTTTTAAGATGAATCAAGTCTGCTTAGGCAGCTGTGCAAATAACTATTCAGCTTTTAATAAATGGGACTGATTGGTGTCGTTCAAAAAACGAGTCGAAAATCCATTTTTATCTTTTGCTGTGTTCTAAAATGTGTCAGTATATGTATGTACACGGAGAGCTTATGTATCAGAGACAAATTCCTTGTGTGTCCAATCACACTTGGCCAATAAAGAACATTCTAATTCTATTAATATTTTATCTGGCATAGGTACAGTATATAATTAAAACCACAAAACAAGACACTGGAAACATATATTTGTTCTTTAGTTTTCAAGGCTATCAAGTTATGAAATACGATGGAAACAATGATAAATAAAATTACCCTCTTCCTTGTCTTCTCCTTTAAAAATGGACGTATAACTGTGTAAAGGGCATGGATGTACCATGGCTGATTGACAAAATGAATTCCTCCAAATCGAGCTGGGAAACTGTCCTAGAAGAAGAACATAAAACAAACAGTAGATACTTTTATCTTATTTGCCATTTTCCCTATATCTTTAGCACTTGCTATGAAAACAACAACACAGTTGTTAAGTGAGCTTTGCTCCATTTTATGACCTTTCTTGCCACAGTTGGTAAGTGAATCTCTGCAGTTGTTAAGTTAGCAACATGGCTGTAAAGTGAATCTGGCTTTTCCATTGTCAAAAAATCAGAAAAGGGGATCACATGGCCACCACCCCAGGACACTGCAACCGTCATAAATATGAAACAGTTGCCAAGCATCTGAATTTTGATCCCATGGCCATGGGGATGCTGCAATGTTTGTGTGAAAAGTGGTCATGTCACTTTTTTTCAGTGCTGTTTTAACTTCGGTCAGTAAATGAACCATTATAAGTTGAGGACTGCCTATATAGGATCACAAAAAATCATTCTCACAATAAACTTGTAGCCAGGCTTCACTATAATGATTAGGATACAAATCATTACAGATAAGCTCTTTGTTTAAGATTATGTCTTCAGACTAATGATTTTCTTTTGCAAGCTCATTAAACAAAGTTGTCTTCCACTTCAGGATAGTAATTCGGTATCCAGCTAATAATTTGGGGAAAGAATTCTAATAAAGAGAGAGGAAATTTCCTACAAAACAACAATGCACATATTTTCGGTATTTGCCACCATATAAACTTTCCATTTTATATACACCAATGTACATGCATTTATTTTTTTTGAAAGCAATGACTATGTTTTTACATACAGTATGTTCTTAAGCATGTTAGGAATCATTGATTAAAAATTGGAGGAGGGAAGAATAGGATTTAAATGCTTTAATAAATTAAAACAGCAGCTTGATTATTCCATGTTAAATTATTTATGCATATAACTGCTGGGTTTCAGTTGAATAACTGAAGTGTGAACACTGCATGCTTATTTGTCATTATCTCTCTAGTTCTTAGCTGAACACCTCCAGTGAGGTTTTCATAGTGTGTTCTATTGTTCAATGGCTCCTAGTGTCAAGAAATTAATCTAAGTATTTGGCCTGAACTTCCTTCATTTTCATTTCAATCCTCCTTTTCATTTCAATCGTCTAATCTTCTTCTGCTCTAAATTTAAGAAAAGAGCTGTCCTTTATTGTAAGTAGAACTTTTTAGATTGTTGAAAATTATGACCACGTCTTACCCCAGTCTTCTGTTTAGTAAGTTACAAATAAAAGCTTTTCAAAACCCTCAACAATCAGCTTGATAGTTTCCCCCTTATCTTGACATATCTCTTCAATTCCACTTCAACTTCTTCATCTCCCTTTTAAACAAATATCCTACCAAGAACTGGACACCATACTCTAAATACAGATGAATCAGTAAAGATGGCACAGTCCTAGAATCAATAGGCCCCAAGATCCATAGCCATTCAGTCTTTCCAAGATTCAGTTTAAACCTATTGTTTCGCATCTAGATTCTTACAGTCCCCATATACCAAATAAGATGTTCATGGTATTGTTTAATTCACTAGAGGCTGAGATAGAGAGTTGAATATCTTCAGCATGTTCCAATATCTCAGGGGCTGCGACAAAGAAGAGGGAGTCAACCTATTCTCCAAAGCACCTGAGAATAGGACAAGAAGCAATGGGTGGAAACTAATCAAGGAGGGAAGCAACTTAGAACTAAGGAAAAATTTCCTGACAGTTAGAGCACTTAATCAGTGGAACAACTTGCCTCCAGAAGTTGTGAATGCTCCAACACTGGAAGTTTTTAAAAAGATGTTGGATAACCATTTGTCTGAAGTGGTGTAAGTTTTCCTGCCTAAGCAGGGGGTTGGACTAGAACAGCGGTCGCCAACCGATGGGCCACGGCCCACTGGTGGGCCTTGAGAAAATTTTGGTGGGCCGCAGAGAAATCTTATCCCCAGAGCACCCCCCCAAAGCAATTAATCCAGGCTGGGCAGAAATACAAAGCTGCGCTGCCCACATGGCCCGCAGGAACCCTCCCCGCCCACTCACTCCTTACCCAGTAAACTTGCCTGCTAAATTGCTATTTTTCCTTTTTCCGACCATCAGCTGTGCAGGGAGATTTACATTAGCTAGGAAGCAAGGAAGCAAGAAATGGTTGGATTTCTTGCTTTCTAGCTAGTCTTTAGATCTTTGGCTCTGCTTTTAAGCACAGCCGAACTTCCCTTAGGACTGAAGGTTCTATTATTCAGTGCAGACTCATGGCAAGCAAATTTCATGTGACAGACTCAGATAACCGATGGTAGATAGATAGATCAATGAATGATTCTGTGAGCAATTCAATCTGCCTGCCTGCTTTGCCTGATTTTGGGTAAAAATTGCTTTTTTAAAAATAAAAAATTCAATATTTACATGCATGGTGTGTTATGAGTTAATTTTGTGAGTTTGCTTGCTAGCAAATTTTATGTGACAGACTGAGCTAGCCAATGGCAGATAGATAGCTTTCTGAATGAATCTGTGCTTCTGTGAGCAACTCAATTGGCCTGCCTGCTTTGCCTGATTTTGGGTAAAAGTTGCTCTTTTTTAATAAAAAAATCAATATTTATATAAATATTTATAATATTTACATACAAGCCATGCCCAGCCAGTCACATGACCACCACGACACACCCACAAATGAGGCCACGCCCACAGAACCGGTTAGTGGTCCCAGGGATCAAAAATTATGAGTTTGGTGGTCCCTGAGGTCCAAAAGGTTGACGACCCCTGGACTAGAAGACCTCCAAGGTCCCTTCCAACTCTTCTATTCTATTCTATTCTATTCTATTCTATTCTATTCTATTCTAAACAAGCCAGTCTCATGTAGATGTTGAAAAGAAAAGAGAGCACTGAACTCTGCAACCCACTCCCCTTTCTAATATATAATCATGTCTAATATTAGAACAGCAGTTTGCATCACAGGAAATTCTCTCCCATTCAGTAAGTTCCATTAGTATTCTTGATTCAGATATATTGGTAAGTGTCCATTTCTTTCAAACTCTTAAATATTCTAAACTCTCAGAATATTTAGCTAGGCTGCTAGGTATTTTGAAGTATAAAGAAACTAGACTTAACATTCATTAAATTTTACAATCAATTATTTTGCCCTGGAGATCCTTGGTTGTCTTTACACTTTCAATCTAAAATTGTTGTATGGACTTATTGAAAAAAATCTTTTCCAATTCTCTCAGTTCCGTTGGTATTTTCCATTCCATTAATATTTTTGAGCTGAAATACAGCCCTTGACAGTCTTCCTGCATGATGGAGTATGTATGTATGTATGTATGTATGCATGTATGCATGCATGTATGATACAATTATAAGGCAGAAGGTGATCTCTAAGTTTCTTCCAATCTTACATTCTATGAAATTGTTATACGTGACATTTTGCAACATTCCAGGGAATGTCTACCCTTTTCATTTTAGCAGAAGCTGGGATATATCAAGAATGACCTTTCTGGTGTTTCTGGATTTAATTTTTTTTTTGCTTTGGAATAGCTGTAGGATGTATGCTCAGCAAAAAGAGAAAAAGCCAACCAATAAGGATGTAAAAGAACAAGTTTAGCAAGAAAGTAACAACATCTATTTATTTTCATCTCTATCTTTTTCTTCCTAATGCTAGATTAAATCTGGAATCCATAGACCAGGGGTGTCAAACTCGCAGCATCATGTTGTCATCATGTGATGTATCGTGACTTCCCCCCCCTCCATTAAATCAGGGGTGGCTGTGACCAGCACATGACATATCTGGCCCATGGGTCATGAGTTTGACACCTCTGCTATAGGCCTTTTTTATATACCAGACTAATGGCTAGGTAGCTCATCTTCTTCCACTCCATGCTACCATTTGAAACTAATGATTGAGGGGACGATATGTAAACTGAGGACTATAGGTAGTCCTCAGTTTACAACCATTTGCTTAACAATCTTTCAAACTTACAACGGCACTGAAAAAAAAGTGACTTGGGGCTGGTTCCTCATACTTAATGACCACTGTAGCATCCTCAGTCACATGATCAAAATGTGGGTGACTGGTAAACAGCATGTACTAATAACGGTTGCAGTGTCCCATGTTACTTGATTGCTATTGTTGTGGCCCGCCAGTGGCCAATGGAGCAGGTGGCAAAGTTGGACAGTGAAGAGGCTGGGGAGGAACACAGGCCAGTCCTGGAGTCTGGGGGAGGCTCTGACAAGTGCTCTGCGTCAGAGGCAGAGATCGGGCCAGGGCCGTCTGACAGTTATCAGCTGCCTTTGGAGTTGGAGATCAGTGGGGCAGAAGAACAGCTGGAGCCTGTTCCCAGTGTGCGCATGCTCAGAGCTGCCAGGAGAAGGGAACATTTAAGGAACAAGGGTCGACTCGAGGGTAAAGGCTCAAGTGGACAATGAATGGCCCTTCCCATAGGGAATAAAGAGGAGTGAAAGGAGAGTGGCGTTTGCAGGAGACAATTAGTTCAATTCATTAGGGTGAAGATCTGTTCCTGACTTCTTGCCAAATAACTGCTGCTACAGTGTGGCGTTTGAAAGATATCGGCCTGGCAACTCTCCAAGCCTGATAAAAGTCTGTTGTTGTGAAATCTCATGAAAGACTCTTTGCCGGGACTTTGCTGGAGAGGAATTCACTTTAACCTAAATAAAAGGGGTTTTATTGGGACGAGGAGTCTGTTTCATGATCTTGGGAAGCCTAGGTTAGAGCAGCCATTTCCAACCTTCCCAGACTGATTCCGACAAGCAAAGTCAGTAGCGGAAGTCGGATTCACTTAAGGACCATGTAATTTCCTTAACAACTGCAGTGATTCCTTTAAGAACCCTGACCAAAAAAAGGTTGTAAAATTGGACAAGATTCACTTAACAACTGCCTTGCTTAGCAATAGAAATTCTGGTCACAAGTCGAGGACTGCCAGTGTAGGTTTTAAGAGTACTGATGTTCAGCTTTCATCCCAAACTGTGCTGAAAAATTGACATGCCAGATTCAGAAAGCTGAGAGAAATTTAGTTTCATTCCTCAGAAGATAAACATCTATTTTCATGTAGCTGTGAAGTAATAAATGCAGGATTAAGCACTGAGCATCATGTATGTTTCTATACAAGCCCTCTATTCACCAAATTATAATGCTTCCCATTGGCATTAATGAGGTGAGAGATTTTTATTTCCCCTTTGCTGCAGTTCGATGGCAGAGTATTGCTGTTTTACAGTGGTGGCTTTAACCTGGATATACAGGTAGTCCTCAACTTACAACAGTTCATTTAGTGACCATTCGAAGTTACAATGGCACTGAAAATAGTGACTATTATGCCCATTTTGCACACTTATGACTATTGCAGCATCCTCACGGTCACATGATTTATTTTATTTTTATTTTATTGTATTTGGTTTGTCAATTGCTTACAAGATAATAGGTATAAGTAAAAACATAGTTATGAATACATGGATACATATAAGAAAAATAATGGGACAGGGACGGTAGGCACAATTGGTGCGCTTATGCACGCCCCCTACAGACCTCTTAGGATCTGTGAAAACTAACTCGCATTTATGACAGTTGCAGTGTCCTGTGGGCCCCTTTTGCGACTTTATGATAAGCAAAAGTCAGTAGGAAACCAGATTCACTTAAGAGCCATGTTACTAATCTAAGAACTGCAGTGATTCACTTAACAAATGTGGCGAGGAAAATGGGGCAAAACTCACTTAACAAATTTGCCACTTAACAACATAAATTTGGGGGGTCAATTGTTGTCGTAGGTTAAAGACTAACTGTAGATGAGTTTTCTGTTGGTGTCTACTTATACACCCTTACAGAGGTGGGCGGGCATGCTAGCAAACTTCTTTGTTGAAAATTTGAGACAAATTGAGAATCTCCTTATTTAACAATTCGTTCTGAGTTGATGTGCTATTGTATTGAGGTGAGCTATAATATCTAGCTATTCTTCTTGTACCTGCTCTGAATACAGTGTAGCCTTTGGTAATTTTTTAATACCTCTAATCTAGCCCTCGGAAGGAAACAATAATAAAATGCATGTTTTAGAAATCTACTAAAGTATTATGGATACAACAAGAACAAGCATAGCTGGCAAATATTATTATTTTGAAGCTTTTAGAAGTATCAGCCTCACGGAGGTATCAATAGATAGCACGATGGTGTCAAGCATATTATGACATCATTTTAGAAATGTGATGAATTACATCATTTAGTTTGTTAGTTTACACAAAAACTTATGCAACGCCATTATTTTCACATGCAACATTATTTATGCTATAATAAATTGTGTGTTGTTATCAGCCCAATATTTTACAATTTAAATTTAATCTATAGTGATTGACATAATACTCATCAAACCAAACCAATACATTCCACATCCTGAAAAGAAATCTAGGAAGATATAATCTAGAAGGGTTGGATGAAACCCAACATAATGTGAACGATATCCTATCTTCCATAGCTTCTGTCCCACCATCTGTTCTAAAAAGCCCTTCAATCTTGGCAGCTGATTGCGATATCCCATCCCTCCTCCCCTTTAAATGAGAACAGTGATTCCCTTAGCAGGAGAACTTAATTGGATATCACCCATATCTGAGGTCATTAGGCCTGTTACCAGTTCAAGACTGCCTCCAGCAAACAGCTGTTGTTGTACATTTTATTAGCTTTGGAAACAAAAGAAATGTATAATACATTTAATTACCTATGAAACAGAAGCTTGGAAAGATGAGTTGCATGAGATTGTGACAGTGACAAGCCTGTAAGAAATAGGTATTTTTGAGACTCTCATTCATTTTCTAAAACTGTGGTGTGTGTGGGTGTGTTACAATAGTAAAAATTAATACAAAGAAAAGAACAAAAAGATCAGAAAGAGTGAAAGGTGGAAAAGAGACGGAAAAGACAAAAAATAGAAAGGAAAATAAGAATATAATAAAAAGAAATGTATAAAATGACTTCCAGCAATTATCACAAGTATCAAAAATTGAGTAACTTTTCACCTGTCTAGTTACAAACATGTTTCCTTTCATCCCATATCCCATCTCTCATCCATAAACAAATCCATAAATCATAATCTTTTTAGTCCTCCTGACAGCAAAAAGACCATTACTAGAAGGAACCACATATCTTATTTTAACTTTTAACCCAATTGGTTTATTGGAAAACCAAACTTTCCAAATAAATTAATTCTCTGGTTTTTCTATGGGTATGCCTGCGTATTTCCCTAAACTTCTGTCATTTGGGGAATTTGGCCTTCTGAGAATAATTTTGAATGAAAGAGAACAGACAATACAAGAAGTATAATTGCAGTTAAGGAGCTCATTAAGGACTGGCCAGTGAGAAAAATCCCCTCAGAGGAAGCTAAGAAGAAAACCTCCTTAGTAATTTTCCAGAGTCATTGCAACCCATTACTTATGAAAGAAATAATTATTGATTGGCAAGGGGCTAGACTAATACTTACTGTAGCAAAAACAAAGAAGAAAAATGGAGGAGTGGGGAACATTCTTCCTTAGGAAGAGTAAGACAAGAATGGAAGATCTTTGCAGTTTTTCTTATCATAAATGAAACACTATTACAGGTAATCTTCAACTTACAAGCATTCATTTACTGACCATTCGAAGTTACAATGGAACTGAAAATGTGATCTACAACCATTGCAGGATTCCCATGGTCACATGATCAAAATTTGGGTTCTCAGCAACCAGCATTTACAATGGGGTCATGTGATCACCATTTGCAATCTTCCTAGCCAGCTTCTGAGAAGCGAAATCAAATGGCAGAAGTTGGATTCGCTTAACAATTTGCACAATTCACTTAATATCTGCAGTGGTTTGCTTAACAACCATAGCAAAAAGGTCATAAAATCAGAGGCAACTCACTTAACAACTGCCTTCCATATCAATTTGTTGTGATCCCAGTTTTGGTCATAAGTTGAGGACTACCTGTATAGAAGAAGCATAGTATAGAAGTATAGAAGAAGTAAGAAATTTCTCCCCACAGTACAGGTTGCTAGGAAAGAGAACTACTATTGCACTGGTAGAGAACTACTAGACCAGAGAAGTCAGAAGGACAGGTCAAATGACAAAAAAGGGTAGAGTCATGAGCTAACAACAAGTGATGTATACATATTAAAAAGAGAAAGAGACAGCAAATGTGAAGAAATTTTATGAGATTTGTGAAATGAGGGAGACGTTTTTCACTTCTTCAGCAAGTTTTAGTTCAGGGTTTGCTAGAGGCTTTTTATTACAGTATGGAAGGAAAGTCAGATAAGGGTTAATGTCAATCACTAAAAAAATAGGAGAAAATAGTGAAGAAAAGGAAGGCAGAAAGGGCATCTGATGGAAAGTTTATAGCAATAGAATATTAAGATTTCAAAGAGAATAAACATGGAGATAGGAAAAGTAGAGAACCAGAGAGAGTAACTTTCTTTCAAAAGCAGTTATGCAAAATAAGAAGTAAACTGTTAGTTACAGAGTCTGTGTGTTGGCAACCCAGTGAACACTCAGAAACCAATGTGCCAAAGGTGCTTTTTCAGGAGGCAACTGGACTTTGTTTTTTCTTTGAAGAAGTTTTGCTTCTCACCCAAGGATGAGAAAACGTCTTCAAAGAAAAAAGTCCAATTGCTCCTGAAAAAGCACCTTTGGGACATTGGTTTCTGACCTGGATGGCTGAGAGAATCTTTATGGACTTCAGAAATCAATGGGGTTTTTTTTAGGATTCAAAGGCAATAAGGTTAGATCAGAGTATAATGCCAAAGAGGATTTTACTAAATAAAAGTTCAGAGAGTTTAACAGAGAAAAATATACCAATCTTCATACCTTTAGCAGGCCAGGAATCCCCCCAAAAAACAGCAGAACACCCTGAAGTTGGTATTTGTGCAGGAGTCTCCCAGGATTTTGGGTCTACAGTGCGATAGTCAACATTGAACAACTCTTTTCTTGACAGACAAACAGCTAACATGCAAGGCTTCCAATGAGGCAAGGCAAACAAATGCCTGCATTTTTCTCCGATCTGTGGATTGTCAAAGTGCTATGGCTGAAAAGGCAGCTGGATGAGAGATCCAGACTGCCAAAATTCTCTCTAGTGCAGAGAGAGATCTGGCGATTGTCAATACGTATTCTGAACAGCTAATTTTTGTGAGTAGAAATCAGGACAGCAATCCCTTTTGTTTTCGAATCCATGATGTATCATGGAAGGTACAGTGAGCCATCTTGACACCCTGCAAAACCATATGCAGATCAGCTATTTGGACTCCAAGCCATTAGGCCTTAAATTTAAAGGGATAAAGAAAGGAGAGGGGGGTGATTGAATGATGATCTCTGGAAAGGAAATCTTATCTACTGCATAGGAAAATTTCCATCCACCAGTTGTGGAATAATGCTGAGAAGTAACTACCATTGGATTTTCTTCTGAGTAAATCATGTTGAACATCCATCAACTGCAATTTGACATATCTATAATGTGACTATATTTGCATCTGTTGAATCTTACTATTGTTTTCAATTATTTTCACCTTATTGTTTTGTAGCAACTGTGACAGGACATTACTATAAACCCTTTCTTATGACCTGTGCTCAAATCTAGGAAGGGATATCAATATGCAAAAAGATGTCCTCTGGCACGCAAATAGAAACATATTGTCAGCCTTCAAGATTTCTTCCTTTATTTCTTTTTCTCTGCTTTGCATCTTTCGGCTGCCATAAGTAACGGGAGGGGGGAAATGGGATAAGTAACGGGAGGGGGGAAATGGGCTATGATATATTTGGGAAGCGTGCTGGAGTGTGTAGGAAACGAAACTGTATATCTAGGGGGAGGGGGAGTTTTACTTAAGTTTCTATTCCTTGTTTTTCTATTCCTTGCTATGCGCAACTGCGACTCCTTATCAAAACTATGCCAAGGTCAACGGACAGAGGCCTCATCACCACCTGAAGATGCCCACATGATGCTATGCATATTTCCTCATTGGAGGAGCAATATGGACTGTTGGGGGTGGGAACGTTGCCATCACTTTGTATATGTGTTTTTCGCGCTCATTTCTTCAGATTCAGAATTCTTTTGTTGCTACCACTTTGATTTCCAGTAAAAGATATCTTTACTCTAACAAAATGGAGTTTAAGTGTTTCTTTCTTGGATATTGAATGGAGCACCAGCTGACATTATTCTGAATCTCACTTTTACCAGCCCACCCGGAGAAAACCCAAATTTTCTTCCGAGGGGGTTTGCTAACAAACAATGTCTAGCCCAGCCAGCGACCGAGAAGACCAGGGAGCGACTGGAGGACCTGAATCCCTGCTGATGGAGGGAGCAGAAGAGACTGACTTCTTAGCAGAGCTAAGTCTTGGCGAAACCCCAGCTGTGAAGCCTAAATGGTCCCTGGGAGTCGGTTGGAAGGATCCTGAGGAAAGGCCCCCTCCAGGAGTGACCACAACCCGTCGCCGAGGGAAAGATGAGCCATGGCAGGAGAAGGAACGGAGAGGCTTCTCACTAATGCAAGTCGAGCAATTTTCACATGAAGCTGCCAGAGAGGCTCCAGCTGATCAAAGGTACGAGGGGGAAGAAGGGGGGGTAGCCCCAGGCAGGAGAATCAGGGCAGCCCCCCCCATAAATCAACCCGGGCCAGCGCAACAGGCAGCAGCAGCAGCACAGGGCCCCCCGGCTGGGGGGATAATTGCCAGAAGGCGTAGAGCTGCAAGAGTGCCTCCGTTGGAAGTAAAATATGGAGGGGACCCCCAGGAATTGGGATTTTTCCTAGCACAAGTTTGGAGCCACATGGAGGAGTATGGGCAGGATTTTTCCTCAGAAGCGGCCAAAGTCAGGTGTGTGACCAGGGCTTTGGAGGGAACGGCTGCAAAGTGGATGGTAACTTTGCATAATGATAATGCCCCTCAACTGCTGAACTATAACCAGTTCATGACAGCATTGCGCACTAGATTTGAAGATCCCCTAGCTGAACGCAAGGCTAGAATCAGGATGAAAACCATAAATCAGGGGCGAAGGTCAGTAGCTGATTACACCCAGGAGTTTAGAGAGCTGGCGTGCCATATCCGCGGCTGGTCCCAGGGAGCCCTGATAGAGGCTTTTAAGGATGGGCTAAATGAAGATGTTTATCAATGCTGCGTGGCCAGAAGAGACCCTGGGGAGCTGCAGCAGTGGTACGTGCTGGCAGCAGAGGTGGAGATTGACCTAACCCGAAACAGACGCCGGGGGGGTTTTGTCTTGAGGAATCCCCCCCCTACCAGGCCTCAAGAAACCTTAAAACCCCTGAAGGGAAGACCAGCGGCAAAACCCAGAACCAGAGCGTGTTTCCGATGTGGGAAGGAGGGCCACTGGGCTGCAGACTGCCATGCCAAGCTGGAACCAAAAGGGGCGCCAGGAGGAGGGAGAAGGTCTGAGAGGCCTCCAGCCACGCCTCGTGGATCGGCGTTAAAAGCGGAAGAGGTTGTAGAGGTCACCCCTCTAAAAAGAGGGGGGTTGGGAACTCCAACCTCTTCTGAAGGGAGTGAATCCGAACTGGAAGACGATGCCCTGGTAAGTCCGAACCAGGGCCCTATGACCATTCCAGTGAGATTAAGGGTATCCACGTCGGGGGCTGAAGGGGACATGTTGGCTTTGTTAGACTCTGGATGCACAAGGTGCGTAATCAGTGCAAAGATGGTAGAGAAGCTGGGATTAAGGCTAAAGACTCTGAAAACGCCCATAGCTTTTTGCCAATTGGATGGATCGGTAGCCGGGGGTGGACCTGCTCATTTTATAACGGAGCCAGTGGAGATGACAATGGGGAACCATAAAGAGACTCTGTGTTTTATTGTGGCCCCTGGGATGGAGCGCCCTTTAATACTGGGTTTGCCTTGGCTCCGGAAATGGAACCCCCATGTTAATTGGAGGAGGGGATTACTACGCATACGCACAGACCAACCCCCGGAAAAGGAAGGGAAATCCAAGCGGAGACCCAAAGCTCCCATAGAGTTGGCTTCTACTGACACCGAGACTCTGAAAGGGGAGGAGAAAATTCCAGAGGAATACTGGGACTTAAAGGAGGTGTTCAGTGAGAAGGCCTCGGATGAGCTCCCCCCTCACCGTTCGACGGATTGCAGTATCGAATTTTTGCCAGGAGTGAAACTCCCAAAACCCAAACTGTATTCAATGACCTCACGGGAATTAGGGGAATTGCGGTTGTTCATTGACAAAAATTTAGAACGTGGTTTCATCCAACCTGCTAGGCCCCGGGTGGCGGCTCCAGTGTTGTTCCGGGAAAAGAAAGATGGTTCCTTACGCTTGGTGGTAGACTACAGAAATCTGAACGCTATCTCGGTGGAGAACGTGTACCCCCTTCCCCTGATGAAGGACATGCTGGCCCACCTCGCTAAAGGAAAGATTTTTTCAAAACTCGACCTGAGAGAGGCATACTACCGAATCCGAATCAAGGAAGGGGATGAATGGAAGACTGCTTTCAACTGTCCGATGGGGTGTTTTCAATTCAACGTCCTGCCGTTTGGCCTACAGGGGGCGCCTGCGGTATTCATGCAAATGATAAACCAAGTGTTGCAAGAGCATTTGTACAAAGGAGTGTTAGTTTATCTTGATGACATTCTTATCTACACAGAGACTCGTGATGAGCATGTGAAACTAGTGCGGTCAGTCCTGGAGAAACTTCGAGCGGCCCAGTTGTATGCCAAGCTGTCAAAGTGTGAATTTCACCAGGAGAAAATTGACTATTTGGGCTATCGCATATTGCATGACGGCATAGAAATGGACCCGGGGAAGGTGCAGGCGGTTTTGGAATGGGCCCCTCCCCGTACCAGGAAACAACTGCAAAGCTTCTTGGGATTTGCAAATTTTTACCGTCAATTTATTCCTGCGTTTGCGAAGATCGCGATGCCTATCACGAATCTCCTTAAAACCAAGGGGGAGGTGAAACCGAAGCCCAGTACGCCATTGAAGTGGTCCATGGAATGTCAAGCTGCTTTTGAGAAACTGAAACGTCTGTTTGCTGCTGAACCCGTACTTAAGCACCCAGACATGGACGTTCCGTTTGTAATCCAAGCTGATGCAAGTGACGTAGCCATTGGGGCGGTGCTACTTCAGGTAAATGAAAAGGGATACCTGCAACCATGCGCCTATACCTCCCGTAAACTAACTGAAACCGAGAGAAGATGGGCCATCTGGGAAAAAGAAGCTTTTGCAGTTCAATGGGCTTTGTTAACGTGGAGGCATTTCCTAGAAGGAGCCAAACACCCTTTTGAGGTTTGGACAGATCACAAAAATCTGGAAGCTCTGAAAACACCTCGAAAACTGTCTCCCAAGCAAGTTCGCTGGGCGCAATATTTTAAGCGGTTCAATTTTTCTTTGAAGTACATTCCCGGGGGGAGAAACTTCATGGCAGATGCTTTGTCCAGATTACCTCAGTATAATAGTGCCCGCCAGGAAGTGATAAGACCTATCATCCCAACTGAACAGTTGGCAGCTCCAATGGTTACCAGAGCCCAGAAGAAAAAAGAGGTTGATGTGTCAAACGATTTATCGGCACAATTGAAAGAAGCTCTAAAACTGGATGATTGGTTCCTGACCCACTCGAATGACTGTACTATCAGAGATGGGTTGGCCTGGGTGGGGGCCAAATTATATGTACCGGGAAAGCTAAGGCACGAAATTTTACATCAAGCTCATGATTCTAAACCTGCTGGACATTTTGGGTTCGTGAAAACCCTACACTTGGTCAAAAGGCAATTTTGGTGGCCCACGTTGAAAAAGGACATTGAGACCTATGTCGCTAGTTGCCCTATTTGTGCTTCGGCTAAGAGGCCGCCTGGTAAACCAGCAGGCTTATTGCAGAACGTGGCTAGACCAACGGCCCCATGGAAGGAAATCTCCATGGATTTTATTGTAGAATTACCTGACAGTGGAGGAAATACAGTCATTTGGGTTGTGACAGATCTGTTTTCCAAACAGGTACACTTTATACCCTGCGCGAAGATCCCGTCAGCGAAGACGTTAGCTAAGTTGTTTATTCTGCATATTTACAGGCTACATGGAGTCCCTGAACGCATAATCTCTGATAGGGGTGTCCAATTTACCTCAAATTTCTGGAAAGAGTTCCTGAAGTTACTAGGCTCCGCCCAGGGGTTAAGCTCCGCCCATCATCCACAAACCAATGGGGCCTGCGAGAGAACTAACTCGGTACTGGAACAGTATCTGCGGTGTTACATTAATTATCAACAGGATGATTGGACTGATTTACTGCCTTTTGCTGAGGTGGCATACAATAATTCGGTACATAGCAGCACCGGATTCACTCCGTTTAAAGTGGCCTCGGGACAAGACTTTGTACCCATACCCGAGCTTCCGCAAGAGGAAACTAATATTCCCTCGCTGGATGAGTGGATAAGGCATCTCCAGATGACTTGGCCAGTTGCCCGCAAGGCATTGGATGATGCTCATCAAGCTCACAAAAAGTTTGCAGATAAAAAGAGACGTCCACAGGAACCATACCAAGTTGGTGATAAAGTGTTTTTGTCTACCAAATTTTTGCAGACCACACAGAAATCGAAAAAGCTTGGCCCTAAGTATGTGGGACCTTTTCCGGTTGAACGAGTTGTGAATCCTGTGGCGGTCCAATTGACATTGCCAAAAACTCTCCGTCGGATCCATCCTGTTTTCCATGTTAGTTTGTTAAAACCTGAACGTACATCTGATCTGAGGCCTACTCAGGTAGCCCCCCCTGTGCCATTGCTCATTGAAGGTGAACAACATTTTGAAGTTAAGGAAATTTTGGATTCTAGGAAGAAGCGGGGTCGAATCCAATATTTGGTGGCGTGGAAGCATTTTCCTTCTTCCCAGTCTGAATGGGTAGACGAGAGAGATGTTAGAGCCCCCCGACTGGTGCAGGCGTTCCGCACCATGTATCCTGATAAACCCTGAACAAATATGTCTTTTACTCTTATATTTTTTAGGACTAACGTCTTTTTGCAGGAGGGCCGAATGTCAGCCTTCAAGATTTCTTCTTTTATTTCTTTTTCTCTGCTTTGCATCTTTCGGCTGCCATAAGTAACGGGAGGGGGGAAATGGGATAAGTAACGGGAGGGGGGAAATGGGCTATGATATATTTGGGAAGCGTGCTGGAGTGTGTAGGAAACGAAACTGTATATCTAGGGGGAGGGGGAGTTTTACTTAAGTTTCTATTCCTTGCTTTTCTATTCCTTGCTATGCGCAACTGCGACTCCTTATCAAAACTATGCCAAGGTCAACGGACAGAGGCCTCATCACCACCTGAAGATGCCCACATGATGCTATGCATATTTCCTCATTGGAGGAGCAATATGGACTGTTGGGGGTGGGAACGTTGCCATCACTTTGTATATGTGTTTTTCGCGCTCATTTCTTCAGATTCAGAATTCTTTTGTTGCTACCACTTTGATTTCCAGAAAAAGATATCTTTACTCTAACAAAATGGAGTTTAAGTGTTTCTTTCTTGGATATTGAATGGAGCACCAGCTGACACATATTCTGTTATCCATCTGTCACTGCTCTTCAGAAATGCATAACAATGTATATGTATCTTCTCTCAGAGTTACCATCTGTTTATATGCGTCATTTAATAAAACTGTGGGGAGGGGGGGGGTGACAGTATACTGTTCCTGTGTGTGCATTTAATTGTTTTTTTTCTGCATTCTTGTCTGATGCTTCTTCCATGGGAGCATCATTTCTGCAGCCTGATATGTTTGTTCTCTCTGTTGCTCTCTGAGCATTGGCAGTTTTATTTGAATAATTTTTACTCAAGGTCTGTTTTTAATGTATTTGGCGGGAAAAAAAAGATCTGGAATGTTTTAACAATAAAGTTATTGCTTATTTATTCTTCATATATTACATGTACTTCCTAACTTTCATTTCAAAGCATGAGTAGGCTGCAATGCTACACGAGAATAAATTTGGGAAATGGGAGGTGGGAAATGCTTCCTAGAAAATGTCAGATAAGAGTGGCCATAGTCCAAAACTGCATAATAGGTTAGAGGAAGAAGCTCAGAAGGCACTCATCCCCAGGTTCTCAGAGCATAAAGGAGATGGTAGGAGATTTGTACTTTCAGGCTTTCAAGATTATGAAATATAGCTTGATATCAAGCTATATTTAATAATCTTGAAAGTCTGAAAGTACAAATCTCCTACCATCTCCTTTCACTATGAAACAATGAAAATTCACTTTGAAGTGTCACTATGTGGTTGGGCTTAGTTTTTTGGGAGGAATATAAGGAAAATATTCTACCTCTGCCTACCAGTAGCCATCGGTATTCATCTGGCTAGCGTCCTGTCAGTGTGTGAGAGAGTTGAGGGATGTTTGGAAACTGAAACAGTATTTGTTGTGTGAGCAAGAAGGAGATAGCAAGGAGTCTGGGCGTGGCTTACCTCAACTGTTCTGTATTAAAGCTAGTTGCTGTTGTGAAACTAAAACTGAAACTAAAACTCCTTTCCTCTACTTGTGTTTTGCATTTGGAACAGATTTCTTTTCAGGTGGGGAGGGAGAGTAGAACTCAGCATCAAAGCTAGAGGTGGTATTCAGCAGGTTCTGACCAGTTCTGGAGAACCGGTAGCAGAAATTTTGAGTAGTTTAGAGAAACATCAAATGCCACCTCTGACTGGAAATTTTACAGTATCCTTCCCTTGCCAAGCCCACCGAGCCACTTTTTTACACTCCCGTAGTAAAAAAATTTGAACCCCACCACTGATCAGAGCATGTTAATAATAATATAGGAAATACTAACATTCTGATGGTCAATTAAAACAAATCCTTCCTTAGCATGCACCCAGAAGCCAAGAGGAAAATACTGTTAAATTTCAAACTTGTAGGCCTAATGGTTCTGGAGATTTTGTGATGATGCGTGAGTGGTATTTATATATATATATTAGTTAATTAATTAAATTTATATAGCAGCCAACTCATGAGAAATGATTCTAGGCAGCGTACAACAGCCATCTGGGGATGACTAATATACTGTAGCTTTACAATAAAGTAGAATTCATTCATCTAGTTGTGTTTCCTGTCTGACCTACCTGGAAAGGCTGACAGAGGCATACATAGTGCTCCTTCCTATTTTTCCCACAATGACAACCACATTGGTAAGTTGGGTTAAGGGAGTGTGATTACTTTATGGTTGATAGTAGAATTTTTATGTCTGAGAATGAACAGGAATGGGGGTCTCCTCACTCCCAGCCTAATACCTTAATCAGTACACTACACAGGCCTTATGATAAGCACATGATTGGGACCTCCTATTCAACATTGGCAAGTTAGTGAGGCATAATAGCAACGTTCATTCATGGAAGCTCAGTGGATGCAGGGGTGGGATTCAAATTTTTTAACAACCGGTTCTGTGGGCATGCTTAGATGGTGGGCGTGGCTTGGTAATCATGCGACTGGGTGGACATGGCTTGGTGGTCATGTTATTGGCTGGGTGTGGCCAACTCAATATCACTCACTTCGAGGCACACATCTCCTCTCCTGGTCTCTCATGATTGTGGGGATAGTGCAACAGTTGTAAGTGTGAAAAATGGTCATAAGACATTTTTTTCAGTGCCATTATAACTTTGAATGGTCACTCTACACAAGCAAAGTATCATCAAAGGAGGGGAAAAAACTCCAGAGAAGTTCCAGAGAAGTTCCAGAGACAGGAAGTCTTGTCCTGCCAAGAATGTAATAAGGGGTAATGGAGAGGGAGTTTCTGTAAGCAACACCAGAATGTTTCCTTCCTTCCTTCCAGGGTTAGGCCAGTAATTTCTTCTAACAACCGGTTCCCTGAACTGCTGAGAATGTTAACAACCGGTTCTAGTTAATAGATGAGAACTGGTAGAATCCCACCCATGAGTGGATGCCTTTGGACCAGGCATTATTTCTCAGCCTATCCTTCCTCACAAAGTTGCTATGGTGAAAAAATAAAAATGAAATGAAATGAAAGGAGGGACTGTATGTATGCTCCTTTGATCACCAGCACAGAAATTAGAGTAACATCTACAAAAATAAATAAAGGGAAAACCTTAAAGTGTTCCTTAAAGTCTCAGGAAAACCTATGGCACTTAACATTGGTATAATATATTTTGGGAAAATTATTTACTTACAAAACTGTGGGGTGTAGTTTTGTTACATTCTAATCTAATAGATTGCTCTTAACTTCAGTTATGCTATTGCTGTCCAGAGGCCTCTGGGTGCTGAAACACAGTAACATGTAGTTCATGCATCAAATCTGTCCCTGTTGACAAAATAGGGCTTAGAAAATTGCTTTCAAGTTAACTGAATAAATCCAAGCTGAAACCAAACCAAAACTTCATTTTGAGGCGTATTGTATGAGAAGTCAGAGTTTAATTCCTAAGCATAGGAAATCTGCTTAGAATTGCAGCCTACATCAAGAGTCAGTGGCATTTCAAGCAATGACATGAATGATCAATGAGAGTCACATATCAACAGAAGAGCAAATGCTCTATTTGCTGAATATTCAGATGAATCTCATCTGAAGCTCTAGAAAGTGAATGCTGATCAGCATACCTAATACTGAGTTGGTAGGACTAAAAACATCTAACTCAATAAAAACCAGATGAATCTACGATTCATCTGGGTTATAACTGCTATGGCACACAAAGCTCAACTACATAGTAAGAGCTGTCTAATCTTTATATTATGTATGTATTCATTCAGGAAATCTGTAGAACATGTAATTTACACAAAGTCCTACGCTTAATTCTTGATATTGAGGATCCAATTTAAATGAATTCAGGTATCAAGACTGGGAAATGATTCTGCCCAAGACTATGAAGAGCCAGTGCCTGCTAGAGATGACAGACCAGAAGCAAATGTTTATATTGTGTTCCTACTTAAAAAGAAATGTGCACTTCTATCCCTGTGTTATCATGATCACAATATATTATTTTGCAAATACCCAATTGATGACCAAAAGAGGCTGTTCTAATGTACAATGGTACACTGTGTTTTACAAAGGATTTCACAGAATATTTGGGAAATCACAGCATACATTACTCAATCTTGATCTGTTATGGAGGAAGATTTAGCTAAAACCTTGGTATAAAATATGGTGGGCATACAAAAGTACACTTTAAGTTAATGAATCTTGCTTCACTGACTCTGTTTTTCTCTAGTTGTGATTGTGGCTTCTGATCCAAACTTTCATCTGTAGCATTCTACTACTGGTCTCTTTCTTCCTGGAAAAATATTAGATGACAGTGAATGATGGTATTCCAGAGATCCTCAACTAATTTTTGAACAACTTTGGTTCACTCAAAACTGGGCCTCCCAGTTGTGGAATTTTGCTTTAATTTATATACAGCTGCATGTCTTGAATAAAACGCTCTGAAGATTATCCTTGCTATCATAAATGTTTTGATTTATGAGCTTTATTTCAGTAGACATTTCAAAACTTACACAATATTGATTAGACAGCCTTTAATGGCCACTTTGGAATTATTTTAGCCTGCTATTTAAATTTGTAATTTTATAATGTTTGATTGCTGTTCTAGTCTACCATGAAAATTCTGATAAATAATAATAAAAACACATTACATAACATTATTCACGATGATTTGTTATCTGCTGTAAAATATGTATTGAGATTTGCATGACAAGACACAAAAGAAATCTTTGCCCTTTGGAAATCTACACAGCAGTGTTTTGTGTCAACTTCACCAATGAAATTGTAATATTTACAATTGGAGCAAATTACTTATCATGGAGAGTGTAAATGTGAATTTAAACTAGATGGTGAACATTCATAATCCTATTTGTCTCTCTGGCACCATTCATGTGCAAAATATGCATAATATGCCACTGTAAGTGTCATATAAAATGCTTGATTTTGGAAATGTCAAACATAAAGCAGCCATGATAAATAAATCCAGGTACATTAATGTAGCACTGTAATGTAATATAGGCAAATTTATCAAGCAATAAACCTATCCATTGAACATATCTGCACAAATAGTAATGCTGAAGACATCCCAGCAGTCAATCAATAAAAAAGACACCCAAGCTTTTTAATTAGTTGTTGTCATCCTTATGTTAAGTATGACGAAGTCAAAATATCAGTGGCATAAAAAATATTTTGTGCTAATATTGCACCCTGAATTACACATATAGTATATTCTCATAATCAGACTGAACTCTATTCTGATGACATGGGTCTTGAAGAATCTAGATACATATTATGAAAAGGTATAACCAATGAAGCTTTTTTCCTTTGCATGCTCCCTATAATTAAGGCACATAATTTCTTACACATACACACGACAGAAGCCCCATTTTAATATAAAACTCATATGCTTTGCTGTGTGGAAAAACTTTTGAGAGCAAAGGAATGGAAATGATTTACTGATGGCCAACTGTTTTAGTATACTTTATGTTGTGCCTTCTTCTCAGACATCTCCTCTTAAAGAAAAATTACAAGGTTCCTGAATTATAAAATTTATGAAACAAAGTTACATCTGGAGACTCTGCAGTGGAATGGGAAAACCCTTAGAAAACCTTTAGCATACAACTCTGAGACAGGTTTTCCAGATGAGACAATACTTGGGATATCAAATACCAAGAAATTCCTACTGGATTACCAATACAATCCATTCATGGCCCACTGTAATATATTGCATAGAACTGACCTTTGATTAAGTTTCTGAGGGTTAAAGTTCAAAAGTGCTCATTGTCAGAACAATTGTTGGAGCAATGTTTATAAACACTTTGTTTGTTGGCAATACTAGCTACCTTTTCCTTTGAGGACTTTTTAAACTTGTTTCAAATGCATTACTAGTGACCGGGTGCAGTTTTATCCTAAGTAAGTCACCTTGACTAGATTATTGTAAATATGCTCTACCTAATCTTTGAAAATGTTCAGAAGTTATAGATTTACCAGAATGTTAAGGCTTTTAACTACTGTCAGTTCTTAAGCAAACATTGATAAATAGTCTGATTTCTGTGTGAGAACTTCCAATCACTTTCTAGGCTTAACTAAAATTTCTGTCCATGTGTTTTTAAAACTTTCCCTGTTTTAAGACATCCTAAAAAACATTTGAGTTTTTTTTTACTTTTGCATCTTATAAACCTCAGGGTGCATTTGATGAGTGCGTGAGGAGTTTTTGCAAGGCTATATCTCAATTTAAAAATCCCTTTTGAGAAATAATGTTCTAGCATCCTCTTCAGTGGCATGAACATCTTTTTTACAGTCTATAATTGGTAGGACTGATTGCTTAGTCTTGATTCTCTTTGGAGCTTAGTTTCATTGGCAAATTTTTAAAACATATTTTACATATACTTCTGAGACACTTATTTTAATTACTTTGGAATGTGATTAGAGTCCTTTTCCTTACTGTTAGCTGCATTGTTGCTTTGTATGGTATATTTCCATATGCACAAGATATGTCATTTGATTTTGCCAATTTTCAGTTCTGTACTGTATCCCTATCTATTTGGGATGCAATTTATCATGACTGTAGCAAGTATTCCCATAATTTTGTGACCATTTCTGATACAGAAAAACTAAGTTATACAGAGTGTGAGGTGCCCAAAATATATGCTGGATAATGCAGGATACTATAATGGTAAAGTTGAGACACACAACAAGACTATGAACAGAAAGTATCAATTAAAATTACTGATAAATACTAATGATAAAATTTCCAGTAGTAACAAGGTGGTCTTGTCAAAGCAGTCTGACTTATGGCAAAAATGTTCCTAGCTAAAAGAGATGGTTGAGCAGAGATTCTATTTCAAGAGTCTTCAAACTTGGCAAGTTTAAGACTTGTGGACTTCAACTCCCAGGATTCCTGAGCTAACATGACTGGAGGAGGAATTCTGGGAGTTGAAGTCCACAAGTCTTAAAGCTGCCAACTTTGAAGATCTCTGCTCTATTTCATAAAACTGTGAGGTGTGTGTGTGTGTGTGAGAGAGAGAGAGAGAGAGAGAGAGAGAGAGAGAGACAGACAGACAGACAGACAGACAAACAGACAGAGACAGAGAGACAGAAAGACAGAAAGACAGACAAGCAGAAAAAGACAAAGAAAGAGACAGAGAGATCACTGATGATATTATCTAGCTGGGAAATGAAACGTCTGCAAGAAAACTACCAAGTTCAGAGAGCACCAAGGACCCCACCATTCAATCCTGAGTTACAAATATTCTCTTTTATCAGTGCAGAGATAGTTATATGGAAGCCACTGACCAAAAGAAGAATTCTACTTCTCTTTATACTTAATAAAAGCCTGGTCTGCTAAGCCAATTGCTCAATGGCTGGAGACAAGCAGGCTTTGCAGGCAGTCCCATTTTTATTTTCATGCTTTTTATTACATTTAAAAACTCAGGCCTACTGCTCTTCAAAATCATTACAGGTTAGAAGAAATCTTCTCAACACAGTCTCTGTTTAGTCCCCCCACATAAATATCTAAGATCTGTCTGTCTTTATACAATTTAATGCATGCTTGCATATTAACTGAACCAGGTTCACCGGGGTAATTTTCAAATTACTAGGGAACTGGTCTGCATTCAAGTACATAGAAAATTATATTGATAACTCACCATTTTTCAGGGATGTCTCTGATGTAATTTTTATCCCTGCTTTCTAGTACCTAAAAGTAGCATCATTAACTGTTCTGCCTTGAATTTGCAGATGTGAATGCCTTTAGCATGGTCCCTCATGCTGTGAGTGAGGAACAAGCACCAGCAGTGAACTCTTCACAGACAAGAGCAATTATTATTTCCTTTTCCATCCGGCAGACATGCAATGCATGTGAAAGCTGAGGAGAAATATGTTTGATGACAGCTTGCCATTTGGACAAAAGCGAAGAGGCAGCAGGGATGTTCAAAATTATATATTTTACAGATAGTTTAAAAAAAATCTAACAAGTAAAAGTCAAACATGAATACAAAGTACAAAATATATCTTCCCATTGATTTATTCTTTCCAACACAATGCTTTTGCTGTCTTTTCTAATAAGCTACTGTATTTTCAGTCTGACTAGCAGTATAATGACTACGAGCAGGGAGAGTTGTGTTGCATTGGCAACACTTTCCTCAACGTGAAAATCTCCACCCCCACCTGTCAATTTATATATGTCATATGTCATATCAACAGTATCAGTGTTTTCTCCAAAATAAGCTATGTGATCAGAGTATATTGGCCTCACCTATTTGGTACGCTCCAGGTGAAAGGACTGTGACTCCTTCCCTCCCCTCTCAGCCAAGAGAAAAGGTTTAGTAACCCAACACAGAGAGAGCATGTCTGTTGTAGTGGTTCAGCACCAGACTAGAAACTGGGAGACTGGAGTTCTAGTCCTGCCTTAGGCAGGAAGGCAGCTGGGTGAAACCTGGGCCAATCTCTTTCTCTCAATCCTAGGAAGCAAACAAGACGAACCATTTCTGAAAAAGCTTGCTGAGAAAACTTCAGGCAATCACCATGAATCATGACTGACTTGAAAGCAACCCCCCCCCCAAAAAAAACCCTAAATATAGTGAGTATCAAAACTGTAATAGATCAACATCATTTTCTTCCATCTGTTTAGTCTTTTGGTATATGATATTAAATTTATCTTTGCTGAAAACATTGATGCTTTACTTTGATAGATGTGTTGATTTTTCTTTCACTAGCTCAGTGTATATTCAAATCATGTTTCATCCAACCAAACAAAATAAATAGAATTATGTTCCCTCAGAAGGAACATCATTTTTTACAAGAGATTGTTCTGCACAGTTCATCTATCTATCCTTCAATGGGTTTACATGGAGCAAAAACCGATGGCACATTAAGGAGTACTGTACTGTACATGTAGTTATTAGAAAAGGCAGCTGTTTTTCTCTGAGGAATTAAGCTCTCAAAAGTTATTGATTTGCTATAATGCATTGTTGACAACAGGCTAAGTGGAACTTTGTATTGTTGAAACTCAAGTCTACCAAACCAACATGCAAAGCAAGCTTGAGGGCCTCTATTTTTTCCCCCTTAAACCAAAAACCTGAAAACCAGTTTTATCATGTACCTTCTTAGTTGCATGATAGTACCAATAATATTCTAAATGTGTCTTGGATGAATTTTGAACTCTTTGAAATTCAGTTTGGTCAAAGGTGTAACCCTTTTGAATAGCTTCTCCCAAGCATGACATTCTCTGCCAGAGGTTACAAAAATTGTGTTCTATAATTTTTCCAGCACCAGCATTTAAAAATAGGCAGCCCTTTCATATATAAGAAGATTTGTTGCTGAGTTTGATGTATGCTATGCTTTTCATGGATGAATTTTAATTTTTTTTAAAAAAATGTACTCACTTCTCAAAGCCGGCAAAAGACATATAAATAGCAGGAGACCTCCCAAAACACTATTCGAGACAGAGAAGTCTTTGAAATCCCTGATGAAAGGGATATGTCAAGTTAAAGGTCTACTGTCAAAGATTCATTTGAAAGGAGAAGCAAAGATTCTGCCTCTCCATTGCATTAAATGTTTCATTCAACATTCCATCCATTGAGCAGTCACAGAAAATTCAAAGGCCATATGCAGAGATTCTTCTTCTGTCATAAATAAACAGCACTGGCAGTTTGGAGGTGGGATGAGTAGAAGGATGCAAGACAGAAGAGAGTGCAGGAGGAAGAGAATAAGCTAGAGACTTTTCAGAAGTTTCAGCGTGGGTGGATTTATTTATTTATTTATTATTTTGTCAAGCAATTATAAGATAACAGGTATAAATATAAACATAGTTATGAATACATGAAATGGATACATATAAGAAAAATAAAGAGAAACAATAGGACAGGGATGGTTGGTGCACTTATGCACACCCCCTACAGACCTCTTAGGAAAGGGGTGAAGTCAATAGTAGACAGTCTAAGGTTAAAGTTTTTGGGGTTTGGGGAAGAAACCATAGAGTCAGGTAGAGTATTCCAGACATTGACCACTCTGTTGCTGAAGTCATATTTCCTGCAATCAAGTTTGGTGCAGCTTACCTTGAGTTTGTATCTATTGCGTGCTCTTGTATTGTTATGGTTGAAGCTGAAGTATTCATTGACAGGTAGACATTGCAATATATAATTTTATGTACTATACTTAGATCGGACCAAAGGTGCCGTAGTTCTAGGTTTTCTAGGTCTAGAATTTCAAGTCTGGTGGCATAAAGTATTCTGCTACAAGCAGAAGAGTGGAGAACTCTTTTTGTGAAATATTTCTGGAATATTCTGAAACATTTTTATCTTGCTCTCTGTCTAACCTTGGTTGCTAATATTTAGGTCCTGAAACGTCAGAGTAACTGAAAGAGATATATAAGGTATTGATATAATTTGTGGAAACATTACAAAAAAAAAGGCTGACCACAGATAATGTAAGAAGTGGAGAAACTTGTTCATCTCACATTCATACATCCATACTCTACATACAAACATGTAAGCAGATATAGCTATAAGGCCAAACCTTGTCCCCTAATGTCTCTGTGTTAGAATTTGTTGGAATCTGATTCTGAGGGGGAGGTTGAGCAGCTGTCAGAGAGTGGGAGTGTGGCTCCAGTGGCTGTGAAAAGAAATTGGGAAAGGGCATAGTCCGTCTGGGCCTTCAGAGGAAGACCCAGAGCCACCTCCTCTTCATCCTAGGGTATGCAGGGAGGAATGGAGAAGGGAGCAATGTGAGTTATGTGAGTTACAGGGGAGAAAACGGCCCTGATTCCCTTCATTAGTTGCAGCTGGGAAAACAGAATTTAAAAAGGACATTTGCGCACAGTACCTTTCTGGAAGCAAAGTGTGAATTATCTTAGTTTGTCAAGTCTTATCTGGGTTCTGGCATCCTTTCAACTGTGTGTGTTTTGTTATCTTTTGAAGACTGCAATTCTTTATCCTACCCTGTCTTGTTAATTGCTGCAGCATGGTTTGTGTTGATTTTTATTTATAATTTATATGTACTTTGGGTTCGGACTGAATTTCTTCCCTTTGGGAGAGTTTTTTCTCCAGCTGATGATAACTTGGACATTGGGGACCAAGTTAGAGGTATTAATGGGACTTTTCCTACTTTTGTGATTTTGTTGCTTTTGTGCCACACCTCGGGTCATCACACTGTGCATCGCACACACATACACACTCTTATCAAAAGCTGATTACAGATGAAACCATAAAATAAAGCCTGATATAATATAATATGGATTATATTATAAGAAATTAATGAGTAAAGTTCTCCACATAGTTTAGTAGCAAGTGGGTTATTTTGTTCAACTTGTTTTCTTAAGTACATAACAGATGAATGAACGATTTGTAAGAATTATTCATGTATGGAAACTGTATTCCTAATTACAGCATCTGAGACTCAGAGGTGTACATTTAATTTCTTCAGCCAATTTAATTCCTTTTAAAATGAAAAGATGGCACTGACCTATACAGCACTTTTGGCATCTGCAATATCAATTCATGGCAAGGGCAGATCTTTAAAAGAAAAATTCTTCATATATGGACAATTATCTGTAGAAATAACTAAATCAGAGGAGTTTAAATTTTAAACTTAAAACAGAAATCTGCTAAATAGAAATGAATATTTTCTGAGGGAGAAGGAAAATATACTTAAAATGTCGCCGTCCAATGAAGTAAAACAGCATGATGACTCTTTCTCCCCTTAGAACTGAGAAATAGTTGAAAAACATACAAACAAAAAAACCATAAAATACTGCACTGTCTTGAATAGAGTGCAGGATAAGATCAGATTACTATGGAAGGAAAGCAACCATAAATTCCTAACCACAAATTGCAAGATACATGAATTTAGTTTAGTTTACTTTATTGTCATTGCACCTTGTACAACGAAATCAAACACCATCTTCAGTGCACATCATGACCATGAAAATAAACACAAATACACATCCTTCACACTCTACACACTGAACCAAAAACCTGCAACACCGCACCAACACTGCACTATACAGTAGAATTCAAAAAGAACTACTGCCCTGGGACAGAAGCTGTTTTTCAGCCTATATGTGCTTGTTGTTAATACTCTGTACCATCTACCAGATGGTAATAGTTCAAAAAAAGGGTGCCCAGGATGAGATGGATCTTTGAGAATATTTTGAACTTTCTTAAGAAAGCGGGAACTATAAAGCTCTTCCAAAGAGGGGAGAGGACAACCAATGATCTTCTGGGCAATGACATTAACTCTCTGGAATGCTTTCCTATCTGCCACTGTGCAATTGGCATACCATACAGAGGTGCAGTAAGTTAAGATACTCTCTATGGTGCACTGGTAGAAGGTCACCAGCAGTTTTTCATTCAGTTGTTGTTTTCTGAGAAGTCTCAGGTGGTATAATCTCTGCTGGGCCCTTTTGACCAGTGCTGCAATGTGAGCATCCCAGGTCAGGTCCTCTTTTATGGTAACACCCAGAAACTTAAAACTGGCCACTTGCTCCACTCAGTCTCCATGTTAAGCAAGGGCTGGATGTCGGATCTGTTCCTTCTATAGTCCACTATAAGCTCCTTGCTCTTATTGGTGTTGAGGACCAAGTTATTGTCCCCACACCACAGAAGCACCTGGTCTACCTCATCTTGGTATGCAGACTCATCCCCCCTGGAGATGAGTCCCACCACTATTGTATCATTTGCAAATTTAGTAATAGTATTACTAGCGAGTGGGAATGCAGTCATGCACATAAAGAGTATACAATAAGGGACTCAACATGCAACCATATGGTGTACCAGTGTTAAGAATAAGGGATGAAGAGGTATGATTACCTAATCTGACTCTGTGAGCAGCCAGACAGGAAATCCATAATCCAAAGGCAGATTGAATAAGAAAGTCCAAGGTCCAGAAGTTTAGACACTAGTCTATGTGAAAGAATTGAGTTAAATGCAGAACTAAAATCTACAAAAAGCATCCTCACATACCCCCACCCCCCGCTGTTCTAGATGAGTCAGAGCAGTGTGAAGAGTGATGGCTATAGATCTATTCCTTCTGTATGCAAACTGGGTGTTTATCAAATGTATGTGGAAGACCAGAAATGATGTGCCGGCAGACCAATTTTTCAAATCAATTCATGATGATAGAAGTGAGTGCCACTGGTCTGTAATCATTGAGATTATAGATAGGGAACTTCTTTGGCAGCGGAACAATGGTGGAAGCCTTCAAACAAGATGGAATAGTGGACTGGGATAAATACCAATTGAAAATCCTGGTAAAGACTCCAGCCAATTGATCAGCACAGTCTTTAAGCACTCGGCCAGAGATACCGTCAGGACTGGCAGCCTTTCTAGGGTCCACAGCCCTCAGAATGCTCCTTACCTCCTGTTCCTCCACAATGAGGTGGGGGCTACAATTGGCTGGTGGTTGTATTTTATCTGTCTCTGATGTTCTCCACTTCAAAGCGAGCAAAGAAATGATTCAGTTCCTTTGCCAATGAATCCCTTCAGCAGAGATGACATTGGTCGGTTGATGGTTGGTAATTTGTTGAATTCCTTGCCACACCTGCTTCATGTTATTGCTATAAAAATTATCCTCAATCTTCCTCTTATAATCAATCTTGGCCTTCCAAATACCTCTCTTCATTAGCTCTGGCAACACTGTATCTTTCCCCATCACCGGACCTAAAGGCCTTGGTCCTGTCATGCAAGAGGCACTGGATTTCCTTGGTCATCCAGGGTTTCTGATTGGGATAGGTCCTAATACGTTTATCCACAGTGATAGTATCTATGCACTGTTTTGCTCTTCTAGGTCAGGGTGGTAAAAGATGTCCCAATGTGTGTTCTCAAAACAATCCTGAAATTTTTGGGAAGCATCTTCTGGCAGATTTCACTGTCTTTATTATAGGCAGAGCCCGTCTCATAAGAGGGATCTATGCTGGTGCTAAAAGCAGTGACATGTGGTCTAATTGTCTGATTGGAATACACATATCAGGATAAGATCTTTTCTATACTGCATTGACTTTGTTAGTGAGGATTCAGGATGCAAATGGTTATCCAAGTTATTTTGCTTTATAGTACAGGTCATCCTTGACTTGTGACCATAGTTGAGCCCAACACTTTTGTTGCTAAGTGAAATATTTGTTCAGTGAATTTATGACCTTTCTTCCAGATTTGTTAAGTGAATCATTGCAGTTGTTAAGTTAGTAAAACAACTGTTAAGTGAATCTGTGTTCCCCATTGACTTTTGCTTGTCAGAGGAGCTCAAAAGGTGATCACGTGACCCCAGGACACTGCAACTGTGATAGGTGTGAGTCAATTTCAAGCATCTGAATTTTGATCACATGACTATGGGGATGCCACAATGGTCGTAAGCGTGAAAAATGGTCATAAGTCACGTTTTCCAGTGTCGTAACTTTAAATGGTCACTAAATGAACTGTTGTAAGTTGAGACCATCTGTAATGAGATTAATCTGTGTTTTTTTTCTTCTGCTGGAGTGGTGATGAAGTAGAATAACGTTAATCTCCTTTTAAAGGATCAAAGAGAATCCTACTATCCTGAGTGACACCTATTCCTTTGTAGGAATGTTAAGTTTACTGCTTCAATCGGCAGAAATGGAAGTAAATTACAAATACTTTTATTTAATTTTCATTCCACAGGTAGCCATGTTTTTTTCTCCATACTGCTACTGTCACCAAAGCTGCCCTATAGGCTGATTGATGATTCTATTCCAAACTCTGACATGAGAACATATGTCTAGCCCCAAGGAAAGAGCTCATCAAAATGAGTCAAAGTCTGGGGAGTTGCACTGGCTGTTCTACCCCCTGACCCATCTTTGCTTCTTTACACTGAAGCTCTAAAATACTGAAGCACTTGAGCATGTTCAAATCTCTAGACTGCTTTGACCATCAATGGGGAAAGAGTATACCTGGCCATTTTAAAAGAACAGAACTTTCTGGGAATCAAAAAACCGCTGTCTTTACCTGATAGTACCATCTCCCCCTCTAAATTAAGTGTAGTAGGCGGGAAGGAAAGATTGGTCTTACCTTCACTAAACAGAAGCTGTTGTAAACAAAGAATTCAGCAGGGCATGGAAATGATTTACACAAATAGTTAATGGAAAGCATAGAGGTTTTTGGAGGTAACAGAGAGGTGGCTTGCATACTGAATTTAGCCTTCTTCTTTTATTCTTCCTTGGTCCAATTCCCTTCTTTTCACCCCATCTTTATTCTTGTTTGATTCCTTCCTTTCTCTTCCTTTCTCCTTTCTTCCCCTCCCCCAATGTAGCTACTCCTTTTCCTCTCCTTATTTCAGTCCCCATTTTATTTTCATCATTTTTTTTTTGCAGGGAAAAAGGAATGGAGTGCATATCTGCATTTCACTATCTGTGCTGAAAGAGAAGGGCTGGAGCAGGCAGATAAAGAATCAATGTTATAAATGGAAAACATTGTTTTATTAGCAATTAATTCTAATTAATAACAAATTCAGTAATATAAATTTATTCTGTTTTTTCTCAGTTTGCTCTTTTTTGCAAAGTGCCTTCTGCTCGGCATATACTCAGAATAAAGGAATATAAATATGAAAATAGATATAAGAGTATACCTATGTAAAAGTCTATCTCATGCTTTGAACCCTGGGTTCAAAGGACGATGACGAGGTAAAGATGTGTTTTGCTTATATTCTTTTTTTTTTTAACTTACTCTTCCTTTGAGGAGAAGAAATTCCCTTAAATTGATATAGAAAATGTGACACACACATGCCCATGCTTCATTGCACATTAAGTTCTAATTGACTGGCAACTCAGACAATATAAGCAATAAAATATGATTTAAAATAACAGACTGAAATAGTGGGAGACAAATTGCCTCTACCTACACAACTAAACTCTAAACAAACTAATACCTGTGACGAGAAGATTTCAAGAGTAGAATAAATGAATTTAGAAAATGGATAAAAATTATTTAGAAGGACTGGCGTATATCATAATTATAAGAAGGGTTAAGACAAGGATTGGGACGAGAAAGAATTGAATTCCTCTATGTAACATAATCTTTTCTGATGATCTTGCACTGATGATCTTGCACAGATGATGTTATGTGGTTTGGTAAAGAAATGTCTGTAAGAAACCACCACGCCCAGAAAGTACTGAGAACCTACATGCTCTTTTCTGCACATTTCTGCTTGATGATTCAATCCAGCAAACAGCAGAGGGAACAGTAAAGTTCTCTCAAGAGTCAGGCCTCTGACCTGGGAAGCCTAGAGAAAAATGTTCTCTGTCAGTTCCTCTCTCTTCATCTGCTACTCTCCCAATCTGGCCCTGAATATATGGCAAATCAAACCTAAAACAGTGGACTTTCTAAGCTGACTTTCTCAGCTCCTAATACACATTGCAACATTCCCAAAGCTTCTGGGAGGTTTGGATTCATCCAGGTTTGGATTTTAGTTGTCTAAATGGTGAGGAAATCCTGTTTCACACTGGAGAACCTTGTAATGCCTTGAAGCAGCTGAATTTGACCTGAGATTTCTGGTATGTTGCTTTTCTTCTTCTCAGAGAGAGAAACAAAGAAGCTGGTCCCCAGCTGTTTTCCTTTTTTCCCCCTTCTGTCTGATGTGTTTGTTCTCAATGGCAGTTTAAAGAACAATCACACCATGTTCCATTGTGTCTCTGTCTTTTCATTAGTAAAACAGTGTCAGCGAGAGACTTTTGACATCACTATTTACCTCTACAAAGTCTTTCGGGCTACCCACAGAGCAAAATCGTAATACCAGCCACTTTAACTGGTACTCAAAACAAATGTAATAAGGGGAACTTTTTGAAGTTTCACCAATCACCTGAATATTTGTTCTCTTAACATGTTCTCAGCAGTCTGGTGTTAGGAAAAGTGTTGAAACATCTGTTCTGGAGAACTTGTTTTCCTAGTTCATCTACCAACTCAGCTTAGAAAGAAGTCCAACAACAAAAGCAAAGTTTATTTGAGCTATTGACTAATAAAAATTAGTAACCAGAAATCACTCTTTTATGTTGTGATTCAAAATGACTAACTCTTCAGCAGGAATGCTGAAAAAGAGTTTTGTGGTCACAAAACTCTATGCTGAACAGTATAGTCCTTATCTATCTCTCCCCTGTGCCCATCCACCACTCCATATCTTGCATCTGTCTTTCATACTCGTTCTATTCATCCTTTTCATCCCTCACTTTCCCCCCTATCTCTGCCTTCTTGATATATAGAGGACATCCAAGAACCTGGGAGGTTCAAGTTGTGTGATCATCCATATTTTCTGTCTGGAACAGTAAAACCTATGAAGCAGCTTTTTGATCCCTAGAAAAAGTAACTAAGAAAAGGGAAAGCTTAAGACTTCTGCCTGTCTCAGGGAAAACTCCTCTCTTCAGTTTCATGCACTAAGCTCTGAAAAATTAATGAAAAAAATAAGGAACCCAATACAGGAGATGACCATCTCCTGACATAGGAGATGATCAGGAGATGATCACTTGACCAGGGAAGAGTCAAGTGCATCATCAGTCTCAAATCCCTTTGCACCCACAAGAGATCTAAGTCCCACTCATCTTTAATTCCATTGACTCTTACCTACCACAAATTTGCTTTAACCATTAGTAGTTCAGATTCTTATAGACAGTAAATGGTAGGTGCAAATAGCAGACTGTTCCACTTTGGCAAGATTCCGTCTGAAGGTATGCAACAATAAAGAGCTTGAAAGAATCAATACATGTCTTGGTTTTTGAGTCTGACAGTTAGTTACAATATCTATACAGCCACCTATCTTAAATACTGATTCTAGGCAGCTCACAACATTTTATATAAACATTGCAATTTTCCTCTGAAACTTCAATATATTTTGGTACCAATCCTTGAACAGTTTGAATTATTCTGCAGGCTCTGCAATTTCTCTGGCAAGAGATATCTCTCCCTCCTTTTGATAATCCTGAAGCAGTTACCAATTTCTGTTTCCTTTTTCTTTTCCTATAAAAGCAATTAATTTCCGGGAATGGTTGTATTTTGAATGCAGCCAGCCTTTTTGAGCTTTGCAAAGTCTTGTGAGGCAAATCAAGTTCATATTAACTGATGAAACAGTATATGAGTTTATCAAGATAACATTATGTTTTATGCAGCAATATTTATCTAACATGCCCTGGTATAAAGATAGACAAGCCTCTGTTGTACATGTTAAACACTGTGTCAAAGATGTTACAACATAAAACATTTCCTCTGTTTTCTGCCTGTCATCAGTGTTTTGCTCAGATCCAGCAAGTGGTTTTTAAGATATAAGGGCATAGCTTCACAATACACTAATGAATGAGAAGACATAATAAATGAAATCAGTTGGATTCACCTGATCAGTAAGTATCAATACAAAAAACAATTTTGAAAGGATTCATTAATATTTGATAGTGGGAATTATTTCTTTTTTAAAATTATAGGAAATGAAAGGACATACAATTATCTTTGAAAGTATTTTTGAGGCAGGAGTTTAAACATAACTAATGGATAATGAAATAGAAGACTTCAGTATCTTAATTGTTATTGATGTTGTAACACTGATGGTGCATTAAATTCTGAAGCTTTCCACCCATCCATCTAATGACCAAACAGACTTTTGTAGCCCAGATCTGTTAGTTTTAACTCTAATCATTGAATTAAAGCAACAGTTTGCCCCAAGGATATAAGTATTCAAGTTGAGTGGACTCTGTTTTTGATTCCTCACACAAGACGAAACCCTTTCCATTGATTATCTCCCCTGGAGTAGGAGATCAACTTGACAGGAAATGTTGAAACAACTTTAGTCAGCCCAAAGAGTTAGTTTTCTTTTTACAAAAAAAATTATAATAAGTCTCTTCTTTTAATTCTATGTTATCTATACATACACCTATCTTTGCAGACAATCAGAAAATGGACTATCTCCCTCTGCCCTAATATTTAAGTATTCCAGGAATGTGGAGTGGGGGGTAGAAGGAACTGTTGCCCGGAAAAAATGTCCCACCCTAGAAAGTAGAAAAAGATCCCTCCCAATCAGAAGCTTTCATTTACCTCCCTAGCACATGGAACAAAAGAATAATCATGAGTCACACATACACCCTTGCTTAGCAAAACAGTTCTTTGTATACTTAAAGAGAAATTGCATCAAACACATTTGTGCATTTCTATACTGCAAAGGGCAAAACTTTGCAAAAGAAGACACTATCAACAGAATCCACTAACTTTCTGCTGGATACTGTCCACAATACATGTTTGTGGAAGTACTTTCTACATCAAGCTCTGTTAGAAGTCACAAGGAACATTTTGGCAAATCCTCATCAAGTGGTCAGTATTAGAATACATAAATGCTCATCCAGATGGTTTTAAAATTTGCTTCATAGAAGTTCTAAAATATTTCATTACTTCAAATATGAAGGAAGCATTTTCTTCCTTAGAATCAGTTTGCAGTAAAAGAAAAATATTTGGATAGTGCATTAAGAATGCAGTTTCATCATGGGGATTTTCTTCTACTAGTGATACTCTTGTCAAAGAACTAAAACTCCCATCATCCCACTGGTGTTTTGGAATAATACAAACATAATGCAACACATCTAAAGAATGCCAAGTTGAAGAAATCTGGTTGTTCATACTATATCATGCTGAAGTAAAATGTGCAGTCAATTGGCATCATTATATTTTAGTTTTTAAATAACATGTTAAACCTTCACCATATAGAACCATATTGTCCAGAGCCATTTTAAAGACTGAGACACATTTCATCAAAGGGAGACCACATTCTACTTATGAACAACTAACCCCTCCCCTCAACTTTATCACTGCCAAGAGATTAGTCTTTCAACAAGAAAACATGTTTATGGCATTAGTTATCCATGGATTGAAGACCTGTCATTCCTTCAGGGTAGATCAGATGAGGAATCCAAGATTATGTAGTACAACTTCTGTTGTAATGCCATAGTAACAAATCTTGCAATAATGCTTCCCTTCTCCTTTCCTTTATCTTCATGAGAATTAGGGAGGGGCTATTTATAGCTATCTTTTATTGAAACTACTAGAGAAAAATATATTCATATGTAAATATTGTATATACTGTATGTATATGTAAGACACATATATTACATGTGTCTGTGTGTACATACATGAAGCCCATGGTTATACATGAACACATACAATTTATCTTGTAGTTATACTATTCTTTCTGGGGGGGGGGTTGTATTTTTTCTCATTTTTTTCTTCTGTTCAAAAAGAAAAAGAAAAGAGGAAAGGCTGTTCATTGCTCCTTATATTTCTAGATCTATACATGAATGTATTGCCTGAATAGGACTACCAGCAATGTATAGAGGTCTTCACTGTTCCATAATGTATAACACTTGATGGTAGCTCTCACTGTACAAAGAACCTCACTTCAGAATAATAATGTAAGATATATAACCCAATAATATATCTGCTTGCTTGTCCTGTTTTATTATATTCCAACTCTTAATAACAATTTAGAGCTCCTAAATTTGAGAAATCAAATAAGACCTTTAAATCTTAAGCGTTGTAAGTTTGAAGAACTACTTAGATAGCAAACTGATTCTTCAGAATTCATTTTCAAATTCCACAATATACATAGACATCTAAAATCTCAATTGTTAAGACTGCAAAAAACATATTGTTAATTTCTAAAGACATGAAACAGTCAGGAAAAACTAAGAAGAGATGCCTGGAGTGAGAAGAGTAAAAGAAATAGGAATAATGTTTAAAATCATTTTACCTGAAGGCCTTCTATGGCTAATCGAAGCATACTTGGTGTCAGCTTAGAAGCCTGCTTGAAAGTGAAATTACTCCAGTCTATAATCAAAACAAATCCATTTACTTGAAGTTCTGGGTCCTCGATCATAGCTTCTAACGAAAGAAGGATGGCACGTAAAATATCCACCAGTGTGTATCTGTCAACAGATAAAAACAAAGATGGCCTTAAGCTAACCAATCATGTTCAGATGGTAGAAAATAAGCCATTGTTTTGTTATTAGTAGACAAGTTTCAAGATTTCAAAATGATAAAGATTTCATGAAATGTGATTACTTTACCTATTGTAAGTACACGCATATGTTTCTTTAGGTTTAATAGAGTTAAGATTGGGAAAGTTAAACAGCAGCTATTCAGATGAGACCGTATCATAATAGTAATAGTAATTGTTGCAGATGGTCCAGCTCAATATCATTTGAACAACTCAATACTTCTTTCTTTCAAACTGCATTACATTTTGTTCAATAAACAAAACTGATATTCATCCGGAATGTCTTTATGTTACCTTCAGCATCACTGAACATGCTAACACAAAAATCTGTGGAGTCTCCAAAATGTGACAAACCACATTTTCAATGGTTGTATGAATCAGCCTTTGAATAATCAGTTCAGTCATTGCTGGGAGGAAGATGAAGAGAGAGAAAGAATTCTTAAAAAAATAAACAAGATTTCTCTAAGCATTTGAAAAATGTAATCCCTATCCGGATTTATCATTAAACAATTGATCCAGTGTAACATCAGAAATGTTGGTACCAATTTCATTGGATGACAATAGTTTTTCCCAATACTTTTACTTCTTGAAAAACTTTTGTTGATTATGGTAGACACCTTCATACTGAACACAAATATAATTTCAGAATAACTGTATCATGTAGGACTCTAGAAATATGAAATTAACTTTGGATGACTGTACTGTATATAATCACATAATATTTCAACATGAGTTCAACAGGACGAAAGGGGTTTTGCTGCTGATTTTGTTCATACCCAGTATTTGATGTAACTTAGTAAAAGAATTTTAAAATAGAAATCAGCATGCAATCTGATCTACAAGGCACTTTATGGTGCCATTGATCCTACAGAAAAAAATATGTTCTGTTTACAGAATAAGAGAGATGGAAGGGGCCTTGAAGGTCGTCTAGTCCAAACCCCTGCTCAAGCAGGAGACCCGATACCACAGGTGTTAAAACTCAATCGTGTCATGTAATGTATCACAATGTTTTTTAACTTTGCGAAGCTGGGATGGGTATGGCCTGTGTGTGATGCATCTGGCCCATGGACCGCCAGTTTGACACCCCTACTATACCATTCCAGATGGCTTTCCAGTCTCTTATTAAAAGACTCCAGTGATGAAGCACCTACAACTTTTGAGGGCAAGCTGTTCCACTGGTTAATTGTTCTCACCAGGGGTGGGATCCGACCGGCATAACAACCAGTTCGGGGAGTGCGTGCATGTGTGTCAAATGCACGCTGCACACACGTGTCACTACTAACTCCGGCAAGCATTTACCTTCTCCAGCTGATGAGTGGCACTCAGCTGTGCCATGCAAAGCAACTGAGGAGGAAAACACAACCACTAAAGGACAGCCTAGAGCTCAGGTGGGTGGGTGGGCAAACAGCAGACCAAAACCTCGTCCCACACAACCGGTTTGGTGTCAGCTGCTCTTTGGAGCTATTGGTTCTATAGAACCAGACTGAACCGGTAGGGTCCCACCCCTGGTTCTCACTGTTAGGAAGTTTCTCCTTAGTTCTAGATTGCTTCTCTCCTTGATTAGTTTCCATCCATTGAGTCTTGCCGTGTGTATGTGTGTGCAATCTTTGCAATCTTTTATCACTGGACAAAGATTTTAATGCAGCTAGTATCAACATAATTTATTCTATGCTGCTATTTTCATAATGAAATTGACCATAGTAGTACCTATGGTTACAATTATCAAGAGAGTTGTAATCACTGGTACTGCAATGGTCAATTTTATTATGAAAATAGCAGCATAAAATAATTTATGATGAAAGTAGCTGCATTAAAACCTTTGTCCAGTGAAGAACCATTTACATAAAAGCTTATCTCATATTCATTGTAGATCTGTAATATGCAACATTTATTGACCTGGATAGGTGAAACCAATCATCCTTACTGTAATTTATAGTGACAGCACAGGAACAGAGGTGAGGGGGATATAAAATTGAAGTCCCTTCACAATCTTCTGACAGACTTAATTATTTTGTTCCGGCTGAACACAGAACCACAACATATACTGTACCTATTTGAAGTAGACCTTAAGGATTTGAAATGCAGGCCTGTTATGAAGTTTTCATAACAAAGCTTTCCATATATTTAAGTTTAACAAAATTTCAGAGCTTCAATTTTAAGAAACACTTCATTTTGCTTTCAGTGTTTCTAAGTCTGAATTTGAAAAGCCTGTGGGCAGGTTTTCAAAACGCTTAAAACCAATATACTAAATGAAATGTTTTTAAATAAAGTAAATTAAAGACAGGGGTGGGTTTCTACCGGTTCTGTCCCACCTCTGTAGAACCAGTAGCTCTGAAGGGCAGCAAACATAGAACCGTTTCTATGTCTGTTGATGTTTTTGCCCACCCACCTGCCCGGGTTCTTACCTGACCTTTATTTCCTGCTTTTTCAACTTCAGCTACCCTGTGAGGCACAGCTGCAGTTAAAAAATCAGGAAAAAAGAGCTTTTTCAAAGGCTGATTCTCTGCACGCAGCGTGCTGATGACATTTACAGGCGCATTGTGCCGCATGCAGGGAAGCACATTGTAAATCACAGAACCTCATAAATCACCAAACCGGTAGTTAATCCTGTCGGATCCCACCCCTGATTAAAGAGTTCTTCATGTTGACATTGTACAATTACATTTTGGGGCAATATTATGGAAGTGGTTTGTCACTACATTCTTCCAAGGTATTTTTTAACTTCCCAGTTTAATTTATACTTCCAGAATTCCTTATCTTCTCACTGTCCCTGTTCCCATCACCAAGTATTAGTTAAATCTGACCCACTAACTTTTGTGAGGTAAGTTACAGTAAGTTAGTTGTACAGAAGGAACATAAATTTGGGGAGGGGGAATCCCCACTTATTTAGCATATTGCATGCAAAAAGGAATTAGGGAAATGTTCTTGAATTTTTTTCTCCAGAGCTCAGTTCTGAGCTCTTATCCATGACCTTCAACCTAGCTTAATAAAAATGGAGCATTGTTGACAGTTTACCCACCTACAAAAACGTCAATCAATGTATTTATTTTAATCAACAATCAGATTTATAATTTAGTAATATCATGTACCATGTCTAACAAAAGAGAATATTGACAAGGAAACTATTAGGAAAACTAGCTAGTGTCGCATCTTTAAAAACAGCTTTTTTTTTACAGTAGGGGTTCTTTCCTTTATGAAGAAATAGGTTTGGGAAGCTTTCATGTGCATTTCTTCGATGTGTTGAAAAGAAGCATTCAATATTTTTCCATATCAGATCATATGAAAATGTTACCAAAGAAGTTCTCACTAGGTGAGCTCTACAGAATGCTAGATAAAACATAATGCTCATAGTGTAGAACAACTATATTCTGTTTTTGCCTCCTTCAAATCTGGTCACAGATGTGGTAGCTGATATACAGGGGTGAAAATATATAGTGGGAACCATGACTTTGCAGTAATATGTAGAAGATTAGTATTAACAATCAACAAAATTAATCTCAAAATTAAATCCAGCTGACTTTAGTGACACTTAGCTTTCATATAGCATCTCCTGGGTCACATTGTAAAACTGATGGTGTATTGCTAATAGCTAAAGAATAATCTAGGATTTTTGATTTATTTAACAGTGTTTAATGCCCTTATTTATACATGCTGTTAGAAAACCTCTGTTTATATCATTTCCAAAAGCCATTATGCCTTAAGAAAACAGATGCAATTACCAAACTGGAAATGTAATAATAAGCAAAAGGTTCCTCTTTTGGTTCTTAAATTCGAAGTGGATTTAAATGAAATTTCATATAATCAAGGGGAAATCTTACAGACATTTCTTACAAGTACATTCTCACAGCAGAATTTACTGCAGAAAAGGCATGTAGAGAACTGTACAACTATGCTGTGAATTATTTATATTGATGGAGTATGAGGTTATGTCAATACAAATGGAAAAATGAGAACATTTAACAGATAGTCTTTGTTAAGAGTTCATAGTTCTATTCAATTGCAGAAAAAAACTCCAAACTGGGATTAAACAAAGAATGTAGATGGGTTAGAATAGCATTATTTTACTTCTTTAAATCAATCACTTTTAGTAGTGTTGGTGTTATTTAACTTTACTCTTGGGAATGGAATAATGAGTACTTATTTCTATCAAACCTCAGCCTAGCCTACCTCACAGGATTGTGGGAAAAATAGGAGGCAGGAGCATTCTTGCTTTCAGCAGCAAGAGGAAAGGAAGGTTTATGATTTGTACCATGAGTCTGACTTGTGTGCTCATCCACAACTTTACATACACAGAAGCCCCCTTTCATACTTCTCACTGAATGCCTGACATGTGGAAATGGGGCTAAAAACAGTGCTTCTTAGTATTATTCTTCATTGAATTTATTATCTTATCTGTGAATGAAATCTTTACATGGAGGGAATGAGGCTTTTGAGTGAGATACTGATCCCACTAATCATCGCACTAAACCGTATGATCTAGTCCTATGTCAACTTGTCCAAACAACTTTTAACTGAAGTTGAAGAGGCTAGAAAATGAGTGAAAGAAATTCTCCTGAGTAGCAGTACCCTTTTTTTTTTATCTTCAGAAATAGCATCAGGACTAAAGCTACCCATCAGCAGAAGAACCATTCATCTCAAATAGCTTATTTTACCCTTTTTTGTGTTCTATCTACTATACAGAGATGTACACACCTAAGAGTCAACGTAGTATGATGGTTAAAGTGATACTGTAGGAGCCAAGGAGACCAATTTCTAGTCCCCCCTTAAACATTGAAGTCAGCTGAGTGGCTTTGGGCCAATTGTTCCTCCTTGGCCCTTAAATCAGTGTCATTCTCTGCAACAAAATCAATTGATAAACAAAATTTCTTCTTGCACCATGCACTGATATTTTTGCTTTAAGAATTAAGCAAACATAGTGCAAGCAAATATAGATTTCTCTAACCACAAGAGAAGCATCTAGATGCATCACATTGTAGGATACTCTGTTCAGGGTTTTGCAATAGGACAATGGTGGGATTCAATTTTTTTTACTACTAGTTCCATGAGTGTGGCTTGGCAGGCGTGGCTTGGTGGGTGTGGCTTGGCTTGGTGGGCATCGTAGGAGAAGGATACTGTAAAATCTCCATTCCCTCCCCACCCACTAACCTGCTTTCCAGCTCTGTTCTCCTGTGCAGGGCAACAAAAGAAGACCCAGTAGCTCAGCTGGGACTTGGGAGGCAGAGAATAGATGGGGCAGGACCAGTCAGAGGTGGTATTTGCCAGTTCTCTGAACTACTCAAAATTTCCGCTACTGGTTCTCTAGAACTGGTCAGAACCTGCTGAATACCATCTCTGCAATAGGGCTGTGTGAAGAAGGTGTATTCTATCTTAGGCATTTTGTACTGCAGAGACAACTCTCACCTGACTCCATGAGAAATCTCGAGATAGGGCTGTCCTGCCTGAACTGCCAGCGTAGCTCATGACCATTCTGGCAGTCAAAGCAGTGGGATTGCTCAGGCCTGCTAGTCATGAGGAAGAATGTAATGATAACTTTATAAAGTGTCTTGATTAGAGCAAAGCATCACTTCAAAGCTTTGCACAGCACTGCTGTGTGACTATTCTACACATAAACCTTGGTAAGTGAGGATTTCTGCTTAGATTTCTTTAGAAGAAAATATATGTAGCTCACTGTTGAACTATGGAGTTCTTGATGAACTTGTTTGTTTGCAGATATTTTGTTACCTGACTATGTAATATCATCAGTGCTGACGATGTTACCTCATTGGGTTATGAAAACATCTGCAAGCAAACAACCGAAGCTCAGAAAGCACCAATGAAGCACTAAGGTTTTTGTTTAGCCCTAGAAGATTCCCTGTTGTGCTTTATAAGCACAGAGATTATTGATGAGAGAAACAGAATCTGTTGAATTCTATTTCTTGTGTTATTTTTTTATAGATTTCCATGTCAAATTTTTTTTTTCCTACCACTCAACTTGAATTTTAAATACTTAGCACAGGGACATGTTCTGCAATTTATGTGTGGATGTATGAGAGACAGGAGTGTTCTACAAAAATCTATTTCCAACTTAATTGGAATAGGAATTTGCTAATTGGACTTATTCAAATGAGAAGCTGATAGTGGCAGCGGTAGATTGTCTATATCATGGTTCTTATTCCTTTTACAATCAACTGCCACTTCAATATAATTATGACCCAACAGACAATTATGCATGCATAATAAATTTACAGACAAGCACATTTCTTTTATCTTAGATATGAAAAGACTGAAAAAAGTTAACTGATGGAACAGAAACATCTGAGCTATTCCAATTTATGCAAAAGAAAAAAGAAAAAAGGAGGGATTTATGTCAGGTAAGATAAGAGGGCAAAGCCCTAACATATGTAGGCCTGACTTTTACTTTGAAAATGCATTGCTAAGGCATATCCATCCACAGCAAAGAAGACATTCCAGAGGAATAAGCCAATGTGATACATTCTCTAATTTCACCCATCTAATATTCCAAGACAGATATAGGAACAGCACGAGGAAGAAATTTAAATGCTGTAGAAATCAGACTAATCTTGTCAGGATTACAGAAGTCTAATGATATTGCATGGAGTGGATAGTTTAGTTCCCTGTTATGAATTTTGTTTTTTCTTTTTCTTTCTGTCTTCTAAAGCAGTGGTTGCCAACCAGTGGGCCAGGGACCACTGGTAGTCCATGAGAAAATTTTAGTGGTCTGCAGAGAAATGTCACCCACAAAGCACTCACCAAATAATCCAGGCTGCGCGGGAACACAAGGCTTGCGCCGCTTGCATTGCAAACAACACGAGGTAGTGAGCGAAGGAGGGGAAAGGATGGAGGGGGAGAACTTGCCCCACTCACCCACACGCTCTGCCTGGCCACCGGGCTGCTTCTTTCCGCTTCTTTCTTCTATTTTTGGCTGCACACAAGGAAAGCAGCAAAAGCCTTTCTTTCTCTCCCCCAAACTCTGCCAGAAATGAGTCTTTGGGACCCTGCAAGATTTCCTGCTCCAAGAGGCTGTGCCGGTGTGACAAGTCCCACAAAGACTCATTTGGGGGAGAGAAAGAAAGACTTCTGCTGTTTCTGCTGCTTTCCTTGCATGAAGCCAAAAGTTGCACGCGCATGCGCACCCCCGGAGAACAAAGCTGGAGACAGTATCCTGTGATCCCAAATAAAGAATGATCAATCGGTAGGAAAATGGGGTGGGGAATTTTCTTGCAGACTTTTTTTGGGATTCTCCCAGGGTCTCTGGTCCACAGGACTTAAAATTATGAGTTTGGTGGTCCCTGAGATCCAAAAGGTTCTTATTCCAACTTCAGTGGACTTCAGAGGAGGTGGAATCCTATTTCTGAGCCACCCAGAAGCCATGCTATGCCAATATAAGTGAGACATGGTCAAAAGAAAACAACTGTTCTATAAAGAAGCATCTGGATTGTGTGCAGATACTGTAGAAATTTTAATTTGAGCAGTATAAACACTATAGGATCAATCTAGAATGCCCTGGTTTCAAATCTATTCCAATCACACCCATACCACCCACTGGAGCTTGAAGTTTTCACTAAAATGATGAAAATTTCTTTACTGGATATGAGGCCAAGAGGTGTCAGAATGATACATCATGGCATTGTGCCATAAGCTCCAACTCTACTGTCTGTGCATGTGATATAACAATACTGTCCAAAAGGGGCAGGTTATCTCAATGCACTGCTTACATCATTGCAACTTTCCTTCTTCTCTATCCAATAATGAAACCCCTAAATGAGGCATTCATTTTCTTTCAGTCTTCCAAGACAGACTCTATATCTACTGTAGGTACTCCAGGCAATCCTTTCAGGTAATGACTTTTTTGATAGGAAAGACAGCATATTGTTTGTTAGTTACTGCATTTAATTCATTATGATTGTACAGTATTGACCTCTCAGAAGAAAGAAACAAGCATTATGGCCCACAAATGCCCAATTAACTCAATCATTCTGGCGTATTGTGATCCTTGATGGGGAGGCAGTGGGGGAGAGGGAAAACATGACATTTACCATTTCATTTCAAATAGCAAGCTACCTTGAGCCAACCTTAAGTGCTTACCTACTTCAAGAGACTATTGTAAAAGATAAAAGAGGAAGAGAACCATGTATACTGCCTTGAACTCCTTCAAGGAAGTATAAATGAAAGTAAAGTAAAATATATCAATGAGAAGTGAGGATAAATCTTCTTCATGAATCAGAACTCTTTAACTCAAAGTTGGACAGACTTTAGACTTTGTGACATTCATAAAATGCATCATGTTGCTGGGATAAATTGGAGAGACATTAAAATTGATAGAAATTTTGTCAAATCAGGTTTGAGCGATCACTTATCTGCTTCATAGATAAATCCTTGTATAATAATGTTACTGTTTCTGGTAAAGAAGCTGATACTGAATTGCCAAGAAAGAAAAACGTAAATTTTCCTTTAAATTTTATAGGTGTTGCTAAACATTGGGAAACCTAGTTCATTTAGAAAAGTAGAAAAGGAATGACATGGATAATAACATTGTCAAAACATTATTACTCTCACATTGTTCTTGCCTCAATGGCCCAGGCCTAAATTGGGATGCCTGGAAGCTGTGGAAGCCTGAAGAGGGAACCAGAGACTTCTGCAGAACCCTGATAAGATGGAGTGGCTGTGGATTGAGGAGCCCCTCTACACCTGGAATTTTATCATTTTTGGTTTTAGATGGGATTATACTACCCAGGCAGACCTGGTGCATAATCTCAGAGTCCTCCTGGACTCACAGCTCTTGTTTGAATGGCAGGTGGCATGTTGTGGCTTGAAGGGCACAATTGCACCTTGTGCATCCATTATGGCCCTTCCTCTAGAAGTAGGTCCTTTGCTCTGTCACTCACACCTTGGTTAATTCCCATCTGGAATACTGCAATGAGGTCTATTGAGAGTTTTGCAGCAATAATTCAGCACCAGAAAAATAAATACAGTTGGCTGATGCTTCATTTAACATCTTTATAAACATAATAAAATTTTACAAACCAGTTGTAGATTTCTCCAACGTGGAGCAAACTCAAACAGAAACATGTTGCAAGTTCAGAGCACAGCTTCAGTCTTCAGCAAGCAAGCTAGTTAGTTTCATCTTCAATAGACAGACACAGAGCTCCAAGATAGCTGCAGAGTTGCAGAGCTTAATACAGAACCATGCCTAGGCTACTTTTAGTTTCAGTTTCCAGTCTAGGCTACTTCTAATTTCAATTTCCAAAAACAGTCCTCATTGGCTGACTTAGTTGCTATGTCTATTCATTGGCTAACCTTGTTACCAAGCTCTATTCCAGTTCATGAATATACTGACAAGGTCTACATGGGTCTTCCCTTGAAAATTACCTAGAGACTTTAGTTGGTACAGATTACGACCACATGAGCAACGTTGGGCATCCCAAGGATGGTGCATGTAACACCGCTGCTGTGCAAGCTGCATTGGGTCCCAGTTTGCTTCCAAATCCAATTAAAGATGTTGGTAATGACCTTTAAAGCCCTATAGGCCAGATCACCTGACAAGTCATCTTTGGCCCATTACATTGGACTGTTCCATTCGGCCAGGAAGGGAAGATAGGTCACAGATCCCATCAGTTAAAAAATTTCAACTGGCAGGAATAAAGTCTTCTCTGCCATTGCCCCAGCCCTTTGGAACATTCTTCCCCCCAGAGATGAGGTGGGGTCCTCACTCTCTTAGCCTTTTGAAAATGCTCTGCCAACTCACTTGGGGATAACAGAGGAGCATACAGCCATGGGGATGGTTAACACTCTGAAGTCCTTCCCTTCCCTCTTGAATTTTAATTATTTCATTCTTATTTTTAACTGTTTTATTATAATATTTATATAGTTTTTTTAATGTCATTCTTTGAAGGCAATGGGCAGTTCTAAGTATGATAACATCAAGAAATGAATAATTCAAGAATGAACTTCTCAGAGATACCCAACTGGCACCAGCCTTACAACTTTAAATTAAAATTAAGTTTCAAGGATTGTTGTCCAAAATTAAGTTTCAAGGATTGTTGTCTTAGATTGTGTGGCAACTTTATCCTTGGTTGTCTTTTAATTTTCCATTGCCATTATTTTTTATACTTGTACTTTTGTTTCAATATTTTGTTGTTGTTGTTGTCTGTTAGCCTGGAATCAGTTGGATCTAGGGCAAGTTAGAAAGATTTTGAATGAATAAATAGGTTGGCAAATCGGGTCAGGGGACCAATTGCTAATTGCATTAGCACCTGCTGTTCAGGTCCCAGGAAAGTGCAACTGAGTAATTGAGAATGAACTTCTCACTAGTCACTGATGAGAAACCACTTTTCCCCCACAAAAATGTTATAGATGAAAGATTCTATTAAAATCAGTTTTCATTCATTGTTTTCACCATCATTTTATGGTCAAACCTGATCTGTATACATTATTTTTTTGCCATCACAGAATTTCAAGTTTGGGGAGGTTTTTTTAATTAATCTAGCTCCTTCCCGTGAATTAGGTTACAAAAATAGCAGTTTGGCTGCCACATATTAGAATCAAATAAAGGTTCTTATGCCATTCCTATCATAAGTTTGGAATGAAATATCACTGAGATCAAAGGGGATTTGAACCCATTATGATGACGTCAAACATATAGACTGCAGCACTATGGTGGATTCAGATGTACATCTTAGCCTTCCCCCCATGAGTTAAAAATCTTTACCTGCTTTGGTCCCAGTTGGCAGCAAACAGCACCAGGATCTTCCTGCCATAATGATCAAGGTTGGCCAACCCTCCTGGGAAGCCATCCTTGAGTGCTTGCTTGATGCCTGGATCAGTGGCTTTGAAGCTCTTGAACATATCAAGGTTCTGTTGACGATACTCAAAGTATTGGGCCAACAAGCGAAATGCTTCAAAATGCTGGAACTTTCTGGCCCGCAAGAAGCGAAGAATAAAGGCATCATCTGTGCGAAGAAAGCCAATGTCCGGTCGGGTGATCACCATGTCCCGAACTTCTTGAATGTCTTGGTGCAGGGTGTCTGGGTTCTCATTCAGTTCCAATCGGGCCTTTTCCAGGGTCTCTGGAGACAGACCTGCCTGCAAATGAGTCATTGTGCCACTTGGTCTGATAATGGTTCTTCTAGTACAGAAGAAGGGGTAAAACCGCTGAACTGCCACAACGCCTGAAATTCGTCTCTTGTTTTGATTTATGAAACCCTCCCTTCCATTTCTAGTATCCAACAAGTTAGGTAATTCTTTGCTACCGATCTCTCCAATACTAATGCCTAATATGGTTCAATTAATATGTGCACTTCAATTCCAATCTACCCTTTCCATCTCCCAATTAATTACACACACACACACACACACACACACACACACACACACTTACTATACTGTTGCTGTGCTCTCCTTTCTCAGGCCCAAATCCCACCCTTCCAATACCTGTCCACAGCTGGAAACTGCAGCAAAACTATAACTCACATATAATTGAACGCAATTGCTCTCCTTCTGCAGCAATTGCCTGTTGATGACTAGAAATAATGGCTCTGACAGGGCCCAAGTAGAGAGAATGGAGCATCCTCCTTCCCATTCAGTAGTGGTTTAAACAATCGGGTGAGCAAAAACAACAACATCCCCCACTAAAAAAATGCCTTGATCAGCAGATACAGATCAGCATTATGATGCCAGCGAGAACAAGGCCAAACAGCCGTACTGTGACTTTGCCTGGAGTGCAGAAAGAGGTTGAGGTAATTAATTCCTCCACCACAGGCACACTCTAATATTTTCCACCCACTTCTACCTGCAAATTAGAGATCTTCACCTTGGCGCTGCTGAAATAGCGAAAGAACTGCAATTTCAATAAACGCGATCTAATTCCGAGCTTTCCGTAAAGGTGTTTTTTTTTCTCCTGCCTCCCTCACTCTCTCTGAGCCATTCCTTGTATAGCATTTAAAAATCAATGGTGGTAGGGTTCAAGAGGCATGTGCTGATCAGCTGGATAAGTTGGATTATTGTTTTTAATCAATTAGCTGCTTCTTCAGATAAACACCCCCCCCCGCGCGCCGCTTTTCTTCTCTACAGCAAGGGATGGATTCCTCTCTACCACGTCTTTCCACCCCCTTGTCCACTTACACAGTGACCTCATCTAGTACCAGCAAGGCTGCCGTCTGTCCCTCTCCGTCGCCTCTAGAAAAGAGGGGCGGGAAAGAAGCCGGGGGTGATGGTGAAATCTGGGTCCTTTTTCAGTCACTGACGGAGCAGGTCTGGTCGCCTGGCAGGGATCCCAGCCATCCGCCGGAAGAAAGGCATTCAAAGACAAAAAGGAACAGCCAAGTAATGCCTACCAGCCAAGCAGCCAACAAACATACACCAGGCAATGCGGCACCTTCCGGCATCCATCAGCCGAGACACCAACTCCTTTCGGATGGGAGGCAGGAGAGGCAGCGGCGGTCAGAAAGGAGTAGCCGATCAATCAAGGACGGGCCTGTGGGCTCAGGGCTCCCCTCTTCCCTCCCGTCCGCTCCCCTTTCCCCCTTCTTGCAATGGTGGTCCAGGCATCAGGGCGTGGAGGCGGCGTGTCTTCCTCGCCGGTCTTTTCGGGGGCGGGAGGGGGGGAGATGCAGAGCTACTTGCCAGAGGAAAGGTGAAGCTGGGCGGCCGGCGGTAGCCGAGAGAGCCTCTTCGCTACCCGCCCGCCTTTGTGTTCCTGCAGGAGCGGCCGGTGACTTCTGCTGTGGCTCAGCCTGGTGATAGATGCGCCTCTTCCAGCAGGTCTACGTCAATCAAGGCTCCCTGGGCGGCAGCCGCCGGGGCAAGTTACTTCAGATCAAATCCCCCGCCCGAGCCCCTCGCATTGTTGTTCCCAGCCCGACCTTTCCTCTCTGGCTCCGGAGGCTGGGTTTGTGATGCGGGGAGGGGGAAGCCTCGGCGGAACAGCGCGGGAGGGAGAGCAGTTTTCCAATAATAGCCCCCGAGTCCCACCACAGCTTGGCCTTCCACCGCATTGCTTTCTCCGGCGCTTCTTACTGGATCAGCGGAGCGCTTGTCTATCTACCATCAACTCCAGAATCACCCCAGATTTCTACCCACCGCCCCGCCCTCGCCACCATCGACTCTCACGCCCCCTCCCCACCTGCCACCCATTCGTTTGCGATGCCCCAACTGCGAGAGATCTAGTTGCTTAAGGCTGTTTGGGGGCATTGGGTGAAGCGAGGCCTGGTTGAATAATCTTATCGTGCCGTTTCTAATAAGAAAAAGCCAGTCTCCCTCCCCACTACCCGATCCAATATTGTGAAGTGAGAGGTATATTGTTTGCCCGGGATTCCAATCAGCAACCGTGTGGAAATATTACAAGGGAAACTGTCATTGACAACATCTTATTTTTAATCTTTCAGAAATGGTATCTGGGGCAAAGCTACACACTGCCACCACAACTGAGCCAAATCTACTGTGTCCTTGTCCCCTTCTGCCTCCATTATATACATCACTGAAGTTCCAGACTATCCACTCTTTCTTAGCCCACTGGGTTGTTGTTGAGAACAAGATGAGGGAACATTATATATGCTGCCTCAAACTCCTGAATGAAACACGGGATATAATACTAAGAAATAAATATTGTACATTCAAACATTGGGTTTAGTGACAAGATGGACTTCTTTTGCATTTATCCTCACGTTCATCTAACTACAGCACAATGATTTGTTCTCCTTAGCTCAGCTGTGGGTTTGTTTGACTGTGGCCACGCCAGAAATAAAATGAGAGGAAATTTGAATTTTCTCACCAAGTCTGTTTAAATACTGGTTCATCTCCCAATTTGCATAGCTGATTGTTGAATTACAGTAATAAAAAACAGTGGAAGGTTTACAGAAGGATATTTGCATGCATTAAATAAGGTATTAAACAAATACCCACATATTCTGCCTAAACTTTGTTCATTCCCAGAATAAGTTTTTAACTAAAGCTGATGCCACTGGACTCCATTATATATTATGTATATCCCTGCATCTTCCATCGTATGACTTTTAAACATATGGGTTTTGGTTGTGTTTTTATAATTTTAGATTCATTTTTAATCTTGTTCTAAAGATAATATTTTATAATCCTTCCAATATTCCTCTAATATTCCCCATCTGATGCATGTTACTTTCTATCTACCCTCAATTACTTTCCTTCTCATCCTTTCCTACAGCAAGAAAAAAAAATGAAAGAAATAGGAATGGAGACAATGATGGCCAAACTAATGAGATCTTGCTGAAAGCTACTTCTTGGGTACAGCATTAGCTCTCTCTGTTGTAGAGAGAAATTTTTAGAAAGGGAATTTGACAGGAAGCTTTGGATAAAGATAGACAGCAATTTAAAAGAGAGGCTCCATCTTGCTTGGCAAAAATACAAAGCTTTGGCAAGGATTCCCAGCTTCTGTCCCCACCTGCTTTCCTGAAAGTTTTTTCCCCCTACCTTTTGAATGACATTCATCTGTTTGAAGATATGTTTAAGGGGCAAAAATTGCACTATAGGAAATCCTCAACTTGCAATCATTTGTTTAGTGATCACTCAAAGTGGCACCAAAGGTGGTAAAATTGGGCATGATTCACTTAATAACTGCTTTGCTTAGCAACAGTCCTAATTGTGGTTAAAGAACTACCTTTAGTTACTAAGTAAGATCTGTAACTATCTAGATAGTTACAAGGTTCTCATGTCAAATATTAAAGAAAACAGACACTAGATCAGGGATATCAAACTCAAGGCCTGCAGACCAGATCTGGTCTGCAGGGTGCTTAGATCTGGCCAGTGGGACTGACCTGGAAACAGTGAACACCCAGCCCGTTGGCCCTTCCAAGCTCCGTTTTTGCTGGCAGAGGGTTGCAGGCCATTGCAGCCAAAAATGGAGCTCGCGAGGGCTGTGGGTAGTCCTCCCGAGCTTCATTTTCACTGGCAGAGGGTTGCAGGAAGCCTTCACAACTGAAAATGAAGCTAGGGAATGTTTTTGCTAGCAGAGCACTCAGGCCACCACCAGCGCCCCAACACAAGTGATGTCGAGCTAGCCACACCCCCTGGCCACGCCTCCCTGAGGTCAAACACAACTGATGCAGCCCTCAATGAAATTGAGTTTAACACCCCTGTATTAGATCATTGATAATCCAGTGGTTCAATTTATCATCTCCAGCTGCTGTTGATCAAACAGTTCCATTTGTTTGGGATCATCCTGAACAATCTCCTTCCTCTCACCAATCATTATGCTAAAGAATTTCCATCTTTTTCCTTTCAGCCCAGGTAAAAGAAGGGAAGGGGAAATGTCCCCCCCCCCACTTTTGGCTTGGCATTTAATGTTTATTTTTTTCAAACCCTATATGAGAAGTTGGTTTTGGTTTATTTTAATTTGCTAAATTGCCCAAGAAAAGTGTAAAAATGTTTCTCAAATATAGTATTCAGGATAGAGGAGAAATTCTTGTTCAGTTAAACAACACTTTTTCTTAGTTTTATTTCCTTTTTAATCCGAAAGAAGCGAAAGTGTCTTCATCACAAGCCAGAAAATATATTCCAGTGCAGCAAAAGAAAAGTATTGTGTCCTGCTTCTTAACCAGAATTCCGTTCCCACTTTATTTACCAAGATGGCAACCTTTTCCTTCTTTGCCAAGTTAAGCTGTATCTCATAACTTCCTCAAAAGAAGATGTGCATGTGGGCGGGAATGTTAAAATCTTTCACCTTATTTGAATGACAAGAAATTGGAAACCTTTTCTCCTAAGTTGCTGCAGCAAGGAGCTTTAACATTACATATTTATTTATTTATTGCTTTCTGCAGCTATAGTTGAACTCTGTGTATGCTTCATTAAAGTTAACCAGCTTTTTTTGAACTCGGTCTTTGTTTTTCTCTCACTGAAGTGAATGTATTAAATTGTCTGTAGATTATTTATTGCTTCTTACCTGATTGCTTCCCTCAAATATTCTTTATGTTAAATTCACTGTAAATTGTCAGCTGCTTATTGATTGCCTTGTATATAATTAGTTTTAAATACCATTTAATAGCATGTATTGATTTGTTATTAATTATTAAGTATAATTTCAGGTTTGGATAGCTTGAACACCATAAACCTTTGAATAACCCTTGCTAAGATCCCGACCTAATTGTGAAAGGCTCCAGTTGTAATAATTTTAAGTGACATGTCCTCATGAAGTTGCCTTCTTCCTGATACCAATCCATAGCAGAAGAATAGATCTTTTCCATCTGTTCTAGTTTAAAAATAGTGTTTTTCCTCTTCTTCCTACCCAATTTTTCCCATCAACACAATCTAGGATCTATCATTGACACAGGATGTGCTCAGCTTTTATTGGTCATTTTAAGGCGTGTTAAGTCCTCCCAAGTCCCCTCCTTTATTGTGCATGGCTACTTTGGCTTAGGCTGCAGAACTGTTTGCCCTACTGCATAAACCAGACTAAGAAATCAACTCCATAGGAAGATTAGAATTACTTGTATTAAGATTGGCCATAGTAAGGAAAGGCAGAACAAGAAACAATGGATGGAAACTAATCAGGGGTGGGCTTCAAAAATCTTAGCAAGGGCGTCTATGCCAGGTTGCTGGGTAGGTGTGATCATGGTGGGTGTGGCCTAGTTGGCTTCCTACACCATGGCGGGGGGCGTTTTTGCCCTCCCTGGGCTTTGGAGGCTTTCCTTGAGCCTTCCAGGAGGGCAAAAACTGCCTCTCCGGACTCCGGAGGCTCGCTGCAAGCTGGAAACAGGCCCATTTCTGGCCTTCCCAAACTTTCAGGAGGCCCGTTTTTCGCCCTCCCCGAGCCTCCGCATGCATCCTGCACCTACCTGCATCCAAAACGGGCTGCATGGGGACTCCGGGGAGGGGAGGGGAGGGGTGGGTGGGGCCAGCCAGGAGTGGGATTTGGGGGTTCTCCGAACTGCACAGAATTTTAGCTAGGGGCTCTCCTGAACCCCTGCAAACTCCTAGCAGCCCACCCATGAAACTAATCAAGGAGAGAACCAATCTAGAAACAAGGAGAACTTTCCTGACAGTTAGAACAATTAATCAATGGAATGGTTTGCTTTCAGCAGTTGTGGGTCTCCATCACTGGAGGTTTTTAAGAAGAGATTAGAGAACCATTTGTCTGAAATGGTATAGGATCTCCTGCTTGAGCAGAAGATTAGACTTGGAGACCTCCAACGTTCCTTTTTGCAAACCCAATTATGCTTTACTCCCCCACTCCTATACTTATGTGAATTAGAAAGATCTCCTCCTGAGCTACTTTCCAATTCCTTCTGCTTATTTTGGATTTCAGTTATGTTTTACCTTCATCTCTTTGATAATGTATTTGGCCAGTCTTCATCAAGCTCATCTTCCTTATTCCTCACAAGAACTGACCAACACTTGGCTACCCCAGAGGCATCTATTCATGTAATGTCTAACACATACTTTCTGAAGTGTTCTTTGGATCTTACCTTAAATTGTTTGAAAGAACACTATATTTGTTTTTTGTTTTTAATCAAATGACTGCTCTTTTGAATGATCCGAAGAATGAGAGGGAGAGAAAGAGAAAACAAGATGAATGAGAGAGAGAGCATGTGAAAGAGGCAAGTGAAAGGCAGAGTATATCAGCAAGATGGAACACAATTGAGGGGTCAAGTGGCTATAAACAAAAAAAGACAAAAAACAAACCAAAGACAGCAAGTGAGGTAGAGGGAACAATTAATCCAATTCACAGGTTTCAGGTACAGTGGAAGGGCATGGGGTAAAGTGGAACAGAGATAACCAGTGCAACTTCTCCTTTCTCCTGCACCCCTCCTCTGCATTTGCTAATCTGACTGTCAGCTCAAATACTAAATCCCATCTTTAAAACAAAACAAAACATGCTCTTTCAAAAAAAGTGCTAAACCAAAATTTCTAAGAACTACTTTAAGAACTCCTATATTTTCCTGGAATGTTTATTGATGATACATCCATTTCTGAATAGTTCAAAAACTTTAAAAACCAACACCCAATTATTGATTGTGAAATTCTATACTGTGATGTACTAGTAAAACCAGTGTTTTGTTACACAAGAAGGTAACTGTTGGTTTCACAAATTTGTCCCACTCCCCAAACCCTATTTTGATTGATCAAATGATGAATATGTTTTCAAACATGGACGTACATTAATGTCAAAGGAAAGATCTCGTAATAAATGTATATATTTCAAAATGTCACTAGTTCTTGCTGACCTTTACTTGTACATATTTATAATGTAATTGAGATGCAGTCTGCTGTCATTTTTGTAACTAGTGGCCAAGTTGTTAAATTCTTTTTTTGATATTACCTTGTTGTTTAAAATCCAAAGCTAAAACCAGGCCAACCAATGATTAATGATATAAATGAATTCCATAACCAAAGTTCCATGATGGAATATTTACAATTTTGTCCTCTGAAAAACAGATTCCCAATATATTTTTCATGAACATGACAGGTAAAATATTGTCTATACCCGTACTTCACCACAATGTATATGTATTTTGCCATTTGAATTTCTTACTTACAAGATTTCTACAAATGTTTAAAAATACAGGGATTCCATAGCTGATTCTTGAATATGTTCAACATTTCAGTGTCTTTAGGTTGGACCTTAATAATAAATTGGCTGCCTGTCAAACTCTGAATTATGTATTTTGTTTAACTATATTTTTCATACAGAACTACAGTTATGAAGGAGAACTTAAACAGAGAAAGGTAAGAATCTCAAAACTTGATTTGACATCAGATAAAGGGAGTCTTGTTTATGGAAACATTAGACTGCAGTCATTGATTGTCAGGGAATAAATATCACTGCATTCAGTAGAAATTAACTCAGTACATATCAGATAAAAATATGTCTGGATATGGTTTCTCTATAAAGTTGAAACCTGAAGCCAGAAGAAAGAAATGTTATTGAGGAACTTAATTATAATAATATCTACAGTAATATCTGCAGTAATAACTAGGTTCCTTAACATTTCTAAGCTCTATTTCTGATGCGTCTATATTCAAGCCCATGTCATTTTCTTGGCAGCAATATACTACATATTTATTTTGGATGTTGTTATTATTTTTGTTGTTTTTTATTGTTTTAAAATGTTTTAAGCCAGGGGTATCAAAATCAAGGCCCGGGGGCTGCATCCGGCTTGTGGGATGCTTAGGTCTGGCCTGCAGGGCCATCCTGGAAAGGACCAGCCCACAGTGCCTCTGCCAAGGTTGCAGGAGGCCACTGCAGCCAAAAACGGAGCTTGAGAGCCTGTTTTCACTAGCAGAGTACTCAGGCATCCACAGGCGCTCCTGACATGAATGATATTGAGCTGGCCATGCCTACCCCAGCCCCCCAAGGTCAAACACAATCCTGATGCGGCTCTCAATGAAATCAAGTTTGACACCCCTGTTTTAGTGTCTTAATTATAATCTTTTTAAAAAATTGTCAGCCACCCAGTCATTTACTGAGATAGACGGCTATAGAAATTGAATGAATAAATGCATACAAAAATACAGTAGAAGGTAGTTGTTTTCTAGAATTTTTTTAAAATTGCAGTTTAGTCTGCAGCCGTGAAATTTTTCAGTGGTTTCCCATACATCACCATTTTCACTACTTTAATTTTTTCAGAACAGCAGGTATCATTTAGGTATTGCTGCTTGTTGTAACTTTAGTGATTAAGTTGGGGGAAAAGTCTTTGTTTTTATAACATTGCAGATTAATATTGTCAAACTAATAACTAAAATGTCTCAAAGGCTTTATGATCTTTATTTATTTATTTATTTATTTATTTACTTACTTACTTACTTATTTATTTATTTATTTATTTATTTATTTATTTATTTATTTATTTATTTCTAATACTTATATACCGCCCTTCTCCCGAAGGATTCAGGGCGGTGCACAGCCAATCACAAACCCCAATACATTATACAAAAGTTAAAAACAGATTAAATAATTTAGGCTGTTTAAAAATGTTGCCCCTCCCCCGTAAAATAGTTAAAACCCAAATATTCAAAAACAATTAAAATGTAAGACAAAATTAAAAATCCTATTATCAGCCTAGGCCAGCCTGCTCAAAGAGCCAAGATTTTAACGCCCATCTGAAGGCTCTCAGGTCCGTGTTGGTGTGTATCTCTGGGGGCAGACCATTCCAGAGGGCGGGGGCCCCCACAGAGAAGGCCCTACTCCTGGGGGCTGCCAGACGGCACATAGAAGTCAATGGCACCCGGAGAAGGCCCTCCCTGTGGGAACGCACAGGTCTGTTGGAGATCACCGGCAGAACGCGATCCTGCAGATAAGCTGGTCCAATGCCATGGATCGCTTTAAAGGTCAGAACCAGAACCTTAAAGCGAACCCGGAAAACCACCGGCAACCAATGCAGCTCACGCAGGAGAGGCGTCACATGGGAGCTTCGTGACGCCCCCATAATCACCCGCATGGCCGCATTTTGTACCAGTTGGAGTCTCCGGGTGCTCCCCGCAGGGAGCCCCATGTAGAGAGTGTTACAGTAGTCCAGGCGAGAGGTGACAAGGGCATGAGTGACCGTGCGTAAGGCGTCCCGATCCAGAAAGGGCCACAACTGGTAAATCAGGCGGACCCGATAAAAAGCCCCCCTGGAGATGGCCGTAATATGGTCTTCTAAAGACAGCCGTGCATCCAGGAGGACACCCAAATTGCGAGCCCTCCCTGTGGGGGATAAAATCTCTCCCCCAATAGCCAGCGATGGAGTCAGCTGACTATATCGGGCCACCGGAAACCACAGCCACTCGGTCTTGGACGGGTTGAGCCGGAGCCTGTTCCCGCCCATCCAATTCCACACAGCCTCCAGGCACCGGGACATAGCCTCCACAGCATCATTGGGGTGGCCCGGGGTGGAGATGTAAAGCTGGGTATCATCTGCATACAGATGACACCGCACCCCAAAACCACGGATGATCTCCCCCAGCGGCTTCACATAAATGTTGAACAGAAGAGGGGAGAGGACCAATCCCTGAGGCACCCCACAAATGAGGGGCCTAGAGGTGGACCTCTCCCCCCCCGTCAACACGAATTGCGAGCGGTTGGAGAGGAAGGAGGAGAACCATCGCAAGACAGTTCCCCCAATCCCCAACCCCTCCAACCGCCGCAATAAGATTTAGAGGACAGGTGTTCCCCTCCTTTAATAATTTTGGATTATAATTTTAACATTTTGAGCCTCTTCCTGAGTCTAGTCAGTCGAATTTCTATACATTCAAATGCAGCTACACTACTAATTTATATTTGTATTTTTTTTCAGTTCTCAGAACAACTGAACATCTAGCATAGCCATTCTGTTTTCCATCTCCATTTCTAAATGATGTGATATTTTCAGTAAGCTATGCATCACTATCTCAAAAATATTTTTCCTTTGTAGTCCCTACAGTTCAGATTCAATCAATGCACATATGGTTTTAGAATTTTTATGCCATTATGCATTTCTTACATTTATTTTATAAAGAGCCTCCCATTTGTCCTTTTACCAACATTACAATATAAACCTTCTGGAGATCTTTGTAATCTGTATCACCTTTTGAGTAACTTGCTTTGTTTACTATCCTGGTTACTAAACTGGTCCAAACTTACAAGTAAAACCTAAAATTGTTTTTAATGCTAAGGTAGAATAGCAGGACCTACATTTGTTGACAATCAGTTGTCCCAAATTTTCTTTTATTTACATTTTTATCAACTATTGCACAATGTGATTCCTTAACCTAACTTATTTCCCATCTGTATCTGGGCCAGGATGATCCAGTTGTCTCTAATATTATTTTTAACACTCAGTTGTCGAAACAATTTATGAAAGTATACAGAGTAATACAATGCACATAACATTCTTTAACTGCAAGATCTATATTTCATAAGACAGGACATTTAAACATTGTCAACATGTTTTCATATGGTCTGGACATCTTTGTCTATTAAAAGAAAGTTGTGTTTACTTGTAGATTTAGGATGTTATTACTTGAGGAAGTCTTACTCTCTACTTTTTGTGCAACACATTATTATTATTGTTGTTGTTGTTATTCCTTCAAGTCTTTGTTTATTCCTGAAAAATGCCTACACTACTAGTCCCTGTAGTTTTCTTGCTAAGATTTCCGAAGTGGTTTGTCCTTGTCTTCTTCCTAAGACTGAGAGAGAATGACTGGCCCAAAATCACCCAGCTGGTTTCATGCCTAAGGTGGGATTAGAATTCATAGCTTTCTGTTTGTATATTCAAAAGCATTTTCCTATCTAAATAAATAAAAATAATCTAAGGAATGTGAGCGGTTTAGAAATATGAAAAATCAATAAATATTTTACTAGGTAATTAAAATAACAGCAACATATATCATTGCATTAGGTCCTAAGAACCACTCAAGACTACTGTTCCCAATATTAAGAACTAAAGGAATGATAATGCACATTTTTACAAACATTTGGAGTTACAGGGAGAATTCTTTACTGAGAAATATTAGATGCTATTCTTTAGCCCTATTTACTGAATATAAAGGGGTCTGTTTTCTTGTTAAGCGAATAGATAGAAAGTCCATTACCATTGCTTTAAAAACAATCCCCTGATGCTGCTTCTTTCCATTCCCATTTATCAGGAAAAGAAATTAGCATTAATGTGGAAGGAAAGAGAAGAGGACAACCAACAGTGAAAAGTGGATAGACTCAATTACAGCAACAGTAGCAGTAACTTTGAGAAACTTGAAGAGCCAAGTTGCAACAGGGCTTCATCCTGGAGAACCTTCTCCCAGGAGTGGAGAGGGAATGGAGATTTTACAGTATCATTCCCCTGCCATGCCCACCAAGCCACACCACAGAACTGGTAGTAAAAATTTTTTGAATCCCATCACTGATGAATATGACCTAGGAATATTTGTTGTGCCAAACATTCAGTGTAACCATTGCATACCTGTGTCAGTATTGAACTGAGTGAACAAAGGAAGAATGGAAATAAGACAGGGTGAGTTCAAATATGCAGAAGTTCATTCAGTCATGACCTTCCTACTATCATGAACATGATTTCATGATAGTGTATTTATTTTGGACACTAACAAAAACTATGCGTAATCTATAATTACAGTTCTATAAGATACAAAAACAAAATCAGAAACCAACATTTTAATGTAAAATATGCCTCTTGTCTGGGCATAGCCTTTTAAATGAAACCTGAAAATAATCCATCTCACTGGGAAGGATCCATATTAATTCAGCACTGAAGCAACAGTCCGTGGAGTCTGGTGGGGGTTTTTTTAAAGTCATTTTCAGTAATGATTACAAAGTGCAATGCAGAAGAAATTTATCACTTTTCTGAATGTGCTAGAGTAGTAATTTTTTTTTAAAAAAGTGGTCATTAGGATCCCAAAGGGAAAATAATAGCAAAAATAATGTACAGGACATTATAAAAATTAATGGCTTTGTATGTCAATTAATGAAGCTTCTAGATTCTTTGATTTTGCTGCTATCCCAGTTATTTAAAACTTGTCTTTGCCACTGGGCAAATAATACTGCCCTGATAAATGAATAAATCTTCTTTTCATATAACTTCAAGATGGAAGGGTTGGAAAATCATTACATGTTTGATGACAGTTGCAATATCAAACTGATTTAGAAGATGTGCTACTTCCAAGAGTATAAAGCAAAAATGATAAAAAGACATCAATAAAACTATGCTTACATTCATCAAACAAAAGGCAATAGAACATAAATGTACATACTGAAAGAAAAATAAGCACCTCGGAATGGCTGGAGTTCCCCCCCCCTCCATTTTCTTGAAGCAAACAGAGCATTTTCGAAATGAAGATGTAATCTATGACAACTGTTCCCAATTTGGCATCTTCCATTTGACATCTTCCAGCCTTCAGACATTTTGGGTGGGCATTCTGGAACTTCAGTCCAGACATTTGGAGGGTATCAAGTTTCTGGCCCAGTTTCATTTCTGTCTTTAATTAGTCTGTTTTTTTTTTTTAAATACACCCCTGCTGATATATTTGCAACTTAAAATGTGTTCCCCTATAAAGGGGAAAGTCTAATGAAATCCTTTTGCTGTTAATTATGTCAGGTCCCTCAGAATAACCTAAGATAAATGAATACAGAATAACCTAGGGTAAATAAATACTGAAGAGAATAATTTGATTTGCAAGATCAAATAAGTATACCTGACTGATAGTTGGTTCTGGACATGGTGCCACTTGTAGCTGAAAAGGAAGCTCTAATTAATTAAAGTTGTTCATTTCTTGAGTCATGCTAATCAACTAAAACACAGGTTGAAACTGTGGGGATTCAAATGTGACACAATTTGGTTTAAATTCAAAATTGAAAGAAAGCAAGATGCAGTTTGAACATATTCAAGATTCTTTCTGATAAAAAATTAGATTAGAGGCTATAATAGAGAGCAATTGGAACCCAAAACTTCTGAAGGTGGTATGGTGAACTAAAGACAAGTTTGTGAAAGTGGAGCTGGCTACTGTGACAAAGAATGAAGAACTCAGAAGTAGACTGCTTCCTTGGAATCTCTCCAAATTAGGAGAGGACAGGAGATTGCTCATATGTGTTTTGGATGGCTGCTTCTCACATGGAAACTATGGGACAGCAGTTTTCCATGAGTTTTGAGCGATGGGAGATAATGCGTTAGCCATTTTGCTCACAATTGTTGTGAAGGTTTTTAAAGGACACTAAGTTTCCAAACCTCACTTTCTAATCTCTTTTGAAGAACTGCTGCACCCTTGGTTTGGACTTCCTAGCAGCTGGAGGTTGATGTTTTATGTACCCTTATGTATCCAAGGGTGTGTGATGATCACCTGCCATATTGAACACCCCCATATTTCGAATGCTGATTTATTAGCCATTACAGCATTCCTAGGCATCCCAGATCAGATCTTGCCACATCAAGTATTGTGATACAATTGAGGGATCAGTGGAAGTCTTCTTCACATCTTCAGAAAACTTAAAGTAAGCCTCTCTGTGTGTGCCTTGTGTGCTGCCTTCAAATCCCACAGCTAAGGAGAATATCCTCTCACCCACACTGAGCACTTTGGTGTAGGAATGTGTTAGCTGCTGCTAAAGAGCTTTGTTTCCAATGATGCCAGGAAAAAAAATGTTGATAGGTCTTCTGCACAGCAAAAGTACATCCCTCCATACTTCCTATCCGCCTCCTGTGGATGATACAAAATGATGCTGCATTTTATATCTGTTGCAGCTTCTACTTTTTCTTCAAAGGCATCTTCATATAGAGTACATTGCAGTAGCCCCACTCATGATAAACACATGAGTTACTGATATAATTCCTCCTGGTCCAGGCAAACCATAAATGGTTGGTGAAGTTGGTGAAAGCCCTCCTAACTCTTCTCCTGTGTTTTGTGGCATGATTCTATTGGAAAGCATACAGATATGACTTGTCTGCCAGTAACACAATCCTAGCAACCTGGATGACTTGTGGGTACAGGCCATCAAGAAGAGATGATTTCTGCCTTTCCAAAGTGATCTAATGCTATTTATAGAATGTGGGTAGCAATCCTGCCTTCTTCTTCATTACATTGCTTGACACTTCAAAACAGAATCTCAGTGGAAGAAGAGAGGCATATTGCTACTACCTTAAGAAAATATACCTGGAGGGGACTGGATTAGATCTGCCTATTTCACAAGGGGTCTTTTTATCTCACCATCTCTCCTTGCCTTCATGCCCAAGGACTAGCAGCACCTTTGACATTGGCTGTCAACCTTCCAGGCAGACTAGGAAGTCAAAGTTATGAATAATAATACTCCTTTTATTATAAGGTAACAGAAAAAGAATCTTGCAAGTCTGTGTATGCTTCCCCTTCCCTTCCCTTTAACTTTGCGAGAATTACAGGCAGTCAAGTCAGAGACATCTTCTCAAATTATATTTCTGGTTTGGACTCAAATTTCTCTTATCTGACTGTGTGTTGATTGCACTTCCTCCTCCTCTTCCTTAAAGTCATTCCTACTTTCCATTACAATTGACATAAGGGAAATGACTGGAGTTCTTCTGGAAGAGCCTCTGGGTCTTTCTGCTCATACTACCTCTCTGCTCATACTAACTATATCAAGAAGGGAATATTTACTATTGTCAGCATTATGAGTAGAGATGGCATAGAACTCTAATAAATAAGTCAATATTGCATATATGCTAGGCTGTGAGAGAAAGAATAGAGTAGAGTAGAGTAGAGTAGAGTAGAGTAGAGTAGAGTAGAGTAGAGTAGAGTAGAGTAGAGTAGAGTAGTAGAGTAGAGTAGAGTAGAGTAGAATAGAGTAGAGTAGAATCTGGAAGGGACAATGAAGGTCTTTTAGTCCTGACCCCTGCTTAAGCAGGAGAACCTATACCAGTGCAGATAAGTGACAGTCCAGTCTCTTCTTAGAAACCTTCAGTGATGGAACGCCCACGATTTCTGAAGGCAAGCTGTTCCACTGGTTAATTGTCCTCGCAGACCATAATTTAATTTTTTATTTTAATTATTTGTACTTATTTATCCCTGCCTTCATTATTTTTGCAAATAACTCAAAGCAGTGAACTTATCCACCACATCTTCCTCCTCTTATTTTTCCCACAACAACAAATCTTTGAGGTGGATTGGGTTGAGAGAAAGCCACTGGCCATAAACAACACCATTTTTACAAGCTACTGCTCACTTTGGGTGTTGGATTTTTGTTTGTTTGTTTTGAGACAATACTTCTCTGACCATATTAAGAAATCACTTTGACTTATGCAGTTCTCATTTCTAACCTACACATTCTTTTTCTTATAGGCAGAGTAAAGCGTGGCCCACATTCAATACCCAGAAAATACTTTCTCCATATATTCACTACAGATTTCTCAAACATGTAACTGGATAATTTAAAGTGTATGCTCTACGACCAGATGGTCTTGTAACTGTTGAGTTCTCTCTTAGGCAAATGCAGCTGTCACATCCTAACATCTGCATAAAGCCTTGGGAGGCTGATATCCTTTTCATTCATTCTGCTGGGACCAACTTCACGTCATTAACATTCAGAAGAGGAGAAAGAGGTGTCAGACCAGAGAATTAGTACTAACGCATGATAACATACGGCCTTGTCAATCATATACCAATCATTAAACTTACTGGCTGCCAAGATAGATATAGAAGAAATGCTACACTGAACAGAAGGGAGTGCCATGTGTCTATTTGTGATGTATCCTGTATAATTATTCTTAGTGCAGTAAGATAATTAGATCTTGCTCTGCCTTTATCCTCTCAAGGTTTAATGACTTCACATTTAGGTTTCAGCAGGCAAGTTTTGATATGATTTGTAAACCATGGTATATGTCACAGCTTTATGCCAACAAACTATAATTTAAAGAAACATGACTCATCGAGTGTGATGAGATTAACCAGTTTAGTATATTTGTTTTATTTATGTTATTTTATTTTTATTTGATTTTTTTTGCTCTCAACCCTAGAAGCCAGGTCTTGCTGAAGCATCCTTTAAGCCTCTACTTTCATTTCACAACATTACTATTTCTACAACTATAAGGATCCTGCTTAAACATGTAAAATCTATTCCCTCAGATGTCCTGAATTAAATGTTGAGAACAGGGATGTCAAACTCGATTTTATTGAGGGCTGCATCAGAGTTGTATTTGTCCTTGGACAGCTGGGGTAGGCGTGGCTAAGGTGGGCGTGACATAAGACTTGTCTCAGGGGGGGTACTTATGGTGGCCAAGTGCTAAGGCATGACTACCCTCAGACTCTCCCTCACTCTCATTATACTCTCCTTTTGGGCCTCACGGCCTGCTGCACCACCATAGTAGCCAAAATGGGACACTGGGGCGGGGGGGGGGGGGTTGGTTAGCAGAAGCACTGCAGGCTGGTCCCTTGGTATTTTCCAACTGGCTCTGCAGGCCAGATCTAAGCACCCCACAGTCCGGATCTGACCACTGGCCTTGAGTTTGACACCCCTTGTCTAGGACCTCATGGTAAAGTTTATAAACATCCTAGTCAGCTATGCTGTTCCATTCAGCTGTTATAACCCTGTACCCTGATTGACCCATTTTGGCAAGAGCCAGGGGCAATCAGGAAGTCAAAAGCAAATTCTCAAGCAGAGATGTGGTTTTGATCAGGAATCCAAACCCAGATTCTTAAGTCTATGATTCAGGGCAACAGACATGTTCCAGTCAGGCAGGATGATCACAAGGCCCATATTAAGACCTGGCTCTACCAGATGTCTTGGGGCCCAATGGGAGACCTTCAAACTTGAAGTATTTGATTTAAGTAAGAGTTAACCCCATGTCTGCACACCCCATGCATCCGGCTGCCTCCTCTTCCATCTTGTGTAAGTGATTTAATTCTGTTTATATTGTGATTTTATTGGGTATATTTATATTAAGTGATTTTTAATGTTTTTATGTTGTAAGCCACCCAGAGTTGCTTTGAAATGAGTTAAGTGGGAAAGGAAGGAAGGAAGGAAGGAAGGAAGGAACGAAGGAAGGAAGGAAGTCCTTGATTTACAACAGTTCGTTTTGGACCATTCAAAGTTACAATGTTACTGAAAAATGTGACTTATGACATTTTTCAGTTATGAGCTTTGTTACTTCCTCATGATCACGTGATCAAAACTTAGGTGCTTGGAGACTGGTTCATATTTATGATGGTTGCTGTGCCCCCCAAGGTCATGTGATCTCCTTTTGCGACCTTCTGACAAGCAAAGTCAATGGAGAAGCCAGGTTCATTTAACAACCAGACTACTAACTTATCAATTGTTGTGATTCAGTTAATTGTGGCAAGAAATGTTGTAAAATGGGACAAAACTCACTTAACAACAGAAAAGTTGGCTCAATTTGGTCATAAACTGAGGACTACCTCCAAATAAATAATCCAAGATCAATTTGGGATCTCTGTTTATATTATCCAGGCTGATAGTCATTTGATGTTTTTTTTAAATAAACATTTTAATATTAGAATACAAATAATACTTACCAACAAAACATACAGTAGTGTTTATAGAGAATGAAAGACTCTACATCAGTGTTTCAACCACGCCAATTCTAAGATGTGTAGACATTGCCTGAATGCTCTCATTCTTCTTTCATAATGCTTTGATACTACTTTCTTTAGACGTTCATGCTTGAAAAATCTCTGCCAGAGCTACATGAGCTCTTGCTTCCAGGGGTGAATTAAAAAATCCTTAATTTAGGAGAGAAAACATACTGGGGTACATATGTAGTTTCACAGACAACTGTTGCAAGGCTGCAGATGGCACTGACCTTTCTTTCTTTTTCAAATAATTTATGAGGAAGCTATAGGATGAGGAGAAAAACTGTGTAACCAAAGGCTCACATTTGATACTACTGGAGGTTTTTTTAGAAGTTGTGTCTTTTAAAAAAAAATGCACAGTACAACCTCATTTTTCTTAGAAAAAAAAACATGAAAGAGTAAACATAACATACTCGAAAACTATGCTGTGATTTAACTAAGATTTCCAGGATAGAGAATTGAGAAAATTGACCAACTTTTCCCAAAGTGCATGATCTTTCATTGACTCCTTCTCTTCTGAAGTCTCTAGAAAATATTTCCTTCTTATTCACCCCAAAAAGCATTTCCTTGCTTTTGATTTGCAATTTTAATGCAAAACTGAACAAGCAGACTACACGATACACAGAACTTGCTGGGGGAAAATTAGATTTCAGAAGTGAAATTGAGCAAATAGATACAGAGGGTTAGACACAAAGAAGAAAAGTTGTGAGGGAAAAAGGATTTAAATCAACAGGAACATTCCACACTCCTAGTATAATGGGAAAATAATAAGTTATAAGAGTAATAACTGACATCCATATCTAGGGTAATCATGTTAGTTTAATGAAATAAAGATGACTAAAATTCTCAAAAAATCCCAAAAGTAAACAAAAAGGACTGGTATCTCTCTTTAAAGAGGTTAGTCCTTTGCCCTAAAGAAACTTTTGCCTAACACTGGAGGTTTTTTTACAGCACTAATTCACCGTAACTGTGTTAGCTGCATTAGCATTAATTAAGACCTGGTAAAAAGATAAACAAGTGACAGTATGATGGAAGAGTTAGGTTTTTAGTGTTGTGAGGTGTATAAATTAATTGAATGGTCTTCCAGAATCATGGAGTTTAGAATTCTACTGCCAATTCCACTAAATGAATGAAAATTGTTCAAGTGCAGATTATTTGTTAGGTATTACTTGTATGTCACCATCGTTCTCTTTCTTACAATACACCTGTATTTTTAACTTCCAGTTATTGGAAATTATTACTGAAGGGACCAATTTTTGTAACATGTTTAGCTAATGAAAGAATCCAGGGTTATGGAACAAAAATAAAGAAAACATTCTTCCAAGTGCTGGCAAACTCTGTTTATGAGGACTTGTCCCACCAGCAACTTTTAAGTATTGTTTACTCATCATTAAGCAGGATGAAATTATGTGGTATATATCACATATTTTTATATTAAATTACTAAATGATCCTGAGATATCATTGTTTTTTGCATTACATTGTCAATTCATAAGTTTTTAATTACCATACATACACAGGAAACACTCACAGGTGCATTTGCACTCACAAAAATCCCTAATTTATGGGAGAAAGTTTTAATGAAATATGGCATTGTTTAAAAAAATTGGAAGATATATTAATGGACTTTGTAGATGCTTTAATATAACTCTGCACCACAGCACATAAATAATTTTAATAAATAAATGTTTAAAAATATATTAGGATTCTTGGAATTTGTTCCCATCTTCTTGGACAGTAGGTATTTCACCAATTTTATGTTCTCTGCATTTTTCCTTTCTGATAAGAGTTAAGCTGACAGGCAAAGGTTCCCAGAATAAAGATACCATTTGTATAAACAATCCACAACTGCTCAGTTTCAAAGCCATGAAGTGTCCAGCAAGGAGCCTGCTGAAAGGTGAAAGGAAGGAATGGGAACAGGTGTGACACAATGAAGGACAAAACTGAACATTTCCTCTGGTGGAGGCAATCAAGTTATAATCAATGTTAAAATAGAAGAAAGGAAGGCTAAAGATTTGGTTAAACCAGCAGCAGGTTTCTAGGATATAATTCATCTGGCCCTGAAGACAGAAACATAAATCTTCCCTAACCAAGAGATATACAAGCATCAATCATATGTCTCACTCTTCACAATTACTTGGTGGAATGTCTACCCTCTGGTTGGAGAAGACACAGCCAAAATAGGAATTTAATTCTGCCTTCTCTTTGTTACTTGATAGCATGTTGTTGTCTTCATTGAGCAGATAATATATTAAAGTTGTATAGAAATATTTTATTTTAAAAAAAACACATATCCATTGTTAGACAGCCAGTTTGGGGTAGTGATTAAAGACACTAGACTAGAAGTCAGGAGATTGAAAGTTCTAGTCTTGCTGTTGAACCAGTCACTCCCTCTCCCTTGCCTAAGAAGGCAAATACTGCCAAGAAAATCTATCCAAATAATCACCAGGTATAAAAACTGACTTGAAGGTATAAAAAAACCCCAAATCATGAATATGCATATCACGCATACACATATATTTTGCACCTCTCAGTTCATTCTGACCTTTAACTTTCCTGACATTTCTGTAATAGTGTATATATACCCTTCTTTAGTTCTATCCCATTTATATGCACAGTATACAAGGAGGCACAAAATGTTACCTACTATTCAGATCAGTCATTTGTATGAATGACTTATTGTATAATTTACTATTCACTTTTGTCTGTCTTGATTGTTCTTCATTTTGAGATTCGCATACAAATATCTTACATGGAAGAACTGACTAGATTTACACATAGTGCTAAACTATAAATATTTTGTTTGATTTTGGCTCAGTATGTTGTATGAGCTTAATCATTATGGTTTGGGCTCACTCAAAATTGTGGCTTATTCAAGAAATTGTGGATAAAATAGTAGCCAGCATCAATGGTGAATATAGCTAGTGCTGGTAAACAAATTGTAACCGGGATTCTTACTGAACACAGCAGGATTGATTTCTCAGAAAACTCAATTCAGCTATTTTATTATTATGCGAGTACAACCTTACATTTGTTCAGTAGGTAAACTGATGCTGAAACAGTGTAAATTAGAACCATAGAGACAGATGAGCTAGTGAGGCCTCCAAATCCAACTGCCTGGGCAGTATAAAAATCCAAATTAAACATCCCAGATGTGTAGTCCCTGTCTAAGCATATTGAGAGTCAGTTGCATTATGTATCTCATGACAGTTGGCCCTCATGTCTAAGTTTACACGCTTTCATTGTTGAACCATTCTTTCTGTCAGGAATTTTTTTAATGTCCACGTGGAATCTGCCTTCCTGTAATCTGAAACAAGTACATATACATGTCTTGCATTAAGAAATAGAAATAAACACTTCTATGTGATATATTTGAAAAATTCCATCATAATCCACTTCTAAAAGCTAAATAGCATTAAGTGTTGTGAAAGATTCATATCTAACCTCTACTTATACCGAAATTCTTCAGCTGTAACTTTTAGAAACATCCTATTTGTTTGCTTTGTATCTTGTAACATCTACCCTAGGAGCCATTTTTGTGAAAGGGCAAAGTTTCAGGCAACTACGGTAAGTTGTTTGACGAAAACTCGGGCGACGCTTTCTCTCATGGAATGCCCTATTCTTTCTGGAAGAATAGCCATATTTAATAAAAATTCATAAGTGAGCTTGTGGCATTCCAGTTTGCATTGAATCAAAATGCTTCTGATCTAACAAGAGATGGGATTCTAAATGTTAATGCAGTGTCCCATTCCACTAATCTTGTGGGAATTTGCAGTTCTGCTGGGATCTGGAGAGGCACTGTGCCACCAAAACGTCTGGTTCTAGTTCACTTCTAGAGCCTGGAACCCTCGCGCGTCGCGCCGCCTTTTTTCCTTCGGCAGAAGAGAAAGCAGGGCCAGGTAGAGGCAACTGGAGCAGGGTCGCGTTGCGGCCAAACGTCGTAATGGGCTCCGGGAGGAGGACGGGCCCCGTTTCCCCCATTGTGACGCGCGCTGAATTTCACTATGCTGCGCAAGTCGCTGCGTGAGCAGCGGGCAGGCCACTTCGGCCATGAAGCGGCAACAGCAGCGGCGTCGGCCGCGGCGCGGGTCGGGGCAGTGTCTCGGGGCGGAGAGCAGGTGGCGCGTCTCCCCGAGCGACAGAGGCGCGCCCAGCACCAACAAGGGCCGGAAGAAGCCGCCCGCTGTGTCCTGCTGTAGTCTGTCGGGCAGCGAGACGCAGCAAGAGATGACGCGCCGGAGAATTAGCCCCGGACGCTTCTCTCCGCCGCAATGCTTCCCGGACGCGGCTTACAGCTCCGAGCCCGAAGCGGCGGGAGGCGAGGGCTGCCTTGGCCGCCTCCAGCTGGCGCAAATGTACCGCGACGAAGGCGGCATGCTGTTGCCGCGAAAAGGCAAGTACAGGGGCGCTTCGCTCCCGCACACTAAGGCTCCGGCCATCGCCACCGCTGCTTCGGGCCGTCTGCGCCGCCCCACCTTGTCCCAACAGCATCATTACCTCGCTCCGGCCGGCGAGGGCTGCGCTACTCCTTGCACCACTTCTTGTACCACCCTCTATGGCGGAGATTTCCAGCCCCACCATGAGCTGCCCGGCCGCTCTCCGGCAGGCAGGTGCACCCGGGTGGAAGAGCTGCTCCGGGACGACCAATGGGCCAGTCCTGTGACTAGAGCTCTGGAATATGGAACGGACTTTCCCACCGACGTCAGCAAGCCACCGTCAATTTGCCCGTCTTCTTTTTCCTTCACTCAGATCGACCATAAAGCTTCTCCCAAGCTTGAGAAGAAGGAACCCAAAAGGAGGGATTGGCAGGAGCCCTGCGACAGCAGCCCCAGCCTGGTAGACCTGATGCATTCCTTGAGACAGTACGAGGAGGAAGACCCAATGGCTTATTTGCCCCCTAATAACAATTCACATCATCACCGTCACCACAATCACCACAAGAGCAAGAAGGGAGATGCTCAGGTCAGCCTCCACGATCTGACTGAGAAGAGATATGAAGACATGCTTCCAGAAAGGGACAAAAAGCTTGCTGCTTTGATGTTAGCTAGGCATCAGGAGGAGGAAGACATGAAGGATAGGCAGCTTCAGGTCTCTGAGGCTTGGGAGAAGATGAGGCGGAAGGAGAAGAAGCACAAAGCGAAGTTGGAGAAGGAGAGGCAATACCAGCTGGCAGACAATATGGACCAATGGCAGAGGGACCGGGACCAAAGAAAAGCTAAGGCAAAGCTAGAGGAAGAGCAACTAATGGCTGCTAGGGAGAGGGATATTTTGTTGCGTGACAAGAAGTGGAAAAAGCTAGCTAAAGAGCAGGAGTGTAGACGTAGAGAGAAATTTGAAAATGCTAGGCTTCAGGCTGAGTATAGAAAACGTTGCCAGGAAAAGCAAGTGTGGGATAAACGATTGATGGACCGAAATGTCAAAGATCAGAACTCTCATGCATACAAAGAGAAGATGCTGCAGGCCCTGGAGAAGAGGCTTATAAAGGAAATGGAAAGGAAGAAGAGGAAAGTAGAACCGAATGACTATAAGAAACTCAAGCCCATGCAGATGAAAGACCCAGTTGAGGACAAGCTCAAAGCTGATGAACTGTACAAGAGACTTTGCATTGAACAAAAGCTTCAGAGGTCTCAGGAAATCCTGGAGCAGCTGCTTGAAGAAAGGAATAGAGAACTAAAAGAAAAGTCATACAAGGAAGAAGAACATGGCATAGTAGCCAAGGCGAGAGCTAAAGAGACAGAGGAGGAAAAGAGAAGGCGCAAGGAGATGTTGTTGCAAATAGCTGAAATGAAGATACAGCAGGCCAGGGAAATCATGAGTAAAAATATGCAAGACAGAGTACAACATATAAAAGAAATTAATAGCGCCAAGGAAAGGAACCACCATTGCCGTAAACAGAAGCTCGAATATGATGAAAAATGCCACCTACGGGAATTGCAAGAAGCCTTAAGAAGAAAAGATCTGAAAAGCAATCAGCTTCTAAGGTACAAGGACGCAGCTATTGAAGACTCTAGGAGAATAGCCAGAGCCCCATATGGCCTTAGAGACAAAATGAGAGACCTCATAAACCACAGTACATTTGATCCAATGGCTTTAGATGCCCACCGTAATCCAAATTGCCCCAGAGGCCTGTAGTGAAGTTTAAGAAAACAAACTGTCTTCTGCCAAAGTTGATGGTTGCAATGCATTCATTTTGTAGAACTCAGCATTGCTGTACACTCAGCCTTAATTACTGTTTGACTGATAAGTAATGTGGTTTAAAGGAATTTACAATATACACTAAAAGCTCTGATGTGCATTTGTAATGTTATTGTGAATGGAAAATACTGACCATTATCCACATATGAACAACTTAAATGCTACACGGAGTTTAGCTACGACTTAATGCAATACATGTATTCCTGTAACAATGATTTTTTACAAATTATATTTCATAATGGACAGTTTGAGTTAAAAAATTATGTTTTACCAAGTGTGACATTTAAAACATTTCAGTTCAAGGAATTCATTGGCCAATCAAGTATTAATACGGATTGTTCTCTACTTATGACCACAATTGTGCCCCAAATTTCTGTTGCTAATAAGACAGTTAAGTAAGTCATTCCCCATTTTACGACCTTTTTTGCCATGATTATTGAACAAATCATTACAGCTGTTAAGCGAATCTGGTTCTCCCCATTGATTTTGCTTGTCAGATGGTCGCTAGAAAGTTGTGGTGAGAATCTCAGAACCCCAAAGATGTTGCAACCTTCATGAATATGTACCTGTAGCAAAGGACCCAAATTTTGATCATTGAAGAAATGCTGCCATGGTCATAAATGTGACAACTGATCATAAGTCACGTTTTTCAGTCCCATTGTAATTTTGAACAGTCATTAAATGAACGGTTGTAAGCCGAGGACTACCTCTAGTATTTTAATGAAAAACATTCCAGTAATACTTTTCAAATCATTATTTTTATATGTCTAAATAAGCCAAGCAATAATTTGCAGTCCATATGTTAATCATTCCCATTTATTCCTTTGGGGTTTATGAGCCTTTCATGGGATTTAACAGACATACTGAATGTATTATTTTATGATATTAGAAATTTATTGTATGGCTATGTATTTTAGGACTGACATTGTGTTGTCAATGCTAATTTTGTAAATTTTTATAATGCAAATTTTATAATTTTATAAATCTTTTGATAGCAACCAAGTGCTAACAATCGATCATTTAAGATACTTTAAAGCCTGACCAGAATCTGTTCATATCTAAAAAATATGAAATTGTATTATTTGATGTTTATATTCTGAGATTCAATTTGCCAATAAGCATTGGCTATATTTGGTAAATTGGCTGCAAAAAATAAACACATAAGCACACAAAAGACTTGTAAGTGTTCATAAAAACTTGGTAGAAAGTTTTTCAAAGCACATTGAGCTTAAACTGAATTTTCCAGGAGTTAGCGCAATAAATAAACCTTACAATTTTTGTGGGTTTTTTTTAATTTCATTTTTCTCATCATACATGAGTGTAGCTGTAAAGCTGAATTATAGATTGACTGAATTTGCTTTGACATAACATTTTTTTAGAATATGTGGTACACTAGATGTACCAGTTAATATTTATGCAATATTAGAGAATAATATTGGAAACACATTACACAAATGACCATGATGAACTAAAAAGAATTGGCAATGTTTTGCTTCTGAGATCCTTAGCGGTAGATAGTAGGTTAAGACCTCACTAATGTTCAAGGCCAAAGGCAGCATTATTGTGACCAGGGTTTCTAGCTTAACACACTACTTTCTCTACATTACACGCACATTATACATAAGACCTATGTCAATGATAGAAAAGTTTCCCTATCTGCTGATATCTCATATTGGTGGGAGAGGAGGCTTAAATGTTTAAATGGGAAATACTTTCTCTTATCTACCCTATTATTTAATTGTGTTCATATGAACTGCAGAACTGCAGAAAACGTGCCTGTAAGAAATCATATATTCAAATAGCTCCTTGTGCAGCTGTTGGTGGAATATTAAGAGTCTGGAGAAATAAAGCTTCATTACTGGCTCTGCATTATTATTAGGTGTAATACAGTAGATTAGTTCCTGTATACCTCAGTGGAAGCAAATCAGCTTGAACCATAGTACTTACTTGTTTCATTGGATTCTTTATCCCAATAATCCAGAGATTTATTACAAATACTGCTCGTCATAAAAATAGCCTTTTTTGGTAATGTGCTTAAGGGGGTTATTGTTGGGCTTGACTCCACAGGCATAACTGGAACCATAAGCTCAAAAGAATCAACTTCAGATAAACACTTAAAAAAAAATTTTTTTAGAAAGCCACAGTGAAAGAATCCCGGCAGAGCAATACATCAAGACTAAGCCCTATTGATAGAATTCAAACCCTTTTGTATCTTTTTTTATTTTCTTTCCCTACAGAATACATTGGTTAAAGACACCGTTTCTATCTGTCCCTTGTTTTTTCAACATATTGTCTGTATGAGAACTCTCATACCCATGCTATATCCCTGCAGGTTTTCCTGGTGAACAGAGATGATTTCAACTCCAATCTAGTTTTTGGACAAAATCTTTCATGGTTGCGCCGATACATATTTTGGAGAGAGCCACTGGATGCAAAATTACGGATCATGCTAAAACAGCAACTTCTGATATATTTAAGCTATACCATTTTCTTTTCCTGGGGTGTCTATGGATTGAAAATAGATGGAACTTTTGTGGTGGTGTTTCTCCTACTTGTAGAGATGGTTCCTAAATATAGTACAATGATTTACTGTAATTCTGCATCTGGCAGCTATTTTCTGATATATGGTGTTATGCAAGGGGAAGGCTAGAAAAAGAGTGGAACCTGAAAACACCCTGAGTAGGTAATTCTTGAGTAGAGGAAATGATAAATTTCTACACTGGGTTGTAATCATTCAGAGTATATTTATCCTTTGTATGTGCTCATAATTGACATTACAGGCTTCTGTGACATTTATGCAAAGTATGCCAGTTACCAATCGGGATAGCAACAATGTCTTTTTCTAGGCATGAATTATTTATTTATTTAATCATTCATTCAATGTCTATAGCTACTCAACCAATTTTGCCATTAATTAATTACATTTGGATTTGTGCTTTATTGTGCTTCCTTTTATGCTTAATCAAGCATATATACAGAATATGAATAGTGGGATATCCAGTTACGCATTTGTAATATCAGGCTATTGAACTTTTCTTGTAAAAGGAACATTAAATTTACTTTGAACATTAAATCCAAAGAATATAAAACTATCAAAACTGAATTTGACACTTCAATTTCAATTGCTAAAATGGACAATCCATCTTCAAAAGTTGTTTGAAATGTAATGAGTAGGCCAAACCAATTTGGTGCAAAGCTATACAATGCAAAAGTTCCAGAAAGTGATGCACGCTAAAATGAATGAAATCTTAAAAGTTGAATTTGCATTTGAGCCTACAATATGCTTGTGAAATTTTAGAAACTATACATCCTCTCAAAATATATACAAAGACTGATCTTGAAGAGTGTTTGGAAACTTCAGTTGGTGAATATATGTGGGCAATTATGTGTGCCCCTAGAATGGCATATATTACATCTCTACTGAGGGACCACTTCTACTTCATAACATTTGTTCTTCCCATCAGAACTGTCAGAAGAGATATTGTATGCCATAGGTCACATTTGGGAAAGTTTCATTTGGTACGACCCAGAAGAGGGTCCTTTTCTACCATGGCACCTACATTGTCCCTCCCAAGATGAAGACGGACCCATCCTTGACAACTTTCCAGAAGTTCTTTAAAACATAGCTATGTCAGCAGGTGTGGGGATTGTTCTGACCTAGGCTTCCTAAGATCATGAAGCAGACTCCTCATCCCGATAAAACCCCTTTTATTTAGGTTAAAGGGAATTCCTCTTCAGCAAAGTCCTGGCAAACAGTCTTTCATGAGATTTCACAACTACAGACCTTTATCAGGCTTGGAGAGTTGCCAGGCTGATATCTTCCAAATGTCACTCTGGAGCAGCAATTACTTGGCAAGAAGTCAAGAACAGATCTTCACCCTAATGAATTGAACTAATTGTCTCCTGCAAACACCACTCCCCTTTCTGTTCTGCTTATTCTCTGGATGGTATAAAGCAGACAGAATAACTCCCCAAACATCCATAACCAAGTCTTTTTTATTGGTTCATCAGGTATCCTCATAACTCACATTTGTGATGAAGTTCTCCTTAATGTCCAATCCTTTGTATATCTGTCCTGTAGTGTAGAAAGATAAAAAAGTCTCAACCCCATGATGATTGAAGCAACCGCATGGTAATAGATTCAGGCAAGAGAGTGAAGGAATCTCCCCCAACCCAACAAGGTTCAATATAGTGACCAATCAGGATTACAGATGTGGTCACGTGACATGGACTACATTTCCCAGGATATCTTTAACAACATTTACTATGATGCATTCCCTTAAGGAGACAGCTCACAATTCCTAAGTAACTATCCCAATCCCATTAACTCTAAACTGTCTGGACAGCACACTTTATACCTTAGAAGTATACCTGCCATAGATTTCAATTCAAATTCAAAGCCTTTCTTAGATTATAATCTGATACATGGATTAGTAGACATGCATAATTTGAGTTTGTCCATAGAATTTATATTTCAATTTTATGAAGTACTTAAATTAGAGTAGATGTTAGTAATATGTAGTAATAATCTGTTATTATCTGTATAAATAGAATTCTTAGGCCCATCTTTCTCCACATTGAAAATAAATTTATAGAAGTTGAAAAGCAGAAACAAACAATCTGGAATTTTCATTTTAGGTTGTCAGCCATGCAATCTGATTTATCAATGCATTTAGTTAAAATAAAATATGTTTATTTCAACTGGATTAATTACAGTGCTATTTTTGTTCTTTGGTTGTGTCCCAAAGTGACAATTGTGTAGAGTTCTGGAGTATTATGTACACTGTAAGCAATTTACTGGGTTACCTTCATTAGGTAGGCCAAAATAGCATTATACATTTAGCTTCCAAGACTTGATTAAAGTAATTTTGTCATGTAAAAATATTAAGTAGTGGAAATGAGAGAAGTTCGGGATTTTTAGTTCTTATAAACACTTTTATTGTATGTTCATTACATAATTTTTTAAAGTGTATAATACAATTTTGGAACTCTGTTTACTGCTGACGCAAAATATCTTGTTTTAGAATTCTACTTTTTCAAATAGTGATAGGATTACACCAAGTTTGCAAAAAAATATTTTCCTTACAAGCTGTCCTTAATATTTTTTTACTAAATAGATAAAAGGAAATTGGCTCTCTTTTTTTCCTGTGAGAGCATCCTGGCATATTGCATCAACAGTATGTTTTAAAGTTAAAGAAAAGGGGAAATCTAAATTTTATTTAAATCTACTTGACAGTTTATTCTTATCTCTAGCTGTTAGTGGATTGAAGTAGGATATGGGGTGAAAACCGGGGAAAATATATTTGTACTAACAAAGAATTGGTTAATGGGAGTTTTGTGAACTTTATTTTATACAAAGCTTGTATTATAAACTTTTTTTAATATCTTAGATCCCATACTGTTGATGTCAGAGTGCATTTGAAATAGATAAAATTCCTGCTGGAATAGATATGGCCTCATAAAATTTATTCTAATGGAAAATTTAACTAGGGGCAAGATCAAATGTTAGCAGTCTCACAAAAATGAGATAGAGAAACATTTCTAGTGCATTTCCAGTGTAATAGCTTTGATATATTCCAAATAGATTCTAGTACTTCGGGTGAGGTTAACTCTTCTGCTTGAGAAAACTATACAGTTTATATTTCATGGATATTGTGGTCTGAAGGGAAGGCTAATCTACAAAGCATCATAATTGTACTCTCTTTAGAAAGGATATGAAAAAAATGTTTTTCACAGAAACATAGCCTATACTCCTGAATGACACGGGAGGTAGGTCCTGTATCATATGCTTAAGGTTCTCCTGTGCTGCAATTTTTCTCCAACTATTTAGTCATAACACAGCATAAAGTTTTCTGTGTAGACGTAAGAGTGCTTGGCTTATTGAAAATGAGGAACACTATTTTGTTGTAGATCTAACACTTCTTGGTAAGTCATTTGATGTGAATAGAGATGTATTTCTATTGGAAGTTTGTATTATCAATATAGCATTCCTCTAATGAAACAGAAGAGGGCACTAAAGAGTTACAAAATTATTTCCAATTTCAGAAGAGCTCTTAGTGAGAGATTTGTAAGTAGTGCAATTTATTCTGGTCCTGCAATGTGCACGTATCAAATAACATACAGAATGACACTGTGTCTATTTATTCAGAAGTAAATATGTCTAAAAGGGAATTACTACCTTATGGATGTATCTAAGTGTGTTTCTATGAAAAATAACTCGGTTCAAACATGTGAAGCATTTGAAAATTCTATTGACACCCCTGGTAAAGATCAGATGAATGCTAAATCTCACCCTTTCAATTAATGCAATTTTTGTTATTTTTTTTAAAAAGAAAAACAAGTCTTCCTGAGAGATAATACTTACTGGGCTGTGGCAGAATCACATTATATTTTTGAATATTAATTTTTAAAAAAATAACTACAAGTGCTGCTACAGCTTTGCATTATATTAATACAGATGAAATTTCTTAATACGTTAACAAGGGCTACTCAAGGTTTTGTAAGCCTTCAACAAATTTAGAAAAGCAAAAACTGAACAACATTCAATTTATATTATTCAGTAAGGTTATATTTTACAGGTCATGGTTTCACATATATTCCTTAAATGCTTTATTTTATTGCTTATGGAAGCATCAAATATGGCCTGAAATGAAAAAAAGAGTGAATTGTGAAATATCACAATTGTTACAATAGTTCTTATTTTTCCTATGGGACTTTCTTTGAGCTATTTTATTTTCTGAACACATTCATACAGAGAACATGAAGATATGACCTTTCCCCCTTTCATTGAAAATGTGTATGAAATAACCCCCAACTCAAATAAAACATATCTTATGTGGATAGTTATGCTGTTCCCATAAAGTTATGCCTGCCCTTTGTGGTAATTAATCACCATTTCCAAATCACAGAATTGCCTGGCACCAGTTTTGAGGGATAGATTTTTTTAAAAAAAGGTTGCCAGGCCAGGACACACTCTTGAGGAACAAGGGTGTGGTAATTAGGATTTCTGTTTACGGTGTTTTTATCCAAAACAATCATGTTTGTACGAGTCACAAAAGGAGAGACAAACTTCTGCTTAGCAGATTGCCATTTTGCCACAACTGTTCTATTCTGTTCCTAAGATCTTTAGAACTACTTAGTACAAGACTTGGTGTCTGTACTGATACAAGACCGAGAAGACGTTACATAAAAAATTAAGTTATAATCTTTCTCCATCATCAGTTGAAGATCCGGCCATGTCACTGAATCACAGGAAACAATTTGACAGATAATAAAATATCAACCCGATAAGGGACATTGGGGTATATTAATCATAGATGGAAAATAATTCAACAGTCAGAATTCTTGGGACTCTGCCCTTGCCTCTTAGTAAATCATACTGAGAAGATTTGCTTACAAATTTTTTGCCTGCAAAAATTCATAAACCAGGGACATGTAGTTCATCAACTATTGCAACACAGTCCAGGGGTGGGGAACTAGGGCCCTTTTATGATTTGTGAACTTTAACTCCCAGAATTCCTGAGACAGCATGGCTATAGAATGGCTGACTCAAAGAATTTTGTGAGTTGAAGTTTTAAAAAGGTCATAGTTCCCTACCCCTGTTTTAGACTGTCCATGAAAGAGCATATGGAAGCTTCATTTGAATTCAAATGCAATGCCACATTCCATATTCTGCAATTGCTGCTATCTCAGCTGCGCTGTTTCCTAACAGGCTTCTGGGTCCAATTCAAAATGCTTGTAGTCACCTTTGGAGTCCTACATGGCATGGGGCTAGGTTACTTGCCAGAGGTGATATGCAGCAGATTCTGACCAGTTCTGGAGAACTGGTAGCGGAAATTTTGAGTAGTTCGGAAAACCGGCAAATACCACCGCTGACTGGCCCCGCCCTCATCTATTCTCTGCTTCCCGAGTCCCAACTGATTGGAGTCCCGGCTGATTGGCTGGGTCTTCTTTTGTTGCCCTGCACAGGAGAATGGAGCTGGAAAGCAGGTTAGTGGGGTGGGAATGGGATTTTGCAGTAATCTTCGCCCAGGAGTGGGGAGGGAATGGAGATTTTGCAGTATCCTTCCCTTGCCCTGCCCACCAAGCCACGCCCACCAAGCTCTGCCATGTCCACCAAGCCATGCCCACAGAACTGGTAGTAAAAATTTTTGAATCCCACCACTGTTACTTATAGGATTACCTCTCCTCAGTTGATTCCCATCTATCCAATTGGAAAGAATGAGCTTGTTTTGAGATTCATCAGTGAAGCAGTGTCACCTGCTGGATTTCCAAGAGGTGTCCCTTATCTATCGTTTAAACAGCCTCCCCTCCCCCCCAAAAAAATACAGATAGAAGTGTTAAATTCTTACCCTATGGATCTATGCAAATCCACAATTATTCCATTGCAATTGGAGAAATGATTGAAGCAACCTGTATTTTATAAATGTAAGATTAGATTCTATTACTGATATAGGCCATTAATAGAAGCAGCTTGGAATACGCTGCAGCAGCAGACCTAACTGAAGAAAAAAAGTGCTACTTTAAAAAATATATATACCTGGTCAAATGATTACTCCATCTAATTTGGTACAGGCTACTGGCAGTCACTTTCCAGAATTTCAGACATATTTTCTCCAGTCTAGCCTCCAGATATCAGGCATTGAATCTGTGCTTGACCAGTAAGCTATGGTTCTTTTTTCGGCATTATTCATTTATAGGATTACTACAGTTTTGTAGGTATTTGTTAATGAAATGTTCACAGCTAACTGTTCTAGCTTTACAGGAGCAGTGAAACAATTAACCTCTTTTCAATTGCTGCTAACTATTTTGGAAGGCAGAACTGATGAGAAAAGAGTTCTTTTTTCTTCCATGGAATTGATGACTTATTTATCACGTTTGGGACTTTCAATATCAGAGACTTTTTTGCTCTTTGCTACATTCTGATAATTCCTTTCTCTTGTTGAACTTTATGTTAATAGATTAGCAATGACAAGGTAGACTTACACACAGCCTTGCAAATTATTGTAGAAAGTTAGCACCCACCACTCTCCTAGAAGAATGAAATATTTTGAGAAATATTAAAAAAGAAGAGTATTATATTTCCCTGGATGAGAAGTGGAGAAACATGTTTTTTAAGAGGAAGAAAGCAGCCCCCTCTTTTTCTTAATAGCCCACAGCAGATGTCATCACCTAAGAGGTAAAAAAACTTATTGAGAACTAGATAGTTCTATTCATAAGCAAATGCCCTCACCCAACAGCCAAAACGGGATGAAAGCCATTAAGCCACAATAGGAATTGTCCAACACCCTTTCAGAACACAAACCCTTTCATTGCATCACCCTCAGAAACATCAACCAAACTTAGCTCAGATTTGTACTTTGCCTATAGAGCCAGCTATGACCCCTACATAACCCCTACATGGTCCCATGGGAGTCTGACAATAGAATACATTTATTTATTTTATTTATTTATTAATGAAATTTCTATACCGCCCTTCTCCCTAGGGACTCAGGGCGGTGTACAGCCAATCTAGACCCCAAAAACAATACAAAAGTTAAAAAAGAATTAAATTAGATACTGGCTGATTAATAAGAAAACCCACCCACCCTCTTGAAACCCCGGTTAAAATCAAAAATAATACGGAGACCAATTAAAACCATCTCAGCCCAGGCCGGCCTGCTCAAAGAGCCAGGTCTTCAATGCGTGCCTGAAGACCCTCAGGTCCGTGCCGGTACGAAGTTCCGGCGGCAGAGTATTCCAGAGGGCAGGGTACACGTTCTTGCACAGGAACAAGAAGTTCAAGTACAAAGCTCAAGAGAATGTATAATGTATAATAATGTATAAAAAACTCTCAACTCCATGTGGTCAGACCCTCCTTCCAATCAGCCTCCAGCCTCCATTCTGTCTCCAGTGCCTTTCTCCCGGATTGGGACTGAACCAGATGGATATTTCTTCCCACACTATAAAAGTGCTGCATGAAACTCAGCTCTTCCTAAGGAGTTCTTGCTGCTTTATGAGTTTGGTTCTACTAAGGGAACAACAAGGACTCCAAAGATCAACCCTGAGCTACATATATTCTCTTCTATTGAAATCAGCTCTTTCAGTTCTGTGAAGAAGTGGCTCTTCCAAGGCTACAGCTCACTGAGAAGTATTGTGTCCATGTGCACAAATATCAATACAAGCTCATTTGGAGCTTCACAGAGAACCAACAGGACACAGTCCCTCCCAACTCTGTTTTTCTGTTCTTCTGGAGTGGTATAGGCTCTCCTGGCTGAGCAGGCAGTTGGACTAGAAGACCTCCAAGATCCCTTCCAATTCTATTAGTTTATGTTTTATGTTCTAACCCATCCAAGTTCACTATTCAGCTAAACTAATGTCTGTATTGAAGCCACCTTCAATACATTTTTGTAGTTTTCCAAGCATGTACTTGCATTGACTGAAGAACCTTTTGCCAGAACTGGTTTTACCAAGACTATTATATTCCTTTGAATGATTTGTAGCTTTAGCATGTATGTGTACATATGATGGTTTCAGGAAAATATTTTTAATACTTAGAATTATGGCAGAAATTGAAATTAGTAGTACTCAGAGTCGTCTTCTTTTTAACGGATGCTTAGATACTATTATCCATTAATTGCTAATAAGTTTTTCTACAAAGGAATGGTGAAATAACTTATTTATCTTATTTTTCTTTGTATCTTACACAAATTGTAAAATAAATGTTTACTGCTTTTCATCACTTTCCTGTCCATTTTTCTACATGCAATCTATAACTACTTGTTGGAATCTAGAACATAGCATCTCAAGTTAAGTTTTCCTTATTATCACACAGACAGTATATTTAACAATTCTAATCCTCGGAATCAACCAAGCAACCAATCCAACCAACCAATCAAACTAGGAGTTATCATTTTTATTCCTATCACTTTCTTATTTTTCATCACAGAAACACTTCCCAGACATGAAAGAGTGGGGTTGTCAGAGTTAGTTCTTGTCTGATGATGATGTAATGGATAAGGTCCACCATGATTGGTCGCAGCCAGTCATGTTCTATCCATGCATGGTTTAGCAGACAGTTTACAATGCTTCATGCTGGAGTTGAATCTGTCCTTTCAAAAGACAGGCTGAAGGAAAGTTATTCACCAGCACACAAAATACCAATGAAGCATGAAAGCAAAGAAATCCTTGCATTCAAGGACAGGCTGTTTTCAATTCTTTTACTAACAGCTAGTGGCTACAGATAAGATAGGTATTATGTCAGTATACAGCTCTATAAGCTGTGAGGGAGGCCCTTTCACAGATGTAGCCAGACCTTTAGGTCAGAGACAAGCAACAGAATTTGTAAGGTGGGAGATGAGCCAGTCTCTGGAGGACAAACTTGAAACTTAATAGAAGAAAGCAAGAAATGTCTGTGGATCATAAAGGTGATGAGAGAATGGGAGACATTAACATTTATGAGTCATTTTTACGGATATGTAATTTCCTGGTGTTTTAACAATGATAAACTTTTCAGGGCTTAACATTTCCTACTTCAGAACAGTGGGGATCTACTACCAATTTTCAACGATTGACGGATTTCCACAGGCTGTGGAAAAATTGATGGCTATATGTGGTCTTAGGGCTACCCCATTGCTGTAAACAAATAACACTCTAGCAATGGGATGTTGTTCTTAATGTTGGTTGCTGAAAGCTTCAGAAAGACAGTCACACTTTCATTCAGAAGATGGAAGAGTATGAGATGGACCCAAAGAAACATGAAACAAAGGAAAGCAGCTGATGTTGATCTCAAGACTTGTACAATTTTTGCTGAGTGCCATGTTTTGGGAGCTGCTCATGGACAAGTTGAGCTGGTGCAAATTCTTGCACAGCAAAAATCAGGAGTGAATTGAGTTTCAGGGTTTTTTATTTTATTCTAAGCATTTTTTTTTATCCACTTAACCTTGTTATGAACAGAAATCATTTTTCATTCTCTGGAGATACAAAACACAGAAGCTCAACAATGAGTTCCTGGGATCTATTTTTTATTTGTTCCTTTCATTTTTATTCCATTCTTCCTTCAGAGGGTTCTGAGTGTCATATATATACAGTGCTATGAGGATAACACAGCTGCTATAAAAGAAATGTTAAAACAGGAAGTGTTCTTCCCTTTTATATTCACAATTGTTACCAAGACCACAAATTTACTGTTTTGCTGAAATGTTTTAGGTGACGTTATCATCCTTTTGTAATTTGAGTACCAAGAATGTTTGGGGAAATAGGTTTTAGGTGGCAAATGGAAAATATGCATCGAAGGCAAACAAAAATATTATTTGTATTGAGTTTATGAAGCAGATGTAATACAATTTCTGATAAAAAGCAAAAATTGAACTCTCCTGCTTTTGTGTTCTTGCTGATTACTACAATAAGGAAGCAAAAATGAGATGGAGCAAAAGCTTTTTCAGAATAATTATCTGGAGTTCTCAAATGCTTCTCCCATCATTGTTTTCTCAATCATAACTTTCCATCATTTAAGCCGCTGCATTTCAACTGAAGGGGGAGGGGAGGAAATTTTGTATCTCCAGATTATTATTCAAAGCATTGTTAAATCAAATGATAGTTGTTAAAACAAATGAACCACAAGGTTAGAACTCTGCTTTTGAAGAAAACTCACTGGTTTGTAATGTTACCCTGAAACTCTCCTATTCTCACCATCACAGTTATGGGATATGACCATGTATTTTGAGTTAGCTGGGGGAAGTGTTCTAATAAGGATAATCAATCATTCTGCTTTGGACTATTTGGAAGAGAAAATGAAAAGAAGAACAATTATAGAAAAGAGCACATCTAAAAGTGAAATTTAGTTGTGGGGAAAAACTAACCCTATAGTGTCACAAGATCCTGAGTTTGGCAACCAGGAATTGTGAAGGACTTCATAAGCTCACAGAGGGTGCTAGATCTTCCAGTTGAAATGTGTCAGTTATAAAAGAAAATACTGTAATGAAAGCCAATTACCTCATCACCAACCCACAGAATAAAATGATCCGTCTAATTTTTCTTCCTTACAAATTGCCAGGAGAGGTTACTCAAGTTCAGGCAGGCTCATTAAAAGCTGTGCCAAACATGGTGAGAATGGATGGAAGGATTTCAATAAAAAGCAGCCTCAAAGCTATTTTATACAACCCAATTGTTACTCCGCTCCTGCTTAACAAAGACTTGCATTGTTGGGGGAATTTTTGCTGCTGTTGGGTGGGAAAAAGCATGGAAATGAAGTGCCAAATTATATTTAAAAAGGAATGTGAACCAAGAAATTATGGCAATTATGGCAAATGATATAACTATACTAAAACATAAATACTTGAATAGTTCCTTTAGAAAGAAGGATTGACAAATAGAGATTGCTTTGCAACATTTCAGCCAGTTCTTTTTTCTCCTTGCTTTCTCTCAGTTTCCTGTTTTCAGGAAAGGAGCATTGTAATTCATGTTTCTTTTTTTCCGTTAGTTTGCAGTGTCTGGACTAAAGTGCCCGAGTCCTGCATGATTTTAAAAGGGATGAAACTAATAGGGAGGTATTACAGACAAGGGGATGTCCAAGTTGTATCAACGTTGGAAACACCTTTGCTCAATTTGGATTGGTGCTTCAAGAGGCTCTGGTAGTGCAGTAGGTGCTCAAACCCTGGCCCTTAGCAGCGTCTGCAGGCTCCTGCTCTATTTCTCCAAAGGATTAAAGTAATTTCTTGCCATAGCACCACAAGATCCATGGTGTGAAAAGGTGTGGGGCTTACATCATAATGGTGCAATACTCCTTTCATCAGATGGACCCACTTGATACTCCTTTCCCCAGGGACACTTTCCCTCACGGGATTGCTTATAAAAACTGTTACGGCTTATCTCTTGGAGATCTACAGGACCACCTTCTCCAAGGAGAATCATCCTATCTAAGATGTTCCTCCTGACAAAGCCGATATTGGTCCCCGTTTCAGGAGATGACGAACACAGGGTCAAGACACATTGTTGCCCCATTGTGGCCTCAGTTCTTTTAGAACAGCCTCCCCATCTCCAGAAGCACAGTTGGCTTCTTCTGACATCAACTTTTGGAAGCTAGTTAAGACTTAAGTGCTTCCACTTAGAGGGAACTGCTCACGTATTTGAGAACTGTTGTGTTGTGATACCATTTCTCTGCTTCCACCACCACCACCAGTGGGCAGGACTTCAAGTGCTTCCACAGTAGAGGGAACTGACCATGGACAGAGATTTTAGGCTTGCCTGAATGCGAAAACAGAATGCTTCCCTTGACCTTTCATCCTCCCTCCTTTCCCCCAGTAGACCAGACCATGACATCAACTCCACAGGAAGGCTTTTATTGAGATTGGACATTTATTTATTTATATCCCATCATTATTATCTTTTTACAAATAACTCAAGATGGTGAACAGATCCAACACACCTTTCTACTACTACTTTTCACCCTGTGAAATGAGTTAGGCTGAGAAAAGTGACTGACCCAAGATCATTGAGCTGGCTTTCATGGTTAAACTGGAACTTAACCTGCCCTAATCACTAGACCAAACTGGCTGCCATAGTTCGACTATAATAGCATAATCATGTACGTCTGATTGTGCTGTACTTCCCCTTCCTCCTTCCTATATTCCTGTGAATCAGAAAGATGTCTGCCTGGTTTGTTCTGGACTCAAAAAATGATTTAAGCCCTTTTGACTGTACATGAAGTCTGCATATTTTCATCAAGGTCATCTTCCTTACTCTCTACACCACCCCTGGGAGGAACTGGATGATTACGGATTATGACTGTGGGTCAGGCACTTGTGGGTTGCATTGCACAGCTGTCCCACATTTCAAGGATACAGGCAAGAGACGTTGCCAATGCAGTTGCTGGATGCACAGCCTGTTCCACAGACTCCAGCATTCCCTTGTCCCTGTCTCACATATAGTTTGTCAGTATAAAGAGATGTGTGTCTGATCAATGTTTTTTGTTGTTCCTTGCCTAAAGGAAGATACGTAACTGAAATAAATGTTTCCACTACTTTCTGGTTAACTTTGAACATTATTTCAATATTGCATTATAGGATCAAATTATTTTCAGAGGAGTATTTTATAGATCTTTTTGTGGAAATACTAAAGTTACATTTTTTAAAATGTATATGAATAGTGTTCTGAAAATGGTAACATTACATTATTTTTATGTTATTTATATAACACTATAATATAGATTTTCAAACTTTCCTCAGTGTATGCTAGCCCTTTTATTTTTCTGGCCCTTTTAGCAATTTGAAGAGTCACCAACTATGGGGATTTTTTTCTATATAAGCTGTTTAGATAAAAAAGTCAAAAACTATGTAGATTATTAATTAAGCTAACATTTCATAAAGCACAATTAAATTATGTGTATCTATATGGCTATGTGTAATTTTTAAATGGTCTTGATGGTATGAAAATCTGATAGCACTGTTAAGCTAAAAGAAGAAATGCATATTTTAAAAACATTTTTGGCATAACAGAATTAAAAGTAATATACCACCCATTATTTCCCAGATACATGTATAACTATTTTTTAGATAGATGGATAGATAGATAGATAGATAGATAGATAGATAGATAGATAGATAGATAGATAGATAGATAGATAGATAGATGATATAGAATTATTTTTTGTTTCTTTTCAATGAAAACAACTCAAGAACATAAGTAAAACTTGGAATAATAGAGAACATTCAATAGACCTCTCTTTTTGTTATTGTTATTGCTAAACTAGAAAGTTTCTGTATAGGTATCTTAAAAATACCTGGAAGCTGCAAAAAAAAAAAAAAACATGGCAACTATCTATTTATCTACTTTTCTCCAGGATCAGTGTGCAGCCATCAATGGACAGATTATGAGGAAATTAAAATTTCATTCTATTGTGTCATCCAATTCTAGAACTTTGGGCACTGTTTAAGAATTCTATATTTACCTTGATGTTTTCAAATACTTGATTCCAGAAATGTAGATTGTTCCACTGAAAGGTTTCTTTGTTTCTTAAATGTTCATCTATTGCAAATTTCTGTGGCTATATATGTTAACTGCCTCCTGTTTCAGTTTTGTATATCTTAGTTCGAGAGGTTATAGCTGGAAAATGACAAGCACTTACAATAAATAAATGAATATAATCACAAAGAAAGTCTTACATTCTCTACAATGAAAATCAGCCCTGAGCAAATGTAGCTTATATTATCACTAAGGTGTATTTTTATACGATTTTTAATTATTCTTCAATATTTTGTGGTCTCTATTGTAATATAATATAGATAGCTATCCAAAGGACTTCTTTAATCACCTTTTATTGCTGAGTAATATTATTTTTATTTGTGTTTTAAGCAAAACTTCCAGTTTAAAGTGTATCCACAAAGGAATTCTATGTTAATTTCTTTTGAAAGAGATCATTCTACTGTGGAAGTGTGTTGAATCTTAATAGTATAGAATGAATACTGATGCTTAATGAATGCTTTAAGTCACAGTATCCTTTCATGGCCACTTGAAGGATTTACCGAGAGTAGAAATCCTACAAAGGCCTGGTGGTAAATTAAATCTATGCCCATAGTACAGCTATGCCAAGAGTATATTTATTCTAGCATTGTAGCATCCACACTTTCTTGGTGTTAATTATTATTAAAGTAGCAATGCTGTTGGAATATCCATCATTTGCTGTTTGTTTCTCTTTGATGTATGGCATTGGCTTTCAGTAATATGCCCTGTATAACACACACACACACACTTATAACATCTGTATACCATTCTAATCAAAGAATAATTTATATTAGTTAATAATAATTAAAACAAATAAAATATATAGTCCCCAACAATAAAACAATCATAAAAATAGCAGAATAGTTAACTCATAATCATCATAATGACCCCATAATCCCTTACGGAATGGAGTCTGGGCAACTGAATGGAGCTAAGTGTTTATTGGCCGGATGCCCTTCCTATCGCCAATGCGGAATTAAATTCAGCAGATATACTTTCATCGTGCCCAGAGAGAGAAATATCTGCCTGTACCTAGGATCGAACTCACAGCCTCCTGATTGTGAGGCGAGAGGTCCACCTCTAGGCCACCGCACCATTCAGTTAACAGGCTCATAATGACTGCGTTAAAATAAGACTTAAAGACAATAAGTACTAGAGCATTCATAAAAATCATTCATAGCTGCCTTACAAATGATGCTAAGGACAGTGCCATTGAGATGTGGGGGTGGGGGAGACTTGTATTAAGTCATCACAGAAAAATATCACCTCTTGGTTTCCATCCCAAAATAGAATGTATATATGGGGGGAAAAAACATTTTAACTGAGCTACAGAGGAAGCAGATCTTAAGGAACCTAAGAGCCAAGCTGCATAAAACCAGCACTGTGGTTTCTACTCGGAAAGTTTCTACTGGGAACTAATGTAATACCCGCCACATGGTGCCATGAGTCTCACGTGGTACATGGCTGCTGCATTTTGCATCAGCTTTAAATGCAGAAAGTTTTTAAAAGCAGCCTCACATAGAGTGGACTGCAGTAGTCAAGTCTAATTATGATGTTGAAGTTATATGTCACTATCATTAGAGCTTTCTGCTCCAGACAAGGCTGCAACTGTTATAGCAACTAAAGCTGGGGTAAGGATCCCTGTCGCCATTCCTCCACTTGCAAATCCAGCAGTAGCTATGAGTTCAGGATGACTTCTAATTTGTAGACCTGCTTTAAGAAAAGAGTGAACAAGCATTTGTCTAAAATGGTATAGGGCTTCCTGCCTGAGCAGGAGGTTGGACTAGAAGACTTCCAAGGTCCCTTCCAACTCTGTTATTCTGTTATTCTTCCATTGAAATAATGTCCTATTCAGAGTTACTACTACAGCAGTTAAGAGAACCAGATGATTTTTGGAAGACTTTACTAGGGTTTAACTTTACCCAATTGTAACCACCAGAAATGTTGTAGATCAAAATTTCTATAATATCTCTTGCCCAACTCATAGCAATAGTGGAAATCTATAGCTGCCTATCATCAGCACATTGATGGTACTTCATCCAAACTTAGAGATAACTTCACTCAGAAATTTTATATAGGTGTTAAATATTAGGAGCAAGAAAGACTGACACTGCTCAGGGAAGACTGTTAGGCTGACCTCTCATTCTACTCACCCCAACACCAACTGGTATCACCTATGCAAAATGCTGTAGACGCATTGTAGAATAGCATCCATAACTCCAACAATTGCAGCAGCCCCCAAAAAGCATCATGGTCAATAGTTTTGAATGACTCTGTGAAGTTAAGTAGGATCATTAAGATAATGAAGAGCAGAAGCAGAAACAATCCATCACAACATCCGAGGTCATTCCATGCATAATTCTAAACCTAATCCTGATTGAAAGGAACTCTGATAATCCATTACCTTAGGACACACTGTAAATGAAACCCTATCACAAGAAGGTTCTCAACAACCTTCTTGAAAATTGTTCTTTCACTAATTGTTTTATTTTTAACCTGAATTAATGAAGATGGGAATTGTATGGTGTTCAGCAGGGGTCCCCAAACTTGGTAACTTTAAGTCTTGTGGACTTCAATTCCCAGAATTCTCCAGCCAGTAGGCTGGAGAATTCTGGGAGTTGAAGTCCACAAGTTATAAAGTTGCCAAGTTTGGAGACCTCTGGTATTCAGGGTTGATTTCCGTCTGGGTGGTTTTAAGACTTGTAAAACAAACAAACCAGTTTTAAAAAGAGGAGGCTGGAAACAGGACAATAGTTGTGCAGTATAACCAGGTGAAGGGAAAACCTCTCCAGGAGGGGGCATATTTCAATTTTTTTCAAGGCATCCAGAACAATTTTCCCTAGGAAAGAGATGTGGGCCATTTTGCTGATCCAGCTACTCATAGCGCTACATCTCTTGAAACATGTCAGCAGAGCCCATGCTACAGAATATCCTGTCCACTAATTGGAGTCCACGGGGAGAAATGGAGCCCAGATCATGTCACACCAGACTCTGTCCATGAAGAATTAAGGCTCAGGCAAATACGAATGACTTAGCAAAATGTTGTGTAAGCGCATCACAATGGCCAATTGCTTGATGTTTCTGTCCATCCTTCCAGAGTAAGAACAGCATAAACTTGATCAGAGAGGCTATATAACAGTCCACTTGTAGAGAATTTTTAATAGTAGAGGTGTTATATAACACAGTCTTGTAGAGAATTAAAACAGGGAGAAGCTGAACAAAATGACCTTGATCTCTCAATATAGAAGATAAATATGACAGAGATAAGTGAGCCTGCTGTGAAGTCTCCCATATCTAGAACACAGTGATAAGACAGTTCTGTTCTTTGTAAACAAATTATAATAAGAAAAAGAACATTGCACTTTAAAATGTGCATACCTTCAAGAAAAATCAAGAGATCAAAATGGTACTCCCTATGAAGAGCATTTGCATAAAAATAAATGGAGAAACTTCTCTTCCCTTCATCCATCTGATATAATACTGCAGTTATGCTAAATTATACCATTCCTAGTATTGCTCAAACAGTATTATTCATTCTGGGGTACAGGAACACAAAACTATTTCATAAAAAGAGGTACAGTCCCCAAATCCGATCTTTCCACTTACACAAAAGACATAAATCACTTTGAATTTTCAGACCCCTTTATCTCTCTGTGGCTCAATCCTTTATAGATCAGTATGGAATACGAGAGAAGAGGTTGCAATGGGAAGAGGTGGAAATGTCTTCTTAGAGGAAGAATGAAATAATTGAGGATTACAAATCAGATTTTCATGAAATTGGTACAAGGGAAAATAAATGTCTTTAAAGTAAGCCTGCAAAAAAAAAGATGTGAAACAGCAGATGGTGCATGAAAGGACATTTTTAATATAGAAGTCTGTGGCTAAAAATAAACAAAAGAACTCTGCAATGCTTTATTAAAAATTATTATTATTTTGTGACTATATGTGGGTGCTTTTGAGGAAAATTATAAATGCCTAAATTTTAGACAGAAAATGCAGGTGTGTTTTCATATCAATAGTTTTTGGCCACAATGGGTATCTCAGATAGTTCTACAGGTGTGGAATTGTGTTGATTCTATTAATATCTGGGTATAAATGTGTTTAATACAGAACCTCTGAATTGCAGTTAAATCTCCGTGTTTGAAAGAATTCACAAGCCTGTGAGTGAAATAGGAAAAACTACATGTTCTCATTTTAGAAAGGCATTTTTTTCTCTTCTGGATGCTGCATGACTAACTTCACAACATGGCTTTAGGGAATTTGTTTTTGCCTTAACAGCATCCATTTTACAATTTTCCAGGCCACAGAGTAACTATTATGATTATTATTTAAATGCAATATCTAGAGTCACGTCAGATTTAATGATTTCAATTTAATAAATTCCAGGCAGAGGTGGTATCCAGCAGGTTCTGACCAGTTTTGGAGGACTGGTAAGGGAAATTTTGAGTAACTTGGCAAAAACCACCTCTGACTGGAGATTTTGCAGTAACCTTCTCCTGTCATGCCCACCAAGCCATGCCCACAGAACTGGTAATATAAAAAAATTGAATCCCACTACTGATTCCAGGTTGCTATATTAACAATAAATGCTCTACTTTCATGCTCCACTCCTCTCCTTCCTAACTAGAATATTGTAACTTAATCTTGATTTTTCAAACAGGAAATGAAACCAGAATCATCTTGAAGATTGCAATAAAATCACCATAGTACTACAGAGGGAAGAAAATATGGGAGCATTTTATAGTCATAATATTGGTTTTGTTGAGTTCTATTGAGCCAGGTAGCATACACATTATATGATTAGGCTCAATATAATCTCTGTAGAAGAAATATTGGGTTGAACAGTACTGATTGATTATTTATTTTATTTATTTATTTTTATTTAATCGTATTTCTATACCGCTCCCTCTCCCAAAAGGGACTCGGGGCGGTGTACAGCCTAATAAATACATAAAATACAAAATTAAATAGAATTTAAAACCAAATTAAATACAAATTGGCTGCATCCCGTCCGACAATAATTCATTTAAAACCAGGAAATATAAAATTTAAAAATAAGATTAAAATTTAAAACCCCTATTAACTTAAAACCCCATAGACCCTTACTGGGCCAGGCCGGCCTGTTTAAAAAATAAGGTCTTAACTGCGCGCCGGAAGGTCAGGATATCTGTCATGGCTCGTATCTCCGGGGGGAGATCATTCCACAGGGAGGGGGCTCCCACAGAGAAAGCACGCACCCTCGGGGCCGCCAGCCGCCAGCGATCAGGTGGCGGCACCCCAAGTAGGGCGACCCTGTGGGAGCATACTGGGCGGCGGGAGGTTGTTGGTGGCAGCAGGCGGTCCTGTAAATACCCAGGTCCCAAGCCATGGAGCACTTTAAATACCATCAGTACCACCTTGAATCGAATCCGGAAGGCCACAGGAAGCCAGTGCAGCCTGCGGAGAAGTGGTGTTACGTGCGCGCCCCGAGGGGCACCCACGATCACCCGCGCGGCTGCATTCTGAACTAACTGCAACCTCCGGAGACTATTCAAGGGGAGCCCCATGTAGAGAGCATTGCAATAATCCAAGCGGGAGATAACGAGGGCGGAAGTGACTGTGCGAAGTGCGCCCAGAACCAGAAAGGACTATAGTACAGACTACATAGTAGTCTTCATAAAATAAACTTGGATCATTCCAACTCACAAAATAGAAGTCTCAATAATAAACTGTGAACACTGAATTGATTTATAGTATCATTCAAATAAACTTCCTCCTGCTATTAAGGCTGAAATCCCATAAGCATTGGAAATAATGCACAGAAGTTTCTAGACTCCTTCATTTCTCCTATGAGATTTAAGGGGAAACTGCTGAAGATCTCAGAATTAAAAGAAGAAGGAACGGTTGAACCTACATTAAGTTTCTTGAATGATGTACTGATTAAGAAGTCATTACTGCCTGTTATTCACAACTGAAGCCAGGGACTTGCAAATCAATTCAGGTCTTATTCTAATATCGGGAAAAAGATAAGAAGAAAAGAGACAGTAAATGTATCTTTAAATAAAGAGTACATCTGAGTCCAGTTTTGAGCTTCCCCGAAGACGGACCACTGACCGCGACTGTGCGCAGCTTTGGTCCATGCTTTGGCATCGGAGAGCCCCGATTGACCAGATTTGGGGCAGAAGCTGCCTTGTAGGGGTTTTGGAGGAAGGGGAGACCATCAGCCGGGTAGAGGGGAGTCACAAATCCCCTCCCTGGCTTGGCAATTGCTCCCTCCCGAAGACACCTGAAGTGGTGGTCTAAAATGGCCACTCTGAAGGAGAAGATTACACTGGAATAAGTTTGTGCAGGAGAGAGAGAAAGAAGCGAATAGCAGGAGAAATGATGATATAATTAAATGGAAGATACCCCCAGAATTAACACTTCAAAGAATTTTCAAGAAAGGACTTATAGCGGCAAATGGAAAGAGGAAAAAAAGGTGTGAATTGCTTTTGACAGCGGCGGGGCTTTGAACCAAGAAAGGTAGAAGCTGGAGAAGGAATCATCTAATCAATTTGGATAAGTATATTTTGATTCTATATAGGCACTAATGAAGCTGAACTACACATTGTTAAAGAGAAATTTTAATATCATTTGGATTTGACCTTTTTGGAAGATTGTGGTTCAAAAAGCTCTGAATAATTGGGAAGAAAAAAAAAAAGAGGGGGAGTGGACCAGTGGTGGGATTCACATTTTTTTACTACTGGTTCTGTGGGCGTGGCTTGGTGGGAGCGGCAGGGGAAAGATACTGTAAAATCTCCAGTCAGAAGTTATATTTGCCAGTTCTCTGAACTACTCAAAATTTCCGCTACCGGTTCTCCAGAACTGGTCAGAACCTGCTGAATATCACCTCTGGAGTGGACTTGTCAGAACAAAGAATGCCATCTGAGTTAAACTTAACTTGTTTTTACTTTAAAAGACTCTGTTCTTAAAACTGTAAGGAAAATTGAAATATTGAAACAAAGAAAGAAAAGGAAGATTCTGCCCTTGGATTAATTGTTGATTCTGATATGGATTTGGCATTGGATTATCTGAGGATTAAAACTTGAGAGGGAGAAAATAAAAGCTGACTGTTGGAAATTAACTTTAAAGACACTATTTGGACTAAATTGCTAATTAGAAAGCTGTAAAATGGCGATATCTCTTCTGGCATTAAAAGTGGAACTTAGAAATATGAAAGAAATATTACAAGAATGAGGTGAAACAGTGGGCTTTGCTTTACAATTCATTGAAAATGCGATTGCAGAGCATGAACAACAAAGATAAAGGATAAAAGAGGAAGTGGAGCAAATCATAGAAGGGACCATCTTTAATTACCATCGAGAACAAAGAACTTTGGAAAGAAAGAGGAAAAGAGTTGGAAATAAATGTTGGAGATTTGGGAAATTGAATAAAAAGGGAAATATCAAGAAAATTAAAAAAGGGAAAAAGAATCAACAGAAATTTGAAGGGCGGAAGGGAGTTATAAATAGAGAGGGGGACAAAAACTGGAATGAAAGAATAATGGGGAAAATACAAGGGGAAAGAAGGGATAAGAAACAGGACTTTGGAATAAAGAAATATGGGAATTTTTTTAAAAATGGAGAAAAATTGTTTAATTAGACATAGAGATAATGGCTGATTGATATTTGGAGAGAGGATTCTGCAAGGTGCTGGGGGGGTAACATAAACAAATCTGTAGTTGTGAAATGGAGACATAGATTGATCAGATGGAAAATAGAATTGCTATTTTTTGATAATGATATTCAATACTCTTTTCCTTTATGCGTAGAGACAATTGTAACAAATAATGGCATACATTTATTAAATATATTGAAATACTTTAAATATACTGAAATAAATGAAATGATATGGGAGGAGAGCTGAAATGGAATTAACATCAGGGTTTAGGATTAAATGAGTAGATTAATATGTCCTTTTTTCTGAAATTGTAGATAAACCTTATAAAATTAAAAAGGGGAAACCATGCAAAATCTGATTTATATATGTTATGTAGTTTTAAATGGGATTATTAATTTTAAAGTTTTAGGTAATAAAATGTTAAACATTTAATGGGATTTAATAAGGGGAGATAATGAATATGTAACTGAGTGGTGGCGTACTTAAATGGATATTTTAGGGGGGAAATCAATTTATAGAAGGAGTGTTATTAATCAGAATTTAAGAGGAATATACAGTACAAATATGACAGTTTAAAATACTAAAGTATAATAAAGTTAATATATGTGACTTAAATAATGAGATAAGCATTTGGAATAATATAATAAAATAGAAAATGTATAAAAGCATTGTTAAGATAAGAAATTGAATACAAAAATTGAATATGTAATTATGGTCATATTTGTATGTATATGTGAAACCTGTAATGATGCTGTTCACTAAAAAGAGATGTCAAAATGTGGAAAACTGAATAAAACTTTTTTTAAAAAATGAGTACATCTATCTCTGCTTTTCCCACTCATACTGATTTCATTATAAAAGTAAAATTTATTTCATGTATAAGCTCTCATTAGAATTGAGTAAGTACAAATATACTGGCCAAATGTTTCCCTCGAAGTTTATCTCTGAATATTAAACTTGCACTACTAATTCATGCATGTGAAAATGTTTGAACATCATTGTATAAGCAGCTTAGGTTTATTATTTATTTCACTGCGAGTTATACCTTGGGTAATTTTCAAATAATTTGTGATACTATGTAGCCTGTTGATATTTTTAAAATATTCCCAGGATTTAGAATATGGATTCTACCTTAACTAGCTCTATCTGAAGTCATGATTCCCATCTAATGAAATGTTCAGACAGTAGGTCTGTATTTAAGGGCTTGATAGGAAATTGCTTAAGAAAAGAGCTACTAGAAAAACTTTCTAAATATTTGTTTTAAGTTTCTAGATATCTTTTCGAAAGGAAGTTGTTGTGGAGCGACGGAATAACTCAGGCAGAGACCAGGTCAAGGCTAAAAGCTTAACTCTTTATTATAAGTAAAGAGGGTTACCGCTACTGCCGCGCTAACACGGCAGCCAGCTGGAGCGGCAACAGCTGATGCCGTTTGACAGCCGCCTTTTATAGCCGGCTGTCAAACGGCTCAGCCAATGGGAGAGGTCCGTGCTTCCCGCTTGAAGCACGGACCTGAGTGAAGACTCAGTCCATACACAACACTCCTCCCTCCCAGTGAGGAGCATGCGTAGTCCTTCAGATACGTCGGACGCCTGCGAATTCGTCCGGATCTTCTAGGCTCCGTCAAAGATGGCGCTGGGTTGTTGTCTGGAGCTCTCTGCGTGTCTCCAGGCGATGGAGAGGCTGCTGGACTGTCTGGAGTCGGGTCTGCACCTTGGTCAGCTTCCACATCTGGTAGGTAGTCGTCCCCGGTGGGTTGGCAACTGGTTTCGTCGAATGGTGTGGTTGCTTCTGCATGGGGCCCGTCTAGATGACCTCTGGGTGCAGTGCTCCAACGCTTCCTCAGGTGGTCCACGTGACGCCGCCAGGTCCGCCCATCAGCTAACTGGACTCTGTAAGACTTGGGACCAGTTACTGCTATCACAAGCCCTGGTAACCATAGTGGTTGCCCAGTGAAATTTCTGACAAATACCTTGTCATTAACCAGGAACCCCCTGTCTTGGCTGTTTGACCCAAGGGGAAGCAAAGGGGCATAATTTGGGTGCAGCCTATCCAAGGTGGTCCTCAGCCGGCGTCCCATTAATATTTCGGCTGGTGACTTGTTAGTAGAGGCACAGGGTGTAGTGTGTTGGTTCAATAAGTATTGGGCCAGCCTGTCATGCCAGTTAGAGGGACCCAATTTTTGTAACACCTCTTTAGCAGATCTAACTGCCCTCTCAGCCAGCCCGTTGCTGGCAGGATGGAAAGGGGCTACTAGTATGTGCCTGATGCCCAAACTTGCTAAAAACATTTCAAACTCACAGGAGGTGAATTGGGGGCCATTGTCAGACACGACAGAATCAGGAAGGCCATGTGTGGCGAATATCCTAGTCAATGCTTTGCTGACTGCCTCTGTAGTGGTGGAGTGCATTAAAGTTAATTCCACCCATTTTGAATATGAATCTACTACCACCAGGAAAGTGCGCCCATGGAAAGGGCCTGCTAAGTCTATGTGTATCCTGGACCAGGGGTTACTTGCTTCCTCCCAGGTCCTAGGGGTGGTTGCTGGTGGTAATGCCCTGGAGGCCTGGCATGCCTGGCAAGAATTTACCCAATTAGAGATTTGGGCATCCATGCCTGGCCACCATACGTAGCTGCGGGCGAGGGCCTTCATTCTCACAATCCCTGGGTGGCCCTCATGCAAAACCTTCAATATTGAGGTTTGTAATTTGTGGGGAATGACTACTCTGGTTCCCCATAGCAAACAGCCTTGCAAGGAGGAAAGTTCCTGCTGGTGTAATTTGTAGGGTAGGAAGTCTGAAGGATAAGGGGCCGTAGGCCACCCCCTCCCTACCCAGTCCAGGACTTGGGATATTACCTGGTCCTTGGCCGAATGGGCAGCGATGTCAGCAGCAGTGACTGGAAGCTTGAGATCGTCGATAAGAAAGACTGTGGTTGCAGGTGCTGGGTCCACGACTGGCATTGGCAGGGGACAGCGGCTGAGTGCATCAGCATGGGAAAGGCTTTTCCCGGATCGATGGATTAGAGTGTAGGAATACGCAGCCAGGAAAACCGTCCATCTGGTCATCCTTGGGGACAAAATCTGGGGAGTCTGTTTAGAGCCGGATAAAATGCCTAGCAGTGGCTTGTGATCAGTTATCAGTTCGAAATGGTGCCCGTAGAGGAATTCATGGAACTTCTTCACTGAAGCCACTGCAGCCAAGGCCTCCTTGTCAATCTGGCTGTAGTTGCGTTCAGTGGAAGATAGTGTCCTTGAAAAGAAAGCTATAGGTGCTTCTGCACCATTGGGCAGTCTGTGGCTCAGGACAGCCCCGATTCCGAATGGAGAAGCATCGGCTGCTAGAATGAGTGGTAAGTCTTTATTGAATTGGATTAAGACGGCCTTTGAAGTTAACAATGACTTGACTTGTTTGAAAGCAATAGTTTCCCTTGGTCCCCAGTGCCATGGTGAATGCTTGTCTAAAAGTCTATGAAGTGGCTCAGCAACAGAAGCTTTATGGGGCAGGAACGATGCATAGAAATTCAAGAGGCCCAGGAAAGCTTGAAGCTCAGTTTTGTTTGTAGGAGTAGGCGCATCGTGAATGGCCTTAACTTTTGACTCAGTTGGGTGAATACCCTTTGCATCAATTTTGTAACCTAAGAATTCCACTTGTGGAGTGGCTATGGTGCATTTTTCCCTTTTTAGCTTGAGACCAGATTGTCTGAAACGGTCAAGTACACTTCTGACCCTTTGTAGTAATTGCTGTTGGTTGGTGGCAGATACCAGAATATCATCAAAGTAAGGCACAACGCCTGGTAACCCTTGCAGTATTCGTTCCATAAGGGATTGGAAAATTCCAGGGGCCACACTAACTCCGAATTGTAGACGTGTGCATTTGAAAGCCCCTCTGTGGGTTACTATTGTTTGCAGTTCAGCAGTTTCATCGTCAACAGGAAACTGCTGATACGCCTGGGACATGTCCAACTTTGCAAAAATGGACCCAGGCTCCAGGGAATGGAGTAAATGTTGTACCACAGGGACTGGGTACGCACTAACTTGTAAATATCTGTTTATTGATGACTTGTAGTCCGAGCAGATCCTCAAGTGTCCATCCTTTTTTAAAGGAGTTACTATGGGGGTCTCCCACTTTGAGAAGTCAGTTGGTTGCAGTATGCCCTGTTTGATTAATTTGTCAAGTTCCTTGTCTAGTTGAGGACGAATTGCAAAAGGAACTCTGCGGGGCTTCAAACGAATTGGAACTGCCTGGGAGTCTACCCTGAAAGATATTGGGGTTCCCACGTAGCAGCCTAGGCCCTCACTGAATACGTCTGCATAGTCCCTGAACAGGGAGTCAACTTCTGAATTGTTAATGGCGTGGATTCCCCCTATGTGGAGGCCCAGGGCTGGGAACCAATCTAGTCCCAATAGGCTTGGGAGGACACCATCCACTATCACTAGAGGCAAGTGACCCTTAAACCCTTGAAAATGGACTAGGAACTTGCCTTTTCCGATGACAGGGATGGTTCTGCCTTGGTAGTCCCGAAGTGTTAGGTTGCAGGCTGGAATTTTCTGTCTTGACATTCTGGGGAGTAGCTTCTTTAAGGTGTCCCATGAGATGATGGACAATGCAGAGCCGGTGTCAACCTCCATCTTGCAGGGTCTACCTTCTATAGAAACAGTGACACTAATTTTGTTAGATTTATTAATTTTTTGAATTTTAAACTGATAGCAAGTGAAACAGTCCTCAATTTGCCTGGGATATTGAATGAGCTTCTGTGGTCTTTGTGGCTGGCTGAAGGTTTTTCCTGACTGACAAATTTTTGCCAGATGGCCTTTCTTTTGACACCTTAAACATATGGCATTCCTGAATCTGCAGGATGCTCTGAGGTGATTTCCCCCACAGCTTAAGCATACTGTTTGTAACTGTGGGGTTTGACTTATACCTTGCCTGAACTCTTTTTGATTTGCATTGGGCTGTCTGAGGCGGTTTACCTCAGTAGCCTCTTCTGGGCCAGTTTCTGAGGAGGCTTCCTCAAAATATACTGTAGGATTTTCTAGCCTGCTGGGTTTTCCCTGAATTTCAGCTGCTGAGAGTGCTGACAGCTCAGCAGCCTGGGATTCCTCTAAGGCTTGCTTAAGAGTTAGATCCCCTTTGGCTAATAAACGTCTTTGTAACTTTGGGTCTCTAACGCCACAAATTAGCTGATCGAGCAGCATATCGTCCAGGTAATCTCTGAACCCACAATGCAGGGCAGTTGTTCTCAGTGCTGCCATATAATCATTAATTGTTTCCCCCTCTGTTTGGATGCGCCTTCTGAAAGCATGGCGCCTAGCAATCCTGGAAGGCTTTGGGGAGTAGTGATTTGAAAGAATTTCCTGCAGTTCCTCCCAGGGAATAGTCTTTATAGATCTAGGGGCCAGTAAAGCTGATGCGGTGTCAAAAACCGTGGCTCCGCAAAAACTTAGGAAGTAAGACTTCTTCCTATGTTCAGAAATTTCTGACAGGTCTAAAGCATCAAGAAAACAGTCAAACCGGTTCTTGTATGACTCCCATGTCTCAGCAGCCGGTCTGAAGGGCGGGAATGCCGGATTCGCAGTCATCTTCTGTCAGCTGTGAAGTTTCTCCTCAGGCAAGTTAGAGACGGCACTTCGCGGTTAGAGTCTGCAACTCTGTAGCGATTTCAGCTCTAGGTAGTGATTTCGCTCCTTTAATTCTCTCCCTTGCCTGGCTTGCCTTTATTTGTATCCCGTCCTCGTCGCCAGTGTTGTGGAGTGACGGAATAACTCAGGCAGAGACCAGGTCAAGGCTAAAAGCTTAACTCTTTATTATAAGTAAAGAGGGTTACCGCTACTGCCGCGCTAACACGGCAGCCAGCTGGAGCGGCAACAGCTGATGCCGTTTGACAGCCGCCTTTTATAGCCGGCTGTCAAACGGCTCAGCCAATGGGAGAGGTCCGTGCTTCCCGCTTGAAGTACGGACCTGAGTGAAGACTCAGTCCATACACAACAGAAGTATTATCTTCAACATTCCACATCTACTATACTAGTAGAGGCAGAATATGAAGTCATCCAAGTGACCTTCAAATAAAGTGGACTATTAAAGTTGGCTGCTCCAGATATAAATCCAATATTCTGTGTGAGAGTTTTATAAATGTGTGCGGGTATGTGGAAAGATGTATTTTAAATACATATTTTTTCTTAATTATGTGGCAAGCAGTTGAAGGGGACTAAAGAAGGGGAAAAGCTGAAGAATGGTTTCTCTTCCTTTGTGCCAATTAGTTTCTTATCAAATTTCTCATGCTCCATCACTGTACACTTGGATAGGCTTTTTAAAGAACAGATTAATTTGGATAGTCTTGAGAGAAACAGCCTGTAGACATTTTTTAGATATTGTATTGTCAAGCTTCCTCCTTTGTGTGGAACAATCGAGGAGAACAACATGTTATCTTGAAAGCTGTATGCTGTAATATTCCCCACTTGGTATGAGACATAGCCGTTAAGAGGTTTCTTTCCCCTTCTACTAGTCTTGTCCTCCTTAATTAACACTGAAGCAGCGGGGGATTCGGTACAGAAGCCCCATAATGATGCAAAAAGCAAAGATAAAAACAGAATATGTCTTGCTGGCTTGAGAACTTTCCCTTTGACACATTAGACAATAAGAACCACCAGTGTAGTTTGCTGTTGTCACTAAAATGTAAGAAAAAAGACTCAAGATTCTGATACCCTCGAATGTTGTTTTAGTGATAATTGCAAAGTTTACAAAAAGCCCTTCCTGTTTCTACAAATAAAGCATTGCCAGATAACTTGTTAAATATATTCTAGTAGAGAGTTGTCAACAGAATGATAATTTTGAACATACAACAGATTAATTGTATTAGATCCAGTGTGGGATTCAAAATTTTTTACTACTGTGGGCGTGGCTTGGTGGGTGTGTCAGGGGAAGGTTACTGCAAAATCCCCATTCCCTCTCCACCCCACTAACCTGTTTTCTAGCTCCATTTTCCTGTGCATGGCAACAAAAGAAGACCCAGCCAATCAGCTGGGATTCGGGAGGCAGAGAATAGATGGAGGCAAGGCCAGTCAGATGTGGTATTTGCCGGTTCTCCGAACTACTCAAAATGTTTGCTACGGGTTCTCCAGAACTGGTCTGAACCTACTAAATACCACCTCTGATTAGATCACCCTATTCCTGAAATTAATTTCTTTAACATAACTTTAAATTTATCCACTAAGTATCCATGCCTGCCATTAAGGGTATCCAAAATATTCAACACTGTGTATCGTTCCACAAAATTACTTTAATTAGGATTTTATCACATCAACTGCAGCTAAGTCCACTGAAACAACTTTTAAATAGATACTAGGGTTTGTTTTCCATTTTCTTTGGAATTATGACACATCATTCCTTTTCAATGTATTTCAGCAAATAATTAAAGAATTTGACCATGAAGGAAGTTGATAGGTGGCAATACACTTCATTGGAATTGTGCCATAGATTTTAAGCAAAGTGTTAAAATTAGTTATTGGTGGTGGCAAAGGCCAATTAGTCCTTTTGGTTGAAAGGTTTTGAAGAAATTAGAGATCATCAAGTAGAATTTTATAATAAATTTTGTTATATGTTTATTGTCTGGGGTCTTAAATTTTATAAATAAATGCAACATAACAAACTGATTTAATTCTTGTTTCTAGATGTCAGATATGTTTATTTTTGTTTTTGCAAAATTTTGCAAAAGTAAAATGCATCAGTAGTATTCTTAATATAAAAAAACCCTCAAAAAATGGTTTGAGAAACCCTACAATGCAGGATAATATGGCTCAAATTTGATCATGATTTACCCAGAGGTGGTATTCAACAGGTTCTGACCAGTTCTGGAGAACCAGTAGCAGAAAATTTGAGTAGTTTGGAGAATCGGCAAATACCACCTCTGACTGGCCCCCACCCCATCTATTCTCTGCCTCCCGAGTCCCAGCTTATCGGCTGGGTCTTCTTTTGTTGTCCTGCACAGGAGAACAGAGCTGGAAAGCAGGTTACTGGGTGGGGAGGGAATGGGGATTTTGCAGTAACCTTCCCCAGGAGTGGGGAGAGAATGAAGATTTTACAGTATCCTTCCCCTGCCATGCCCACCAAGCCATGCCATGCCTACCTAGCCACACCCACAGAACCGGTAGTAATTTTTTTTTAATCCCACCACTGGATTTACCTGGTAATTCATGGTACATATTAAACTATAGAATATACACTGCTCAGAATTGTAAAGGTAATCCTCAACTTACAACTATAATTAAGCCCCCAAATTTATGTTGTTCTGTTCAGTGAGGCATTTGTTAAGTGAATTTCTCCCCATTTTCGACTTTTCTTGCCACAGTTGTTAAGTGAATTGCTGCCGTTATTAAGATAGTAATAAGGTTGTTAAGTGAATTTGGCCTCCCCATTGACTTTGCTTGTCAGTAGATTCCTAAAGGAGATCACATGGTCCCAGGACTCCATCATAGCAATAGCACAATAGCATATAGACCTCTATATTGCTTTACAGGGCTTTTACAGCACTCTCTAAGCGGTTTACAGAATCAGGATATTGCTCCCAACAATTTGGGTCCTTGTTTTACCCACCTCGGAAGGATGGAAGGCTAAGTCAACCTTGAGTCTGGTGAGATTCGAACTGCCAAATTGCAGTCAGCAGAAGTAGCCTGCAGTACTGCACTCTAACCACCGCCCCACCACGACTCTCCATAAATATGAACCAGTTGTCTAGCATCTGAATTTTGATCACATGACCATGGGAATTCTGCAATGGTCATAAATGTGAAAAACAGTCATAAATAACTTTTTTCAGTGCTGTTGTAACTTCAGACCAGAGGTGGTATTCAGCAGGTTCTGACCAGTTCTGGAGAACTGGTAGCAGAAATTTTGAGTAGTTCAGAAAACCAGCAAATACTACCTCTGACTGGAGATTTTACAGTATCCTTCCCCTGCCATGCCCACCAAGCCACGCCCAAAACCAGTAGTAAAAAAATTTGAATCCCATCACTGCTTCAAACAGTCACTAAATGAACTGTTGTAAATTGAGGACTCCTTGTAGTGATTGGAGTGACATGTAAACCTTAATAGTTGTGGGGTAATGATGAAGATTCTGCTGTGTAGCAGACTGCAGTGAAGAGAAGATGGCAAGAAAATTACCAGTTTTATTCTTTTGTGTATTTTTTTTTTCATGCACATTAAAATTAATTTGTTGTGACACCAGGAGAAGGTATGAAGTGGTGAGCGAACTATTAGTTTAATATCATTTAATGTCAATTGATAAATGCTGGAGAAAGTACAATTTATTATTACTGTAATAAGCATCGCAAGTTATAAATTGCTAGAGATCAGAAAAATATTTTTTTTAATTGAACTTTAGTTATTAATGACAAACAACAAAGCAAGTAGAGGCCAGGGAACAAATGACTTTGCATGCAATTAAAAATATGTCTTTGTGTGTGTGTGCGTGCATTCATAAATATTTGGGTGGGAAATTCTTACTGAAATATGTACTAATAAATAAGTTATGAAATCTAATGAGGAAATGAAGGAAAAAGCAGACATTGTAAAACTCTTTAAATGTGAAAGAAGGAAACATAATACTGAGGGGGAGGATAAAAATTTATGTTAAATTCTAACGACTTGAAACATCACTGTGGATATGGAATTGATAAAATATGTTTTTGCCTACTCTAAACTTTGATTAATGATTTACTTGGTATGGGGGAACCATGTGAATTACTACAATCCAAATAATGAAAGCTAGTAGAAGGCATAGAGTACCAGCAGAACTACAAAGTATTTAGCTGAAAAGTTTGAGACAACTTTCTGATGCCAAGACTCTATCACAGGTGATTCTGTTAATATGACATAATCAGTCCTTAGCCAATTATCTGCTTCAGGCAAAGGATAACAAGGCATTTATCTCCCCATTCGCTGTGCAGAGATCAAGTGCTGTAGTATTAGATTCATACTTTGCTAGCCAAAAAACAGTATCACCCAGCATTCGAACAAAAATTTGCTAACTTAGGAGACCCTTTTAGCTTGGAATCTTGGATTACCAACTGCCAATATAGGAAAATGAATGATGAAAAAAATTGCACTTACATTGTTGTACCTTGAGGCAAACTTCAGCCTTCTGTTCTTACATCACAGCATCATCTGCAAATACCTAACTCACTTGGTTAACATTGCAATACATGTTGCATTTTTTGCTGCTTTTGCTTCCACCCCTGCAAATATCTGTCCCTGGAGGATGCAGAATAGAATTGTTGGCAAATACTGCTCTGTTCTTTGTATTTTGCCAGTATTTTCAGGGCGGGGGGGAGCTTCCACTCATAAAGATAATCCCAAATCAAGCATCAGAGTCAGACACATTTATTATTCAACAAAAGAGGGAAACTTGTGATGTATCTGTCATGGGTAAAAGAAGAAGGGTGCCATGAAGAGAAGAACACTGAAGTTCATGATTTGCTCCTAAACCCACCCCAGGTATAATCACAGAAGAGAAAATTTCTGACTAGGAAACATCAAATATTTTCATGGCTAAGAATAGGGGTGGGCTGCTGGGGGTTCACAGGGGTTTGGGAGAGCCCCTAGTTAAGATTCTGTGCAGTTCAGAGAACCCCCAAATCCCACTCCTGGCTGGCCCTGCCCCACCCCTCCCAGCAGTCCCCACACAGCCCGTTTTGGATGCAGGTAAGTGCAGGGCCCATGTGGAGGCTCGGGGAGGGCAAAGAATGGGCTGTGAAGTTCAGGAAGGCTGGAAATGGACCCATTTCCAGTTTCCAGAGAACCTCCAGAGCCTGGGGAGGCAGTTTTTGCCCTCCCAGAGGAAAGCCTCTGGGTGGGGCAAAAACATCCCCTGCCATGGTGCAGGAGTCCGATTATGCCACGCCCACCATGGTCATGCTCACCCAGCAACCGGGCAAAGAACCCATTGCTAAAATTTTTGAAGCCCGCCCCTGCCTAAGAACCACCCATATGTGAAAAATGGAGACAGACTTCTTCTTCTGTACAACAAGAATATATATGTTTCAAGACAAATGGACAACCATTTATCAAGGATGGTATAAGGACTCCTGGCTTTGGACTAATAGGGGGTTGGACTAGAAGACCTCCAAGGTCCCTTCCACCCCTATTCTATGAATATTCAATGTCACTTTATAATATTAGTCATGTGCATATAGAAGGAGGTATAGATGTACTTAAAATAAATGCTCAAATATGTATGAATATTTATGTAAAAATGGAAGGCAGTAGTGTTTCTAATAAATCTATTTATGATGTGTATGTAGTATCCCCATAATATGATTCAATACCAATTGGCTTAGATATGTAAACCCATTCCTTTGTTTGTGTGTGTGTAAAAATTCCTTCTCACCCTTATGGATAGTCTATGTCTTCCTCAGTTTGGGGTCCTTTATGAAAGGCCTGAAATTTTGAGGTTTCTATCCAGGGGTGGATTCAACTGGTGTTACTACTGGTTTAGTGACTATGTTTTGCTTTTATTGTGTTCTACAGAAGTTCTATTTGTTGGTCCGCATTTTGAGCGGGAGTTTTGTTTGTTCTGATTGGCTGAGCAGCCTGACAGTGAACTATAAAAGGGAGCTGTCAGACAGCATCAGCTGTTACCTGTCAGCTGGCCAATTCAGCAACATATCAGCAGACTAGGGTAACCTGTTTCTTTGTTACAATAAACATTGTTTCGTTCATCAATGCCTGCCTCAGCTCATTCTTAGAAAGAATTTAATATTGGCGACGAGGATGGGATGCCTGCCTGAAAGCTGACAAAGAAAAGAGCCAGAGGTATTGTGGTTTTTTTTTTTTACCTCAAGATAGACAAGATGTCAACTGCTCCGACATTTCCATGTTTTCACCCATCGTCAGAAACTTGGGAATCTTACATTAATCGTTTTGACTGCTTCCTAGATGCTGCTGATTTGTCTGAGATTTCAAGCCATAGGAAAAAAGCATATTTCCTAAGCTTTTGTGGGGCCGTGGTTTTTGATACCGCCACAACGCTGTTTGCGCCTCAGACTGTTAAAGCGGTATCCTCGGAAGATTTACAAGAACTTTTAAGTAGACCTAAACCTTCTAGAATTGCGAGGCGACACGCATTTAGGAGACGAGTACAGGCTGAGGGAGAGACTATCAGTACATACATGGCTGCCCTCCGAAAAGCAGCACTACATTGCGGGTTCCGGGATCTCGAGGATCAATTGCTGGATCAATTAGTATGTGGTGTACGAGACCTCAGGCTTCAAGTGATTTTGACACTCATCAAACCTTACCTGCCCTCTTTCTGGCTGTTGTACAGTTTGTCTCTCCACTTTGAGGAGGAAGACTCCATACATTATGAGGATCTTCGGCAGCCTCCATGTCTTTCTTTAGCCAGCTTACTATACCAGGAGGGTGTCTGATGATTGGCAGGACATACATGTTGATGGCATGGATTTTGTATTTCTCATTGAGCTGGCTCTTCAGGTCATGTCTTACCCTTTGATAGCATTGGGATATTACTGTCTTCTTTGCATCATCATCGTGGTTCCCATGTAACTGTGAGATACCAAGATACTTATATTATGTCTTATTATAGCAAACATAATATAGTATGTCCATTATATGTCTTGCTGATAGTTCCACCTCATCAATCTTAATTACCTTCCCTCTCTTGACCACGACCTGTCACAGTTCTTCAGTAGCATAGCATTAGCAATAGCATTTAGACTTATATGCCACTTCATAGTGCTTTACAGCCCTCTCTAAGTGGTTTACAGAGTCAGCATATTGCTCCCAAAAGTCTGGGTCCTCATTTTATTGACCTCGGAAGGTTGGAAGGCTGAGTCAACCTTGAGCCTGGTGAGATTCAAACTGCCAAATTGCAGGCAGCTGGCAGTCATCAGAAGTAGCCTGCAGTACTGCATTCTAATCACTGTGCCACCATGGCTCTTAATCCAAATGATATTTCAATGTAAATTTGTGCCAGATGGATCAGTAAGTATATATCATATAGAGGACTGATTGAGGTAGATTGCAGGGTAGATTGACATCAAAATATAATTTTATCATTTTTTATCTATATCTCAAATTATTATATTTTATTCCAATTCCATTTTAAATTGTTTTTATTAAATTTTAGTAATAATTTGTCTCTGAAACTTTGATATGGCCCAAGGGCTACTCAATAAATAAAGAATAGACGTTTTATTTACTGTTAGCATATACCTTGATGTCTTTCAGGTAGAGAAGGTGGCTGATGTCAGTTTCAGTCATGAATTGTATCTGTAGCTGAGATGGTATTCAGCAGGTTCTGCTCAGTTCTGGAGAACCGGTAGTGGAAATTTTCACTAGTTCGGAGAACCGGCAAATACCACCTCTGACTGGATATTTTACACTATCCTTCCTCTGCCACACCCACAGAACCGGTAGTTAAAAAAATTGAATCCCACCACTGATCTGTAGCCAATCTTTGTAATTATCTGACTGAGAGGGTCCAAAGCTATGCAGAACTGCATCAGGGAAAGTGCTTCATTTTGGTATATGCTGCACTTGATGGCCGTGTGTAAGCAGTCTTGAGTTGACTTCCACAATTATCTTCTACAGTCTCACTGAGTTCTTGAGGAAGATGCTTAGTCACTTCTTTACTTTGTACCGCACCAGGTGTTCACAGATCCAGGTGTGTGGCATTGTGTAATAGGATTTTCTGTAATCAATTCATGTTGGGCTCAGATTGGTCTATCTACATCTTGAGTCTTAGGTCACTACTTTTGGGCCTCTGGTGTAGTTCCCAATGCCTTTCTGAGCTATGCTCATGTACTAGTCCATGTGGTCCTGTAGCTTGGTGACTTTGTTACCTGATAAAACTTTCCATGTTTGGGGGAGACAGATTATTGTTGGTGTTGGATGGAGCTGTTCCCTTGTGGGGGGCTTAAATGATCAGCACTGCCTTTCCTTAGGGTAGCCAGTCTGGAGAGAGCCTGCTGCTAGTAATTGGTTCATCTGTGCTGCTAGGTGTTCATAGCAATAGCAATAGCACTTAGATTTATATACTGATTCACTGTGCTTTACAGCCCTCTTAAAGTGGTTTACAGAGTCAACCTATTGTCCCCAACAAACTGGATTCTCATTTTACTGATCTCTAAAAGATGGAAGCAGAGGTGGTATTCAGTAAGTTCTGACCAGTTCTTGAGAACCAGTAGCAGAAATTTTGAATAGTTCGGAGAACTGTTAAATACCACTTCTGATTGGCCCCACCCCCATCTATTCTCTGCCTCCCAAGTCCCAGTTGATTGGCTGGGTCTTCTTTTATTGCCCTGCACAGGAGAACAGAGCTGGAAAGCAGGTTAGTGAGGTGGTGAGGGTATGGGATTTTGCAGTAATCTTCCCCCAGGAGTGGGGAAGGAATGGAGGTTTTACAGTATCCTTTCCCTGCCACGCCCACCAAGCCATACCCAGCAAGCCACACCATGCCCACCAAGCCATGCCCACAGAACCAGTAGTACAGTTTTTTGAATCCCACCACTGGATGGAAGGCTGAGTCAACCTTGAGCCAGTGAGAATCGAACTGCTGGTAGTCTGCAAAATGCAGTCTGCAATGCTGCATTCTAACTACTGTGCCATCATAGCTCCTACCATGCACTGCAGTTAGGTTTTTTTAGCCAGTAGATGTGGAATATGACCAGGTCAGGTGCTTCATATTTTGGCTGTTGGATGTCTGCTATGGTAGTGGTGACTGGTTCCTGTTCTGTGAGATGAATGTGGTCTGCACTCAGGCCACTTTGCAGCCACTTTGCTCTGATGTTGTGGGTCTTCTCTTTTTCCCATGTAGTCTTCCAATACTATTCAATTTCTGCTGTTGGTGGCTCTGCTGTTAATACGTTGTAGGACTGTAGTTGGTAGTGTATTTTGGATGGGTCTTTGGAGAACAGGGCATTTATTTATTTATTATTTATTAATTTATTCGTACTTCTATACCTCTCCCTCTCCCAAAAAGGGACTCGAGGCGGTATACATCCAACAAACAAGATAATACAGATAACAGAAGTGAGAATCAAATAGATAATCTCAGATAGCTAAGAATAACCCTTATTAAAAATTTAAAATTTAAACCCCAATGATTTTATTTATCTTCTTGGCATCTGCTTCTCTAGAGTATCTCCATAGTCTGGTAGCTCATGCTTTGACTCTTTGATTAGCAGTCTCGAGGGCCTCAGATGGAATCAGGTCCTTGTATTATTTTTTTAACAGCTAAGTGTTATCCTTAATCTCTACATCCTTTACCAGCTGACTTACTTCTCTCCAAGCTGCCTTGCTCTAAATCTCTAATCCCATTTCTCAGGGGAGAGGTGTGTATACTGTTGTTCTTCTTCATTATGTAACCAGGATTACATGATCTCCAGGATTACAGTGACTGCAGCATATACCAGTTCATTGGTTTATGGTGGCCGTAGGCATTGTCATGAGGCAATCAGTTGGCATTTTCTAGCATTCGATCTGATGGTACTTGTCTATTGAGTCTTGGCAATCAATGCTAAGGGTTGACTGTACAGTACCTCGCTCTTAAGCCTCATATCAGTTGTTGTGTTTTATAATGTAGGAATGTCAGTGATGTTCCAGTTTCAAGTGCTGGCTACACATCTAGTTGTTCATCTAATCTTCTTGAGTCTGTCTCAAGTTGTGAAAGCAGCATCCTTTTTACTATGTTGAAGTTTCGGGTAAATAGCTATTTCTCCGTTAGTGTGAATCTTCTGTCCATCCATAGGTTCCTAATATGTTTCATTTATCCCCTCTCATTAGGTCTGCTTGTTTTAGTAGCATCCCACCAATTCCAAGTTATCTTGTCTTGTCCATGTATGGTTTGTTCCAGTAGCCTAACTTGTCATCTGATTGTCCTGCTGGCATGACTCTTGTAGTTTGTGATCTTGTAATCTTGTATTGGAGGTAGGCAGGTGAAACATTGAGAGGTCTTTGTCCAAGGACCTCTACTAATAGGAGCCATTTTACCTTGGTCTCCTGCATCAAAAGCCAATGCCTTAACTACTACCCTATCCAGCTGTGTGTGTGTATGTGTGTGTGTGTTTGTGTAATTGCCAATATGTGTATATCTATATCCATATACGTATATCTGATAAGATCTAAATACAGAAGAAAAGCAATTTAGAATTATTTCCTGGAATTTGGAATGAATGAAAAGTTGGACAGGAAAAGGAGCAAAGGAAGGTCATAACAGTTTGCTGTTCAGAGTGAATATGTTGTAAGCTTTGCCAACCTTTCTCAGCCTGGACAAGATTTTCCTAAGGCAATTTAGGGTCAAATCTGCCTGACCAGAGAACAAGAGTGGCCGCTTAAGGATGTAATATGGATACATTTTTATTCTCCTCTATACATACATGCATGCAGTTCAAAGTTACAAATTTGTCATATGTTTACAGAAATGGAATCAATTTCATTTGTCAATAAAAATAAACTTCTTGAAGATTCAAATGGATTATTTGTATCATTTAAATTACTACTAATATTACAATTTTTTCAGCCAGCACATCTACATTTGAAATAAAAAAATACTTGCTTTATACCAATCACTTCACCTCCACACACAGGCACTTCTGTTTCTGAAAAGATTTCACCTGCTAAATTTCTTCCAGGTGATGCGTTTTTAGAACACCTGCTGATAAATGGAAGTTGGAGAAAGTTGTGATAAAATTGATGAAATTTTCAAGTTCATTCATACCCTAAATATGCTCTGATTGCTATGATTCAAGATTTCTTCATATCTTGTATAAATATCCATGTTTTAGTGCCTCTTTGTTTAGTGTGTTTAATATTTTACATGGACTTAGTGTCTAAGCGTAAATCATTCATCCTAATGAATGGTTAGCAATATCCGTACTATTTTGCCATTATTTTTATTGTACATATTTGAACTGGCAGATCAATAAAGTTTTATTGGACAGCTGCTGTGTGCAAAATGAAGAATGAAGTTAGCGTTGTTTGGGTAAATAATATTTCATTTCAAGTATATGTTTAACGTGTATGAAGAATACCATATCAGAATGTATTGTCATAGAATTATCATTTAAATCAGTCAGTATTGGGCATTTATTTTCTCCCTTCCCATCTTGATCCTGATTGTCTTTTGCTTTTATTTGGACGCTCCATAAATTAGTTGCCATGGAAATTAACACCACTCAAATGATGGCTTTTTCCATGGAGATGAAGTCAGCAACTTGTTCTCACATCCCTGGGAATAGCAGTCCTGGGAAAGACAGTCATCTGCTTTGAGTCTTCAACCCAGACAGCTCTGATGTGAGCTGTATTAATGGATTAAAAGCACAATGTGTTTTACTATAGGCACAAAACCTTACAAGCACTGCGGAGAAGTATAATAAGGTCACACAAATGAGCCAGAATCTTGCAAAAATTCACACACATACATCAAGATTCTGCATTTGGAATAGTACAGCAATTTCTCAGAACTAGTGCTGGCAGAGCTTTTTGTATTAGTTCTGGGTTTTTTTGTTTGTTTTTTTAAAAAAGCTAGTTCCGGGTATCCTAGCATTGGTCTCATTATATTTTCCCATTTACACCAGTAAAATTGCACCTAATGTATCCTAGGATCAGATCGAGCATAAGCTTAGAAGTTGAGCAATTTGAAAATATCTGCATTGTATTCTAGATCTATGTAAATATTTCTGCAGAAATAAATCATGGATCATCCAAAAGGTTCTTCACTCTGTTCTCAGTGCATGAATGCTTCATTTTGATGTCTTACTTTTGAAGGTCAAGTATTTTTCATAGCAAATCTCCGTAAGACAAGAGTGCTATTTTAGTACTCCAGGTATAAAGCTAAATGGCTTTCCAAAGATAACAAAGAGAATCATACAGAGGTGATATTTCCTTTGGCCTGTAATAATTTACACTTAATTACTCATACACTATGTAATTAATTATGTATGGTACAGATTATTTGTGTAACAGGAAGTTTAAATTAATTTAATTATCTTCTTAATTAACAGATCAATCCTACACAGCTATGTTAAAGGGAAAATGCATTGTATTATATCAGCAGAAATATTGTTATATATTCTGTTATATGCCAGTTAAACTAGAAGGGAGGACAACACAAACCAAGAAGACTGAATAAATAAAATTAAAACATATTTGACAGCCCTGAAACTATACTCTAAAAATTATTAATCCAAGACTATGGCAGACAATATTATTTCCTTTGACAAATGGGAGAAGCTAAAGTGTTTAGGATAATACTTGGTGTGCCTCCAACAACATGCAACTCACAACATATACAATGATGCCACAACACCCCCAATTTACCAGCCCCACTGCACAGCTAGGAAAAAACCCTGCCATAGTTGAATCTATGCCTACACCCCAGCACTAAGAGACTCTGTTGTCCCACTGAATAGGCTATGGAGCTTAAACTTCATACACTTTTTGCAGATGTTGGAAGAAGTATCCATCTATGTTCAGTTCCAAGTGGGGAGAAAGACAGTGGAAACATGGAGGGTGATTGGAAAGATAGTTTATTGATGAGTAGGACCACATGGGTTTGAAGTCGTGGTGCAGCTGAACACATGGAGTGGAGAATAAGTGCTATTTTCCAGAGGTGAAATTCAAAATTTTTCCCTACCAGCTCTGTGGGCATGGCTTGGTGGGTGTTGCTTGGTGGGACTCAGTCTCTAAAAGGAAGAAAGCAGGTGGGTGTGGGTGGGGCCAACCAATTCAAATTGGCCCTACCACCTCTCTCAAGTGATTCAAATCATCCCACTACCTTTCCTGAGGTGGTGTGAGATGATTGAATTACACTCCTGATTTATACCCTCTCTTGGGCTTTGAACTCCTGTTCCTATGGCAAGGGCATGTATTCTATTGGCTGTCAGAGTCCCAGGGGGCTATGCAGGGGTCACAGATGAGGTTGTCTGAATTAAGGTTGGTTGAACCTTGGGCTGATGTAATGAAGGGGCTTGGTTGTGCCATGTGGTGAGCTCTGCTGATAGACAATCCTATTATATCCTGGAGGGCCATGTCTTCATCCCATCAACCTGGAATTGAGATCTTTCATTTTGTAGATAGGCTGGCCCAGTCCTCAATGGGCACCAAATATCTGCTGGAGGCAGGGAGCTACAGGAAGCTGAGTTTCTGTCTCCCTTAAGATTTATATTTCTCTTTTAGGGGAAATATCCTGCCTTTTAAATATTTCCTAAATATTTCATTCTTCTAAGAGGGATGGGTGCTAACTTTATTTACAGGTTTGGTAAGAACAAGTCATGTCAAGAAGAAAATTAATGTTCCTGGGGTTTAAAATCACTCTGCAAATTCAAAACAGAAAAGGTATTCATTCAGTCATAGCAGCAAATAAGTACATATGTTCCCTTGCTGTCCACTGCCCCTAACCTACACATCAAGTCTGGGTAATAAATTTTGAAAGAACAACCATTACAAAAAGAGCCATAGACATAAAAGTATATTCTGGATATAAGAGTTGCAGTTCTGAATCCAGTATACAACCCCTTGCTAACAATCATGAGCAAGGTCCCTTCCAATGGTGGGATTCATTTTTTTTACTACCGGTTCTGTGGGCATGGCTTGGTGGGCGTGGCAGGGGAAGGATACTGTAAAATTTCCAGTCAGAGGTGGTATTTGCTGGTTGTCCGAACTGGTGAGAACCTGCTAAATGCCACCTCTGGTCCCTTCCCATCCAAATATAGCTTAGTCAGTATGAAGAATAGCACCAGCTAATGGCCTAGCTGCTATTTAGGCTAGCCAACCCCAGTGCTCTTCCTATAGTTATAGGCTAACATTAAAAATTGATCAGTTTATTAAAATAAGCAATGCAGCACTGTGCAAGCTATTGTTTCATCCATTAAAATAATGACAACAAAGAGTCTTGCCAGACCTTAAGTAACACATGTAATATATCATAAACGTTTGTAGTTCTTAAACCACTTCATCAGTTTTACAGGGTGTTGTTCTCAGGGACAGAAATATAGAACTTTCTGAAATGAGATTCTCATTGGGGACCCCAGTGAATCACATTGTTTCAGAAGCAGTTTAAGTTAATTGGTGTATCTTAAATGGCCAAATACTATTTCAACTGAATCTTTGGTCTGCTCCTTTACCTTGATGGTAGTGTGAAATGCAAAATCCTGCCACTGAAGAATGTTTTTTCAGAACTGATTTCTCGTATTACAGATCATAAAACCATAAATTGTTGCTTCAAGTACATAATGTAGTACAAATGTATGTGATTCATGATCACATGTAAGAAGAAAGCATAAACCAGTATGGATGGAGAAAAACCCATAGTTTTCAACATCACCACTACATTATAGATATAGAGACAAAGAGGGCATCTTGTTTTCCATAAACCTTGCTCCTCTGTAGGCTTTGAATACCACTTATGTTAACTGCACACAAAATCATCCAGCATTTTATTAAAGGCAAAGGTTCCCCTCGCACATACATGCTAGTCGTTTCCGGCTCTAGGGGCCGGTGCTCATCTCCATTTCAAAGCTAAAGAGCCAGCGTTGTCCGAAGACATCTTCATGGTCATGTGGCCAGCATGACTAAATGCCAAAGGTGCTGTTACCTTCCCACCAAAGTGGTCCCTATTTTTCTATTTGCATTTTTACATACTTTCGAACTGCTAGGTTGGGAGAAGCTGGGACAAGTAATGAAAGCTCACTCCATTACGCGGTGCTAGGGATTCTAACTGCCAAACTGCCAACCTTTCTGATTGACAAGCTCAGCATCTTAGCCATTGAGCCCAGAGGTGGTATTCAGCAGGTTCTGACCAGTTCTGAAGAACCCGTAGTGGAAATTTCAGAGAAGTTCAGAGAACCGGCAAATATTATATCTCTCTGGAGATTTTACAGTATCCTTCCCCTGCTATGCCCACCAAGCTACGCCCACAGAACCAGTAGTAAAAAAATTTGAATCCCACCATTGACTGAACCACCATGTCCCCTAGTATTTTATTAGGAGTAAACAATAGGGTTGGTTCCTTTGTTTCTTTCCTATATTAGGAATTATTTTCATATAATTGAACTTAATTGAATGATGATTCAGCATGAATTCAATATAAATGTATGGTATTCAGGTATTGAGTTCTATGTTTAGTTGTGGCACTTTTCACTTATATTAAGCATTTAAAAGTTCAGTGCAAAATAATGATGGCATCACTTAGATTTAAAAACAAACCAACAAATCCTTACATGGGTATTTAAATGAAAGGAGTACTTAAACAATTCTAAGTTGACATAATGACTTGTGTGCTGTGAGTTTAGGAAAATGAACACTTATGCCTGTTAAGAAACTACCTCCAGTACATGGTCTGTTAAAAGCTTTGATAATGTCATCATGCAAATAATGCAATTATGTAATTTGCATCAATTGGCTCATGTCTCCTGCAAGTACATTAACCTGGGTCATTTGTGCAATAATGTCATGAGGTGTCTATCATTTGCAGACATTCTTCTCTCTTCTGGATGCCAATGCTTCAATCAGATCAGAGAAATAATTTCCCCTTGTAAACTGAGCAGGTTTCAAAACTGCTTACTGAGTTCACTTTGGGCACTGTATATAGTTCCATATATGTGTTTTCTTTCACATATGAGGAACAGCAATTGTTAGTTTGGGGCTACCAGAAGTCAATGTTCTCTTGTCTGAGGAGATGGTTCTGTTCTCCTGAAATTAGTTGGGTGCTCATTCCACGAGTATTCTTGCTTTCATATACTCAATTCATTTCCCCCATTGTATTAAACATGCCAGGGGAAAAAGCCCTATTTCTGAAGAGTTAAAAGAGTGTAACATAAATCTTTCCATCCCATGATCCATTGGAAATATCAAGTAGGATAACAAACAGTTTATTAATTAATTATGGTGTAAGCTTTCATGGGTTATGAAATTTTACAATACGTGTATTAAACTTTAACTCCACTCATATTGTTTCTAGAAACATATTTCCAGCATAAGGATTGGAGGATTCATGGATTGCAGTTAATCAGACTAATAGATTAACAGAGTTGGAAGGGACCTTGTAGGACATCTAGTACAATCCTCCATCCAAGCAGTGAGATGAGATGAGTTAGAGGGAGGCAACAGGCTGTTCCTAAGAGCTAGGAAGAGGAGAAAAGTAGATATGATGGCGGTGGTGCGGCCCCTCCTCAAGAAGCCTTCCCTGGATCCAGCTGTTTTAAACAACTATCGTCCAGTCTCCAACCTTCCCTTTGTGGCGAAGGTTGTTGAGAGTGTGGTGGCACGTCAGCTCCCTCAGTACCTGGAGGAAACGATCTACCCCGATCCGTTCCAATCGGGCTTCAGGCCTGGGCATAGCACTGAGACGGCATTGGTCGCGTTGGTCGATGATCTCTGGAGGGCTCGTGACAGAGGGTTCTCCTCTGTCCAGGTCCTATTACACCTCTCGGCGGCTTTCGATACTATCGACCATAGTATCCTGTTGCGACGGTTGGAGGGGTTAGGGATTGGGGGAACTGTCCTTCGATGGTTCTCCTCCTTCCTCTCCGACCGTTCGCAATTTGTGTTGGCGGGAGGGGAGAGGTCCACCTCTAGGCCCCTGGTTTGTGGGGTGCCTCAGGGGTCGGTCCTCTCCCCTCTCTTGTTCAACATTTATATGAAGCCGCTGGGTGAGATCATCCGTGGTCTTGGGGTGAGGTGTCATCTCTATGCAGATGACACCCAGTTGTACATCTCCACCCCGGACCACCCCAACGATGCTGTGGGGGCTATGTCTAGGTGCCTGGAGGCCATGCGGGATTGGATGGGCGGGAACAGGCTTCGGCTCAACCCATCCAAGACCGAGTGGCTGTGGTTTCCGGCGCCCCGATATAGCCAGCTGACACCTTCGCTGGCTATTGGGGGGGAAATTTTGCTCCCCACAGAGAGGGCTCGCAACCTGGGAGTCCTCCTGGATGTACGGCTGTCGCTTGAACATCATGTTGCGGCCGTCTCCAGGGGGGCGTTTCATCAGATCCGTCGGATCTACCGGTTGCGGCCCTTTCTGGATCGGGATGCCCTGCGCACGGTCACTCAGGCCCTTGTCACCTCTTGCCTGGACTATTGTAATGCCCTCTACATGGGGCTCCCTGCGGGGAGCAACCGGAGACTCCAGCTGGTGCAAAATGCAGCCGCGCGGGTGATCATGGGGGCGTCACGTAGCGCCCATGTGACGCCTCTCCTGCGCGAGCTGCATTGGTTGCCGGTGGCTCTCCGGGTTCACTTTAAGGTTCTAGTTTTGACCTTTAGGGCGATCCATGGCATTGGGCCAGGTTACCTGCAGGACCGCATTCTACCAGTGATCTCCAGCAGGCCGGTGCGTTCACACAGGGAGGGTCTGCTCCGGGTGCCGTCGGCTGCTATGTGTCGTCTGGCGGCCCCGAGGAGTAGGGCCTTCTCTGTGGGAGCCCCTGCCCTCTGGAATACTCTGCTGCCGGAATTTCGTACCGGCACGGACCTGAGGGCCTTCAGGCGCGCGTTGAAGACCTGGCTCTTTGAGCAGGCCGGCCTGGGCTGAGATGGTTTTAATTGGTCTCCATATTATTCTCAATTTTAACCAGGGTTTTAAGGGGGTGGGGTGGGTTTTTTTTATTAATCGGCCAGTATCTAATTTAATTCTTTTTTAACTTTTGTATTGTTTTTGGGGTTTAGATTGGCTGTACACCGCCCTGAGTCCCTAGGGAGATGGGCGGTATAGAAATTTCATTAATAAATAAATAAATAAATATAAATTGTGGTGGAAGGATTGATATCTGTATGTATCATTGAATCATGTCTCTTGTGAGAGAATGTGCAAGTCTATGACAGATAATGGGAGATATTTGGCCAAATTTTTGTCTACTATTGCAAACTATTAAAGTAAACCGCTTATTTACTAAAACTATTTTTAAAGGACTGCTACACACTTAGTATGAAACCAGGATATTTCGACTCTATTTGGCTTTGATTTTATAAAAACAACCAAACAGCAACCAAACAGGGCAGGTACAGAGTCCAATGGATAGTTAAGGCTGCAGAAAGAACTTGCAACCAGGCTGCCTTCCATAGAAGACCTGTATATTACGGGTCAGAAGGAGAGCTGAGAAAATATCTGGAGATCCCTCACATCCTGTGCATAAACTGTTTCAACTCCTTGCCTCAGGACAGCACTTATAGGTCATTGCAGGACAAAACAACTAAATACAGGGACAGTTTTTTCCCCCTCAGGCCATCACTCTGCTGAACACCTAATTCACATAGTGCTGTTTAACATCTATGTGTATTTATCCACGTAGTATGGCTGTAGCATTATTATTTATCTTACTCCTCCCTCTTGTTTTATTTTTATGATTATCATTATTCTGTTGCTTTGCATGTACACTGAGAGCTTTTGCACCGGAAACAAATTCTTTGTGTGTCACTTGGCCAAATAAAGTATTCACTTCATTTCACTTCAAGTATTCTCTCTCTCTCTCTCTCTTTCTCTCTCTCCCTCTCCCTCCCTCCCCCCCCTCTCCATTGTTTCTGGCTCCAGACGCCATTAAATATGTTGTTATTCATGGCAGCTATCTTAGCCAGTTGGAAATGGCAAACCATCAGAAAGTATTTTCGCTCGCACAATGCCATGTGCTTCCATCAGCCATCTTGTATAGCAAGTATAAAAAGTACAACTGACTGAAAGACTCTGTTCCTGTGGCTCAGGAGAGATGGAGAGACTGTTGATCACATATCCTTTGATGTTCCTTTTACAGAGAGTGTTGGAAAAAAACATATCCTTCCAATAATTGCTAGATATTCTGGCCATTCCAACACTGCTTATCTCCAGTGGCTGCTAAAGAATGAACAGCCCACAACTATAGTGCAGGTGGCTAGATTCTGTGCAGCAGAACTGTGGATTCGTTGGAAACACATGTCTAGTCCACCATAGCTATTTTATACAACAAATGTGGCAAACCCATTGCACTACTTATTCCTTTCCCTTTTAGATTTTATCTGTAATTTATTATTTTATTCTAGAATTTTTAACTGGATATTCACTGAGTGTTTTTATTTATTCTGGTCTATGACTGTAATAAACTGGATTGATTGAATTCAAGTGTTTAATAATGTCAGCATATTTTTTGTTTTAAAAGGAGACATTCCAAGATTTTATTGCAAAGTTTATTTGTGGTGAATTTACAAAGCAAAATGTTTCCAAATTCATAGCATAGAGTTTAAAAATATAAAAAGTAGCATTTGGTGTTCCTTCCATATCAGCTATGCAATTTTTACTTCAAAGATGGCTTCTGAAGACAGGTCTTCTTTCATCGAGAAGTATTAATACCCCAGACAATAAGCTGACAGATGTTATGCTTTTTCATATTGGCGAACAGCAACAATATCACCAAAGGTGAGAGTCTGCAAATTCAATGAGTACAAACGAAGACAATTTAAAACAAATACAGACTGCTGGGCATAATGTGCAGAGATAAATTGAATCATGTGGTCTTTGACAAGACACTGAGGCAAAAGCTAGGTGTTCCTGAAACATCTGAGTCTGCCCCACTGCTGCACTATCATAACAGAAGACAATTTCTCCAAACATAGCAAGCAAATGATGAAATGCTATTTCAGCTCTTCACACTTTTGCTGCATGAATTAACCTGAACTTTTCATATCAATGTAGAGCAGGGGTGTCAAACTTATGGCCCACGGGCCAGATGTGTCACGTGCTGGCCACTCCCATCCCCGGTTTAGCAAAGGGGGAAAAAAGTCATGATACGTCACATGACAATAATGTGACAACATGAGTTTGACACCCCTGATGTAGTGAAATCGTGAAATAAAAGTGAACACAAATAAAAGATTTTAACACAGGTTGGTTACAACAGATTCTTCACCTGCAGGGAGATCCTGCATTTACAATTTGTGTTCATGCTTATTCCCCATTTATGTTCAACTCTCAGCCTTGCATAACAAAGTTATATTTGCATAATATATTCTAGCCAACCAATCAGAACGGTGTTTGCTTCTTTTACATTTTAATGTGCTATTCATAAGTCACATGTCATTCTTGTTTATTGCAGCCCTATTTATACTTGTTACAGATTTCCCTTAGAAATATCCTAGTCGGAGAATCCATTAATAAATACATCGTAAGATTATAAGGTATGTTAAATTTTTTGAAATAATTGAATTAGCTCTAGATTGCAATAATGGATGGTTGGATAATGGAGGAAAAAATGTACTTTCTAATGCAGGAACTTCTCAAAATCATGTTTCATTTTAAAAATGCCATTTCCAAACAAAACTAAAAAAACATAACAGAGATCATTTTTAATGTCTATGGAAGCATCTCAACAAGTCTCGTTGAGAAAGAAAAGTATTTTCTTTTTAATGTCATTTCTGCAATATGAGACTCTGGGATTCCCAGTTCAGTTGCTTTAGTCTCCGTCAACATTGAAGTGATATAATTGTATTAAAATATCACTATATATTAGAGAGAATTCTCATATGACAAATATCACGTTTTATAATTAACCCTAGAGCTACAGAAAGTAATAGGACTGTTTTTAGAAGCTATAATTGATCCGTACCTAGGGAAAGGAGGACCCTGTCATAATGTCTATGGCATATTAAATCCTCAGGACCATTTTTAACTTTAAGAAGCTTTACTTACCATGACCATTTTATCATCTTTAATTTCCCTAACAAAGTTTGTTTCCTTGCCATCCCATCTTTGTACGTGAACCAATTTATCACCATCCATGCTCACAACAGACTGTGGAAATAGATGGAAAGAGTCATAAAAATTGCCCAAACAATTCATTTAGGTTTAATAGTTAAAACTTGAAAATCTTTATCTGTAGGAGAGTAAAAATACTTCAGTCTTTGAATGATGATGGACCACTAGGGGCATATGCTGCAGTGGTCTAAAAATTCTAGGTGGTGTTTATTGCTGCTTGATCAAAACCTTCCAACTCAGATTAAAAGGGGTGCGATTCAACCATACAATCACAATGCCTTTCTGAACTTTTTAAATCACCCAACAAGTGTCCCTTTAGACCAGGGGTGGTTTTCAAATTTTTAACAACCAGTTCTGCGGGCGTGACTTAGATGGTGGGCGTGGCTTGGTGGTCATGTGACTGGGTGGACATGGCTTGGTGCTCATGTCATTGGCTGGGTGTGGCCAACTCAATATCACTCACATTGAGGCACGCATCTCCTCGCTTGGTCTCTCAAGAACTGTGGGGATGCTGCAACAGTTGTAAGTGTGAAAATGGTCATAAGTCACTTTTTTCAATGGTCACTCCACACAAGCAAAGTACCAGCAAAGGAGGGGAAAAAAACTCCAGAGAAGTTCCTGAGACAGGAAGTCTAGTCCTGCCAAGAATATAATAAGGGTTAACGGAGAGGAAGTTTCTGTAAGCAACACCAGAATGTTTCCTTCCTGCCTTCCTTACAGGATTAGACCAGTAATTTCTTCTAACAACCGGTTCTCTGAACTGCTTAGAATATTAACAACCGGTTCTAGCGAATAGGTGTGAACTGGTAGCATCCCACCCCTGCTTTAGACCACTAGTTTCAAAGAAATGAATTCATTAGTATGATATTTTTAGCAGATCACTTATAAAAATGAACATGAAAACTAAATTAATTCCTTTCCTGTGTGCAATTGTATGCCTGTTCATATTAAAGATGTTGTATTTAACATGCATTTCAGTTAAAAGACATGGGATTAAGTAATTATGCCTCAAATAGGAGCCAAAACAGAATGAATAGAAAAGAAAACAGAGTTGGAAGGGACCTTGGAAGTCTTCTAGTTTAAGCCCCTGCTCAGGCAGAAAATCCTATATCATTTCAGACAAATGGTTGTCCAATTTTTTCTTAAAATCTTCCCGTGTTGGAGAATTCACAACTTCTGAAGGCAAGTTGTTCAAGTTGTTTTAGTGTGATTAAAAAGCCAATATAGAACAGAAACTAGGATTGTTTTTTTTTTTTAGCACATTCTGAACTTTTCAGGAATCCCAATAGAATAGGGCGTCATGGCAACAAGTATGAGATTCAGAGACAAAGTGCATTTTCTCTCATGTCCTTGGAAGTCTCCTGATAAGCAGAGCAGGTGGTCGGCCATTATTAAGAGCCTTGGCAAAAAATAATAAAAAAAATACTACAAACATATGATCATCAAAGTATTTTCAATCACATTTTATTAATCTTTCAGGGTTTGAAAAATGTATGCTTAGCACCATAACTTAATTTGCAAAGCAAACTAATGAATCTTTTTTTAACCTTTCTCTTATGCCAGTTGTCGATTACACTGAAGTTAAGTTGTAATGTTTCTTTAACAAACGCAGGGTTCTGCATTCAAAGTCTCTTTCCTGCCAACTCTGAAAAATAAAACAAAGCTGCTTTTTTTTTCTTACTTACTTTGCAATTCCTGTCATCTGCAGTAACTTCATCAAATTCTTCTCCCAGTTTGAAGCTTATTTCGGTGTTCTTGAAAGTACTCTGTGTTCGAATCGCCACTTTGTCACCTTCCTGGCTGATGATCACAGTTGGTTTGGTAACATTCCCCACTTGACGAGTAGCAAAGCCAACTCCTTTAATATAGAAAATAAATTTAAAAAAACACAAACATCCGTTTTATGTTGTTGGGGTTCTTAAATAAGAAAGAAGATGTGGAAGGCACCAAACCAAAACAGCACTTGTTGCTGTTAAAATCAAGAAGAATTCTTGGTAACAAAGATAGTAATGATATAGTTACAATCCTAAGCAGAGGTACTCAGCCAAATGTATTTCTGAATGTTCTGATAAAATAATACTATATGAATTTTATTTTTGACATAGCCCTTCTATTTCAATGAACCTGCACTTTTCTTTGTAGAAAATAAAACTGTTCCCTTTTCAATATTATTTTATTTCACCAAAAATGATGCAAATTATTGGTTTAGGTTATTGGCCGAAGATTTATGTTTATCCAGATTGTTTTAATTTCTACAACCTAGATTTGTACATGGATTTATTATTGTGCTGAATACTATTTATTTCCCATATATCCTGAAGATGTACAAAACAGATCATACACAGACTTGGTCAAAATAGTTTTTCAGTTCTCCTTCTTCCCACCCACCCAATCTATTTTCTAAAAACAGACAAGAAACAGACCCCATGCAATCCATTTCTCTTACACTGAAAGAGAAATTAGCTTTCCAATTCAGTTATATTTACATATTTAAAATCTAACAAGCCTATCAATTCATTGAATTTAATGGAACATTACAACAAAATACCATTCACCGAACCACACACACACACAAACACACGGTTTACATGCTTAAAAATAATTATGGTTTCAGTTCCAAGAAACGTTTAGCATGACTTTGCTCCTGTGAGTTCATTCTTTGCAGAATCCAAACTCTGTAACCTTTATACGACTCTGAAATAAATGTAAGTTAAAAAAGGATTCACTTATTGATTTTATATGCTGCTGTTTCTACGTACCTAATGCTTTCATGTACTCATCAAAGTTCTGGCTGTCAATCAGCTTCCAAGTAGCACAAAATGCCTCAGCCATCTTCACTGTGGGATGAGTGAGAGAAAGCTGCTATGATGGTTTAAATCCTGCACGGTTACTCCTGCTCAGCTTCCTCACTGAGGGAACATCCAATGAAACTGAAAACAATTTAAACTGTTGCCTCCTCCTGAATTTTCCCATTACTCCTTTGAGGTGGGAGGGCATGGGGAGTGAGAGCTGGTGGGAAGGTTGATATTCAGCTGATGATTGGATCAGGCCACTGGGTCAAACAGAGCTGGTTGGACTAGCCATCCTATTCAGCCTGGGAAACGTGAGGGAGAGAGAAGAAAAGGCTTTTCTGCAAACAAGAGGAATGCCAAATGATGTGAGGGTCTTTTAAGTCCTGTTTGAAAACTTGGCAAGGAATATTGCAGCCTCGGAAAGGGAGCCACACAATATGATAATCAGATGCATTTCCATTGACATTCTATGGGGCGACAATTTTAAAAGAATGCTGGATGTTGTTGGAAAGGAAAGCAAAAGTTATTGGGTTTTGGACTGGACCCTTTAATGCTAGAATAAAAGAATAAATGAGCTTGTATTACAAAACTATAACTAGTTATCGCAATCATGCTTCCTTGTTATATTTAGTATATTTTGATTATCTTTCTCATATGCAGCATTTCTTTCAGGTTTTTTGAGTATTCAGTGTTTTTTCTCAAATAATAGGGTTTTGTTTTTTTTGAAAGAGTGGAAGCAAAATATAACAGTGTGAGTTCTTTATTTCCCTATTCCTGGAGTTTTTAAAAGTATTCAGAAATCTCCCTGCCCGTCCATCTTCTCTCTTGAGGGACATCAATAAAGTATAATCACTAAAACTTGTTTGTTTATAGGATTATTTACAAAGACATAATTTTATCAAGGACAAGGAAGGTTGTCCTGCAATGCAATATGTCACAACAAAGGACTTGACAACATGAGAGCAGAATGTTTTTTCTTCTAAGCTTTCTGAAAATGTGTGATGACTTAACAAAGAGCTTTCCCCCAAACTCATTTGTAGATATTGAAATAGTGTCTAGTACGATTACATCTAGTAGACCCTTAGGCCAAACGAAGCGAAGAGAAGTAGTGATATGTTTTTACTTAATGAACTGTCATGTAATGGATTAAATACAGCAGTGAAACATATTTTTTTAAAAGAAAAAACTCCTTAACATAACTTAACGTAGAAACAAAGGAAACAGAGGTATGAAAGAAAAGGAAGACTGAACACAGGGGGCCTAACTTGTTGTCCTAAACAGGAATGTCCAATCCTGGCAACTTTAAGACTTGTGAACTTCCAGGATTGCTGGCGGAGGAATTCTAGGAATTCCACAGGTCTTAAAGTTGCCAAGGTTGGATACCCTTCTCTTAAAATCAGAGGTGGTATTCAGCAGGTTCTGACCAGTTCTGGAGAACCAGTAGCGGAAATTTGGAGTAGTTTGGAGAACCGGCAAATACCACCTCTGACTGGAGTTTTTATGATATCCTTTCCCTGCCATGTCCACCAAGCTACACCCACAGAACCAGTAGTAAAAAACTATGAATCCCACCACTGCTTAAAATGTATGTAAAATAATGAACTAGCAATAGCACTTAAGCTTATATACTGCTTCAGAGTGCTGTACAGCTTTCTCTAAGTGGTTTATAGTGTCAGCTTTACCCCCAATAATCTGGGTCCTCCTTTTACTGACTTCAGAAGGATGCAAGGCTGAGTCAACCTTGATCTGGTCAGGATCAAACTGCTGGCACCTTGGAGGACTTCTAGTCCAACCCCCTGCTAAAGTAGGAGACCCTATACCATTTCACATAAGTGATTGTCCAGTCTCTTCTTAAAAACCACCAGTGATGAATCACCTACAACAGGGGTGTCAAACCCTTGACGCATCACAACATTTCCCCCCTTCGCTAAACCGGGATTGGGCATGGCCAGTGTGTTACACATCCGGTCCACAGGCCACAAGTTTGACATCCCCGATCTACAACTTCTGACAACAAGCTGTTCCACTAGTTAATTATCTTCACTTAGGAAGCTTCTCCTTAGTTCCAGGTTTGCTTCTTTCCTGGATAGTTTCTACCCATCATTTCTTGTCTGCCTACATATGCTTTGGAAAATAAATGGATCCCCTCTTCTCTATGGCAACTTGCAAATACTGGAATATTGCTATCATGTTATCCCTATCCTTCTTTTCTCTAAACTAGCCAAACCCAAATCCTGCAACTGTTCTTCCTATGTCTTAGTCTCTATGCCTTTAATCAAATTAGTTGTATTTCTTTGCATTTTTTCCAGTGTCTCAACATCTTTTTTGTAATGGGGTGATCAAAACTGCATGTATTCCAGATGTGGCCTTACTAAGGCTTTATAAAATGGTACTAATAGTTCATGTGATTTTGATTCTATGCCTCTGTTTAAACAACTAATGATTGTATTAGCTTTTTGGCTGCAACTGCACACTGCTGACTGATATTTAAATGATCATCCATTAGGGTTCCATGGTCCCTCTCATGGTTAACTGTTTTTGAGCCAGGTTTTGCCTAATTTGTACTTGTATCTTTGTTTTTTCCTACCTAAGTGTAAAATCTTGCTTTTCTTCACATTACATTTCATATTGTTGGATAGGGCCCAATGTTCAAGTCTGTCAGGATCTTTTTGGATCCTGAGCTTGTCTTCTGGGGTATTGGTTATTCCTGCCATTTTAGTGTCATCTGAAAATTTAATGAGTTCTCCTTCTATTCTCTCATCTAAGTCATTTATAAAGATATTAAAGAATACTGGGCTAAGTCAGAACCCTGTGTCATTCCACTACTGACTTCCCTCAATATAGATATAGTATCATTTAAGGACAACTCATTGAATAGGGTTGTTAGCCTGTTACAAATCCATTTGGTGGTGATGCTGACTATCCCACATTTTTCTAGCTTTCTAAGAAATAGGCTGTGATCTACTCAGTCAAATGCCTTGTTGAAGTGTAAATATGCTAAGCATTTTGCTGGTCTACTAATTTAGTCACTTTCTCAAAGAATGAAATAAGATTGGTTTGGCATGATCTGTTTTTAACAAACGTTCTGGTTTTTAGTTATAACTTTATTTCTAGATGTTCACAGATCTGTTTTTTGATTATCTTTTCCAGTATCTTCCCAGGTATTGAGTGGTCTGTAGATTCCTGGGTTTGTTTTTTTCCTTCCCTCCTGCAGCACTCTGCTGTCAAAAATGGGCTACACAGAGGCTGCATGAGTCCCCCTGTGGCCCATTTTCGGCCTCCACAGCCTCCACCAGCACTCTGCTGGCCAAAAACTGATCGCACAGAGGCTTTTACCCCCCTTGCCTAAACGGCCGCACGACAGCCTTTTAGCCCCCTTGCCTAAAGTGATTACTTACTTAGGCAATCTCTCTGCCCTGTGTGTGGAGGGAGGAGGTCAGGCGTAGAACAGTGCCTACTAATAACAAACCCATGGCTGAAAGAGAGACTGCAAAGGTTTCAAATGCAGACATTGGTTATTATTTCAAGTTCTTTTTTCAGCACTGTCATAACTTTGAACAGTTGCTGCATGAGGCAGTTGGTTAATGAAGTCTGCCTGTATTTCATTCCTCTCTGTTCACAGTCCCTCATGCCTTGGTCACCTCCAGAATTGATTCCAGTAACATATTCTACATGGGGCTGCTCTTGAAGAGAATCCAGAAGTTTCAGCTGGTGCAAAATGTGGCGGCATGCAATTACGTGTGACCTGAGATGGACATATGTTATATCTTTGCTCCATGAGCTTCATTGGTTGCCATTTTGCTTTTGGTTCTAATTCAAAGGTCTTTTTAAAAATCTTTAAAGCCTTACATGGCATGGGGCCGCTTACCCGAGGGACCATCCCATCAGATCTGGCAGGAAATGCATAGTACATGTGTGTTCTGTCTGTGACCGAGTTTCATCTGTCAGGACATAAGAGGTGAACCTGTGATGACCCATAGTGTCTCAAAAATAACACAAAAACTAAAACATGAATCAAGGTCTTGTAATGCCTTCAACTTAACTTTGCTGTTTTATTAGTCACAATTTAAATTCAAAAAGTAGATAATGAAGCAAAAAGAAACCAAAAACAAACCGCATTGACGAGAGTTCCAAGGCAAACCAAGATAATTAATCACACATTCCAGGAAGATAACCGGGGAAAGTCCATGGGAAGAACACCAATGAAGATAAACCTTATCCAAAGAAAGCACTAATTTGATTCCAGTGTCTGTGAACACGCAGTTTCAAACTCTTTTATAGAGCTCACAGCTGCAACCCATGAGGAGGATCATGGCCCTCTCCTCCCGAGTAGACCACACTTTTCCCTGATTCTCTCCTCCCTGCGTGCCCTAGGATGGATAGGGGATGGGCATGGATCCTCCTCTGATTGCTCAGCCAGCCTCTGCCCTTCCCCAGCCTCCTCCACTACCTCTGGAGCCACACTTCCACTCCGTTGGCTGTTCTTCCTCTTCCTCAGAGTCAGTCTCCACCAGGGGCATGACAGAACCTTTCTATCACAACACTCACCCTTTGGAACACCATCCCTCCTGAGGTGAGATTAGCCACAACCCTTATGGCTTTCCATGAAGCTCCCATAGCTATTCCGCCAAACAAGGTATCTTAGTTTTATCAAAGTAGTTCCATAAAGTCGTATACTGGCCTGAAAACATTTTCCATTTTATTCTTGTCTCTAATTTTTTTTTAATTATTGCACTTTTTCTTTGGCCTGCCATGATCACTTTTTTCTATCAAAAATGTCCTGTGTTTCTGGAAAACCTTGATATAATTCTGTTATGCTCTAGAAGCCAATAATATACTGTAGTCTAGATCAAACATAAGCTACCTCTACATACAGAAATATATATTTTTGATCTAGTTTTAAGTTTATAGATAAATGTATTTCTATGCATCAATTCATAGAGTTATATGCCAGGGGTAATGCATTTCTTGGAAACAAAAAGTATAAATCAAAGAGAATATTTTTTAAAAAAGTAGATAAAGTCAGCTCTTAGGAGAATCTATCATTTTTGGCCAAAGTTGGCTCAGTAAACCTCACTAAGTTTACTGTTGACTTAGTAAACTGAAAATGCCAAAGTAGTAAATACAGGTTGTCTTCAGGTTATGGCTACAATTAAGCCTCATTTAGCAAAATTTCTGTTGCTAAATGAGAGATGTTAAGTGAATTTTGCCCCGTACAATCTTTCTTGTCACAATTGTGAAGTGAATTACTGCAGTTGTTAAGTTAGTAACACGGTTGTTAAGTGAATCTGGCTTCCCCATTGACTTTGCTTGTCAGGTCACAACATGGAACACTGCAACAGTCATAAATATGAACCAGTTGCCAAGTGTCTGAATTTTGACTACGTGACCATGGGGATGCCTTAGTAGTCGTAAGTGTGAAAAGGGGTCATAAGTCACTTTTTCCAGTACTGTTGTAACTTGGAACAGTCCAGTGGTGGTATTCTACTAGTTTGGCCCGGTTCTGGTGAGCCGGTAGCAGCGATGAGCAGCAGAGATGGAACTGGTTCTCTCCGCCACTCTGCTTTTGGGCCAACCCTCCCCCCCCCCCCCCCCGGGCTCCCATACTCACCTTTATCCGTTGAATTTGAAGCATAGCTGAAGCAACCAGGATCATGCAGGCTTGCAGGAGGTGAGTTTAGAATGCCTCTGCGCCTGCACAAATGCCTCTGTGCCTGCGCAAAGTGTGCATTTGGCATGTGCGTGCACATGAAGCACGCCTACCAAACCACACCCACCGAACCAGTGGCAAAAATATTTGAATCCCACTATTGGAACAGTTACTAAATGAATGGTTGTAAGTTGAGGACTACCTGTAATGCTTAGGGCAGTAGATTGATCAAGTTCTCTTTTTAGAGACTTGGGCCAGGACGTTCACCTTGGAAGGTGAAATCCAATATTTAGCACAACTAATTTGCAATGGGCATTCTTCCTATGGAATGGTAGCTAATCCCTTATCAGTAGAGGCCCATTAAGATCTGTTGCAACAAATCCAAAGTATTTGGGCATGTGATACAAACTCATTTTTATCTGTCCTTAGCACTAAGATAATACGGAATTATATTATTAGATTTAATAAATTTTTATTTGTTTTCTTTCATGGGTCGATAAAATCCAGACACAACTATCTAGCGTGCTCATGTTGAAAATACATGTACAACACACAGACATTTTATTTGGCTAACCATGGCTTTGGTTTCACTCAACAATTCCGCAGATACGGATGTTGATTACAGCCTAAGCCAAGTTCCTACGAATGCCTGTATTTCTTTTTTCTATTCATTTGTTTGGAGGTGGGAGAAAATAGTAAAATATAGTATTAATTCCTATTTAACCGTTCTTTTACTTTCTCTCTCTCTTTGAACAATTTCAGAATATACTCTTTTTTACCCTTCTTTAGAATATTTGTATTTCATATTTGTTAAAAATTGAAAATCTCACATTATGGTCAGTTATTCTTGGAAGTTTATTTAAATATAAAAAGCATTGATACTAGCTGGCTGGTAATTGTGATTCTGATAAGTTTGGGCAGTACTGGCATGGGAAAAACTGATGGGTAGAACTCAGGAATCCATATGAATTTTGCTATTATACATTTATTACGATACAATAAACCCTGTGATGGGAAGTATTGTTCAGAAGGAATGCAGCAAGCAATACTTTGACAGGTCCATGGTTTAGTTCCTTGAAAAGTACCTAGCATGCATCATATTCATTACTGATGAAATGTAAACCTACAATGGCATAGTCGCCATTTATTTCAAATGGGTGCAGAGTGCCACCTATTGATTACAGAGAGAAAGTTCAACCATATCATCATTTTGTTGTGCCTTATGTTTAGGTTCAATCTGAAAGCTGAAAGTAATAGGACTCAAAATGTTGCATGATTAATTTGGTATCCAATAATATGAATATATTGTTTTAGAAAATAAATAGAAAAAGTAATAGCTGGTATTTGAGGCATTGAGATAAATTGTAGAGGATTCATTCTTTTGGAAGAAATGTGGGTTTTGTGCATAGATCTTAGAAAAGTATCAGAATAGCACAAGGCACTTTGTCTTAGTCAACAAAGACAAATATTAATATTAATATTAGTATGATAGATATGGTCTAATACATTTGGTCCAAAGAATCAAATTAGTTACAATTGTGATTCTCTGAGGCAAGGTAGCCAATAAAGTTATTACTGTACTTCAATCCAAAATATGTTATTTGGAGTCCAAACTAATTCTGTTGAAAGAGGACACACACAAATATATTCAGAATTTACATCAAGCATGAGAAACTGAAATTCATTTTAAAATAATGATTCTATTCCCAGTTCAATCTCAATGATTTTGCTCTAATCTGGAACATACTTAACTGATTTTTCATGCAGCAAAAACATATATAACTATGTCATGGAATTCTTGTGCAAATAATATACAAGTACTGCATCTTAAACAATACGATCTTTATTATAAAATTTGGATCAATCCTTTGGAATAGGTAAAATATATCAGGAAGAAAATACTTTAACAATCATAACAGGATCAGCGATAATCCAATGAATCTACACCCTGACTGAAGCAAAAAGTTTTATCTTCTTAGATCTTGTGAAAGCCTGACTGATAGGACACATTTTTTTCTAATGTATGAATAATCTATTTCGTTCCTCATGCTGAAATGCAATTTAAAAACAATTGCGGCTATTAAGGATTTGTTTTAAAAACTAATACACAGAATTTTGACTTCACCAGAAAAGCCAGTTTTAAGAAAGCAAAATAGCAAATGCACTCTAAGGGACTTCAAAATCCTAGGTGATCTTGGTTCATCTTGACATTTTGAAGGAGCAAAAAAGGCATTTTTGTATGTCTTGAACTTCTGTACATTTCTCAGTCAAGTTCAGATTTGAAAAAGGTTTTGTGGGGCTAATCTCCAGATGCATTTCCTTTTTCTTTAAAAATCAAGCTTCGTGCTGTGTCAAAAATACTCTGGGTCTTGGCTTCTGGGAAAATTAAACTTTGGTATCCAGGGTGACAGAGAAATGTTACTGTAAAGTCTGAAGAGGAGTGGCTTTCGAGATGACTGTGCAGAACTAAAGCAGTTATTACAATGGGAACTGAGATGGACTTTCTGGGATAGGGTGGGGTAGGGTGGGGGTGAGCAGGAGAAGGTTTGTCATATCTTAGAAATGTCCATATTCCTCTAGTTACATCTTCAGTATCCACCAGCTTATTCCTATATGGAATCATATATGACTCCTATATGGAATCTAATTGTATGATAAATATGGATACCCATCTTCTGGTACAAAACAGCAATCTCCATTACTTCCCTGTTAATAGTTTAGAACGGGATGCGCTTTTTACTATATTTTTGAAATTAGGGAATTTCTCATGAGTTCCTTAACCACGAAGAGCACTAGCAAATTCTCCCTATATTTAGCAATGTCCCATGTTTTTAAACATTTGTTGTGTGGTTTATTCAGAATCGTTCTCAATCTAAATTCACTGATTTTTGTATGATAAATCTTACATAAAATTTTTCTATTCTAGGTCTAGAATTACTGATTTTGATATGTGCTTTTGTGTACTATTCTATGTATAAAATGTGTGTTTGTGTGCATGCGCATGTATGTACACATATACACTAAGCTCAAACCAAAGCTAATATCTACATTTTAAGTTTATTATCAGAAAAGATCCCAAGTTATTCATGATGTTTGTTGTTGTATTTGGTTATTTGCACTAATTAGCTGATTACGTTGGACTTCATTTGTTAAATGACTGAAAACAATTCTCTTTTTTTTTCTGCAGGTACTGGCTATGATTTGTAAATAAATAAATTGCTTCTTGGTGAATTTGAGAATATAACTATTTTTTCAACATATTCATATTAACCAACTACAAATATTACATATTTCAGAGTCCTGGACACTCTGGCAGTGAAGTTCGTAGGTGATCACCCAAACCAATCATTTTATAAACATTACGAATCCATTGTTTTTTCTTCCATCTCTTGGTTTTCCATAGTGGCACCAGAGGATGACGCTTCTCCTCCTTCAGCTCCTTTAATTAAAGAGATGTGAACATGAGAAAGTATTAGTTCTACAAAGAAGGACTCAATCAGAACACCTGGAGTTTGGAAGAACTTTTCACAACATTTGCTCACAGTAATAAGGATACCCCAGAGTTATACACCAAATTCAAAGAACATATGCTGCTGATGAAAGAAAACATGGCAAGTATACATTACGTAACAGTTGTAAAGTATTGTGCTACCTGTTATTGTAGTGAAATTACAAACAAAGCAGCTTTTTGCCTTATGGAGCCTCATATGAAGTTGGAAAGATCCTTAGAAAATTGCTTAGTAATAATGCTTAGTAATAATAATTATTATTAATAATAATAATTTTAATAATAAAAATTACTTAGTAATAATAATATCTACAGACCCCTCATATCCTGGACATAAATTGTTTCAACTTCTACCCTCAAAATGATGCTATAGGGCTCTGCATACCAGAACAACAAGGCACAAGGAGTTTTTCCCTGAATGCCATCATTCTGCTAAACAACTAATTCCTACAACACTGTCAAATTAACTACTAAGACTGTATACTATTCTTCTCATTCTCACTAGTACCTATCTCTTTCCTCTTATGGCTATATCCATGTTGCTTGTATCTTTACAACTTATCTTGTTTTATTTGTTTTCTAGTATGATTTGATTGCTTATTAGTATCCTATGGCTATCGCTAAGTGTTGTACCTTATGATTCTAAATGAATGTATTTTATTTTTTCTTTATGTACACTGAGAGCATGTGCACCAAAGACAAATTCCTTGTGTGTCAATCACACTTGGCCAATAAAGAATTCTATTCTATTCTATTCTATTCTATTCTATTCTATTCTATTCTATTCTATTCTATTCTATTCTATTCTATTCTATTCTATTCTATTCTATTCCATTCCATTCCATTCCATTCCATTCCATTCCATTCCATTCCAAGTTGGAAAGATCCTTAGAAAATTACTTGGTAATAATGATGCCTCAATGAAGAACATTTGTTAGTTATTCTAACAGTTAAAAGTAGCTTTTGATTCTCAAAAGGATTACCATCTGACATTGAGAGTTCTGCTAGTTTGTGTGGCAGTTCTGATGTTCCAGCTCCAGCAGAAGAACCCAGAATGTCTGGTAAGGCATTTCGGCGTCCGGCTCGTCCTGATGCAGCAAAATCTGTGACTACAGGCTCAACATCAGTCATCTCTGATGTCTTTCCTCATAGCAACATCTCCTGAAAAACATCAAGAGTCTCAGCTTTAATAATCTGGTGACCAAATGCAAACCAATCTTGTTGTTTAGGAGAAGAAAGCAACTTCTCTTTTGAAAAACAAAATGTACTTTTCCTTGGTAGAAGGGCATGTCTCAACACATCAGTGCTGAAACTTTATCCCAAGAGTCTATTTCCTGTTTTTCCCCGATCTTCACTTTCTACTTACAGTATTTTAACAGCATTCATGAACACAACAAAAAGAAATATCCAGTGACTTCTTGTAACCGTAACTGTAATCTCTCCCTGACTCCATTACCACAGTAAGAGACTATCATGTTCACCGATCAGATCATGAAATCCGTTGAGGAGGTGGTGTTGCTATCTTCTATAAAAAGTCCTTATATCTAAAAAAACATCCAAGTTACCCAGGTGCTTGCTATTCCTGAGACCATTATCTGTGAACTGTCCTTAAATATCACATTTCGGTTCTTACCATGTTACAGAGCCCCTGATTATGACATCGAACATGCAAACAAGCTAAATACACTACTAACATGGGTAGCATCCTCCCCACATGCTTTTATCTTTCTTGGTGACTTCAATCTACCTCATATTAACTGGACCCTTAATGAATGTACAACTGAACCCACACATGCAACCTTCTACAATGCAGTAACAAATTTGGGACTAAAACAACTAGTAACCAACAACTCTAGACTTAACAACTGCCTCGATCTCATCTTCTGCAATAGTTTGAATTCAATTTACTGAATACAAATTAAAGAACCTTTTCCAACAGTGACCACAACATGATTGACTTTTGTCTCAACATACGTCCACACAAAAATCATCACAACGATGGAATCCCCAATTATAACTTCAAAAAAGGCAACTATGATCTTATAAACAACGATCTCTCATCCCTTGATTGGCAATTTCTATTTTCTGGATGCAATACTGTGGAAGACCATTACAACATATTTTTACTTGAAGTCAAAAGAGTCATCAAACTATATGTACCATTAACAACTCCCAAAACCAGAAAAAACAAATTACTCAAAACAATAAGGAAGCTTCAATCCAAAAAGAAATCACTTTGGCGGAAAAACAAATCTAGTCACGTTGCCAACTTCAAAAGCCGATACAAAAATTTATGCCACAGATAAAAACTGAATGCACCAATTATCACATTAAACAAGAAGAAAACCTTCTACGTACCAATTCCACCCGTGCTTTCTACAATTTTGTAAACAACAAAATAAAAGACTCAAGGTCCATCCCACCCCTGAAAGGACTTAATGGTAAAGACTGCAACGATGACACTATTAAAGCCAACCTCTTTAACACATTCTTTGGCTCAGTATTTGTAAACAGCAATGGATCATGCCCAGTATTTCCTAGTTGAACCACAGACAACTACAATGTTCTAATACGTATTGATTTTACAGAAGACAATGTTGAAAAAGTATTATGCAATCTAAAACCATCTCTATCTATTGGACTGGATGGAATATGTGCATACTTCTTAAAAAAGCTATCCACTGCCATAGCAGAACTTCTAAGCATAATCTTTGAAAAACCTTTCAGGACCAGCTCCTTGCCAAAACTATGGTCACAAGCCATGTCATCCCAATCTTCAAAAAGGGAGACCCCAGCCTAGTTGAAAATTACAGACCAATCTCTTTATGCTGTGTCATCTGTAAAGTCATGGAATCAATTATTAACCAATCCATCATCCTCCACTTGGAAACAAACAACCTACTCTCTAATAAATAATTTGGTTTTAGGAAAAAACTATCATGTAATCTGCAATTCTTACATTGCAAAAACATATGGACTACACAACTCGATGAGGGCAAAGCAATAGACGCAATCTACATAGACTTCTGTAAAGCCTTTGATTCAGTGGTACACAACAAACTACTCCTAAAATTAAAATCTTATGGTATCTCTGGTCCCCTGCATAACTAGATAGAAGCATTCCTGTCAAATAGACAACAAATGGTCAAAATTGGGAGTGTCCTATCAAATTCTGTACCTGTCAACAGTGGCATCCCCCAAGGCAGTGTTCTAGGACCAACTCTTTTCATACTCTACATAAATAACCTCTGTGATCATACCAAGAGCAACTATGTTCTCTTCGCTGATGATGTAAAGCTATTCAACACCAGACAATACTGCTACCCTTCAAAAATACCTTGACTATGTATCAGAATGGTCAAACAAATAGCAACTTCAAATCTCAACAAATAAATGCTTTGTCCTACATATTGGCAAAAAAAATCAGAAAATAAAATACAGGCTGAATAGTCAAGATCTTGTTGATGATCCAAACTCTGTCAAGGATCTTGGAGTACTCATCCCAAATGACCTAAGTGCTAGAGCCCACTGTAACTACATAGCCAAAAAGGCGTTAAGAGTTGTTCACCTAATCCTACGTAGCTTTTTCTCTGGTAATATTACACTAATAACTAGAGCATACAAAACATTTTCTAGATCAATACTCGAATACAGCTCATC